>CM040175.1:11580500-12780500 GCA_022606695.1 Vaccinium macrocarpon
TGGTTCCGACTTAAGCAGATTGCTTAATCGTACTCTACGGGGTGCTGGGGTGTTTCACTATGATGAACAAATAATCAACGTTCCACATGGGGGTTGCCCTAAGTGTCCATTTTATATGTGTAAGGCGACACAATACACCAGAAAACCCTAAAAAACAATTTAAAGGCCTCAAGAAGCATTACAGGGAAAATACCTCAGAAGGCCTGCAACATTCCCGCTCCCAAAATAGGTCCTAGGTAGCTACACCAATTCCCCTTGGTAGCCCACCGCATTGCTTAAGAATGTGTTTCACCCCTGTGCAGAGGGGGGGGGGTGGGGGGGGTTGAGGAATGCATCTAACTTCGAAGAAATATTGGAGGAAAGAAAAAGTGAAGTGAGAGGTGTATGTATGAGTGAAAAACTAATTGAGGTTTCTTGTTACACCACCATTTTTAATAATCCATCCATCCATTTTTAAATGTGTTGTTTTGTAAATTTAATTTATTAAGGAGACATTATCATTACACATCAACTTTTATCTATTAATTTTTCAAAACACACTTATTAAGGGACAATTCAAAAATGAAATATTGATGCGGTACATTTTTTTTTCCTAGCACAAAAGTCAGTATTGTTAATTGTCGTGAGTTAGGTTTAAACTCCTGTCAAATCCATGATTTCTCGTACATCCTTGCACAAAACTTTTGGTAAATTCTCTTCTCCACTCTTAACACCATTGCTTGGTTTAACTAGGCCCTAACATAAAATAGAGAAAAAGTACCATAATCACTAATCAGGATAAACCGAGGAGGATTGGGCAGGGAAAAATTGTCATCTCTAAGAAATTCATGTAACTATACTTGGATTTGTTCAAAATATGTTTACATCGCATAAGTCTGCCTCCCCTAGCCTAACATCTGTATTACAAATTTTCCGCTGTGGAGAAGTCCCCGGAAAAGTGTTCACGATTGGGTTACAGGCGGCGTGGTCAAAGAGTGAGATCCACTCTCGGAGTGGGGGACATCACTTTTTGGCCCAGTTTGTTTTTCCACGTGGACTGCCAAGTGGGTGTTCGTGCATGATCCGTTCCTGATGGACGTACTCATAGACGGATTCAATGCTGTAATACTTTCAGGCCTCGTAAAGCATTCCAACCTCAATACGCTGTTGTAACGGTACATCCATAGCAGGCAGAGACGACCGACAGTTATTGTGCAAAACTTCGTAAAACCCAAGCATAAACCTGTCGAATCGCCTACAATTCTTACCTATATGAAACCTGGTCTTCCCCCGGATGTGAACCACACCAGCAAGCTTTGCCTCTTCAATATCAGAGATCTCTTCCTCAACCTCCACAGGAACTGATGGTACATACTCAGAGCTGGCCTGTATATGGGCTCGCAGGTTCTCTGTAACTTGACTTACAAAATCATCTCCTTCAAGATTCAGGGAGTCAGCGTAACCATACTGGATCACACACCCGTAAACCCCTTTGAGACCTAGTTTCTTTATAACAATCCTTTCATGCGCTGCGACTTTTGGAACCAACAAATATCGAAGGGTCGTGAAAATGGTAACCTTGTGAAGAGACTTCATGTTCTGTATGTAATGTCCAAGAATAGGGGTCAAGCCATCTTGAATATTGGTGTAGAAAAAGCTAAGTCCCCGTACCCTTTGGACACATGGATCAGATAGCAGTATTCCGAGTCTGTTCAAATCTATCTTGTTGGCAAGTTCATATTCTATCTTCCTTTGCCTTCCATAAAACCAGCCAAACATGATAAAAGCGAGGATAAAGGAAATGGCAAATGGAATCCATCCACCTTCTAGGATTTTGGTGACCACGGCACTCACGTAGACGCCTTCCATCACGAAGAATATGGAGAAGAAAAGAGCAACCAAGACAGGTGGAGTTCTCCAGATCATGATCATGACTAGTGTCAGGAGTATAGTGGTGATGAGCATGACAAGGATGACTACAACACCTGTAAACATTGACGATTACTAGATCTGTCAAAATTGAAAGAAAAAAAAAAACAATATCAACTGAAAAGTAGCTGCAAAACAATACGATTGGAAGTATTATCATTTTTTACGAGTATCATTGTATGCCCAAGTATTTGCTTGACAGTTTGTACATTGAAGTACTGTTGAATGTTGATAGACAGGACTGAGAATCTTACCTAGGACACGGCCACCAGTATCTAATACATCAGAGTATCCTTTTTAGCCCAAACTTGGATGTTTTTTGTTTGTCAACCTCTCAAAAACTTCAATTTTGATAAACAGCTGCAATTCTAATTTTTAGCCCTTCGCCCTCTCCTTTCAACTGCTTCAATTTTAATTATGAAAGCACAAAGGTTTGATGTACACACACATCATCTATGGAAAAAATATTTGCTTACAATAAGGTAAAGACCATAAAAATGCGGCGAAGGAGATTCCCAAGTCCTTTGTAGTGAATTTGAGTTATGGAGAGCCATACAAAATTAGATTGGAGGGTCCTTGGAAACCTCAAACTTGCAGTGTTTGCAAGATCTTTGGCCATTCTACTAACACCTGCACTAATAAGCCCAAAGTTTCTCCTCCTCCAGTGTGGAAAGCCAAGGAGGGAGTAGGACAAGTTGTCCCAATTGTTCAAGAGCAAAAGGCCAAGGAGAGAGTAGGACAAGATGTCCCGGTTGCTCATGAGCGAAATGCAGAAGGGATTGTAATTAGTGAAAGTAAGGATGATTGGGTAGAGGTGGTGAAGAGGAAAATTCAAACTCCGGGCATGCTTGTGGCCATCTCTTCGTGTAGCCGTGTCTCTCCTACAACTAACGCATTTGACGTTCTTGAGAAATGTGAGGATTTGGGTGCCTCCCCCGCTATGGAGGAGTCAAAGTTAGATGTTACTGAGGCTGTATCTTGTGATGCTACCTCGATTCTCCATGGTCAGGGTAGTCCTCACAAAGAGCCTCCTCCCGTGGCTCTCCGTCAATCTACACGGTTTCAAGAGCCTCCAAGAATCTCCTTGGATGGCGATTTCATTGGACCTCAACATAATTTGACACAGGTGGTGGGTGATTCTCCTTCATCCACTAGAGATCAAAACAAAAGGAAGCTTAAGGAGAAAATCAAGATGTTAAAGGCTTCAAGAACTTAGTTTTTGAGGCTCACATGTCTTTCTTTTGTTTTGGTGTTTTTGTGTTGCTTCTTTGAAGTGTGTTTTGAGCTTAGTTGGATATCTGTTTTGTTGCATTTACGTTTTAGATTTCCTTCTCTTTATTTTTCTTTCTTTTCCTCCTGGGGTATGCCCCTTGTAGGCTGTATATTCAGTTATCTTTTTTTCTATTTCAAGCTAATTTACCCCAAAAAAAAAAAAAAAAAGACAATAAAAATATAAAAGGACTTAAGCTCAAATAATAACAAGGAGATATCTGATTAAATGAATAATAATAAGAAGAAAAAAAATGAAGGATGCAGTTTTAATTTCATACCAAAGGCATTTCCAATATCTTTCCCGTCCCCAAAAATAAGAATGACAGCGACACAAAGTACCATGAGAATGTAATTGACTTCCGGGGAGTAAACCTCGCCTTCTTTGCTAGAGGATGTGTGCACCACTTTGACCCTAGGGAAGTAATCCAGCACGACAGATTGCTTGATAACGGAAAAGGTAGCTGAAATCAGTGACTGACTCGCGACAATTGCTGCTAACGTGGCTATGATGAACATAGGCCAGTAAATTGGTGTTGGTATAAACTTGAAAAACCCATCGTCATGATTGTATGGGTTCTTTATAAGGTATGCCGTCTGTCCCGCATATGTCAGAACCAAGGATGGATATATAGTGAAAAGGAAGGCTATCTGTTGGGTGAAAGTGGGTTAGGAAAGAACGATATAAAATCAGACAAATGGAGAGAGTAAGGCAAGTACAACACCTGAATGGAACTCCGGTTAAAATGACCAAGATCAGCAAACATTGCCTCTGAACCTGGATAGGAGAGATAATAACAAGCTGAAATAATGGAGAAAAGTCAATGTTTTCTTTCTGTGTTGAGAATTGGAGTTACCGAATGACACAAAAGTAAAATCCAAGGAACCAACTTTTTTTTCTGTGTTGTGAATTGGGGTTACAAACAACAAAAAGAGTCAACCTAATAAGTAGATCCTTGCACCAAAACCAAGTAACCAACTAGTTCTTGAACCTAACCTTCTAAAAACGATCCACTTGTAGTTTTACGAGGACCTCAAAATGGCATGTTGATCTTTCTTTAAATAGTTTACTTATACAATTGGTCGATTCTGCTAGCCATCTCGATGATAATCTATCCAGAAAGGAAGGATCCACCTTCTGGACACACAAACAATGTAACTACTTGAGAAACATATTGCTACTCTTCAAGAACGATGCAGGACAACAACCAAGAAAAGCCTGATCAGCTTACTCATGTCTCGTCTTTCTGCAGTGAAGTAACCCTAAGTGCATCTTTTGGACCTCATCTTATGATGTGCATTTCCAGGGCTGTTTACGTTCTGTAAATACAAATGGTCTTGAAGTGTCTACCTTTTGATGATACTTGTGGAGGGGAAAATTATGTCATAAATTGAAGACCACAATCTTGTAAAATGAGAAAATTGAGGTTTACCTGTGATGCAAAGGACCGTGCCACCAAGCAAAAGCCAGCCTCCCTTTCCATTTCTTGAAAAAAAGTTAAATATGTAGTGTGGTGATATTGCCTTGAAGATACTTGGGTAATGACGTATGATGCTATAAATACCTACAAGCGGAGTGGTGAAGGTCCATGCACCCATAATGGGGGAGAAAAGGAAACTCACTCGTGAGGTACCAAACTTTTGAAGCAGGAACAGAACAATAAGAACCACTGCAGAAAGGGCTTCAACCAAAGCTGCAAATGAAAACCAAGAAAATTGTGAATATATTCATTGACACACTTCAGTACTTTACTCTTGCATGTCTAATAACTCACTCACCAAAGCCAGAACATATAACCTGAAAATCTACTTCAAGTTCTAGTTCTAGTTGCTACTACAACCTCCTCTTGCACCTCTTTTCATATGTAGCATTTATCAAACCCTAAGAAGCATAGACACATCTGCCACCTCGTGGGTCCGTAACCCCGTGTCGAGAGCACCCACATGTGAGTTAGGTGTTTTATTATGTTTGAATTGTTATTCAAAGCTCCTAGATTTTATTAGGCACACAATGGGACATTTGTGGAACACATTAGATGGTCTTCAATTTTATTTTATTTTTGAAGTTGCAGAATTTTAAAAAATTCCATGGATGCTTAGCTCTTGAATACTCCTACATATTTTGTGATTGTTACTCATGATATCTTCATGATGTTAGTACTATCTGTGACTTTCATCCATGATTGAATGCAAATAAATCCAGTATTTTACGCACAATTTTACTTTCAACCTATAAGTACATAAATATACTGCCTTTGCCCATTTAGTTGTCCATTTTTTGCTGTCACGCCCTTCAACCGGATCAACAAATACTGTCTTCTAGTGAATAAGTTTTTGAATTTGTTTTCTCTAAACGAAATATCTCAATTAGTCCTTCTAGAGAATGCTTTCAAATAGTCTCAAAGGAATAAAATACAAATGTGGAGGATTCTTTTATTGACAAATGAAGTGGGATGACCTTAAAAAATAATATACCAACGTGTCCCAACCATCCAAGTCCCAATCTTTTCGGAAAATGATGAGTCAATTTGTCTTTGTTGGTGCTTCTGAGATTTTATATGCTTCGAATGAGTGTGTCCATGTTTCAAGGAGATTTAAGGATCCCATGAAAATTGGATTCATGAACCATATCTTCCTCTTGAAGACATGTACACAGTGGTATTGTACAGTATTTACAGATTTTTCTTTGAGTTAACACATCTTTACCCAAATTTGGTGTTTAAAATCCTCCCATTACCAAGACAAAATTAGTAACAAATAGAGAGTGGGCAAGGGGGGTTGTCTCCATGTTAAATTAACTTGTATTCCAATTTGTGTCAAGAGATCCACAAAAACATGCACCACAAAAACAAAGCTTCGGGAAAACCAGTTGATGAAGGCGTACTACTATGTGTAGTTATCTTAAAAATCTGGCAAATTAAACGAAACAACTTGAAAAGAAGGAATAGACTGAAATTTATAGACAAACATATATTAGGAACTCGCTCAAGATTTTGACTTCTCTCTGACTTATAGGAGTTCATGTCAATCTTACATTTGCTGACAGAAGGAAAAGGTTCTCGTATACCATCCATTGCTGACAACACTGAAACAAGTTTAGTTACTCCTGTTATGGACAATTAAACTGATGAAAGAGCTACACTAAATAGTAAGCACAGCAAATGGTTACAAACCTGAGATTGCAGGTGTAAGTATCCCATCACCAATAAGCATGCACATGCCCAGCATCGCAATGAAAAGCAACACCCTTCTTGCAATGACACTATTTTCAAAAAATTTACTGAGCCTACTAGGGTTTTGAGAACTCTGGTACATGTTAGCATGTGAATCGCTTGAGTTTGGAACTATGCATTTTGAAGAAAGAAATCCAATATCCATATTTCTACAAAGTAGCGAATATAATGCAAATGTTCCACCTGCAATTAATAATTCTCCAAAAGTCAAGAATTCAGGAACAAGATGAACACAAATTCAAGTGACATGAGCCCAACTTGTACATAATTTTGAATAGGTCAACTGCATAAAACTATTGTCCTTATTGGTATGCATTAAGAGACGAAAGAATTAGACTGAAGAAATACATTGAATGTGCGAGAATGTAGAAATGTGTAAATCATCTTTATGTCATAACTTTAAGCATTTTTGCAATGGGAAAAAGTGAAAGTAGGCTTCAGAATTCACACAATGACAACTGGAAATTCTGTGACCTTAACCTTCCCCATGTACAAAATATTTCTACAAGTACAATGATCAAATCATCTTATATTTTGTTGTCCGATTTTTGTGATTCAGTAGGCAAAATGAAGGATTGCTTTGTATCACTAAATTCATTTTGGAATGTGGCTATACCATAATACAAAAAGTGCTTTTCAAAAAGTAATTCGATACGTCATTAGTGTTTCTATTAATACATGTATTTTGATGCCAAGCTAATGCTTATAAGTTGAGAAGCACTGGAACACTCATGGGCATAAACTGGTTACAGGCATGGGGTACAACCGCACAGTGATGCCCAAAAAGAATAATAATGTATGCTTGTGTTGGTGAATATCTGAGTGTAACATGAACAAACCAACAGAAATTAAAACTTATGCTGGTTGAACATAAAAACAGTTTCAATACATAATTCAAAGGTCCTTGACAAATAATAGAGCAACTCACTAGCATTGTGTTGTGACAAAGAAGAAGAAATCACAAACTTCCTAAAACAAGTAATAAACAAACTCAGCTTTAATCAAAATCAGCATGTTAATATACAACAAGCATTGTCCCTAAGGAATGTCATAAAACATATGTACCATACTGTCTGAGGCCCTGAGTAGTGTCCCTAACATGTTTCGAAACAAGGCCACTGATGTAGTTAATATTGTTCCCTTAAAATGGGCTTTTCGTGGAAGTAGAATAAATGAATAATGGCTTCGAAAATTTGCATGGGCTTTGGCTGGGAATGGATCTAGAAATGTGGCGTCGCAGTGTAACTTGCCGACACATGCCTGACACTACTATAACAATGAAATGAAGTATTCTGCGTACTAGATTGGAAGATCCTGATGCAGGGACACGAATTGAAAAAGGAGGACAAACACAATGCCAAACTCACAAACACACAATATAGGGGAAGCTCTCTGTTTTTCGTTAGGAAATAAGAAAGAAGAAAACTACTTATTCTTCCTGACCAAGCATATATGAAGGCCTAAAGTCTCAACTTCATCAATGGGCCTCTTGGACCAATCTGCCAAGGTCAGGTCGCGCATCTACTATTAGTTTATTGTGCCTTGGCGCTCCTATCTAGCCATGTAGTCCAGTGCTATCATCTCTGCATTAGTTCCACTCTCATATGGTGACAAACATAGGAGCCTGAAAGAAAGCATTAAGACCCAGATTGAAAGATATTTGTATTGTGTGCTATCACAAAAGTACCAAATCCAGAAGCCAAAGCCAAAAGGTCGTCAATCTCCAAATAAACTTGTTCACAAACCTCTTGAACAAACAGAAGTGGTTATAAAGATAAAGGGAATTTGGAAAGAGGTGAATCTATTCCTGACACAGAAAGCACTTTTTTCTACAAATGATCAGCCAAAGACCAACTTTTCCCCTGTCAAAGGGACTAGACACTCGAGGAACCCTCATGAAACCAACCTCAATCCGCAAACATTACCATTACTCGTCATTAGCGAATATACTCAAGCAGAGGAATGACACATGCAATTTATAATGAAAGAAGCTATAAGCATTAAAACCAAAGACAAACTACATTGACAGAGAAAGAAGAGAATTTAAGAGAGATGGCAATTATGATATAAAAGTAAAGCAAAAGCATTATCAAGTTGGAACTGAAAATTGGAACACTTGGCACAAATTAACGATTTAGAGTAAACATAAATCGATTATGGATTCATGTGTACCTTCACCCTGATCATCTGCTTTTAGAGCTATGGTAGCATATTTTACAAGGCCAACTAGACTGAGGGTCCAGAACATGATGCTATAGATACCCAAATAGTCATCTTCAGTTGGTGACTTCAATGGCATTGAAGGGTAGACATAAAGTGGGGAAGTCACAAGTCCTCCAAAAACAACTCCTAATGTCTTGTAGGAAAGTTTCACAGTTTCCCACCTAGTCATCTGAACCCCGAGTCAAAGTCAAAAAAAGAAAAGAAAACTATTCTCAAATTAAAATTATCAATAATTCTTAGAAAACCAACCAGAACCTCATCTTGAACGGGAGAAAAAAGTAGATGTACAGTTAAAATCAGAGCAGAGTACTTTCTCAAACACTTTCAAGAATCAGTTCGAGCATATACAACAACTTGAATAATAACAGAAGAAAAACTGTGAACTTTAATGGGCTAGAAAACTAAAGTCAGGGACTCCGAAAAAGCTAAACCTCAACAGAATACTAAGTAAATATCACCAAAAACCATCAAAATATGCAAGCACAAAAGAGCACATGAAACCCTTAAATTTTACAAGTGACATGAGATAGCAACCGAAGTGCTTGCCCCGAAGAGGACCCAAGTTTACCCGGTTGTTAATTTGAAGATCCAAAAATCAATCGAGTTGTGCACAGGCCGACAATTCTCCTGGTTATAAGTAGTAAGGGGGAGTTTCGCTAAATTTGATTTTTTGGTTTATTGGATTATTTGATTTTGTTCTTATTCAAATTTTTTTTACATTTGTTAGTTTTCGATTGATTTTTTTTTGTTTTTTAGGCACATTACCAAACGAGAGGAATCTAAAAAATATAAAATTATTAACCAAACTTAAAGTTTTTTGAACCAATAATCCAATTTGGTTTATTTTTGTCTTTATTCACAAAACTTTAAGTTTGGCTAATAATTTTATATTTTTTAGATTCCTCTCGTCGAGACAAGCCAAAAAACCTCAAAAAATCAACCGAAAACTAACAAATCTAAAAAAAAATTGAATAAAGATAAAATCAAATAATTCAATAAACCAAAAAATCAAATTTAGCCAAAGCACCCTAAGAGTAAAACAGAGGGGAGTAAATGTATGGCCCATATTTGTCAACGTAGATACACAAACCGAATCAAATTGGGGCTCAAAAAGTTATGCCATGAAAGAAACAAGTGAATAGTGATCAAAGGAAATTAAGCACCGAGAGAACCATTCGCCCGTGGAGAAAAAAATAAAATAAAAATATTGAAATTGAAAAAGGTTTATACAAAGACAGTTTATGATTAATCCAAAAAATTTAAACATGAATTTAACAAAACTTTAGAAGAAAAAAAAAATTAATAGCGGAAAAAAATTGAGAAATTAAGAACAGGGCCTATAGTTATGTATATATAGACGGGAGTGTGTGCGCGCGCGTCATGACATACTTTGCCCTCTTGAGATGGGATTGAACGGTTAAGAATGCGACGACTGCCGTGGGTGGCAACGTGATCATCTACCACAACCGGCTCAGACGGCTTCACCGGAGCGTTAGCCATTGTGACTTGCCTCATCTACTCCTCCTTCCTCCAGTCCAGTCGTCTCGATGGTCAAGAGGTGAGCGGTGATTTGTAGAGGCTGCCTGCAAGGACTTGACCTCCTCACGTGGGACCCACTTTGGAAATGGATATCCAAACCGAAGGAGGCCCTCTATGAGAGGGTTTTGGCAATTTTGGCATGTCAAATAGCCAATTTGG
Organism: Vaccinium macrocarpon; assembly: GCA_022606695.1. NCBI lineage: Eukaryota > Viridiplantae > Streptophyta > Magnoliopsida > Ericales > Ericaceae > Vaccinium > Vaccinium macrocarpon. The sequence continues at coordinate 11,590,832 of CM040175.1, forward strand.
GACGATTTTGCCCTTGGCTTTGTTAGAATGGCAGTTGGTTTTCTTGATATTTAGGTGAGATTGGACGGCTATTTTGGTATTTTATGGGTTTTCTGTCAAAGACCAAAATAGGCGTCTCAATCGTACGAAAGTTTCCTAGCGTGTCCCTCTTTGTTTCATTTTTTGCTCTTTCTTTTGTTTTTTTTTGGAAGAATTGGATCATAATTCAGCTTTACTGCTGGTGGTAGAAATCGCTTGGTTTTCGCGCCATATACAGTACCCTGATGTTGAATATCGTTACAAAGTTCGTTGTATTGACATCCAAATGCGCATCCGACATTTAACCAGTGCAAGTTGAGAGTTTCCATCGGTCAGAATTGAGAGGAAATTTCAAAGAAGCGTGAACTGAGAGGAACTTTCAAAGAAGTGTGAAGTCGAAGTTCTGGGCGTTGGTCCATCGATTCGAGGTAACAGAGCTTCGATTTGGTAGGTGCGAGTAGAGCTTGTGTTCGTTTTTTATGTTTTCTGCTAGGGTCTTTGTTTTTACTTAATGGTTATCGATAAATTGCGGTAGTTTAGAGTTTTTTTTGTGGCCGATCTTCAGGAGTTACTTTATTTCGAACACAAATTTGCGTTTTGCATGTAAATCATTGTTTTTGTTCTGAAGCGTAGTAGAAATTTTGAACCGTTTGATTTCTCGAGAGAAAGACATGTCGAAGGTACAGGGTTTTGTCCAATCTTCAGTACTTACATCATTTTCGAATAGAAATCTCTGTCTTCCATGTAGATTATTATTTTTTTTTTTCCGAATCGTAGTAGAAAATTTGAACGGTTTGATTTTTTTGACAAAAAAACATGTCAAAAGTAGAGGGTTTTGCCTAATGAATTTAGACGAGTTTTTCGGTTTGTTGTCTCTTCGGCTTGGCTTTACTGGATTTTTGGTTTGAATGCATTTGAGGATATTTGAGTTTTTGAAAATTTTAGGTTTTCATCAATTTGATCGAACGTATCTCAAAGAATTTTAAGTTTTTGAGGGTTAAATCCACTGTCTAGCTATCAATTTATATGATGGAATAAAATAGATATAACATAGAAACAAGTTTTGAATTAGCAATAACGAATTAGCTTACATTTGCTTTAGTGTTTCATATTAGATATAAACAATGAAACTATATATGTGGCTTTTTCCTTGAGTTTTACTTATAAACTACACTTCTTTACTGTGAATATTTCATTGAGCATAATATATTTTTACTTATAAACTACACTTCTTTGCTTTAGTGTTTCAACGTAATGAACATGTATTATTTTATTAGTTCTGTCAACACTTCTATAAAAGATTACTAATATTCTTTAGTAAGATAAGCTACTCACAGGCAGAAGTAAGAAAATTACTGCAGCATTTTGCTTTCCTCTGTCATTATATTACTAATTCTAACATATTTCCATCTGATTCAGATTTTCGTTTGCTGATCTTTCTGCTGAATCTCCTGTTGAAGTTGCTATCCCAGACATCTAACCCTCCAAAGTTTACAAGTAAGTTTTTTTTTTATATTTATATTCATATCAGTATGCAATTTTTCTATGCACATATTATGAGCGATTCTATATTTACTTTGTCTATTTTGAAGCAAATTATTGTCTCATACTTCCAGACGTACTTATTATATGTTGAAACAATATTATATAGACACTTATAGATAGGCTTAATTTTGTTACTTCTGGGTTCAATATACTTAGATTCAAACCTTAGAGACAGATACAACTCTCTTGAGAGAATAGGTATGGCTGACAAAAAAAGATACAGGCCGCCTTATTCTGAGATACCAACAGACCAAAAGGAAGCTTCTAATGAAAGAAGGAAAATAGCAAGAAGAATGAAGCTGTTCACAGTACCTATAGAAGAAGAGGCTGCAACCAATGGAGCAACAAATAGCAGCAAAAATGATGTGCAGCAAATGACTTCAGGTTTCACAAGACATAAAACAAAATACTATCGTTTAGTAGTACATGAACTATATACTTTAGGTATTACTAAAAAATTTGTTGTATGTTTTTTAATCAGGTGTTGTGCCTCAAGACCTACGAGGCAATTTATGTAAGACATATCCATTTGCCTCTTATTATATATCATAGAATAGACAATATAGAATTATAGCATAACAACAGTTTCAATTTTATATAGGTATGCTGGACGATGTCAATATAGGTGACTACAATCTCTCTATCTATTTTCATACCAAATACTTATTGAGAAATTAGTATCAGCAACGTTCGAAAAATTTATAGGTATAGAGCCAACAAATATCATATCTACCTCATCGGTCAAACATCATACAATTCCAGTTGAATCTCATAGAATGCCTTTGGTCGATACATGCGTGTTGTGTGGCGCAAAGAGATTTCCATATGAACCACCAAACTTCTGCTGTAGTCAGGGTGCAATATCGCTTTATCCAACCACTATGCCTGATGATCTTTGTGAGCTATACTCAGGTTCAACACCAACATCGACACATTTCCTTAAGTATGTTAAACCATACAATAACATCTTTGCTTTTACATCTATGGGAGTGCATGTTGACAAGTTATATGCTGCACGTTATAATGGGATCTATACCTATCGAGCTCAAGGTCAAATTTATCATTATATAAATAGTTTATATCCATCCCATGGGAAACCTTCATACCTGCAGCTATATTTCTATGATACTGAAAATGAACTTGACCATAGACAAGGGCACAAGAATGGATTAGAATCAATTACCTATCATTGATAAATTGATCAACATCTTGGAACCAAACCCATACTCCAGATTTTTTAGAAGCTTGAGAAATGTTGATGATATAAATAAATGCCAAATCAAGTTGAAAGCTGACCCAAAAATACAAAATACTAGAAGTGGTGCACCTATTATTAGTCAAGTTGGTGCAATTTGGAATGAAGATGAATGCGAAGAGGAAACAAATGAGAGAGAAATAATAGTTCACAAGCATGACGGCCATAGCCAAAGGATTAGATACTATTATGGCTTATATGATTCACTGCAATATCCACTATTATTTCCTTGAGGTGAACCAGGATGGCATCAAAGGATAATAAAAAGGAAACGAGGAATTCACACACAACCTTGTCTAGGACAAGGCAAGGTTCTACCAAACTCATTCTCGAGACAAATGAACCCGGTTGATAAAGAAATGTAAGCAAGAGGTAAATATACAGCTTTCATTCAGCTTTGGAATAAAAATTTAGGAATTCCTTAGCTCATTCCTACCATTATTTCCAACAGTTTATGAAGAAAATGCCGACAAAGTTAACACAAGTTGTCGGCCGACGGAGTTTTATGCTTATAGATTGCAAATTCGAATCAACAAATGCAATTCTATTGAATCGACGTATCTTGCAACAATTTGTTGTTGATATGTATGTCAAGATTGAAACTTCCAGATTAGATTATTTTAGAAAAAACCAAGATCTTATAAGAGCAGACCTCTATCAAGGTATTGTGGATAGTGTGAACCAAGGTGAGGTGGAAGGATCTAAAGTTGGAAAAAGAATTGTCCTGCCTAGCTCTTTTATTGGAGGCCCTCGAGATATGCGGAAAAGATATATGGATGCAATGGCTTTAGTTGAGCGATATGGAAAGCCAGATTTATTTCTCACCATGACATGTAATCCATCTTGGCCAGAAATAAAAGCAGAACTCAAATCTCATGTGGAGGCACAAAATAGACCTGATTTACTTGCACGAATCTTCCGTAGCAAATTTGAATACCTTAGAAATGAGGTTATTAAAAAAGCATTATTTGGGCCAGTTGCTGCATATACTTTTGTTATTGAATTCCAAAAAAGAGGTTTACCTCATGTTCATATTCTACTTATCTTGAAGAAGGCATACAAATTGAATAACCCTGAAAAGTTTGATGCATTTATCTCGGCTGAATTACCAAACAAACAAGAGCAGCCACATTTATATGCAATGGTTATTAAGCATATGATGCATGGACCATGTGGTCAATTGAATGATGATAGCCCATGCATGCGCAATAATAAATGCAAGGACAATTATCCAAGAGATTATTGTGCAGAGACATTAGTTAGCTCAGATGGCTATCCAAAGTATCGGAGGCGAAAAAATAATGATCAAATTAATGTCCGTGGCCAAGAGCTAGATAATAGGTGGGTTGTTCCTCATAATCAATATTTGTTGGCTCTTTTCAATTGCCATATCAATGTGGAAGTTTGTTCAACTGTCAAAGCAGTCAAATATCTGTACAAATATATATACAAAGGTCATGATGAGATTGTTTATCGTGTAGTTACAACGAATGACAATGCAGATATAGATGAAATTGAACAATTCCAGGCAACAAGATGGATATCTCCACCAGAGGCTATTTGGAGAATTTACAAATTCCCATTGCATGAAATTCATCCAGCTGTCTTAAGCTTACAATTGCATTTAGAAGATTGCCAAATGGTAAGCTTTAAAGGTCTTTGTTTTTTTTTTTATAAAGAAATAATAAAGGCTTCTTTCAATTTTTTTATGGTCCTCAAATGAAAACTATTGAGATATCATTTTTTTTTTATCCGAATCGTTCATTTTGTAAAATGCTATCATTCCATCTCTTGTGTTAAAAATTAAGTTTTTTGGAATGATAACTGGGGTGGCCCGTGCCACTCGCCCTTAACATAGCTCCGTCCCTGCTTGTTTAATTTTAGAGAAGTTCAATGGAACTTTTAATTTCTAGTCCACTTTAGTATCACCTGGGATAGTTCGTAGGATAGAACGAACTCCCAGTGAAAATTTTTTGGGCCCAATTTTTTACGTTGAGAGCTAAGTCTTTTCGACTTCTCTTAGCCAATTGTGTTGTTTTGAAATTCTACACCAGTTGACTCATCTCCAATTCTCAATTATAATATTAGACTAGCTAATATTAAATTTAATAAATGATTTAGGCTTCCTATATTCAAAACCCTTTTGGAACCCATTATTGGGAATGCCCAATGTACCATTCTTTTCAATTTTTACACCCAGAAGCTAAATCATTGCATACAATTTCATTCTTTGTGAACAGAGAATTCACAAGACATATGACACAAGAATCTTCTTTCCTCCATTTAGTTTTAGAGTTTAATCCCCTAGTTTAGCCATAAAAGTTTCAGAGTAACTAAAACAACCAATTTGTTACTGAGATTAATCAATTCCTACTTAATCAATTCCAGCCACATTAACAGATTCCTTTACACTCAAAATGTTGAATTTTTTATTGGATCAGATCTTAAGGACTAAGATTATGTGGTGGTTATAGAAGTGAGTTTTCCTAGATGAAGATGGAAGGTTTGTAAGGTGTCTACATGCAATTTCATTTAATTGGATGCTTTTTGCAGTGAAAGTTACAGCTTAACCATTTAATTACCATGTAGAAGAGAATGTTGGAGTAGAAAAAAATAGAATGCTTAACCTCTTTTTGTTGTATATGATGGCCGAATTAAGATTGAACATATATATGGAGTTTTTGCCTTGTATACTTGTTAAATTTAGAATGAGTTTGGTGAATGTGAGGTTCATAGTAATTACTATGATACAACATTTACTGCAGGTTATATATATGATGGAGGTCCAAGATTTACGCTAGGGGCCCATTGACGACACGGTCCTTGTGTTACAACAAGGCCATCGCTCTTGTGGGGTTTGGCAAGCCAATGTAAGTGTCAATTCCCCTTTTTAGAATAAATAATGTTTTGTCGTGTACAAGTTTTAATTAGAATTCATAATTTCAGGGGAGGGGTCCAAGCGAGTCTACTACGATCACCATTCGGCGTTACGAACGGGAGTTTCATGCATTGGCTCCCCCCGCGGCTTCTATTGTAGAGTTGGTTAGATAGGCAGGATTTTTTGGCCTTGTTAACATGCAATACATGCAATTAGATATTGCATTGTTGACGGCACTAGTGGAGCGTTGGCAGCTAGAGACTCACACTTTCCATTTCACTTCGGGTGAGGCGACGGTGACTCTCCAAGATGTTGAAATAATAACTGGTCTCTTAGTCGATGGTAGACCGATGACAGGTAGTACGAATTTGAACTGGGAGCAAATGGTGTAGGACCTATTGGGTCTCGAACTTAAAGATGCAGAAGGGAGACGAGGGAACAAGGTAACACTCCAATGGTTGCAGCGACACTTTAATGGACAAGTTTAGAAGACAGATACGCAAGTTCAGATTGAGCAAAATGCACGGGGATACATTATGCAACTAATAGGGGGTATGTTGGTGCCCGACGAATCATCGGGCCACATGCATTTATGCTATTTGGAACTTCTTCGAGACCTTAGAGCTGTGGGATAGTATAGTTGGGGTAGTACCTTGTACAAAGGCCTATGTCATCTTTTAGAGTCAAATACTAAAGATGCAGGAGGCTTCTTTATCTTCCTTCAAGTGTGGGCATGGGAGAGGCTACCATATCTTGCCCCTGGACGTGTTGGGGACCGGCCCCCTCAACATGGAGCTGCCCTAATGGGACGGTAAATTTTTTTCCTACATTCACATTTTTGCATTTACACGTATATGTCAAGTGAATATATTGAGTTATTGTATTTTCCATTTTAGAAATGCAATCATTTAATTAAGTTGGTATGGATTCATTGCAGGTGGGATGACAAATTTCACTCCCCTGACCTAGCGACCCACGTCGTTGGCCATTATAGGCACTCGTTGGATATGCGGAAGCCTGATGAGGTTGGTTAGTGGGACTTTATGTGTCATCTTCCTCATAACACCACCTAATCACTTTTTTGTCTTGTTTCTAGTAGGCCTTTATTATGGTTGTCACTTCCATTAAACCCACTCTTGTTACAATAAAGTTTGAATCTCAAATAATTGTGTAGGTTATTTGGCAGCCCTACAAAGACGGATTGTTGAGTTGTTGCCCCCATTCTGCTCTGCTGGGAGGAATATTTGGAGGGCAAAGGTGCCCATTATAAATTTCAATGTCGTAGAGATGCATCAACCCAAGAGAGTCATGTGACAGTTTGGATATTGACCGTTGCCTCCAGAACCCTCTCATGCTCGAGACCGTTCGCACGATATGGAAATGAAGAAACATTCGCATAATTGGGCAGATGAACATAGAGTACATGTAGAGAGGTGGGAAAATAGGGTCCATAACATTGTACCAGAAGGTGAGCCCAACATTGTAGGAGCATACCCCGATGAGGATGAGTATGTCACTTGGTATAAGAGAATAACCGTGCCATTTGTTAGTCAAATGAGTGCATCATTGGACAAAGCGGTGAGAGTGATAATGTTTTGTTACTTTTACATTACTTAAACATAAATTCATTAAACTGATCTTAAATTTTCTAATTTGCAGATGAATCTATTCAGGAACCTAATTACCACAGACGAGTCAAAGTGAGTACAGGCAGTGGGGTGGCAGGGGTTGATGTGCATTGTTGCCTAAGAGAAATTTCTAAGGAAGAAACCTCCGGTGCATGGTGTATGAAGTCTTCTAGCTATGGTTGAGGAGGAGGAGGGGGTGGAGGATCAGGTGAATGGTGAGATACATGCTGACGAGGAGGTTGGGGTTGGTACGAATGTAGAGGTAGCCGAGGGAGAGCAACATGATGGATATGCACACGGGGAGAATATGGTGGCACAGCCACAACAAAAGGATCATCCAATGCCCATGTTACACATCTCACCTGGCATTGCATGAGTCCATTTTTCACCACCCCCACGGACGTGTACGATGGTATTGGGTCGTCCTTGCAGCCAGGGTCATTGTCAGAGTCTCAGACCACCACTTTCGAGTGGACTGACTCTATCGTCCAGCCAGCAGGTAAGAAAAATAATTTTTTGAAAACATGTTACACATGACAAGCAAGCGATAATATTAACAACTATTTTATTGTGGAGCCAGGTTGTGGTGGGGAAACTAGTTTGGTTGATGCTCCTGTGGCGAAGATGATGAGGCTAGACTTGGCGCAGGGCAATGAAATACAAGTTGACGAGTAGGCTAAGGAGTAGATACTGTGTGGACAATCGAGTACCCTACATACCCTTGGTGATGGGGAGGTGACACAGGACCATAAGCTTGTACACATTGAGGTGCATCATGAGTTGCAGGCGGATGGACATGATGAGATGCATGCTGAGGTGCAGCCAGAGGGACATGACGAGATTCATGCTGAGGTGCATCAAGAGGTGCATGTTGAGGTGTCGGTGGAGGGACATGATGAGGTGCCTACTGAGGTGCAAGTTGATGTACCAGAGCTGCGTAGGGGTACACGTACACGTCACCGACCGCTCTGTGGTACTGATAGCCACAAGGGTTTGCATAAGGGCAAGCATAGGCATTGACTACTATCTTAGGTATGAGTTGTTATATCTATATTATTTATGTTGAATAGTACTTGCGTATGTTTGGATAGCAAATATATGTGATATCGTATTAGACACGTGTTGGATACGGTCCAACTTTGACCTCCAAATGGACAATTGTATGCTCCCACAGTTTTGTGTAGCCTCCCCATAACTAAAAGATATTTTTTTGGGACAAGCTAGACACCTTGCTCTTAACTTGGGTCCATAGCTTCAGTCATAGACTAAAATCGAGGATAACTAGATCAGAAAAAACAACCCCAATTCAATATATACATATAGATCTCAAATTCATTCTATGGAAAAAGCTATGGATTTACCTTGTCAAACTGAACAAGGACTTGAATAGCAATGGATTACAATTTGATTTCCATTTTGTTGAACTTATTTTGATTGTTTCTTGTTCAAATAATCCCTTTAGATCAGAATAATATTTGTTGATCATGGACACTTTTGCATATGTAGGTGGTGCAAGCACTGTAGCTTCTATGCCTACAAGTGGGTCTCAAAAGTCAGTTAAGGCAGCATTTGAACTATCAAACTATTGCTTGAGCTTTATATGAATCAAGTGAGGATAAATAGCTTCCATATCTTCAGTTAAAAGTTCATTCCTTTCTTTTATTCATCTTTATTTCTAACTAAAATTCAAAATTCATCAGACTGGTGTTGTTCACTAAACCAAATGTAGTTGTTTAATTACTCCCTCTGTTCCCAAAATCTTTTCATAGTAGATTATCTTGTAGGAACAAAGGGAGTAATAATTATGGAAAAGAAATGACACGTGTTCGAGAGTGTCTGTGTCTGACACGGACACGCCCCTCTTCTTAAGTGTCGGTCCTTCTTTAGTTGAGCCTTAGTTCATGCTTTCGGTATTATTCATTTTGTAGTGGATGAATAATTTATTTTATAAAATCAAACAAAGCATAAGTAACCGCTCGCAATTCTCTCTTTATCTATTAGCCATTTGCTCCAGCTTCGGAGCATACTCGCTTCTAGTGTCTCAAATATACATGAAAGTATTAAATTTCTCTTTGAAAACTGTTTAAGTGCAACTTGTAGTGATCAAGCAAGAAGATTTTAGGACTTTTTTGGGTATTGGTTAATGAACTTAAATTGGTTGTGCTCCACAAAATCACCATCAATTCTCACAGCACCTCTTTGTACGTTGTTAGTGTTCCACAAAATCTATTATACGGAGTAGATGTAACATTTCTGAGTTATTGCTATATAATGTGAATTTTTGGTTCTCTTTAGGGGTGTTCCACTAACTTGGTTTTTTGGTTTTTTTTGGATGTTTTAGTTTTGCAAAAAAAAAAAACTAACTTGTTCCACTTACTAGTTTTTTGGTTTTTTGCTTTTTAGTTTTGTGAAAGAAAAACTAACTTGTTTCATTAAAGTAGTTTTTTTGTATGTTTACTTTTGCAAAAAAAACTAACTTGTTCCACTAACTAGTTTTTTGCCTTTTGGGCTTTTTAGTATTGCAAAAAAACTAAGTCATTTTTTGTTAGTGGAATGAGATAGTTTTTTAGTTAACACAAAACTGTTTTTTTTTTTAGCGGAACGGGGCCTTAGTTTTGTTCTTAACCACTGAAGTTGCTATTATTTAGAAAACCTTCAAGAATTTGGTCCAAGAATTTGGACCCAACCTATTTTTTTTGCTTATGGCTACATTTGGTACGTAGCTATGTACTTGCTATTGTGGACATTCAACTTTCACCTCATAGTTGGGGCAATTGTGAAGTGAGGGTTTGGATAGCTGGGTCAATTTGAATCTGTTTTAGTCATTGCACTGCAATGGCGTGTTTGGAATATAATTCGTCCATTTAGATAGGTTGTTTCTAAACAAATGTAGCTATGATGGTGGGATCATGTACGAATGGCTTCGTACGGACTGTTTGTTATGGAATCTGGACTTGGAAATCGAACTGTTCTTAGAAGAAATCAAGTACCCAAAATATGGTCGCGAAGGGCTATTTAGGTCAGCATATATTGTGCTTCACGCAACCAAAATGGGTACCGTTTGCGGCATTGTGTACCCCATATGACAGGGTAGACATATTTCAGCACTGCTACATACACAGAAAACACACTCAGAATTTACCTAGAATTTGAAAATCAATGGCCCAGAGTGAATCTGGACTGTCGATTTACACTTTCGAGGTCAATTCTGGGTACCCTTTCTGGGCACCCAGACTTACTGGACATCTTTTGAAGGTGGCTCGGATTTTTGAATCACGAATTGGGAGTTGTGCTCCCGTCAAAAAGTTTCGTCCCCAACCGAAATACAAGTACGATGGTCCATAGCAATGCCGCATAGGGGACATGCGGCATAGGAACAATGCCGCATATGAGACATGCGGCATAGGGGAAAACCCTTTACAGCCCAGGCCCACAAAACAGGCTTTGCAACTGCCTAGAAAGTACATTAACTAATGCCGCATGTTAGACCTGCTGCATTTTTTATGTGCAACCTCATAAATCCATTATATGAACCCCTCTATACCACCTCCTTACATCTATACAAAAAATCAAAATGAGCAACATTCGCATAATTGTTTATGTTGGTGGACGGGTTGTTGGAAATTCAAACAACCCGACGTATGAAAGTGGAAGACCTTTTCTAATGGAAGTACCACATGATTCATCTATTACTTCTCTGAAGAAGCTTATTGAAGATGTAGCTGCAACACCACCAGGGTTGATGAAAATTACATACTATTATTCGATTGTTAGCCATCCTCATCCAATTTCATACATCGGAGTTGAAGTCATTGACGACGACGATGTGAACACTATATTTAATGTTGCTAATGCCACCTCGGGTTACACCCTCACTATTTACGTGGAATCAGTAAAACACTTCCCCGAACAATATGACGTTGTCCCTGTACACACATCTAGCCGTCGGCAATTGAAGGGTGAATCAAGTAGACATAGACAGTCAATTAACAATGCTATGTCTAACTTTACTGATGAACATGATGAGGTGGGGGAAGATTCTACCTTTGCCGACCAGCATGAATATGGGGCAACTGGCATTAATAACGATTTTGAATGTCATCTAGGGGATGGGGACAACGAAGATCAAGAAGCATTTGACGAAGATGTTGATTATGCATCAACTAGCAATGAAGAAGATGTGGATGCAGGCTTAGAGACTGGAGACAACGAAGAAGACTCAGTGGATTTTTTCGAGCAACCATCAATGTTAACAAAGGACACATGGACAAATATCATCGACCCAAGCCCACCAATGCCCACGAGCAGTCAAATCGGATGGGATGGTTCTGAATTCATTCGGGGATAGGAACTAATTTGAACAAATTGTCACAGTACTAATTCAAACATGGACAAATATCACCTAACGTCTTGGTCTACAGATGCAATAACGAGATCCCATGCCTGTGGCGACTTCGTGCAATAAAAATCACCGATACTGAAGATTGGAAAATTACTCGTTACGCAGGGCCACATAACTGTATTTCACGAAATGTAAGCCAAGACCATGCCAATCTTACCGCTCGGCATATGGTGATACATATCACCCCCATACTTTAAAAAGATGCAAGCACAAAAATCAAAGTTTTGCAGGAAATTATCAAAATCGCAACACAAAGTTATAACCCATCGTATGCAAAAACATGGGCGGTAAAGACTCATGCTATTGTTGCTATTTATGGGAACTGGGACAAGTTGTATGTAGAACTACCGAGGTATTTGACTTAAGTGAAATTGTATAATCCTGGTAAGGAGTATTGCTTGACCGACCAGGTGACTAAAAATAAGACGAATAAAGACGCGTCCCAAGTGTAGGACTCTTGACCAGTGTAGCACAATATTCCGGAAGTACCAGAGTCGAACCACAGAGACGACTTAAGTGCTTGACTAAAAAATGTGCAAGTGCAGTTTGATTAGGCTCTTAGGTAGCCACCCCTTGTTTTGATGAGATTAATTAACTAAATTACTATGCTAATTTGACTGAACACAGATTAATAAAGAGAGCATAGCTGAGGGAACCTAGCGTCCGCGACTAGCCTAATCGATATTCACTCAGACCACAATTCCTCTTTTTACTGATTTTAGAATAAAAGAAAAGCTTCATAACAAATGCGCATCACCTGTCACTAGATTTCGCGCGCATTCGAATTCCGGTAATGCCTAAGTTTGTTTGTTAGAAAAGTTTCTGTTTCCTAAAATTGCCTGAAAATTAAGTGAATTCAGCCCCCAGGTGAAACATCAATTAGCCTAGGTACGAATCACCTTCGCCCCGCAGCCGTACTCGAATGACTAGTCACTCATGATTTCAATAACTGCAGAAATCAAATTAAAGCTAGATCTAGGCATGCTTGAAGAATGAAATATGAAAATAGCAAACGATACCGTAGATTGCAAGGTGAAAATCAAATTTGATTATTAATACGAAACACCAATCCGGAAGCTAAAACTCTGAAAAATTTGGAACAAGGTGACGTAGAATGCTGAAGAAAAACTGTAGCCAAAACTTCGTAAAGTAAACACTAGGAAATAATTCGTGGAACCCTAATATGGGTTTTAACAAGAGTATTTATACTAGACTTAGTAATCCTAAGGAAAAACAACCGAAAATCCGGAGATATCCTTCGCGAATGACCACACGACGACGTTCACTGCGCCTGCTAAACGCTCCCAAGAAATGGGGTAGCGCTACCGCTTCGCTACCCCTACGCGTTGACTTGCTACTCCTTACTTTGACCATTGACCATCAGCAAACTGGTAGCGCTACACCACTTTTGGTGTAGCGCTCCTAATCCTTCTGTTCATTTCTGAGCCCTTTTGTGCCCAATTTGAGCGCTCCAGATAAATGGGGTAGTGCTCCCGTGGTTTACCGAACACTTCCATGCAAAATTCATTCTATTCTAACTCTTGATCTACGTGCATGTACTCCCAATGTCTCAAAATCGCACCCACAACCTTAGAATACTTGCAAATTACGCTCAATACACAAAAACACCACGCGCATATATCAAATGGAAAATAAAGCTCAAAACGCACGTTTAACATGCTAAACAACCCTACTTAGGCGCTCAAAAGCAAGCTTTCCACGCGCCTATCAAGTATGTCATCAATACCGCAGAGTCCAACATACCAGGATGTGCAATATTTAGCCATGTGTTTTGGGCATTCGGGCCTGCCATTGAAGCATTCAAACATTGTCGGCCTGTATTGAGTGTTGATGGTACATTTCTTACAGGGAAATACAAGGGCATGATGGTAATTTTCGTGACTCAAGATGCAAAGAATGAAATTATCCCTATTGCATTAGCAATTGTGGAGAAGGACACTGACAATTGGGGATGGTTTTTAAGTTGCATTGGATGCTTTGTTACAATCAGGAAGCACTTGTGTCTTATTTTTGACAAGGCGCCTGGCCTCATGTCTTACATGCCAACAGACCCTTTATCGAGACCACCATACATTTACCATCATTATTGTGCCCACCACATCGGGGCAAACTATATGAGGAGATATAACAAAAGGGTGGGCATGCAAGTCAAAGTCACTGTCATAGAAGGATAGAAACGGAAGTACAAGCGCCAACTAAGTAGAATGATAAATTGGGACGACGGTAAGATCCATAAAGATCTTATGGATCTCAACTTACCATAGTGGTCACTTGCATACGATGGAGGTAGGTGATATGGATCATGTAGTACAAATGTATCTGAGAGCTTGAATAGGGTTCTTAAAGAAGCTTGACATCTACCCACAACGACAACTGTTATGATGGCATTCTACAAGTCCGTCGAATATTTTTTTTCGAAGGTCGAAGGAGCATGCTAGAGAAAAGAGAACAACCAAACTTTTAGCAAGTTTGCAATGGATAAGTTCGAAGATTGGATGATGAAGGCAAGAAGACACCGTGTTGTGCAATTTGATCGCCAGGGGAGCGTGGACAAAGTAGAGACACCAATGCATCCAACAAACCCATATAAAGGGAATCACAAGCACGCGATCCAGTTGGTAGAGTGAAATTGCACTTGTGGAAAGTTTCAGCAATGGAAGATACCGTGCTCACATGTGATTGCGGTATGCATGAAAATTCATGTTGACGTATTTCAATATTTCAACGACGTTTAGATGCTCGACTCAAACATTGCCATTTATGGGTCCCAACCATTTTTCTCCATTTGTGACAGATCATATTGGCCGCCCAACGAAGAACCAACGATCCTACCTAACCAAGAATGGTCACGGGGTTGAGGGCGTCCACAAATTAAACGGTTCAGAAATGAGATGGACTTGATGGAGTCACAACCATCCCAGACACAAACCTGCACATTTTGTGGACAACAAGGGCATAAAAAACAAACATGTTACAAAGTACGAGGACAACCATGAACTTCTCGAACCACCATGTAATTTGGTTTGCTATCTAATTGTGTTATATGTAACCGGGCTTATAAGTACATCTTATTCGACTCGTCAATGAATTATTTGTGTTTGTATTTTCAAAAAAAAAAATCTTGCATGCTTCATATACTCACCATTATTTACCCTAACAAAATGCGTACTTTGTATAGACTTGAATCACGCATATTGATTTTTTTTTTCTTTGTGAATATATCCACCATTTCAAAAATAAAAAATCACATTTGGTACTATTCAAATTTGGATTACAAGGGAAAAAAATTGAGGACATTGTATCGAGGATAACAATCTGCAAAGTCCTTGTCATGTGGGCATGGGCTGTAAACCTTGTGGCTTTTTTTCTATGCCACACATCCCCTGCGACATTGTTAGAATGCCATAGGTCCCATATGCGGCATTTATACAGACCAAGTTCTCTGCAAAGCCTGTCCCAAATAATACAAAAATGTCACATTTGGTACTCCATTTTATAGTTCGATAGGAAAAAAAATCACTTTGGTTATGCAAAAATGAAATAAAAAGTAATGTTGTTGGAGTAAGTATAAATAGTGAAATAGTTTAAATTTATTTGTTCATAGTAGTAATTATAAATAGTGAAATAGTGATAGTAGTACGTAAAATACTACTATTTTTAAATTTATTTATAAATAGTGAAATACTTTAAATTTATTTTGGCATTTTCAATAGATTACCTAAAATTGAATGGTTAAATAACGTCAGCTAATTATCATAACAATGGAATCCACTTATTTTAAAAAAATCTCAAAAACAAACAAATAATAATGGTCAATGGAGCGATTTTACTCCTAATTGAACCCAACCCTTTCTTACTTGAAAACAAATGAGGTCCATATTAGTTTTTCAGTCACAAGTGTTAATCTACCACAATATAGTTAGTGGTAGTCAAGTCGTAGACCATTTCAAACAAAGCCAAATGACATTACTAAAATTCGCATCACACACATGACTAAAATCAAACATCTAATACAAATTGTCACACAGAATAAAACAAACAAATCTTCTACATTTCATCAAAATAATCAGATAGTTCCGGATCGGTTGCATATTCTTCATCATTCTAAATTGCTTTAATCAACTCCTTCCGATTACAACCATCCCTTTCAACCTCCTTCACAACATCGATAAATTTCTCTTGACGTGTAACTCGCTTCGTCATTGCATTAATCTCCACCCACAGCCTTTCGCAAACATCATTTTGCAAACATTGCAACCTTCTTCCATTTATCATTTTCACGAATGCGGTTTTAGGTACCTTATGCATAAATTGCCAACACTTGGCTTCCAACTTGTTCCGCTCGACAAATAAGTTTGGCCACTCAAGTAAAGTAGCTGCATCTCTTAAGTAAGGTGTTTGGTTTCAGTCCAACATAAATACAAAATCTTTGTTCGCATCATACTGCTCTTTCGAAGTCACAAAATGTCGTCGACCACGTCGATCAAAAATAGAAAGATCGTAGTTCAGTTGAGGGTAGTTGCGGTGGTCTTCACGCAGATCGACACCCACTGTTGGGCTGCTCTCCGCCTTTTGCAACCTACAGATTCTGTTCCCCACAACATCTTCGCAAAAACCCGTCATTCCATGGAAAGGCAAATCATCCTGGGATTTGGCTCTATGGCGGGCAAGCCATGCATCCAAGTGTGAAGGGGGGGTACGAGCAATTGCCATCACCCATTTGTCTTTCGGGTCATACTCGAGTGGGCCGAATATTGTCAAAAAGATGGGGACTAAGACTCCAATGAATAGGCCTACCATTGAATGTGTTGTTCATACCAATACGCTTTGCCTCTTCTTGTAATCTACGTCTACAAAATTGAATTCTTGCATCCGATTCATTTGCATTTGTGACGTTACTACGAGAACCCTCTCCCTGTTCTAACTTTCTTCCAAATGGAAAGTTAGGATCCATTTCTCTTAATTATCTGCAAAATACACACACACACACACACACATATATATAGGGGTCACCATTTCACACCGCTTATGCCACATGTGGGTCTGCAGTAAATGCCGCATGTGCCAAATGCGGCATAGGGTTGAATGTTGCTGTACGAGGATAAATCCGCGTAGCCCTGGATCACGTGCTTCCTTCTATCAACCCTAAGTCTGCAAGACAAAAAAAGGGGTTAGAGCACCTTTGCCTCTTGTTGGCAAAGGCCCTCCGATGCCTAAGTTAGTATCACGTACTTGAAAGCTCCAATCACAATGCGTATGAAAATAGGTTTCACCGCGTACCTTTTGTCAAGGTTATTGCCTTGTATTTATAGGCCTAGCCGTTCATCAAATTAGGCATCTCGTGCCCTTGTTTCCTTTTTCCTTTAGGAATCCTTTCTCATATGGGGTATACTCCTAATCACATTAGGACTTCCCGTATTAATCCCTTATTTCACGGGATTTCTCCTTATCTCATAAGGAACTGCTGTAGAACACTCTAGAATGTTTCACCGCCCTACCCGTGGCGGTGCCGAGCTTACACGTAGTTCGGAATAACTCATACATAGTTCAGTTCATCACGCCGAGCTGACCTATGTATTCCAGAATGCTTTCCAAGCTATATTCGTAGCCTCTCCAGCTCGGCCATATCAGGGGGCATACCCCACGGCTTTTACCGAGCTGGAACATCCTGGTGCTTTAATTTAATTCGACTTTTGACCTTATTCATGGTCAATCCAGCTCGGCACAGGGCTTAAGGACTTCCCTATGTGGTGCCGAGCTATTCACTCTCTCGTGGTGCACATCTTAGGCATGTGCTATGCCTAATAGTAGGGTAATCGGTTTTTACCCTCTCCAGCTGCAATTTAAAAATGCAGTTTAGTACATGGCGCCTACGTGTTCGAGAATTTTTGCCAATTAGGATGCCGCATTTCGCATATCCGGCATGGTATATTTTAAAAATTAGTTTCAGAAAAGGGATATTTGGCTAAATAAAATGAAAAATTGGTATACTTTGGAAAAAGACCCTCAGAACTCCACCATCGGTCACCGTGCATTAATGATTCAAAAATGATAACCGTACAACAAAAAGTCTCCAACTAATCTCCAATACACTCATATAGTGTGTGGAGCTCACACACATTTCACACTCAAGTGTGTGTGAGCTCCACACACTATGTGAGTGTGTTTGAGATTTTTGTTGTACATGCATGTATCACTACTCTTAATGATTCGGATTTGCTAACTAGCTCTTAACAAATTTGAACTATTAATTTTTTAGTAATATGTACTAAAATTTATATCTATATTACAATACAAAATGGTTTTTGTCTCAGTTATAATATAAGTATATTTTAGCCAACTCACTCTCTCTTTTTACCCTTTTCCTCCACCAGCGCAACACCTAAAATTTCAAATCACATCTCTATCTTCTTTTTGAAATTTATACCACATTTTTTTTTATCACTACCTCCTCTCCCTCTCCTTCCCCTTTTCTGAAATTTCGAAGGGCCATAAAGAACTGACGAAGACACATACGTTAATCGCTCAACCGTGCCTTCAAGCACGAACATGCACTAGTGTATATACAATATAGATTAGGAGTGTCTCCTCGAGTCTAATATTTAGACCGAGGAGACATGGACCCACATTTTTTTGGGTATTTAGGAAACGCTGACGTATAAATTGAATTCACGGGTGATTTTTCCCCCGGATGGGGTTGGGTGGGAGACCGTGTTTGCGTCATGACGCACTCGAAAGTAATTTTTCAATTACTCACGCATTTTCCATCGACAGGGCACAGAGCTGTGCTTGCCAATTTCAGGGGCGGATTTACAAGGAGACACGCCCCACTCAGAACTAGGGATTTACTCGAGGAAAGACCTCTCTCTCTCTCTCTCTCTCTCTCTCTCTCTCTCTCTCTCTCTCATCAGTAGAACTTACACCTTAATTATTTTTTTATAATTGGGTGTCCAAGTCAGCTTGTGTGCACCTTGACTAATTACAGAACTCTGAAGGTAATGACCGGCACATCCCTAGTGGCCCCAAGGTTTGGGATGGTTAACCTCCGTAGATTTAAACATGCAACCTCAATAGCCACGGTAGACCCTAAAAACAAGAAATAGCAGGGGCAAACCTAGGCAGAGCAAGCAGGGGCTAGTCTCCTGCACACACCCCAATAATCTTAATTTTTCTACTATATTT
This sequence comes from Vaccinium macrocarpon, assembly GCA_022606695.1. NCBI lineage: Eukaryota > Viridiplantae > Streptophyta > Magnoliopsida > Ericales > Ericaceae > Vaccinium > Vaccinium macrocarpon. Next base: position 11,609,761 of record CM040175.1, read on the forward strand.
TAAGTTTTGTTCGTAAAAACTATGAAAAAGGTTCCCTCAAAATTGTGTTATTAATATATAAATATGATATTTTGCTAAGTTATGAATACATATAATTTAGGTCCCGCGATAGAAATCTTGTGTCTACCATTGCTTTCACGTAAGTAAGTAGCCTGAATGTCCTTTCTCAAAAAGTAGCCTGGACACAGGCAGGCCAACATAATTGAAGAACACACGTTTGAAATAACTACAAATATTTGATGCCAGATTATTCAATCGTATGAAATGTAAGCACCTTGTAGTTGATTATTGAATCGTTTGAAATGTGCTCGCATATGTGATATCATTGTATCTGGTGATTCAAGTTAATAGCTTTAGCTGCTTTCTTACTTCACAATTCAATTTTTGTAATCGAAGTCCGGTACGCTTCCAATATTGCATGTTTATTGCTTATCTCCTTGAGCAAATTTTCTTTGCTGTTTCATCCTATCTAGCTCCCAAAATGTCACTCAAAGGGGAAGAGGGTTCCCAGTTTATTTGCTTCGTTTCATGGAATAGTTTTAACTCGCACCTCGACTAATTCCAGGATCCTGGAGGTAACGACTGGTAATATCTCCTAGTGGCCCCAAGAGATTCGAACCTGAGACTTTATGTGATAGCAAACCTTTAAATCCCAGAGAAAGACCAAACTACGTGTATTCACAAATTAACAATAAAAATAGTATAAGAGAGATGAGGATGACAAAAAGTTACAAAAAATGAACTCCAGGTCATACATTTTATGTTTACCCACAACAAATGAATTCCATGTGTTATACATTATCAAATTGCTCTAGAAATGATAGAGATTACAGTGGGATTACACTTTTTTAGGACTGAGGATTGTACTGCATGTCTACTATTGATGTTGTTGTGTACGTTTTCTCTATTTTTAGTCTAATTCCTAGGGATTTGTCCAGAGTGAGGAAGACAGAGAGAAGTATTGGTCGTAGTGGAGTAATTTCTTGTAGATAAATACACACGGAGAAGTTTGTGGGGACCTGTCTTTAGCAATTGTACTGAAAAGATGGCAAATGTAATACTACTAGTAAAAAACTTGAGGGATTTGCAGGGACCAAACACCCCCTTGCACCCCAAGTCTGCCCCTGCACTCAGGGCTATGTCTGAAATCCAATGTTTGAATAAATAATTAGGTTTGCAAGCTAAATAATTGCTCCTTTTTTTCAGAACTCACTTTGGTCCTTGTTAAACTTTCAATAACGAATATGGAAACGGGTGATTCGGGTTATCTTTAGCAAACTTTTATCAAATCGGAACTTTTGGTCGATGGGTTTCTTAATCCGAATCACATATTAGAACAACAACAATCTCCTGTGATAGAGTGAACTACGAGGTTCGAGTATCCCTCTCAATTCCACTATGTAGAAGCTTCGAATCACATTTAATAGTATAGAGAGAGGACTATGGATAGAAGACAATATGATTATTTAGATATCGTAGACCTTCATTTTCTACAAGAGATTAACCCTTATATATATAGAGGGACATGTACCTTAAAACATTAGAAGTCCCGATCTCTTTTGAAAACCTAATCTGATAGACTTCCAACTTATCCCATATAGACTTCCAACTTAACCTAAGTTGGATTCTATTAATATGTCTTGGGTCATGCCCACATAGGCAATCCAATTTAGGTCTTGAACCTGGCCCAAATTTCTAACATCTCCCACTCGACCATGCAAGAGCATAACAAGTTGTATAAATCTCTCTTCCATCTACCCAATTAAAAGCAAACTCATACGTGATAATGAGCCAGGCGATTGCTAGAGAACATGCATGTGGAAGCTTTACACTAGAAACTCTCCAAAAGCCAGCATAGAGACATCAACCCAAAATCATTCTTGTCTTGTTGTCTTAGGCAAGCCGTCTTCGTCGTGAGATCAGAGCAAGAATCGAATATAAGTTGAAGGAAGAGGTTAGGAACAAAGCTTTAAACCGAGAAAAGGGATTCTCTAGAAAAGGCTTGGCCCCAACTTATATATACATATAAACTTCCAATAAAGATCCTTTATTGAAAAATACCATGCGGACCTAGGCTTTTTTTGTGTTTCCGAACCAAATTTCAACGATCCAAACCGTTCAATGTTTTTAAAATGCATTTTTAAGGGCCTCCAGGTGGATTCATCCCAAAAAAAAAATACCCGGAAGGGCTTCATCCGATCAGTTTTGGTTAAAATTGCTATATATAGCATTTTTAACCAAAATTGATCGGATGAAGCCCTTCCGGTATTTTTTTGGACGAATCCTCTTCGAGGCCCTTAAAAATGCATATAAAAAACATTGAACGGTTCAGATCGTCAAAATTTGGCTCAGAAAGGCGAGGTCTGCATTTTAACTTCAATAAGGGACCATTATTAAAAGTTTTTCCTATATATATAAAATGATTTTTTTGTGTTGCGAATTATTTTTGGAAAATCCGAGCTGTCCAATGTGTTTAGAAGGTGTTTTCAAGGGTCGACGCGGGAAATCTTAAAAAAAAAATACCGGGAAGGGCTTGATCCAAAGAGTTTTTGCAAAAACTACTTAGATCAAGCCTTTCCCGGTATTTTTTTTTTGAAAATTTCCATTTGGACCCTTGAAAACACCTTCTAAACACATTGAACGGATCGGATCGTCAAAAAAATGTTTGGATCATGGAGGTCTGGAAGCAGGAGGTCCAAATTAGAAGGGGACCCTATATATATATATATATATATATATATATATATATATATATATAACTTCTGTTTCGGAAAGAAAGGATGAGGATGCAGATAGCAAGCTTTATTGAAGAAAGAAGGATGCGCAGATTAGGCACATTGCCTCTTCAATCCCTTAGGTTAGATTACCCCTTTCCGGTAAGGTTAGTAATCTCCTCTAGTTGACCCTTCAAGCATTGAGGTTAGCATAGTCTCCCTTGCTAGGCTACATGCATTTCCAACCTTCAAGATGCACATCTTTCCTTATCCGGTGTAGACACCCCAATTTGAACCTATGAAAGTCCTTGGCATCCCCGATGATGAATATGTCTGATAAGAGCACACGAGGCTTGATTGTGAACTTGAAAATCCCTCCTAAACCTCTCCAAAATAAACCCAAAACTTCACCACCTTCTAGTACATTCAAAACCCTCTTTTTCGATATATAACATGTCCCTATCCATTTTGAAATGAGGGAGATATGCCCATCTTACCGAAACGCTTCATTCTTCCGACCTTTTGAGGGTAAAATGGTCACACATTTCGATGTACAAATCATCTTGGGTTCAAACCACTTGGGTTATAAAGAAGACTTGGTAAGCTTTCCAACGCTTCAAACCATGCGCAGAACGGAGTTCGGTAGCACCCGGAATGGCCCCGCGAAGTTTGGAATTTTGTGCTGCCTTGCCATCCAGGCGCCTGGATTCACCTATTACAGTGCCGCCGGACTCAATCCAGCACCGATTGCCCTATTCTAGCGCTGGACTCTCTCGGTACTTGCTGCCCAAGTTCAAGTGAGTGGGGAAGAGCGTCTTGAGGATCTTTCAGGGGATTTTTCTGCAAAATTTGTTGGAGATAGTGGGAGAGAGATGATGACCTATGGTGACCCTTTGAACCTCACCTCTAAGGGTTCAAATGACCCATTTTGAACCTTTCTTTGGCTATAAATACCCACCTCTCCTCCTCCATTAAAAAAAGGACCAGCTCTCCACCCTCTTTTCTAACTGTTATGCTGCTGCAAAAATTTCCAGAAACTCCATCCTAGCTAATCCCTTTCAATCCCATTCATTTTCAACCCCAAAAATCACCTTCTTCCCCCATAAACCCATCATCCATTCACCCCCATCAACCAAACTCCATCAAAACACTCATAAACTGCCCTTTGTTGCTTTGTAAGCTCAAAATCGTAAATGCTTGCTCTTCCATGAAACTCACTCAAAAACCCAACCCAAGTTCAAAAATCAAGCCTTCAAGGTAGTTTTTCTACCAATTTGTTCAAAAAGGCCCTGAGGGGGACTCAATCAAGCTCTCTTTGGTCTTCCATACCAGTAGAGGGTTTGAGAGAGGTCTAAAAATCATCAAGAGAAGTAATCAGATTGTGCATCAGAAACTCAATCCAGGCGCCTGGATTATCACTTTCCAGGAGCTCGCATTGAGTCCAGGCGCCTGGATCCCTTCCATGCAGGCGCCTGGACCCTCTTTTCCTTTGTCATGTTTTCTGTTTTCTTTCATATTCTAATCATTTTTGGTACATCACTTGCATGCCTGGATCCGTAGTTCTTCACATTTTATGTTTTGATCCTCATTTATATGTTCACTTTAAGCATTTTGAGCTTGTAATCATATTTTAAATGGGGGATTTCACAAGTAAGAATCATTTGAATAAGCTTATGTGATATTCTTGAGCTCTGTTCATTTAGTTTTAAGGTGTACATGTGAGATTTCATATGATGTTCAAGTATGTTCTCTCATAAGTGTTTAAAATGAACATTATCATAGCATCATTGTTGCATTTTTAGTATTACTTCATTGTATTTCGAGTCATATTTGAGTTTTAAACCTACTACTGTGTTGTTATACATTTTCTAGAATGCATGTGACTTAGTTAAAAGCATTGCATTTGGTGCTTCCTGTAAAAAATGCAATTCTAAGTTTTCTGTCTGGAAGGCAATCCAGGCGCCTGGATTGAGCCTTTCCAGGTGCCTGGACTCAATCCAGGCGGCTGGATTGACTCCCTCCAGGTGCCTGGATCCAATCCAGGTGCCTGGATTAGTCTCATCTAGGTGCCCAGATTGCAATCCAGGTGTGATGTGTTGGGCATTTGTGATCATTTTCTGAGACATCCTGAGGCAGTTTGAGGGCATTTAGTGAAATTTTAACACCTTTGTACATGAATCATCCACTCATAACATTTTGCACAAGCATTCATTCATATTTCATTAATCTTCTTGATATATTTGTCGTGTTTTTCGCATGAATCCGTGTTTAAAGTCCACTTAAGCAATATTTTCAAAACCTTTTCGAACATTTAGTAGAGACCGGTGATCACACCGGGCGCGAGGGGTGCTTTAAATTCCTTCCCCTCGCGTAACCTAGCTCCCGGACCCGAGAAATCTCATTTTGAGAGGCTGGTAAAGCATTTTCCATTTCATGGGCAAAAGAGTCATTTTCAAAAAGGTTTCTCGAGTACGGTCCTTAAATCCGGGTGGCGACTCCATTCAATCAATCAAACCGATCAATCAAAATCATTTTTCGAAATCAAACCTCAATTTTTCGTGGACGTATCGCGCCTCCGCGGGGTGTCCACATCCGGACTACATGTCCCTCATTTAGTCTAGATGTCATTCTCTTTGTGGCTACCCACTTGTTTGTCTGTGCATGCATCTTTCTTATCAAACATTTGTTAATGGTCTATCTGTCCTAGGGAGTGTCTCATATGCACCTTGAATCCATTTAGTTACACTGGACCAACCATCTTTAATCCTTCAAAATGCATGCTTGAACCCCCCGGTCATGCATCATATATTCACACCTGATCCACATCCTAATTGAGCGACCTGAGTTGTTGACAGTGAATATATTGCAAGGCTGTACTGCTAAATGATCCTCTTTTTTCCATCATGTCACTTGGTTTTAACCTTGTTGCTTTCCCAGCATGCTCCATGGGACCTTGACATTTCATGGGTTTAGTCAAGCTAGAGTAACAACACAAAGTCTTTAATTCATGACGTAGTCAAAAATCAAAAAGCACATTCTATATATATGTGGTCTTTTATCTAATGACCATTTAGACTCACGCAGTGAGAAAGCAATGATCCAATCACTCACCTCTAAAACAAATGATCGCATAGCACATGTAGTATGAATATATGCTATAGTGGAGTTAGTTGGTTGCGACCTAGCGCCCAACCTGTATTCTCCAGTGGCCTGCCACCGTACGAGTCCTCACATTTGATTAATAAAAAACAGGTAAAACTCACTATAAGGGGGACTATCAGTGATTGGTCTCTAGAAATAGACTTCATCTTGGATCCAACCAAGGCAACATTAGGTGGGTATTTCTAATTCATCTTATCAAACTATATCACAGGTCCATCCTGTATCTCTCACTATCCATCCGTCTCATCTTCGCTCGCTATCTCAAGCACCAAAGGCGATTGCTCATGTGAGTGAGCCAATCTAACCTGCTAACATCAATCTTTCAATTCGAGAGGCCCAAATTGGCCATTATTCAATCTAAGACCTAAAATCCAATGCCGCAGGGAAGCTCTACCAGATATTTCGCGAAAGAAAAACCATAATCCCAAACCACGTGGTAGCTTTGCCAGATATCTCTCAAAAGAAATCTCAAAATAAAAAACCCTACAGAAACTCAACCCAATGTTTTACGTAGTCAGATCACTCATTTTCTCGTCGGAGACTATACCCGATTTTTGTCAAAAAATCCGGACGATCTTATATCTCCAACAAAAGCTCTGTCCAATTTTCTCTCCCTAGGGTTTGATCTGAGAGTCTGTATGTGACCTTTTAAACTATTCATATCTATTTGCTTTACTGATTAGCATGTATACATCATATTTGGACTTTCGGCGGCCCAGTCTCTGCCCTTGGGTCGGATCCGCATTTAAAGCTAGAAACTAAAAATTATGTATTTTTAAATCAATATGTGAGTATTGTGAGTTGAGAGAACTTACTTAATCATAAACGTGTCTCTGCTATCCGGCACAATGATGATTTTGTTTGTGGGGGGTTGTAGCAAGAAATATCAGAAAAGTCTAACAAAACAACGTACGCGTTGAAGTTGGCTTGGTACCGGGTCCTCTGTGACCCTACATCTATACTAGGCATTTTTTCAGTACTTTCTGAGATCACAAACTATGACTTACTTGTCTGTCGTCTGGGTAGAGTCACAAAACTCAAAAATAAAAGAATTAATATATCTTTCAACAAGTTTTATCAAAAACTCAAATGTTTTCAAAATTGAATAGTCGTTCCTTTGACTTGATTCCCCTTTACAAGGCGATTGGATGGGGTATTATTTTCAGGGTATAAGTTTTAGAGGGGGTATTATTTTTGGAGGGGGGCCCAGTTTGATGTGATGGTTATGGAAGGGGGATAAAAAGAGTAGATGGTTTGGATGAGGGATTAAACAAGGGGATAACTTTTGGCTTGGTTTGGATAACTTAAAAATAAGAGGGGGTGAATGATGGAAAAAGCTGTCAAATGACTTATTTGCCCTTGTGGTGTACCAAACCTTATTAATGATTAATTTAATTATAGAATTACAAGAAATAAAGTAAAATTTTAATTTTGGATTATTTTAAGTTTAATTAAGCTTTTTTACAGGAATAAAATATATTAAAAAAATGTTATTTTTTTAATTAAACATTTGTATGATGGTTTGTCATTAAATTTTTTTGAAGAAAGTATGTTTATTTTTACTTGTTGGGCTATATTATTATGTTTTTTATTACGTTAACACAATGAATAATAAATGATTAAACTAAAACATTTATTAAATGGGTCACTCATACCAAAAAAATTACAAAGAAATTTTATTGAACTGTCAAATAATTTCATAGAAATTTATTTGAGATACAATTAAAAGGACTTTAAAAAATGATACATGTGGTCTCAAATAAATATAGTAATTTATTTGAGATTTATTACAAGGTTAATAAAGTGCATAACTACGAGTTTATTTAATAAACTTCCACCAATTTCGATCTATTCACGTTCAAAGCAAAAGCTCCATCCGTTGAAGAATGGAAATCGTTTGTCCTTGATATTCATAGCCCGTGGATGAACCTACATGAAGAGGGGGGAAATTGAATGAGTATGAAATAATTTGGCTAATTATAAATATGGAAAATGTTATAACTTACTTGGATATAATTAGTCCACACTTCATTTGTTGCAAGAACCTTATTTTCATTTGCATCCCACGAAAATCCTTCATGCATAAGGATTTGATGAACGATGGTATAATAAGTAGACTTCCATGTCTTAATCTTACCTTCGATGGTGAATTTCCGTTAAACCACTTTCGGGGTAAGAGTCGGCCATTTTAATTTTCAACACTTGTAGGTAGCCGGGACGAAACCCGAAATCTGATTGCCAAACTTCCATTTCTACAAGGCTTGTAAGGCATTGAACTAAAGTGTGCTCCTCGTCATAACTCCAAGTCCGGCGGGGGTTAGTCGAACTCCGGTGTGGCCTTGACATCATACAAAATTCTATATGCTGTGTTTATAGAAGATGTTGCAATGAATTATTGAATTAGAGATAGGCCTATTTATATGCATTTTTTTTACTTACCCTTCAACTGAGAAAATTGAGTACTTGACGTTCAAATGCTATAACATGGGTACCTACCATTTAAGTTTGACTACACCTAAAATTAATGAGAACCTTTTACTTACCATTCATCATTGCTAGGACCATACCAAAAAGTTGTTGTTTTACTACAAGTCAATAGGCTGATGTAAATTCAACCCAAATGTGAATGTATGGAATTACAACCCTTCATTATGAAAGAAATTAAAATTTTTGTACTTTCCTACACATGGGTACTAAAAAGTAACAAATTTTATCACTACAAACGCGATTATAGTTGCCATTGCTGCACCGAGTACAAACCATGTCAATTTGACGCAGCACGATTTCTTCAGAAGACTTGTTCGGTCACGATTAACGGCAGGTTGCATTGGGATTAGCAATGGTGGGTAATCTTCGACATTTGCCGCTTGTAAAGTTGCCATCCTCCCAGCATTGTTTTGCAAATAATGTTTGAGAGTGGAGTTGGCCTCCTCCCATGAATCGTACTTCTCGTAAATAGCACCCGAGTACCCATTTACTTGTTGGCTACAAGTTGCCCAACTGTCATAAATTCCTGGTGTGCGACCGACACATACAACATAGTAGGCCTTTTTCCCTGCCATATCTACTTAAAAAAACAGAGTCACCTATAGTTACAATAACAATGATCGCATATGCATCGACATAAATATGGTTTACCATAAAGTGGGCTCAGATATATCGGTGTTTTGCACCAATTTCTAAGACAATAGGTCACGGCTGCAACATTAGTTGCCTATCGGCCATTTAATGTTGCCACGCCTTTAACATTGTCTTCACTTGTTATCTAAATCGTCATCGCCCGTAAATCAAGTACCTTCACCAAGTAATGTAAAATTTAACCATACTTATGCATTAAATGAGCAAGTTTACCATAGACAGATACGAAGCTCAGGAAAACCACAACCATAATCACATATTTGGAAGTCCAAAATCACAATCACAGTTGCCAAGCCTTCATTGGAAGATTTCTAAGTGCAGACCACAACTACCTTGACATGGGCTCAGGCAAATGATCATTGCCCCATTTTACAGCACCAAGCTTTGAATAGCAGTTGCCAAGCCTCAGATTCTCTCATCATTGGCATATTAACCATGAAATTTAACAGGTGGAGCTAGTAGACTCCCAAAAATTTAGAACATAACACAACACAAGATAAGCTACTCATCATCCGCTTAGAAGACACCTCACTAAGGCCAATCAGATCTGCCACACACTTACACCGCACTACACTACAGCCATTTGCTCATCGCATCACAGTAATCGACCGCACTACACCGCACTTCATAGTTTTATCAGAGTTTCATCGTGACCGCAGACCGCACTACATTGCATCACAAGCACTGCACTACACTACACTACACACCTACACTTGCACTCACTCATACACACCTGCACTGCACTCACTCACACACACTTGCACACTCACACACACCTACACTGCACTCACTCACTCACACACACTTGCACACTCACACACACATACACTGCACTCACTAACACACACACACCCTGACCTGACCGCACTACACTACACACCTCAAAGACTTGCACTCACTCACACACACTTGCACACTCACTCACACACACACACACACACCCCGCACCAGACCGCACTACACTACACACCTGCACTTGCACTCACTCACACACACCTGCACTTGCACTCACTCACACACACTTGCACACTCACTCACACACACACACACACCTGCACTTGCACTCACTCACACACACTTGCACACTCACACACACCTACACTGCACTCACTCACACACACCTGCACTGCACTACACTACACACTTGCACTGCACACTCACACTCACACACAACTGCATTGGACACTCACACCGCCTCGTAAACACACCTCGCACTACACCGACTGCCACACACCAGACGACTACACCGCAAATTTTGCTCACTAAATCACAGGCACTGCACTCCACTCCACTACACTGCATTACAAAGCCACAACAACTCAACACAGGCACTGCATTGCACTGAATTGTTTTAACAGAGCCACAAAGCCACAATTGTTTTAACAAAGGCACAAAGCCACACTGCACTACACTACACTGCACTACAGTCACTGCACTGCACTACACTGCACAAGCAAGGGCTCAGGCTTCAGTCATCACTGCCCAAATGTAATGACAAACAATCACCACCAGCAAAAATACAAAAACACATAGGCACTACAAAGAGGTGCAGCTAATAGATGACAGTTGCAAGCTAACAGGTGCACTTCCCAGATTATCTCATCAGATACTGCTTAGGATATACAAAGGCCACTCATGGCTACAAAAAATCTTCATATTTACCTTCACACTTGGGCTTATGTAAGTCATCATTGCCCAGATTACATACAAATGATCATAAATGGATGCCACAAGGCCACAGACCAAGTATCAATTGTTGTGTGGGCTCATAAATGGAATTCAAAAGGGCCACTCATGGCTGCAACAAATGATGCCCCCCAAGGCAACAACCTTGTCTACAACTTAAAAGTGATTCATCATCGCCAAATTCACGAAAAAGAACCATTGAAAACCTGTTAATGAATACATAATCCCAATTATGTTCCATATTTACGCCAAAAAACATGCATCAAATGTCACCTTACGATGCATAATTACATACTACAACAGTATTGTCAACAACATACATAAATTACAAGTTTGTTAATTCAGTTTTCCAATCAACCACCAAATGGACCATGTATAATACGTGAAAGAACGGCCACTTCAAAAAATGGGCCATAAAATAGACAATGACATAGGCCACTACAAAAAGTGAGGGACCACGTCTTTCCAATAGTGCCTAAATCGGACCAAATACTTCACCCCACAAGACAGCCTCTACCCACGCTTGCTTCCTATCATCACGAGTGTTCAAGAATTGGATTACCCTCTCATCCTTCTCTCCAATAACGGCTGCCACCTTGAATTGTTCCCCCAAAGTAAGGTCAAGTTTGTCAAGCACATCCGGAATCGTCGCACGACGAGCGGCTAACTCTTTCTCATGGCCCATTGCATTCGCCATTTTCTCCATGTGCACCAATTATCTAAGCTTTCACCAATCAACCCCTCATCACTAGCTCTAGTCCTCTTTCTTCCCCTTCTTAGCTCCGGCATTGGCCGGAGGCATGGTGGACGTTGGGATTGACATACGGCGTGCGGAAGGCAACGGTGTGGAACCCGTAGGTGTGGAGGTTTGTGGGGTGGAACCCGTAGGTGTGTCAGTCGAAGGTGTTACAGTGTGGGGGGTGGAATCCGTAGGTGTGGAGGTAAACGGTGTGGAGCTCATGTATGATGAATTCATAAATCCATCATTGAACAACTCTTGGTAGAACTCCACTCCACCTTGCATGAACCCTTCGCGAGGAAGGTCCTCTACTCCAACTTCCGAAGGATCCTCAACGTCAAGTTGTACGACGTAAGGATTTCTAGGAGGCGATGCCTCCATTTGTGTGGGATCCTCCGCACCCGCCCCGGTTGCCCTATCCTTACCAAATACAATTTTCCAATCATCAAAATAAGGGAAACGCTTCCCGTAAACCTCTTTGGCCTTCTTAGGGTTGGCCTACACAAACAATGACAAAATTTAGGGAAAAACTCATATGCTTTACCATATTCATTAGAGCATATTAAGTTACCTTTTCAAACTCGTTCCACACATCCTCCTCGACATTTAAGCGTTTGTTGACATCGTCCCAACCAAACCCACTTAGTGCTAATATGTCAAACAGTTTGTGGTACATTTGTCTCCAATGCTTCACCTTAGAGTTGATGTGGGGTGAGGCCTTTATGTTGCTATCCGGCAACACCTTTTCCAACTCCTTCTCAATCAAGGTGAAGAAACCGGGTCGGAAGCCATTATCGGCGCTCCATTTTTCTGAGATTTCATTCACCATGACTTTAATTAGAGCATCCTCCTCAACTTTCCTCCACACCCGACGAGCTCTTGGTGTCTTTTTCGTAGACACTTGCCCTTCTTGGGTTTCCATTGCTGCAAATGCTAATGAAGTGGAATATCATACGACTTCAAATTCAATGAGGCATAATAATTCAAATGTTTAAATTAGAAGTACTATAAAAAGTTAATACAAATTGTTCAAACCAAGTCGTAGATCCAAACTCGTACAAATAAGTTGTTCATACAAATACTTAAAACAAAGTTGTTAATACAACTCCTACATAACATCCCCATGAATCATGGTGGATAAACCTCTTGTCCCCCACCATTTGCTAGCCAATGGTTGTACATGGTAGTAGCCAACACATCTCTCTCGGTAGTCCATTCATTAGACGTGTCTACTGTAGTAATGCGATCATCATCTACATGGACATCGTGGAGGTGTTGTTGTTCCCATTGCATGTACTCCAACTCAACCAAATCGTTGGGCATCTCTCTTTTAATTAGGTTATGGAGAAGACAACAAGCTGTCACAATACGGGTTTGAGTTTGGATGGGGTAAAAGGAGGGAGACCTCAATATTGCAAATCGCATTTTCAAAACCCCAAAGCATCTCTCAATGACATTCCTAGCAGCGGAGTGCTTCATGTTGAAGTACTCCTCTTTGCTAGCCGGCATGTGACCTTGCCTCCAAATGTTTAGGTGATATCGTTGTCCTCGATACGGTGCTAGAAAACCCTCCCCGTTTGTGTATCCGCCATCCACAAGGTAGTAATGTCCTGTAACCAATGAAAGTTACGACATTGAAATGTTTGAAGGGAGGGTTCGTAAATGTAATGGATGGAACGGAAAGGGGAGAAATTGCAACATACCACGGGGGACTTTCAAACCATTTGGTCTTGCGATGGCGTCTCTGAGTATTCTAGAGTCTGTGGCTGACCCTTCCCAACCAGACAAGACAAAGACAAATTTAAGGTCTCGCGTACAAACACCTAAAACATTTGTCGCAATGTCTCCCTTCCTTGACCTATAGCGAGGCACATCACCGTTTGTTGGGGCATTACGTGCACGAAGGTCCCATCCAATGCGCCAAGACAATTCTACGAAAATTTGAGTAGTATATTCAAAGTAAGTACATACAGTGGAACTAAGGAAACCAAATGTATTAAGTAGAAACATGTCTAATGGAATTGTACCTGAAACCAACTCCATCTATTGTCATCGTAGTTCGCAGGTACGGGCTCGGGGGTTACAAGGAGCATTCTATGAAGGCGTAAGACAGCTTGGAGTACAGCATTGAAATGTCTGCTTATCGTTTCTGTCGATCTCCAAAACTGATAGTGGGTACGCCTTTGCTTCGTATGGTGCGCAAGAATCCACAAGAAAATAGCTACTCTCTCCTCAAGTATTACATACCTAGAGTCCCCTAGGCCAACACCTCGCACTAAACAACACAATCAAAAAATGTGTGTCTGTTTACCCTCAACTGATCATGGCACTCAAGCTCATTACCATTAACGAGCCTATTGACAGCATTTACTTATGTCTGGTAGAAGTCGGGATTTTGCCTACACTCTAGACGGGGATACTGAGCCGTTGATATGATGAACAAGTAAAGGCGAAACACCCCCATTGAAGCCTGAATGAAGGTGTTTAACGCAATCATTGCCTCTTGCTGTTCTCTCCTCCGTAATTATTTTTTGTTCTGTCTTGTCATCCTAAAAACCTAACAAAGGTTTCACGAGTATGATTCAATCACACAGAATAAATGGGGTTGCTAATTTCAATTGTTTTTATATGTTTCTTCTTGTTTTACCAAACTTTAGTTTCACGAAATGGTTGGTTCACATATTTCGCAAGCCAAATTTGTTAATGTTTATTAGAGAGCACCAAAGTTTACGGAAATTTAGCCCAAATATACAGTACGAATAGGGCTTCTTAAGTGCTGTTTATATGTAATTTTTTAAAATACAGTAAGAGCACCTCACTATAGATCTGAACATGTACACTCACAAAACAACCATATCACAATCTCACAATTCCTAGAATTTTTTGCACATAAAAAAAATTGCAACTGCTACAACAAATGAAGCAACTGAATGAAAACCCACTTACAATGACACATCTACACAGGGTGTATACCCAAAGATGAAGGAGATGAACCAACAGTATGAAAACCTAGATCTAAAACTACTCAGATCAAAAAACTCAGATCTAAAACTACTCAGATCGAAAAAATCAGTAACAATATCAATGTATTTTGGTCGATTTCGTCCATACCTGAGCTGGAGATGAAGCAACACGATCGCAACCCACAAAATCGCACCAAAATCGCCATAAATCGCAACACCACAACCACTGTTCGAACCATAGCTGAAGCACCACAAAAACGATGTCAATCGTCTGTGTAGGGGGATAACAAGGGGTGTTATCGTCAAAATTGCCCCCCTCTACTCCCGAATAACTTTCGGTCGGGGTGAGAGCAGCCCAAAACTTATCAGGGAGAACAACCTTCGCGAGGGAAAACGGAGAAGGGGGTGAAGAGATATCAGGGGTGCAAATGAGGTTGCCAAAGAGGGGATATGGAGTGGGTCCCCCAAATATGAGGGGGTCAAAACATATACGGGGGACATTTCCCCCATCCAAGCACCCCGTTAGCGTCAAGGAATATGTAGACAGCCCATGAGGGATCAGTCAAATTTTTCAAAACTTTCCATAACTTTCCAAATATTTCTTTTGTCTTGAACTCCCTAACTTGATTCCCCTTTTACGCTGCCCAAATTCTCGCGTAGGATCTGAAGAGTAAATTAAACTCTACACTATACGCTGTTTCGTTTTCAGACCAGGGCATTCTACCAAAAGCATCCTGGGAGATACCGACAATCATTCTCAGCCCTGTAGCTGGCTCTTCCCAAAAATGAGAAACGGTGTTTATAAGCTGTTTCTAAAAAATGAAAAAGTTTATGTTTTTGAAAAACTTTTCTAACCCTATTTTTTTTAAAAATTGATTTTTATTTAGTTAGGGTTTGCCATGACTAATTGGAGAAGAGGGGTGAGTGATCATGGGTGAAAATGGCCAGCCAAATGGTGGATATGGGAGTTGAACCATGACTAAATATTCCAACCCAGTCATCCCTCTTCTAAATACACCATCCAAACGAGCCCTTAGATTTAATCCAACGGCAAAGGATTGAGGACTGGATTTCATCCCATTTCAGGGAGTCTGTTTAAGAAGCAAAAACAATATATATATATATATATACACAATAAACTTCCGGTCCAAACTCCTGGATTCTGTTATCGTCCGGACCTCCACCTTCCCAATTTTTTTTTGAAAATCTGAACCGTTAGATGTGTTCAAAACGTGTTTTTAAGGTCCAACGCGAGGATTTGGCCAAAAAAAATACCCATAATGGCTTGATCGAAGCAGTTTTTCATAAAAACGCTATATATTATGAAAAGGGTAAAATGTTCTTGAATAAGGGTAAAATGTTTCCCAAATTCTCAGACCACAATACACGTTCTATACACGTTCAAAGAGAGAGAGAAAGAGAGAGGAGAAGAGGAACCAAGAGTTTATAACTTGAGATTCTACTACTCCAACGAAAGCCTAGCCTAGCCTAGCGATCATTTTTACCTTCCTTGTACCCCAAACTTTGTTAATCTTGATTAATAAAAATTGAATTATATTTACTTCGTTTGCCTACACATTAATGAATTGTGTGTTGGAGTTGTGTGAAAAGTAAAAAAATATGTGAAGTATGTGCATAGTTTCTATTTTTAAAATATTCGGACCATTTCGGGTCTAAACCTAGGAAAAATCATAAGTGTAAAGTTGTATATCTTGAAAAATTATGCAACTTTCATATAGAACTCGTCTCAATCTGAGATTCGTAGAATTAGTTATGATTTTTCAAAGTTAGCTAAATTGCACATTTTTGGGACAGATTCACTGTTTGACTTAAAACACTATTTTGCTCCATTTAGGATTGGATTTATGCTTTTCTCAATAGAGTGAACTTGTGTTAAATTTGATGAAATATTTCACTGTAAAATTTCGTGATTTTTGGAACCTGTTTACTATTTTTAGTGACTGGAAAGATAACTGACATGTTTGGCATGTGTTATTCGATTTCATTATTATTAAACTTTTAGTTACATGATATAATTAGACGCATGTGATGGTATGGCTTACTGGTATTAATATTAAATTAGCTATTGTGATTAATTAAATAAACGGTTAAAAGATGCGTGGTTGTTTATCGAATGTGGGAATTGGACATTGTATTCGATATGGGTCTTAACCCAATTATCGCAATATACTCCCACGGGCATTGAGCCGTGCCATGGCCCTGGAGAGTTAGAAATGGTGGACGAGAGCCCAATAGATTGTTTATATTTTGGATGAGAACCGATATCAGATATCCTTATGAATTGGTATGAGATACCGAAGTCATGAGGTTAAAGAGGTTTTGGGTTGTGAAACGTTGTCAAGTCCTTTATGATAAGGTACCATCGAACCATTTGTGACTCTACCCTTTGAGTTACACGCAACAGCTATATTACGAAGTCAAAAAAGGCATGCAGGCCTTCACAATAACTCGGACTATACCCCACAATCTTAACATGTCTGTTACACAAACCGCTCAGGTATTGAAACAGACTTTTAAGTGCTTCATCCACTTGGTGACTAGTAAAAATAAAAAATGGACATTTTTCTTAGACAAAATGCCTAGGCACTGCCATGACGCGTGGTGGCCCGGGGCCGTGACCAAAGCATGACATGTCACTCCATCTCCCATCGTCCAAGCAAAATTACCTCTCTGACCTCTCTTGTTGACTCGGTTTGTCACTTGTCAGCTGCCATGTCTACCACCAAAGCCACAGTAAGCGGTGCAATTGCGACATTTTCCCCTTCGGCTTTCTCTCCAAACAAAACCGCGTAGCACATTTTTACATCGGAATAGACGACTATGTCAAGTCGTCAACCGAGAGAGAGAGAGAGAGAGAGAGAGAGAGAAGCTGGGATGGAGAACAGTGGATCTGGTCTTACCTCTCCTTTAAACTTTAAAGGCTAATTAAACCAAACCCACGCGTTTGAAACTCGTTTTTATCTTTCGGACACGGACACACGGTCCCGACGCTTTTCATATAAAAATACCACGTCGGTGTAAAGAGCACTCCACAAAATCTCGAAGCTCGATCCTCCAAATTAATCTCAATTATTACTCCCTTAATTTTGGCTGTCACACAATATGTCTGCTACACTCGCCCAAACCACCGGCACATTCCGCTCGCCGCCAGCTCCCCCGCCGCATCGCAGAATGTTCCGAGAGCGACCCAATGGGCGCAGTGGGATACGGACGCCTACCGCGCCTCGTTGGATTCCGAAAAGAGGCCGAGTTCTTAAAAATGTATTGAAAAAAATGTGCTCTTGTTTCTCAGGCGAAACGCATCATTCAACTTCAAGAAGGTCTCCGGTTGTTGCACCTTATTCATCTACCTCCTGATGACCATTTTTTGGCTTTTTTAACTTTTGGATTTACTACGTTACAATAGTGTTA
This sequence comes from Vaccinium macrocarpon, assembly GCA_022606695.1. Taxonomy (NCBI): domain Eukaryota; kingdom Viridiplantae; phylum Streptophyta; class Magnoliopsida; order Ericales; family Ericaceae; genus Vaccinium; species Vaccinium macrocarpon. The sequence goes on from CM040175.1 coordinate 11,627,595, forward strand.
TATTGTCGAAAGCCTCCCATTTGCAGAGGTAAATGGGCTAATGTAGCTTTGGGAAGCATTGCTTTCCAAATGTCGGTTTTGTTTATTTTAGGTTAAGGAAGCTTTTTCGGGTAATGAGTAGCGAGAAATTAGAGTAACAATTATGGAGAAAATATATTAGAAACCGTGCTAAGAGAGATAGGGGTGGTTCTGATAAACCAAAAGGAATAAAATCGTCTCGACATCCAGTTTTGTGTTTGTCTCTGTGCTGTTGTAATGTAATTTTCTGGATTTATATAATTTTTTTTCTTTCTAAAGAGGTTTTTTTTTTTATCAAAAGTCACATTTGGCCTGATTTACTATGTGTATCTTCATATAAACTTCAGATGGCAAACTCCTCTGTATATATATTCTGTATATATATAAACTGGTATGCAAGTGGGTGCAGGGCCTGCCCTATTATAAGGCCACTAGTAAAAGGTCACCAGGCCACCATCTAGAGCCCCGAAAAAATAAGGCCTAAAGACTGTTGTGTCATGTAGCCTCAATCATTTATTTGACTTGTTCCCCGTGTAGCTTTCCAAAGCTTGAATGTAAGGCCTTGTTTGGTTTGGGTTCTTAAGAACCAGTTCTCTAAATCATTATTCAATTATTATCTCTATTTTTAAATATTATTTTTATTTTTCTCTCTATCTCTCTCTAATCATTAATACCTATTTTTTAATTATTACCCCTATTTCTCCCTCTAATCATTACAAAAACCAAAACCCAAAACCAAACCAAACACAACTTAAGTCTTTTGTGATTGTGCAATGTTACGGCCACAATTTTAAAACACAACTCCAAACACTGTTAAATGTACATGGGTCTAGGATTCATATACATTCAATCACTCATGATACAATTGTGTCCGGAGTAGTGTTTTAAAGTTGTGTTTCTAACTTCTTCTTCTTCTTTTTTCGGGAATAAGTGTTCCTAAATTGTTTGTTATTTTTCGATGTATCGTTACAACAGAGCTTCTAGCTAGACAACGTTTGATTGGTCGGGAATGTTGACTTTCAAGCATTATGAATGAGTTGAACTTGAAAGTGGAACATGGAAAAGAAACTCTTATGACCAGTTTTGTTACAATCAATTAAATATGCCACACGTCATTGTACTATTTTTTCCTACCTACACATGTACTCCGCATTAAAGATAGTCAAATTGTATATTTTTGCGATGATTTTAATTATCCCATAAAGTTGTATCATTACGAAACTATGTGCAATTTTCAAGCTAAAAAATGACGTGCTTACGAAAATAATTTTTTAGTCAATATGGATCTTGTTTGATAGATCTCATCGAGAACTTTTATACGATGCAAAAAAATTCAAAAATTAATTTGGTAAATACATTATTTTTTAGTTTGAAAATTGCACGTAGTTTCGTAGTGATACAACTTTATGGGACGGATGGAGTACTAAGGATCGTGTATGGGAGTATGTAGGAACTAGCAATAGCACGTACTCGTGGCATGGCCTAATTAATTTGATGATTCTTTTTTATCTTATACTCCCTCCGTCCTATTATTTGGGTATCTTTCCAAAATCTGTGCTATTTTTTAACCCCAAAATAATTTATTGTTGTGTTCTCAATGAAATCTTTTGATTGGTGCAATAAAATTATACTTCCAGATGTAAATTTTTTGGGGGTTAAGAATGACCCCTGAGCTTAAAAAAACACTAAAATAGGATGAAGGGGGTAATATTTTATCCAAATTAGGAATTTTAAAATTATCTGTTGACGGTCCAAACGAGACCAGTTTAACCAGGATCTTCTTCTCTCTTATATGATTCTGTGAAGTTCGTTAATAGCTTCCCATGCCTCCTCCTTAGTCTTGAACCAGATAAAGCCAAATTTGGAGCTGAATCTTTTTTTTTTTTTTTTTTGATCGGCTATTTGGAGCTCAATTTTTGGCATCTCTTTTGGGGGATAAATGCATCGATCACTTTAGCATGTGTTTGAAAGATGTTTGTGGAGCCATTCATCTACCTCGTAATCGGCCCTATTTTGTCTCTTCCAACATTTCTTTTGATTTTGTTCCACACCAACTTGTCCCAAAAATTAGCCTCTTTTCGCAAGACAAGAATAATGTAATGGCCCAGATTTTTCAACCTATTTTTTTCGAATAAGATATATTATTTTAAGATTAAACTATTTTTAGGATCATATCGTTTCTTAATTATAATTAATAAAACTTAATTACACTTAAGACCATAGATAATCTAAACCCTACACTGAGGACCCTAATTACTAAATTCCTACCCTGATAAAACCTAAACTTTCTCCTCTTACATTATCATCTTTGATTTTGCTATTGTGTGCCCATAGGAGTATAGGACAAAGCTTAAGAAATAATAAACTGTCACCAATAAAACTAGCCGTCCATGTGCCTTTTTTGCGTCTGTCTTGCATACGAGATTCAAAACATCATTTTTGGTTAAAGCTGAAAATTGAAAATTAAAAATTAAGTACTAAAAACTGAATGTTAAATTTATTAAGCTAATAAGTTATTTGATCGATAGAAAGAGCTAAAGTATTAAATTCACTATTTTTTTTTTACTTTGCCTTTCATATATTTATATTGAAATGCATAAATGAAAAAAAAGTACTTTTATCAAAATAATAAAAATAGGCCGAATATTGGTAAGATGATGGCATAGCAGTGGTAGTATTAACTTCACTAATTTTCTTACTTTGTCTTCTGTATATTAATACTAAAATGCAAAAAGGAAATCAATAAATCAAAAAAAATGTACATGTATCAAAATAATAAAAATATACAAAATATTGGCAAGATGGTGGTATAGCGGTGGCGATGGTTGTGATGGTAGTATAGCGGTGGTGGTGGTAGTGATTGTGGAGTGGTGGCATCGTGGTGTGAGAGTAATGGTGGTGCCATGGCAGCAGTGGTGGTGGTTATGGTGGAAGTGGCAGAGTGGTAGTGATGGTAGTGGCGGAGTGGTGGTGTTAGTAGGGGTGGTGGTAGTAGTGGTGGGAGTAGCAGAGTGGTGGTGAGTGGTTGTTATGATGTTGGTTGTAAAGACCCGAAATTTTCATGAAATTCTTTGTATCTTTTACTCATTTTAAAGTAATGTGAATGAGTGGATTAATATTTTAAAATGTGTTTCTTTCTAAGTGTTATATGGGTGTGTATATCTTGGTACGTATACATATTAAAATGTTGTGTGGGTATTTGAAGATGTTAAAAATGTGTAAGAAATGATCGGGGTTCGAATTGGTGAATGTGGTAAAAATTTAGAAATTTTCAATCTTGACACCGGTATCTAGCTTCATTTTGAGTCATCCGAAATTCTAAATACCGGTATGAGTTTTTTGATACCGGTATCCAGCTTCAATTTGAGTCATCAAAAATTCTAGATACCGGTATTGGTTTTTCTTGATACCAGCATCCAGCTTCATTTTTCTGTAGATTTTGAGCCCGACATTGCCTTCTATAAATACGGTCTTGACTCATTTCTTCACTCCATAACCACGAAATAAACCCTAAAATCACCCATCTACCTTCTCTCTTCATCCCCATCTCAAATCTTGTGATTTTAACCTCAATCCACCTCAAAACTTCAAGATTTACACATTGGATTTGTGAATTCTCCCTTGGATTTTGGGTTTTGCACTCAAGGAGGTAAGCATACTTGATTTGGGTCTTGTTCTTGCTCCATTCCCGTTTTTCCCTCTCTTTCTTCGATTGTGAGTGTAACCTCACCCTTGTAACTCATTTTTGACATGATCTTGTCTCTTGCATGCGTAATGGAGCTTCAGTAGAGGTCTTTTTTGAAGTTTGGGATCTAAATCACTTGGGTACTCTAGGGTTTTGCTCAAAACCCATCTTGGTAGGGGAATGTCTACTCTCTCTAGTTGTATACTTGTGATGTGTTGTACATATCTCTTCCTTGGCTTCAATTCCACTAAAAATCATGTTTTCCCCATTTATGTGGGTTTTCCTAACTTAGATTCTTCGATTTATGAAATTGGTTGTTAATTTTTGAAATTGGGAGTGAAATTGACCTTCCTTCATGCTTAAATGTTGCCTAGCATTTTCTAATTTCAGCCAAGACTATCTTATTTGTGATTGGGTTGAAATTCCACACCTTAGAGGTGAAAATCTGCAAAGTGTATTGTTCAAAGGCTGTTGTCCAAAATTTTCCAACTGCTTCCCTGGTCATTTGGGTGGCATTCGGCCATCCTTTGATGCCCGTTTGGTTTCCGGTTGCTTATTCTTTCATATATTTAACCGTTGGTATCATTCCTTACTCATGTTTTGACTCAAAGACTATGGTTTTATGAATAAATATGTCATTTTACGTCACATGAAAGTTTTGTTGGTTTTTAGGAGGCGTATGTGCGTGCGTGTGGCAAGATTTGTTGAAAGGAATGTGTCCGTTGGTATATTAATGCCTGAGAATGTTTAAGTGAGTTGGTAAACACATTGATTATAAATACTAGTGTGATGCCATGTTGGGGAATGTGATTGGCTCGTAGACATGTCTTTGATAAAAATGAGGAAATATTTAATGATTTAAGAGAATGAATGAGTTTATGAACGAAAAAGACATCATGTGTTGCGTGGTGAATGGGTAGGTCTTCTGACAAAGCGATATTATGGTATTCAAAACTTGTGAAGATACCTTTTGTTTAAAACCTTCGGTATTCTACAGAATTGATGAAGTGTATGATGTCCCTACCTTCGGGTATTGAGAAGGAGTTGAGTTTTCGGTATTTGGGCACAAATCAACGGACCTTAATCTCATTTTGAAAACTTTATTTTTCTATGAACTCGTGTTGCGTCACCAAGGAAGGTCTTGAGTCTATACATTAGTATAGTATTGCGCTTTGGAAGCGTTGGTTATTAATATGACCCATGTATTGGGTGAGGCAGGCGGAGCCTATGGAATCCAGCTTAGGGATTGGATTAGACAGAGGCAGGGGGAGCCTATGGAATCCAGCTTAGGGATTGGATTAGACAGAGGCAGGCGGAGCCTATGGAATCCTACTTAGGGATTGAATTAGACTGAGGCAGGCGTAGCCTATGGAATCCAGCTTAGGGATTAAATCACTAGTACTTATATACAATGATAGTTTTGCTTCAATGAACGAAATGAAGATGAGACGTCTGGGTTATATGAGACGAAAACAGTCCTTGAATCTATATATAGTATATGGAGCTTGTGATATTCGGAAAGGGTTAAACTCCCTATTGATCTTATTAGCCATATATCGGCCCATGGGTGGAAATGGTGTACGAATGTTATTATAGTGTAGTGCTCGTATGGCAAGTCATGCGTGGAAAGATTCCTCGGTATGTCAAATGATAGATGACTATTACCTATGATTTGATACCTAAATTGAGACAATAATTGTATTAAGGGTAGGAATGTTGTTGGAGAATGAGATGTCTTTAACTAAATGGGTTGGCTCCTATCACAAAATGCTTTGAACTTAGTTAAATTTTGTTAGAATTCTAAAGGGTTATTTTTTAATAAAAATCGTGGACACTTTGGTGACATTTTGGATACATATAATGTCTTGGGTGATTTTGATAAAACTAATGGATATGTGATTGGTGTTTGGACGCTCGAATGACTTTCCTTGTTGAGACACTTAATTGTATTTTTGACACTTGGTTTCTCTTGGATACTTCGACATTTCTTATGTTCATCATGATTTGTTTGGTTATCACTATACATATCCATCCATTAAATTGATATAACTACAACCCATGTGCATGTATTACCTTTATGCACCTAGCGTTTGTAGAATAGTTCTCCTACTGGGCTAGTTTAGCTGAACCTATCATTTTCAGGTACACGTTGACGAGCATGGTGTGGGATGCATTAGGGTGCGTGCATGACATGGACTTTTGGGAAAACACCAACGATTTCAAGCTACTTAACTATTTTTGTTTATCTCCAGTAATTGAGAGACTATGATGTAATCTATGAACTCATGTAATTTTGATTTTAAATTTGTTGGAAACTTTATGTATTACTTGGGACGGAGACTTCAAACTTTGGACTTTGAATTTGGAATATTTAATCAACTTTTGACTTTTCAAATGGGAAATGTTTGACTTTTGATTTGTCTAACTCACGAGGTAATTTAGTTATAAAATTAGGGCGTGACAACTTGGTATCAGAGCATTAGGCTTCAAAAACTTTGAGACCGTGGGGGACTTGGGAGTCTCGGGGCTTAAACTATTGCATTGTTTTCTCGTGAAAAATGGTTTTCACATGCATTATGTGTGTGCATCAGTGACATTCATACATCTAGATGACATTGCATTTGTGGCCACTACATGTAAATGGAGTTTCCTATAATTTTATTTTTGGCTATTCGTGCCCAATGGACACTAATTGGTGCCGATTATAGGGTACGAAGCATTTACCTGTTCATACACATTGCTTTTGTTTTAGAAGACTACATAGTGTTGTTGATTCATGTTGAGAAAATGGCTAGGAAATTCTATGAATAGTGTGATTACCGTAAACGCGTGACTATAGAACGAGATTTTGTGTTTCATGTGATAAGGTGTTTCTAATTCTATCTTTCTTATATTTTAGTACTACAATGACGCCAAATCGTGAGGTTGGAAGGAACAAGTATAAAGGTCAGGGTTGTGTTAACGATTCATCTATGGGAAATGATGCAGGTCAACTGAATATGGGTTTGCTTGAGAATCGGGGTACTATAACGCGGGTAGTAGGGCAATGAATCGCCAATATTGGTTCATCTTCGAGAGGTCTGAGAAGCAAAGGAAAGAAAAGAGATAGAGAGTTAATTCAGTCACCATTGGGCCAATCAAACTTTAGGCCACTTACTTCTCCTAGGATTTATTCTAAGTCTCTTCTAACGTGCCATAGATGCGGGCAAGTAGGCCATCGTCGCTTTCAATGTACACAACCTCTGAAATGGAATGCGGGAGCGGTAGAAGTTAAACAACCAGCCACAAGTACACCAACAAGAGGTCAAGAGAGCCAAGGCAGGAAGAGGGCAAGGGAATCGTTTCAAACTTCACATGGTCGATCAAATTTCAGAGAGCCAACTTCTTCCGAGTTCGAGGAAAATTCGTCTAGGCCGACTGTTACTAAGACTTGTTTTTGGTGCCACCACCCGGGCCACATTCGAACCCATTGACATACGACAGGGTCGATCAAAATTTTAGCTTATATTTTAAGAACTACTGAAATTTTTAAATAGTAGTATAACATGTGGTTATCAAACCTACTTAATTACTTGTTACTTAATTTATTTAGTTTTAAATATTGAATTTGAGTCATCAAACAAAGTCTTTGTTTTGCACTTATTTCATAAATACAAATGTGACCCATGTGTTTATTTGACATTCTTATTTATCCACTCTCTCTCTCTCTCTCTCTCTCTCTCTTACTAAAACAATAATGGCACCAAAAAAATGCCCACCCTCTAAGCATCTCATATCAATCACTATTAGACAGGTGATTTAATGCTAAGCAACGCCCTCAGGGCTAATATCAACATTTGCCTATCATATATTCCTAACCCTAGAAACCTTAGCAAAACCATAACCCAACTCTCTCTCCTTCATAGTCAACCTTTCACATTCATCCATCACCATCATCATTACATTATCTTTTCCATTTCTTCCACCCATTAACTCTATCCATTAACTATCACTTAAAAACATCCCATCACCTTACCCTTACAACCACCACTATTACTACCATTATTTCTTCCACCTCCAATCAACCACCACATCACCCTATCCACCCTTATCTCTTACACCTCTACCTCATCTCTTCCACCCTACACTATTCTAACACCATCAAATCCTCCTACACTCCCCACTCCCTTATTCAATATCCATCAACCCAAATATTACTACCATGTTATCCTCTCTCACCATTACCTTATAACTCATCATTTCACCATATCCCTCCAACACTCTCATTACTTCACCACCCAACATCTTATCCTCTTCCACCAAGCCACCTTACTCCTTCATACCTTATCCTCTTCCATGCTAACGAATCCTAACCCCATCAAATCAACTTCCAACCTTATCTCCACCCATTGCCCTCCCTTTTACACACCATCTCCCCTTATATAAACCTAACTTTGGCTACAATTTTCATGAAAATGAGGAAATTGCTATAATTTTATCCTACACATTTTGAAGGACCACTAGACCATTGATTTGAAATCTGTGGGAGAGGGTGTACTATTGGGCAAGTGATTTAATGATAACACCATCAGGGATAATGTTAGTATTTCCCTATCATCTTCCTAACCCTAACCCTAACCCTACTCTCTTTCCTCCATAGTCAAAATTTATCATCCATCTATCACCACCATTATTACATTACCTTCCACCTTTTCCACCCATCAACTTATCACTTAAAATCATCCCATCACCTTATCTAATATCTCTTCCGCCTTATCACTCCAAAATCCCAACACATTATCCTTACTACCACTACCATTACTACCATTATCTTTTCCACCTCCATTCAACCATAACATCACCCTATCCACCCTTATCTCTTACACCTCTACCTTATCTTTTCCACCTGACACCATTGTAACACCATCAAATCCTCTTACATACCCCAACCCTTACTATCTCCATTAACTCCATCTTATACTCTTCCATCATTTCCATCGTATACTATTCCATCACTACCTTACAACCCATCACTTTGTCTTATCCCTTCAACACTGTCATTACTCCTCCACCCAAATCTTATCCTCTTCCACCAAGCCACCCTACTCTTTCCACCTCATTCTCTTCCATGCTAACCAATACTAACTCCATCAAATTAACTTCCAAACTTATCACCACCCATTTCCCTCCCTTTAACACCCCCTCTCCCCCTACATAAACCCAACTCCAATGACAAATAGCAAACTGTCCAACCCGTTAAACCTGATCGACCCGACCTAACCTAGTGGCCAACAGTCAGTTTTTTCTAGCACTTCAATTAGATATTGGGTTTCTTATATTAAAAATCTCGAGTTCAAAATATGCCAACCAATGTAACTCGACTAGCCCGAATATATTACTCCTAGATGTACAAAATGTGTTTATGACACTTACCAAATATAATGACTTTGAACACATGGGACAGTGCAAAAGTTGTCGAAGTCTATTTCAAGTCTCTTTTTTCATTTTAAAAAAAAATCTCTTCCCAAAAGCACACAGTACAAGTTGTCCTTTTAAAGACTTATACTTTCAATAAAACTCAAATGGAGTAAGAAGCACACAGCTACACCACATTAACTACACCTTTGAGTCTCTTTAATTTCTTTCTCTCTCATTCATTTTCAAGAAAGAAAATTTATTTTCTCTTTCACTCCCTCTGTACACCTCTCTCTAACTCTCCTCCTCTGAATGTTCACACTTCTCTCTCTCCCCATGCTCACAAACATTGGTGACTATGGTGATTCCTCTTCTCTCCTATCTCCATTAGGGATCTATAAATGTGGGTGACTATGGTGCTTCATTAGTGAACAATTGTTTTCTCCTTTCCCAGATTCGTGAAGTTTTTCTTTTCTTTTTTTATACAAATTTTTTTATTTATTTAAGATTTGTGATGGCCCATCACCCAACGACCCGCCCGGAACCCACCCAAAACTTGATTAATCTGATACGTGCGGTTTTAAAGTTATTTCGGTCGAATGAGGCTCACGACCATCCGAAGTGGTCTAACCGGATTATTGGTTAAGACCAAATATTACCCTACCTGACCCGTGCACACCCCTAAAGCACACTATTAGACACATGATTTAACACTAACCAACGCCCTCAGGACTAATGTTAGCATTTGTGTAGACACTCCAATTTGGACCCTCCAAAATACCCTTAAGTTGTGACTGGTAGGCTCCCCAATGATGACATAGACCAAAACATGCCTCGAGAGCTTTGAATAATGCTCTTTTTGCTCAAAATTCAAACCAAAGCCTCTTCAAAACAAACCCAAGCCTACACCTTCTTCTAGTACATTCAAAACCCTCTTTTTTGATATATAATATGTCTCATTTCATTCCAAAATGATGGAGATGTGCACACTTTAGTAAAATGACTTGTTTTCTCCGACCTTTTGAGGGTAAAATGGTAATAAATTTTGATGTACAAATTATTTTGGGTCCAAACCAATTGTGTTAGAAAGTAGAATTAACCAGCTTTCTAACACTTTAAATCATGCTCAAAATGGAGTTCGTTAGCACCTGGGACAACCTTTCAAAGTTTTATCTGTTGTGCAGTCAAACCTAAGCGCCCAAGTTCCCTATTATTTGGGGCGCCCAAGTTCTCACCCAACTAGGGCATCCCATTTCCAAATAAATCAGGGCACCCAAGTTCCCTTGAAATCATAACCATGCATAGCATCTGCAGAAGAATCGTATGATGGTATTCCCTGTTGCAGAAATTCGGCAAAAATGCTGGGAGACTGTTTCTTCTTATCTATTTCAAACATTTGAACCCTTTGACCCCTCCTCCAAGTCTAAAAATAGCCTTCTCAAGTCCAAAAACGAGAGAGAAAGCTCCCATACTACTACTCTCACCTCTCCTCCTCCACCTACTCCACCTCCTACCACCCTCCTAATTTCCAGCAAAATTCCATCAAAAATCATCAAAATCCAGAAAATGTTCTCAAAGTTCTAGTCCTCTGCAGTATTGAACCTATTCCATACTTCAAACATATCTTAAACTCAGGAAAGACAACAACACCTTCATCATCTTGCAAATTCAAGTTCAAAGGAACATTTTTGAAAGCTTTCAAAGGTAAAAAAAAAATTGGCTTCAAGTCATAAATCTGGTTCTTGAGGGATCCTCAGAAACATATCCCAGTAATCTATACTAATGATTTAACAAAACGAAGAATACATTTTCTATAAAATCAAAATTTTCAAAAACTTGGAAACTGGAAAGAACTTGGGCGCCCAAGTTCAACCCTAATCAACTTGGGCGTCAAAGTTCAACTTGAGCACCCAAGTTTAATTCTGACTATTTTGGTCAAAAATCTAATTTAATGCAATTAATGGCTTAAATAATATTTTCTTCAATTAACCTTTTCAAAATTCAATTAAAACACCTTTTTTTGAATTTGGGATTGATTAGAACTTGGGTCCCCAAGTTCAACTAGGGTGCCCAACTTCCTTTTTTTTATATGGATAATTTTTGTTAATCATGGGATATATTTTGTACATTTTTTCCACACTATTTATTCATTCACCATACCCACATTCAATCATATAAATATTTAGCATGCATATTTACTATTTCAAGTCATTATGTGTTATTTTCTTGTATATGTGAACAAAGTTCCATAATAAAATATTTTGTAAAATTCCACGAACATTAAAGTGGAGACCGATCTCATGTCGAGCAAGGGGAGTGTCGTAAAACTCTTCCCCTCCCGTAACCTGGCTCTAAACCCAAAATTTATAGGTTAAAATGATCAATTACCAAGCCTTTTCCAAAATAATGGCACGAAAGTCTTATTTTTCAAAAATCGGTTTCTTGGGTGCCTATCCACAAACCTGGGTGGCGACTCCAAAAATGAATCGAATTTTCAAATCGGCGAAGTCGAGACCCCCACGGCAGCATCCACAATTTGCCTATCATCTTCTAAACCCTAAAAATCCTAATAAAACCCTTACCTTACCTTCTTTCCTCCATAGTCAATTTTTCCCATCCATCTATCACCACCATTATTACATTATCTCTTCCACTACTTCCACCAATCCACTCCATTCATCAAGCTATCACTTTCCATCACCTTATCCTATATCTTTTAAAACTTGTCACTCTACCATCCCACCACCATTATTGCCATTATTATCTCTTACACTCCTAGCTCATCTCTCCACCCATACTATCCTAACATGATCAGATCATTTTACACACCCCACTCCCTTATCCTATCCACATGAACTCAAACATAACTCCACCTTATACTATACCATCACTACGTTACAACCGATTAGTTAGCCTTATCCCTCCAACACCATTATTACTCCCCCACCCAATATCTTATCCTCTTTTTATCAAGCCACCTTACCCTCCCCCTTTTCGCGTTAAGCAATTATAACCCCCATCAAATTAAATTCCAACCTTATCTCCCCCATTTGCCTCTCTTTTACACCACCTTTCCCCTTATGTAAACCCAACTCCGGCAATAATTTCCATGTAAATGTGGAACTTCCTAAAATTTTAGCCTACCCATTTTCAAGGACCACTAGACCTTTGATTTGAAAAATGTGGGAAAGGGTGTACTATTAGATAGGTGATTAAACGCTAACCAATGCCCTCAAGACTGATGTTAGCATTTGCCTATCATCTTCCTAAACATAATAACCCTAACAAAATCCTAACCCTACTCTCATTCTTCTATAGTAAACTTTTCTCATCCATCCATCATGACCATTATTACAATATCTCTTACACCTCTTCATCCCATCAATTCCATCTACCAACCTATCACTTTATGCCATATATTTTCCTTCGTATCACTACAAAATCACATCACTTTATCCTTGCAACCACCACCATTACTACTATTATTACTTCCACCTTCCATCAATCACCACATCACCCTATCCACCCTTATCTCTTATACCCCTACCTTATATCTTCCACCCTACACTATCCTAACACCATCAAATCCTCTTACACACTCCACCCCCTTATCCTATCCCTAAGGGTGTAAACGAGCCAAGTCAAGCCAAGCATTTGCATGTTTGAGCTCAGCTCAGTACAAAATGGCATGACTCAAGCTCAAATTGAGCTCAGAAAAAATGGCTCGAGCTCGGCTAGACAAGTATTTACAAAGCTCAAGCTCAGCTCATTAGAACTCGATTCTTAATGAACGAGCCAAGCTCGAGCTCGTTAAAAGGTTCCCTTGTCAAAACTAGATTCCTATTATAAATTTTTTTATCAATTCAAAGGCTAGTTTCATCCAACAATGCATATCAGAAGCAGTAGGCTAATTCCACTGAGAAAAAACTGAATACATAACGCAACTTTATCATTCTATTGTTTACACTTTACACCATCCCACAAATTAACCATAGATAACCATAAAAACAGAATGGCCATTAAAGTTCGTCAAGATTTCAACCAAAATAATAGCCAATCAAGTTTAACTTCCTAATGTTAACAAGTTTAAACATCACAAATCACAATATAGAACTATTTAACAAAAGGCCAAACGCCAAATATGTTGAGTAAATAGTGCACCAAAATTGATTCTCCATTATCTCGTTACTTGCAAAACGCAAACTTGGACAAGAAGCATTAAACTAGTGACACAACAATTAGTATCCCTTTGAATCTAATACATGTAGCTCTTAAATGAAAATTCAGCAAAACAAAATGATCTGACAAACCACATTACTCCATATCTTTTCTATTGGGTCAATAAGCCAGGATAAAATAATCTTCTCACAACCAATGAAAATAACACAACTATCACTCATGAAAGTAATGAAAATGCATCAAAAAGGCATATTAAACAATGCCTTCCTTGGCTTGTTTAGGAACAGCTTAGCAAATTCTTACAACAAACCAAGAAGAAAAGGAATAGTATCTAAATCATTAAGTGCATACTTCACGCAAACAAAGTGATTACTAAGTGTCTTGGCAAAATGCAACATAGTCCATGATATAACATCCAGTCGAGCAAACTTAATTTTTGGCATTACTTTTGTTAAAGCTCATAATTCATAACTGATTAAACCATATCTTGGCATGACATTTCAAGTCAAGTAACAATAAATTTGAATATCAACATGTTGAGTATCATTTGAAACAAAGACAATAACTTTTACATATAGCCACACATCATGTTGGTCCCGCAAGAATAGCGGACATACCACTCAATTACTAAAAACTAAACAGATTCACATAAACAACATATATTCAGATGTGCTTAAGGTTATCAACCTTGGATATGGATATAGTGGAATGGAAGAATAAGGATCTAATGACAGATTATACTTTAAACTAAATACTATTAAAAAAAAACTTAATATCATAATCTATCAAGTGTATTGATGAACGAGGACTTTCTAGAACATCTACTCTTATGATCTCTTTGTGACTTTCCCAAACATCAACTCTTACTCCATTAAGGTAGAATGCTCTCCTTGTGAGTTGGCTTTTCGGCCTATCAAAAGAAACGACAAACATTTCATCTCAGTATCTATTATTCACACAACTGCATTATAGAATAATAATAAATTGTACTTACATTGGATCCCTTCTTAAGTCCATGTAGTATACATACCCAATCAGCTCCATAAAGTAACATTTCAACAGTTTCTATTGCCAATGATGCACTATATGGATCAATTACTCTACCTACCGCACTAAAAGTGGACTCCGAGGCCACTGAGATAATGGGAATTGATAATATATCACATGCCATCTTGGACAATATGCGGTACTTGAGAGTATTTGCTTTCCACAACTCCAATTCATCAAAATGGGGATCCATGATTTTTTCATTGTGAAACACATCTATAAACACCTTCTTCAAGATAAATGTCCAAATATGATTTTATAGGCTGAATATTATCGGATTGTCTAACAAAGGACTCAAATTTGGATCTACCGGTGCCAATTTTTTTCCCTTGTGACACACTACTAAGAGAACAAACTTCTGCACTATTTTGCTGCACATTTTGCTCACCATATGATTGATAATGCATAACAATATACTCATTGTAAAGCTCATAAAGATATTCACGCACCATATTATGTTGGCTGAAGCATCTTCATCATATATATTTGGAAAACAAAACCCAATGGGCATTAATTTATATTTTGGAACCAATGTTGCACCGATAGCCATCAGTAGATTACACTCACCCTAATACTTGTCAAATTTTAACTTCATCTTTAAAGCAATTGATCTTTGGTAATCCAATGTATCCACTAACTTCTTATCCAAGATTTCTTTAATTCTCCAAACCTCAGTGAGAAACAAATTGGAAGTTGGGTATTCACATCTGGAGCTTATATTTGTCACGTCATTAAAAATAACAAAAAGTTGACACACATGATCAACTTTCTCCTACTCTTCAGAGCAAGGCACATATATGAAACCCACATCCCTTTTAGTGCACCTAGGGAAAACATCTTTGAACTCCAAGGCTGGAGACAATAGCTTATAAGTTGAATTCCATCATGTAGGACAATCTTAGTCTCTTCGAAGGTAATTTCAGCTGCTTAGCAATTTGACTAAACTGAATTAGGCACACTTCAGAGTGTACTAAATTCTTCACATCATCCTGAACACAATCAGTGATGTCTTTAATTTCACCAATTCCATATTGCACCAAGAGATTAAATATGTGTGCACAACACCATACATGGAAAAGTCTACCATCCAAAGGTAACTTCTTCTTTAACAATTTAAAGGTCGACTTCAAGTTCTTCAGAGCGACACCATTGTATTTAGCGTTGTCCACATTGATACTTGCTACCTTAGTTTCAATGTCCCACTCAACAAAGCACTTGTGAAGAGCATAAAAAACAATTACCCCTAAATGTGGAGGTGGCACATTGCAAAAGCTGAGCTCACGCTTTTTATAGCTTCCAAACATCATTAACAAAATGACCAACAAAAACATATATTGGATCTTTTGGGAGGTGGTATTCCACATGTCTTTTGTGATGCTAATTCTTCCAACACTCATCAACTACATCTTCAACTTCTTCTTTTGTATTTGGTAAGTAGGCATATGGTCACCTTTGGCAGTGACATGACTTATCTTTTGCCAATGAGGCGTGGTCGTCTTCATCATCATTTTAAATAAAATATGCTCCATATGCATAAACAGACACTCTTGGTAAACTATCATATGTGAAATAGCTTCTCTTACTTTTCCATGATCATATGTGAATGTCGTAAGATTCCTACAATCTCATCCACCTGTCTCAAATGATAAAATTCTTTTGTTTTTTCTCTTGTTGTCCAATAGCAAGTCGACGGGCGCACTCTTTCCTTGATGTTTGCAGAATTTACACCGAGACTTCTTGGTTCCATCTTGAAGAGTCACCTCATCAAAATCATTCCAAACTTCTTATGTGCTCTTTCTTGCTTTCTTTTCAAAAAGGGTTAGGCTCCTCTTCATCATCAATAACTTCAACAACTTTTTCATTCCCCATTATGTCTAGCCCAACATGAGCCTCATTCAGATCTTCATTTCTGTAGTGCCTTAATCTTTGGAAGCATCATTTAATTTATTTAAAAGACTTAATCAAAAGAGTTTCATTGATTAAGCAACAGAAAATAACATAAGTGACATAATTTAATTACAAACATAAATAATACTTTGTTGGGAAATTAAATTACATTGTTCCAATAAAATAATAAGGAGACTCGAGACTTCTAACGGTTTAGATTCATATTCTGATTCCAGTCCTCCTTCTCCACTTGTTTAGTAGCAAACTCCTCTATTTGGTAGTATGACTCCTCTTCTGTACCTTCAACATTTGATGTAGAATGCCAAGGTCACAACAGCACCATGAGTGAATAATCACTCAATAGCTAAACTCTACTTGAACCCATAACTTACAAATAACAAGATCTTTCATGCAATTAAAGTAAAGACCAATTCAATTTAATTCATATCCTTTAACTTAGTGAATTCTAGAATCTCATCCTTTGAAAAACATCCTCCCGTGTTAACCACAAAGACTACGACCAATCGTGATTCAATTTCCCCCTTACTTGCCCTATCTGGGAGCCCAGATGAATGGCCTAAGTTATCTACTTAGTCGGATTCATCAATCACCTCACAAGGAAGAATTCCTCAGTGTTTGTTGATACCTTTTGGGGCCCACAAGAAACTATCCGTAACCTCGGGAATATATAGACCATGACCCGATCTATAATACAAACTATCCTTTATCGCTTAAATTCATAAGGAGTAATCACGTATTGACATAACTTACGGTTTCCGAATCTCTGGCCAACTGCCAATCATAATCTTTCAATTCTCTAAAATCAACCGGCTATTTGCTGTTCAAAATCCTCAACTCATCAACATCATCCGAAATCATCATTCAATAATCCACTATCATCATTTCATTTATCCATTAATTTAAACGTCTAGGTGATTTTTAAATGCAAGCACCAACCCGGGAACCTAGTTGTCCATTCTATGTTATCAGGAAACATTGTAAAATAACAATTAATCATTATAATTCATGGAATTGAAATCACATCACTGCAAAAGAATTAAAAATATCAACTGACTATTATTAAGTAACTACGGCATTTCTAACGGACTTCCATTAAAAACTTCATTTCTTCTAACACAATTTCAACTATGAAAATACTAGGCTAAAAGTTAGTCATCTATGGTAACAAAAGCTTTTGAACAGGAGACTAATTCGTTGTATACTAGTACTAAAAGAAATAAAAACTACTAGTAGAATTATAGGTGAAAACATGTACTTTTATAAATTTATTAGATTAGAAAATCCATTATATACTAAGCTAGGCTTGTTCCTACCAGTTTACATTAACAATATGATTTTTAATTCACACTTTTTAGTTCCAGGGTCATACCCATGTAAATCATATTTCGTGAAATATATATAGCACGTGTGGGTCGGCAAAAAAATATTCAAATTCAACCCTGTTCTTCTTTTTCCATTTCATGTCGTGATGCTCCCACTCCGACCATTATATTCGAGTAAACACGTTTGAACAAAATAATACATATAAGTATTCAAACACTAAAATAAAATAATTATACTTAGGGAGGTGGGTTTAATTACCTCTCCTCCGAAGAGAAAGCGGTAGACTATGGATTTCTCTGGAGGAGTTGTGGGTTTAAATGAACAGTTGACACGGAGCTACTGATGGCTGTTTATGGAGTGAAATGTAGTGTGTTCGGGGCTGGTTTTGGGAGCTGAAATGCAGCAGGTTCTGAGGAAGTTTCGGGTTGTTTTTATTGTGAAAACGGAGTGATTTTTTACAGCAGGCTTTGGACTGGGTTCAAGCAGTTTTTAGGAAGCTAAAAGAGGGTGGAAATGGTGTTCGGTTGGGTTCTGGAACGAAGAAGAAAATGAGGGAAGGTGGTTGTTATCAATGGAGCATTAGAGTGAGAAAACAAAGAGATGAAAAATGTAAAGGTGGTGATGTTTTTATCCGTGCCGACATTTCTCTCTCTCTCTCTCTCTCTCTTACTGTAAATCAGTAAATGGAAATGGGAAGCTAGGTAGTGTTGCTCTTGTTTGATAAATAGAAAAAGGTGGGTTGGAAGGACATTGGGTTAGGGATGGGCCACATAGCATGAGACAAAACAAAGGGAGGACCGGATTTTTCGGGTGTAGGAAGGGGCGGGCTGATAGGACATTAATATATTTTCTTAGGATTGTATAGGATTGTCCTAGGCTCAGATGATCATTTAGTCTCTAGGTTCAGCTATGAATATTAGTTACTAGGCTTGCAAGTGGTGTTTCCCTCTGTCCTTATCTCTCTTATCCGAACATGCATGGGTTATTAGGGCTAGTGTGTACACTACACCCGCTTTTGCACTTATATTCGAACGCAAAAGAAATTTTATGAGAAGTCATAAAAAACATATGAATATATATAACTACATGAAATGAATATTTTTAAAATTGAAAATGTTACTTGAAAATTCGGACGATTACAATTTCTATTAGCCATGACTGGACTAGTCAATGAATCCTCAAATGATGAAAATTGAATACAAGAATCTTGTAATGGTGAAGTGAGATGAAATTGTCTATCGGACATATCTACAATTGCAAAAGTATCCAACATTAATCAACTATGGTGCACTTTGGCTAAATTTGGTTTTTTGGTTTATTAGATTATTTGGTTTTGTCCTTATTCAATTTTTTTTGCATTTGTTAGTTTTCGATCGATTTTTTGAGGTTTCTTGGTTTGTCTCGACGAGAGGAATCTAAAAAGTATAAAATTATTAGCCAAACTTAAAGTTTTGTGAATAAAGACAAAAATAAACCAAAAAACCAAATAAACCAATTTGGTTTATTTTTGTCTTTATTCACAAAACTTTAAGTTTGGCAAATAATTTTATAATTTTTAGATTCATCTCGTCGAGACAAGCCAAGAAACCTTAAAAAATCGACCGAAAACTAACAAATGCAAAAAAAATTTGAATAAAGACAAAACCAAATAATCCAAAAAACCAAATTTAGCCAAACTAGGCCTATATGTAATTAAAAAGCAATTTCCAACACTAAGGTTAAGTAATTGACTTTAGATCTCCAAAACAACACGTAGAGAAGGAGAGAACTAACCATACCAAAGTGGATCGAAGAGAGTAGTTGATCTCTCAATCCTTGAGATTCAACATAAACTACAACCCAAAAGATCAACACTCTGTCCTACAACCGAAAAGATCAACAATCTAAAGCCCTACATAAAAAAAAATTTTAAAAAAAAAAAACAGTATGAGCTTTGTTTATAAGTTCCCCAAAAAACAGAACAATAGGGAAATACTAACTCAATATTAAGAAATCCAAGTTATCCAACAAACACCCATCAAAATAAACATAGGTGTTTGATTACTAGCAGTCCTATTTATCATGCATGTGAATCAATACAGTGGTTATAATAACATCACAGAAATAATGAATTAAATACTACTACGAGGGTTTAACAGTCGACGGCCAGCATAACTTCACAGAAAGATTACAAGTGGGTTTTCACTTTCTAAAAAGAGTAGATCATATCAGTAAGAACCCATTTTCAAAGTGATGACTAAGAGAAATAGGAATATAGGGAGAGTGAATGTGCTTAGGTGTGTTTGATTGAGTCAATGAGTTCAAGAGAGGGTTTGACAAAGACGATTGAGATTTCTTACCAAATTTGAGGAAGATCGAGCAGATGTGAGAGAGGCAGCTTCTCATGCATATAGTTTCTTTCCCACCGCACTTTTTTAGCTAACACCATCAACCCCATTATTTTTTTACGCCTGGTAAGTGTATCACTTCCATAGTTTCCATGATCTAGGGATTGTCGCTGAAGGTTGCAAAGATGAACTCTTTCTCTCCTTTCGTTTTGTCCCCAGATTCTTCCCCCAAAGGGTTACTTTGTTTCGTCAAGTGCCCTCAGTTAAGTTTGTTCCTTTTGTCATATCACTCTAAAGGTCAGTGGTTCAAGTCAATAAAATAAGCGAGGTCTCTTCCTGTTGTTGAGTACCTTCACTTTATTGGCTTAAGACCATATGAACTCTGTCAAGTTTGTCACCTTCATGTGGAAATGGTGGAACATTCTTCATTTGAATGTCGGGCTGCGTCATTGGTTTTGCTTTCTCTGCGTGGATTGGTTCCCATAACCAAAGCGATCTCACTCTGATCTACTTGTCAACCAGAGGTTACCGGAGAGTGATATCAGAGACGACAAAGGCTTGGTTTAGGTTAGGCTACGCCTAGGATGGATGAGATCACCTCTCTCTCTCTCTCTCTCTCTCTCTCAAGCTGAAACTAATTAAGTAAATGGGGAACAAAAAAGGCAGAAACCCTAATAGCGTATATATATTGTGGACACCCCTCCGATGAATTCGATTCGGGGTTGCCACCGGATTTTATCGGATTGCCCCCGAGGAACCGAACTCAAATGACTCGTGCCTCATTGTTGGATAAGTTTTAAACCAGTCCGTCATTGGACCCAACTAGGGGTACAAAAACCTTATGTACAGAAAATGTACATATTACGTATGGGGCTCACTTTTGAATCCTACACGAATAATCTGAACCGTTCATTAATCTTAAAATAATTTTTCAAGCGCCTATGTGAAAAATCAGCTCAATGTGATATGCGTAAGTGGTTGGTCTAATGCTCCCTTGTTTCATCGTAAATCGATTTAGAATGAAACAGGGGAATATTGGATCAACCACTTATTCATATTGGATTGAGATGATTTCACGGAGCCACTCAAAAAATTATTTTAAGATTAATGAACAATTCAAATTATTCATGTGGTATCCAAAAGTGAGCTCCATACGCAATATGTACATTTTCTGTACATAAAGTTTTTCTGTACAGTTAGGATTTCCGATCTGTCGTTACCATACTATCTTAGGTTTGGGAGCTTGGTTACGAGAGGGGAAGGGTTTTATGGCACTTCCCTCGCCCGGTTCGAAAACCAATCTTTACTAAGTATTTTTGTGGGATTCTGTAAAATATTTGCAATCCAACTTTGGGCAAATAAATGAGAAACAGGGATGGAAACCAATTAAACGATGATAAACACAATAAAAAGGCTACTGAACATGCTCGTGCTTCGTAAACTACATGGATGATGATGAAATGCAAACATGAGCTAATAAGGACATCGAACAACAAATAATTGTGTTGATATGTAAGGAACAACAACAAACTGACCAAAAAAGACACTGTGAACTAATTTGAATCAAAACCAATCTAATCCCCTATCTAGGGTTTGAGCGCTCAAAGAGTGGGTTTGATCGCTCAAACCCTCCTCAACATGTATGTTTCTGTGATTCTAATTTGCTGAAAATGTGACCTGAACCAGTTGCTCTTCTGAGAACAAGACAAAATGATCATGCAAATATGGATTTGAGACTTATTAATGAACAAAACAAAGTAATTAGTATTGGATAGATGAAAACATGAACACGGAGAGCATTCTAGAGCACACAAAACATGGTTAATGGACTAGAATGGTGAAAACATTTAATGTACTAGAAGACAGTTTGAGCGCTCAAAGGGAGGATTTGAGCGCTCAAACCATCTTCATGGTTTGTGTGCTCTTATACTCTCCTGCCTTTATTTGGATCATTAATAGCCTCAAATCAACATATAATGATGCAAATGCCTTCAACCTTCCAAAAACATCAACCAAATAAACTTGCATGAGTAAATGATGAATTTTAAACCAAGTTTTAGCATGGTTTGAGAGAGTGACAGAAGATAATCATACTGATATGAGCATAACACACACACACACACACACACACACACTAGTATAAGCTTTGGAACATGATTCAAGATTAGAATAGGCAAGAAGAAGAAAGAAGGCAGAATAGTGTTTGAGCGCTTAAAAGGTATGCTTTGAGCGCTCAAACCCTATTCAGGGATTATGAGCCTCTATGGTTTTTCAATCCTTTATGGATGCTCTTGCTGACTTTAAGCTACTGATCATCTCCTATAAAGATGAGACACACCTATTTATTTCTTAAAACAAGACTATTTCTTCTTTCTTGGTATTAAAACATCATTTTCACGGCCCTTTGGGCACATTGAACAATGATCAAGAAAGAAACAAACTGATTTAGGAACATAAGAAATCATCAAAAGGCCATTAAATGATGATCACATCATGTGAGATGATCAAAACCACAAAAATCATAGAATGACCCAAAACAGTTTAAGCGCTCAAAAGGTACCCTTTGAGCACTCAAACACTTTCTAGGCAGCAAGTTCAAAACTATTTTTCTTTGTTTCGTGGAACTTGTAAGCTAATAGAAGGTACTTAGAACTTACATGAGCTTACTGGTTACCATCAGAAAGACCAAAACGTTGTTTTTTACATGTTTTTCTACCTCTTTGCTTGAAAATGGAGTTTTTGAGTTGTTGGTGGATGATCAATACTGATTTCTATGACATTTATGATGTGTGAGGTTTTGAAATTGGTTTCTAGGTAATAGGCTCTGGACCTTTTGATTCTCTAAGAAAACATGTGATTTTGGCTCTAGAAATGGGACTTTTCGATGGATGAAAGGTTAGGCAAAGCTATTTTCTGGAATGTGGATGATGAGTGAGAGGTTTTAAGCTTGGTTTAGAAGCTATAGGTACTATAGGGTTTGATTTCCTAAAGACCATGTGTATTTGGCCTTAAAAGAGTGATTTTGGAGTGTTTGGGTGCTTGAAATGGGGGAATCAGTGATGAATAAGGACTAATATAGGTGTATTTATGGATTTGAGGAAGGTTCGAGGGTAGTAGACTTGGTGAGAGGTGGTTTTTCTAAGAACCCATTTGATCTAGGGCTTAGAAAGTATTTTTTGAGTGTTTTGGAGGTTGAAGATGATGGAAATTAATGAGAAAGAGTGTAAAACGTGATAAGATGAGAGAGAGTAGTTTGGATCTGATGGAGGGGTCAGGAAGAGAGAATCAGCCAAGAGGTCCAAAAAGAGTGAAGAAAGGGGTTTAAATAGAGAGTTTTTTTTAAGGGATTTTGAATTTGAAATTCAAATTGGAGAGATAAATTTTGAGGTGAAAATGAAGTTTGGAAACCAGGAGAAGCCCCTAGTTTAGCCAGAAAACTAGCTGGAAGATGCTCTGAAAAGTTTCTGGTGCGCGCAGGGGGTTTGAGCGCTCCAAGGGTCTACACAACAGACCAAACTTCGTGGGGTTGCCCTGGGTGCTACCGAACTCCATTTTGTGTGTGGTTTGAAGCGTTGGAAAGCTTATCGAGTCTAGTTTTTAACCCAAGTGGTTAGAACCCAAGATACTTTGAACATCCAAGTATGTGACCATTTTACCCTCAGAAGATCGGGGAAAACAAGTCATTTTGGTAAAACATGCGATCTCCCCTCATTTCAAAACGGATTGAGACATATTATATATCAATGAAAAGGGTTTTGAATGTACTAGAAGATGGTGTAGGATTGGGTTTGTTTTGAAGAGGTTTTTGGGTGGTTTTGGAAAGTTCCAATCATTTTTCAAGCTTTCACGACATAACTTTTTGTCCAATTTCATCATTGGGATTACTAAGGACTTTCATGGGTTCAAATTGGGGTGTCTACATACACACACACATACATGCACACACACCCCTGGGTCGTTAACCAATTCAATCCGATCCCTACGTAGCTTGAGCTCATTCATTTGCGAGCGGATCCGGGTTGTTACTGAGCCGAGCTCGCAAATGGCTTAGTTCTGTTACACCCCTACCTATCCATTTCAACTTAAACACTAACGTCACCTTATACTCTTCGATCACTACCTTACAACCCATCACATCACCTTATCCCTCCAACACCAACATTACTCCATCATCAACATCTTATCCTTTCCCACCAAGCCACCCTACTACCCCTACCTCATCCTTTTCCACACTAACCAATACTAACCCCATCAAATTAACCTCAAACCTTATCTCCACTCATTTCCCTCCCTTTTCCACCCTCTATCCCATTACATAAACCCAACTTCAGTTATAATTCCATGACACATGAGGAAGTTGCTATAATTTTAGTCTACACATTTTCAAAGACCACTAGACCTTTGATTTGAAATTTGTAGGAGTGAGTGTACTAGTAGACAAGTGATTTAACGCTAACAAATGCCTTCAGGGCTAATGTTAGCATTTTCATATCATCTTCGTAATCCTAATAAACCTAATGTAACTTTACTCTCTTTCCTCCATAGTCATCTTTTCCCATCCATCCATCAACATTATTATTATTACATTAGCTTTTCCCCCTCTTCCACCCATTAACTCCATCCACCAACCTCATCCATCAACCTATCACTTAAAACCATCCCATCATATTATTCCATATCTCTTCCACCTTATCATTCCACAACCATCATCTTATCCTTACTACCACCATCATTACTATCATTATGTACTCCACCACCCATAAACTGCTATATCACCCTATCCACCATTATCTTTTATACCCATACCTCATCTCTTCCAACATACACTATCACAACACCATCAAATTGTCTTACACACCCCATTCTCTTATCCTATCCCAATTAACTCAAACATTATCTTTACCTTATACTCTACCATCACTACCTTACAACCCATCACTTTGATTTATCCCTCCAACACCATTAGTCTACCACCTAACATTTATCTTCTTCCACCAAGCCACCCTACTCCTCCCAACTTCATCCTCTTCCATGTTAACCAATCCTAACCCCATCAAATCAACTTCCAACCTAATCTCCATCCATTTCCCCCCCTTTTCCACCCCTTCTTATATTCCCAACTCTAGCTATAATTTCCATCAAAATTAGGAAGTTACTATAATTTTAGCCTACACATTTTCAAGGACCACTAGACCTGTGTTTGAAATCTATGGGAATTGATGTACTATTAGACAAGTGATTTAACGCTAACCAATGCCCTCAAGGCTAATGTTAGCATTTGTCTATCATCTTCTTAACCCTAAAAAACTTAACAAAACCTTAACTTCACACTTTTTCATCTATAGTTTAACTTTTCCATCCATCTATCACCACCATTATTACGTTATCTCTTCCACCCATTAACTTCATTCATCAACTTATCAATTAAAACCATCCCATCACCTTATCTCTTCCACTTTATCTCTCCACAATCCCAGCACCTTATCCTTACTACCACCAACATTACTGTCATTATCTTCCACCTCCCATCAACCACCAAATCACCCTATCCACCATTATTTCTTACACCTCTACCTCATCTCTTCCACCATATGCTATCCTAACTCCAACAAATTTTCTTACACACCCCACTCCCTTATCCTATTTGCTTGCGACCTTAGATTGTATCGTAGATGGTGTCGCCCTAAGCGTAGGGCTAGGTTGGCGGTAGCATAATAACCGGTAAGACTGGGTCAAATCCACAGGGACCAAACGCACCCGGCGTGAGAGTTGTCTTGCAAGTGTAGGTTTTCAGCCTTGAAACGGTAAACTTAGTTTTGTAGTTTGGGGGTTGAATTCACTTAACTTCGTGAATGATGTGAGATTAAAAAGATAAATTAAAAGCAAGGCTTAGTTTTAACAACCATGACCAAAGCTAATCCGTTCCTGTCTTGATTACCGGCTCAAGGCATCATTAAATGCCCCTGAACTGAAGATTTAGATTTTAAAACCATTTACAAGAAAATGTGTTTACCAAAGATTAGGTTTTTCGGTTCATTTGGCAAACGATTAAGTTGACATCGCCCTAAGCATCACACGTGCAAGTAGTCAAGCTCTTGGCTACGTGTGATCAAAGAGATTAACAATATCAAACTTTGGTACATAAAATGAAACACTAAAGGCCATGTTTGATCGATAATTTTGAGAAGAATATTTTGAGAAATATTTTTGAGATAGTGTTTGGATGAGTTTTTGGAAAAAGTAATATAATTAGAGAGAGGTGTAATAAGTGGAGAGAGATAGAGAGAGAAATGAGAATAATGATTGAAAAGAGGGGTATGAGTAGAAAAAGAAATGTGATTAAGGATTGGAAAGATGAGAGATGGGGAAAGAATATTTTTGGAAATTTTTTTGAAAATGTGAAGTGAACAAAGTTTAAACCATTGATAAACAGGAAATGAAAGATTTTTTATGAGATGAACGGATTAAACTCGAGTCATGGTGTGTTAATCACCCCATGACTAAGCCTACGTAAACTACTCACAAACCATAGCAAGAAATAAGACTAGAACTTTGAAGGAAATGCAAAACATGATTTATAAACTTAAAAACTGATTTTTAAAGAAGATCTCAAGCGTACCTACAACAATAACTCTAGAGAAAATCACAAACAACAAATAGAAACTAAGGTTTTTAAGATAATTAGCTAGAACAACACAAAAACTAATTGCTTAATGAAGATGCAAATAAACTAGATTTATAGAACAATCACAACAAGAGGAACAAGTTTAATACACGATAAAAAAACGGGAAATGAAAACTTACTTGAGTATTCTAGAGAGAGAAACCTTAAACTCTCTCCAATGGAGGAGAGAGGTGAGAGCAAAAACTAACTAAGAAATAAAAGAGAAAGTGTGAGAGAAGGAGAGAGGAGAGGAGCCCAATATAGTCTTCCACTTCTCTTTCTACATAATATCTAATAAAACTCTCACATTACAAAAAAGTTTTCATAAATGGAAGGTGCAAAAAGTACTCAAAAGTTGGTGCGCGGAGGGGTTTGGATCGATCCATGATGGGTCTTGATTGATCCAAGGTAGTCTGGTGGACGTTGGGCATGAAGTGGATCGATCCACTATAGGTCTAGATCGATCCAGATGGCTTTGGAACAATTTTTTTGAAGTGTGGATCGATCCAACTTCATCATGGATCTATCCAAATGAGTCTAGAGAATTTTTCACATATGTGGATTGATCCACATTAACTCTAGATCAATCCAGAAGTGTCTGTTCGGGCAGATTTTTGACCCAACTTCGCAGGCACACTCCGGCTTCATCTGAACTTGGAATGAGGTGATTCTTGAACCGTTGGAAAGCTCTATGAGTCTACTTTCCAACCCAATTGACCTCATATTCATAGCCTTTGTATCTTGAAAGTAATGAGCCTTTTCACCCTCTCTCCATCTATATAAACTCAACTCTAGCCTCCTCCTCTTTTCACCACTACAAACACACCTCATAAAAACAAGAAAGACATGGAAGAAAAGAAATAGAGGAGAGCTTTTACTCCCCATGGAATTTTAAAGAGAGAAAAAGCCATAGAATGTAGGTTTAATACCAAAACTCTATCTCCCTAAACCAACATTCATACACCCTCACCCACTCCCTACAATCATAAAGCAACCGTTCATTCAAACCAAACCAATGGATGAGCCACCTCTACCTCCAATGACCAGTTTTCGCGAAAATCAGTGTTTGAGCTTGTTCGTCAAACGAGAGATAGTATAGACTCTTATTTACTCTCCCTAATTGCAGATATGTTTGCATTGTAATGTTTTTAGATGTTTAGATTGATAGAATATCAAACTATCAAACCGAGCAAAAACTAAACTGTACTCTGTTTCTTGGAATATCCCGTTTGGATGGGAGTCATGTTTGTCAAGACGATTGAGGTAGTTTCACACAGATTCAAATGTTGGTCATTTAGACCCTTGTATTGGCTGCCTCCTATAGTTCAACCCTAGATGTGCAATATAGACGCCTCCTAGTTATTTAATTAAATAATTTACTTGTTATGTGGGATGATTAGGACTTATTAATGTTATTGTAGTCAGAATGCAACAATAATGGAATTCTTGAAATGAAAGGAAATAAATTTATTTAAAAAAATAATTACATATCAATAAACCTTTTTAGTAATAAAAATAACGTTGTTAATGGATTTTATTTATATGAATGTTAATTATGGAAATTACTAGAGTAACATTATACTACATCAAAATGACCATTTTACCCTTTAGCTTACCAGATGTTTGACGCAGTCATAATGCAACAATAATGGAATTCTTGAAATGAAAGGAAATAAATTTATTTAAAAAAAGAATTACATATCAATAAACCTTTTTAGTAATACAAATAATGTTAATGGATTTTATTTATATGAATGTTAATTATGGAAATTACTAGAATAACATTATACTACATCAAAATGACCATTTTACCCTTTAAGCTTATCAGATGTTCGACGGTACCTTTTATTTTTTAAATGATTAAAGTACCTTATAGATTAGACCCTATAAATTATTTAATTACTAAATTACCCTAACATTGAGATATATACTTAAATACTCCTATACTCAACGTTTTACCCCTATGCATACTCAATTTACTATTATGCCCCTTCATTATAATAAACTACGAAACTAACCGAAGCTTTATCAAATTACCATGTTACCCTTTTATTATCCCTAAAAACTACTCAACTCCTGTAGTTTGATAAATTACAAAATCACCCTCGTACATCTATATATTACAATGTCACCCTTATACTTTAGTGCATCCACCCTTTATAGTTTACATGTTTACTAATGAATACTATTTTATTGAAACACCAAATTATCTAAGGTTCACAAAATTACTAATTTACACCCGAAGAGCTAAAATCCATAAATCAAACTTTTGTGCCAAAATACCGTGAATCTCGTTTATTTCAACTATCTCTTCGTAGTAGCCTATCCCAAGGTAAATCAAACACCACATGTAAGAACAAGAACCTATATCAACTATCTCGTAATAGAATTTCAACTATTTGTTTCATGAGCTTGGATCTTGTGAATTTCACGAGCTTAGATTTTGTGAATTTGTGTGGATTTCAAAACACTATGTAGAACAACCTATTGTATTTCTAGAGCTTACAACTTGTGAATTTAGTGAAGTTCATGAGCTTGTAACCTAACTAATATCCATTGGCTAGACCACAAGCTTAGACCACAAGCCTAGACCACGAGCTACAAGGTCATGAATTTTACTAATAAATTTCAAACCATTAGTTGTTTGCGTACCATGAAACTTGTGAAATTGAGGAGGTTGTAGCTTGTGGATTTCACTAGAGGAATTGCAGAACACGATAGAACAACCTATAGCTTGTGCATGTTGTATGTTTATAGCTTGTGCTTTTTACTAGGTTTGAGCTCATGAATTTCCTTAGCTTCAATCTCAAGAAGTTCACGAGTTTAAATTTTTTAATAACTAATCAGAAAAAGAACAAATAACACGAAATTGAATGCCATATATGTGTGCAATAGAATTAATCGAAGTCATGTATGAGTGCTTGAGTTTGTGAGTTAGGACTCGAAATTAGGGCAAAATAGTCAACAAGATTACATCGGCGGCGGCTAGGTCTCGGGTTGCGTAACATTTACAGGTGGATTAGATCGGCGGCGACTAGGGCTCTCGTTTGGAATGAGATTAGGTCATGAGGTTGATGTTTATCTTAGCTGAGGATGGGAGCGATAGTTTAGGTAGAAAATAAGGCAGCATCCTTCTCTAAGATTTTTGGGCATTGAGCTGGTGCGCGGTACACAAGTCAACAAAATAAGACCGGCATTTTATTTAGGGTGTGAATAATCGGCGGCGAAGCAGTAATTCAAAGCAAAGCCTCATCCTCCTTCTGTATCCAATGACAGTATCCAATGACAATAAATCTCAAGGAAAGGGTGGAGAACCTATGAAACAAGTTGTAGACACCCCAAAATGAGACGTTTGTGTACATTTTTATCCCCAATGATGAAAGGAAATGCCTAAAAGAACTCTCGGATTGAAATTCTCCAAGTCAACTCAGTCAACAGTACCGCACGATACTCATCTCTCACGCACGGTGATAAGCCCCTAATGTTGTATATATCCGGGCTTATCTCGCTCGTTGTGATCACACATACATGTTTTTTGTGCCTTTATACGATTGATTTTGTGCGAGTTGTGTTTTTTATGAGTTTCAGAAAATCAGAGCTAAAAGGTGTGTCCAAAGCTCCAAATAATCCCCGGTTGTATCTGGAAGTACCCAAGGTCCCGCAATGCCATGGAGGACAATCTCCGAAGCTTAGAATTCAATTCAAGAAGCTTTGGAAGGTTCGAGGAAGGCCCGGAACAAAAGAACAAGACATTTGGAGTTATGAGCCTTGAGAAAATCGAACCAACCAATAGAAAAGTCTCATTTCTCTCAATATACAAAGGCTATGAAGATGAGGTCAATTGGTTTTGAAAGTAGACTCATAGAGCTTTCCAACGATTCAAGAATCACCTCATTTCGAGTTCGGACGAAGCTGGGGCGTGCCCGCGAAGTTGGGTTAAGAATCTGCCTGATCAGAGCAATCTGGATCAATCCAGATCCTTGGTGGATCGATCCAACTTCATAAAAACCCCCGCAAACCAACTTGGATCGATCCAATGTCATGGTGGATCGATCCAACTTCATTAAAATGTCCCAAACCACCTTGGATCGATCCAGAACTATGGTGGATTGATCCAACTCCACTCAAATTGTTCCAGAGCCATCTGGATCGATCCACTTCCATAGTGGATCAATCCACATCAATCCGTGGAGCATTTTTCAAGCATTTCAAGCACTTTTTGTACTTTCTACTTATGGAAAGTTTCTATTAAAAGCATTATTATGATATTTTGATAGAGATGGAAGGTGTTTGTATATATTTCCCTCTCCTTCTCTCTCCACTTACCATCTCCCTCATTAGTTAGTTTTCTAGTCTAAATTAGCTCCTCCTTCTCTCTAGATTTTAGGTTTCAATCTTCAAGAACCAAGGTTTTCTCCTTCATTAGTGTTGTAAGCACTTCTCTAATCTTTATAAATTCGTAGTTTATTTTCATTTTCATCATGTTTTGTATTTCCTTCATATTTCCTTTAATGTTTAGCTTAATCATGTTTGAGTAGTAGATTAGGCTTGGTCATGGGGTGAATATCACTCCATGACTTCGGTGTTTCAATGGTTTCTCACGTTTATATGTTTATTGTGGGTTTGTGAATGGATTAATCACTCTATTTTTGGTCTAAACTTAGAGTTGTTAACCTCTTTGATTGGGTGTGGACAAATCACTTGGCACACACGATGCTTTGAGCTATGTCACTTTTGGTGTTTGACAAAATGTCTAAGAGGATTTCTTTCCATTTACAAACCTCATTTTTTTGTGACAAAGATTGATTTTCATTGGGTAGGTTCAATTTTATGTACCAAAACTAGGAGTTGTTAACCTTTTTGATCTTGTGTAGGCAATGGCTTGACTACTTGCCACATATGATGCTTAGAGCTGTCACTCCAACTGTTTGTAAAAA
The DNA here is from genome assembly GCA_022606695.1 of Vaccinium macrocarpon. Lineage (NCBI taxonomy): Eukaryota > Viridiplantae > Streptophyta > Magnoliopsida > Ericales > Ericaceae > Vaccinium > Vaccinium macrocarpon. The sequence goes on from CM040175.1 coordinate 11,659,077, forward strand.
TATCTCAAAGAACTTATCCCATTGGTAAACCCATTTTCTAGAGTCAAAATGATCTTCATTGTTAAATCTTCCAAGTTTGCCGCTTTAAGGCTAAAACCATCATTCGCAAGACAACTCTCACGCTGAGTGCATTCGGTCCCTGTGGATTCGATCTAGTCTTACCGGTTATTATGCTATGCGATACCTAGCCCTACGCTTGGGGTGACATCATCTATGATACAATCTAAGGTCGCAAGCACATGACAGAGTCCAAGTCACGTACGATAGCTTTTTGAATTTTGGCGGTCAAGTGTGCCGCACGGCACAATTTGTGTGCCGTACGGCACTGTCACTTGTCACACAGCTTTTTACAGAGTTCCCAGTTGCTCAAAATGTTGACAATTTCGTTCCCTAGCTCATGATGATTTCGTGCAGAGCCTCAAAGCTACTTCCTAGCCATCATTTCTTTGTGTGGAGAATAAGTAAACTTGGTAATCACGTTCGTTCATCCTCTATATAACCCGATCGATTCCAACGGAAATGGGCATTGAAGAATTCATGAAAAAACCATAGAACTCCACTCATAAAACCCCTGTCTAAACATCTTCTCTCTTGTAAGCCATCCTCTTCACTACTTATAATCTTCCAAGAACTAATCCAGTTCTCGCTTTCAAAGCAAAAACCCAACCCATTGTTTTCGGTTCTAGAACCCGTAAGTTTGCCATTAAAAATTCGCTCAAAATCAAGTCATCAATCACCTTGTTTGCTGCATCAGAAAAGAGTTAGAAGTTAAAAGGAGTTCAAATCAAGTTCAGAAGGTTTCAGAAGTATTTTAATCCGAAAGTTCAAAACCGAGGTATAATCCCGTTTTGCCAAATCTCTTAAGTTTGGTACCCTGAGGGGAGGGGTACCAAGTATGGAACGATCCCCAATATCATCTCCATGCTTGATATGCCCATATCACATTGAAATCAGTTCTATTTCATACCTCCTGGTCACGTTGTGCGGTGAAAACATCGCCTTGGACAGAGTGATTCAATGAGGAGGAACATCCCCCACTTCAACACACTGTCTTCTCACTCAAAATGGTTTGTTTTTAACTGTATTTCATGCCTTGTATGCATCTGTATTTCATTATTTTTGAAAACCAAAGTTTGAATTGTTTGTAAAGGAAACAGTGTCGTACGACACTCCTACAATGCCGCACAGTACATGTAGAGTGCTGTATGACACTCTTTTGAAAATTTGACCATTGGATTGATGAACAGTGCCGCACGACACACTTTTCTGGTAAAATCCGAGATTTTGAACAGTACCTCACATGAACAGTTTAAGCTCTGGATTTTCGCATGTCTACTGTAAATTACCTACTAGTTGCTTATGTTTCATTATTATCGTCTGCTTTTACTTGATTTGAAATGTTTATATGTTAAAGTTTAGCACTAAAATACTTTCTAAAAGGCCCACAAATGTTTAGTAAGTACCGATTTTTAATCGGGCGAACGGGGTGCAATAAACCCTTCCCCATTCGTAACCTGGCTCCCGAATCCAAAACGAATCTCTGGTTTTCAAATCATTTTACAAATCATCTTCTCAATCACTTTCAAATTGGTTTCTCGGGTCCCAAACCATTTTTCAAAAACCCGGGTGGCGACTCTATTTTCAAATCATCAACCACCGGTGGAGGCCGATCGTCCACACAAGTGTTCTGGGTTGAACGACTCGCAACCTTTTTTCGTGTTCTTGTGTTGGGTTTCAAGTCATGAACCATCCCGGGTGTGCTTTTGGTGGTTTGCCGTCTTGATTTTCTTTGTCACCAATGTCTTCTACATGTCCGAGAGAGGAAAAATCAAAGGGGTGTGAGTGTTTGTCACCTTTCCCTATTTCATCTTCTACATATGCATAGAACAAGCTCAAAACAGCAGCAAGGTTAGAAACATGAATCTGTAAAACCCCTCGGTTTCTTGGCTTATCTGACGACCAAAGTGTTTCTAAAACTGTTGACTTTCAGGGTTCGATGGTGTTCATCATCAGAATCGATCAATTGCTCAACAACGCTACTTACTCTTCTTCGAGGTAACTCTTCTTCTAGCATTCCCAACGCATATATATGTTTATACGAAGAGATTTGGAGTCTTAGGGTTTTGAAGCGATTGTATGCTCACCTGATTTTGGGCTTTTTGAAGACAAGAATATCCCATCGATTGAACCACAAGTTTGTAAGGAGGCTTCCAGAAAAGTCATGGAGAAAGAGAGATGGGGAATCAGAATGGGGGATGTATCGAGGATCTACCCAACAGTTTTTGTTGACAATATACCTCACCAAACTCGTAAGATATGGGTATACAACCTCTTCGCCAGATTTGGTGTAATCAGAGATTTGCACTCTGTTCACTTCACATTTCCAAAAAAAATTCCAAAAAGATTCTTTCCTTATCTGTCATCTCTCCAATCATTAATCGCATTTCTCTCTCTACTCATACCCATTTCTCCAATCATTAATTCTCATTTCTCTCTCTATCTCTCCCCAATTATTACACATCTCTCTAATTATTAATTTTTCCAAAAACTCATCCAAACACTATCTCAAAAATATTTCTCAAAATATTCTTCTCAAAATTCTCGACCAAACAAAGTGTTGTTCATTCCAAAAAAAAAGAGCAAAATTACTGGGCAAGATTTCGGTTTTGTTCGCTTTCATAGGATTATTGATGCAGAGGGAGCAATAGCTGAAGTTAACAATTCATGGCACTGGGGTCACAAACTAATAGTAAAATTTGCTAGTTTTCTGAAGGAAATCGATAAAAAGCAAAACCCAAAGAGCCTCTTCAGTGTAAGAAAGCAGAATCCCCAATATTCAACACAAGCATATCGATTCAAGCCCAATTTTCAGCACATATATGGTGTAAACCCTCAAAGAACCACACTCAAAGGTCGAGTCAATCAATCCAACCCCAATAATCATAACCCACAATTCGGTGATAATAGAAGAAAAACAGGAAATGGGTGGTTGGAGAAGGTAAGAGGGAAAGAAGTTTGGAAAAGGAAAGGTGAGGCTGAAGCAAGTAAGCAAGGTGAAGCAAGGAATGCAGCCATTGTGTTTTATGGAAGCTCTGAACCAAAATCCCTAAAAATCCCTATCAAACCCACTAGGAATGGGTGGCTCTTTAGAAGTACAATAGCCAAAATCAAAAGATTACTGTCTGCAAAGGATTTGGAATTGGTTTTTATTAAGGAAGGGATCCACAATATTCAAGTCAGAGCAATTGGAAGGAGACTTGTTATTATTACATTTTTTGACCCAACAACCAGAGATGATACGATAAAGCTTGATTGGATCGCAAATTGGTTTGAAGAAATCAAGCCATGGAATGGGGAAATAGCAAGTATTGAAAGATTTGTATGGATTGCATGCCTTGGTATGCCTTTGAATGTGTGGTCCATGTCCACATTCAAAGAAATAGGTAACAAATGGGGCCACTTTTTGTAGGTTGATGACGACACTAGAAGAGAAAAATCATTTGAAAAAGCTCATATTCTAATAGCCACAGAAAGGTTTCAAAGAATTGAAGAAAACATTGAGCTGCTAGTTGATGGTAGAAGTTATTTTGTTCAAGTTAAGGAAGAAGCTTCATTCAGAATCATAGAAAATAATTTCCATGTTCCATCCATGGAGAAAGAAAATCTAGAGGTTGAGGATAATGGACAAAATAAGGTAAACATTGATGACTGGATGCTGATAAGGACAAGGAGATGGATCAAAATAAATTTGTACTGGTCATTAATGTTGATGGGGTCATTCCCAATTCTCTAAAGGCAGAAAAGAATGACATGGAGACTATCAAGGGATATAATAATGTCATCTCTGCAGCTCAAGAGACACTTCCAAGTATGCAACTAAATAATGGCTACATTGATGACTTGGTGTCAACCTTCTCCTCTTCAGGATTTGAATCATCGTCTACGGGAAATGAAAGGGTCTTGGACAGCCTTGAATCGATTTCAAACCCAAACAGAATACAAGGAGATGAATCAATGTATATGGAGTCCTCTCATAAAGAACAAGCATTTACTGATAATAATTTGGTCGAGATTCAAGAGAAGAATTCAAATTCTAAAGTTGATGTTTTGGAAGTCTATAATGCTCCCATTCAAGCAACAGTAAAAGGATTCCAAAGGAAAGTCAAAAGGAAGAACATTGATGAAATTCTCAGAAACCCAAAGGTAATCAAAAGAAACCAAGCAGGAGGGAAGGGTAAAAAGAAGTGTGTGGTCTTTAGATCAACAATTGCATCTGTTGCTCTATCTGCGTCAGTTTCAACTCAAGGGATTAGTAATAGAAACAGAATTCTTCTTACGGAAGCCCAAACAATAAGGCAGATGAACAAACTTATTGGATACACATATGATGGTGAAGATGATGAAGTAGTGAGCAAAATTGCAGAATTAGAAGCTCAGGAAAAGAAGGATGATGAATGTAAACTCAATCCCACTTCTCATTAGTTCTTTCTTGAGCTTGTCAATATCATGAAGATCTGTCTGGGCCCATTGTTTTCATGGATGGGATTTTGCTCCTGGTTTATTGGAGGTGTTTGTATCTAGTTTTGGTGAGAGCTTTGAACCATTGGGTTCAGCACAATCTGCATTGGTATGTTGACTTTCTCTACTGGTATCCTAATTTGAAGAGTGTAAGGGTCCTTTTTTACAAGAGGGACTTTGGGGCAAGCCATATGAGTAGCGCATTGTTTTTGTTTGCTAAAGTTAGCTTTTTCTGGAGCTATATTTATAGTTTGGTAGTGGCGGTTGATGTTTTTAAACCCTGTAAGCTGCTGGTGCTGTCTGATGGTGTTGATAGATGCCGGTGTTGGCTGCTGCTATTGTTATTCCTATAGGAGATTGCGCAGGTGTTGTTGGTGCTGGCTGCTAGTGTTATTTTTCTTATATGTCCAGGTGCCATAGATGTTGTCCAATGTTGGTTAGAGTTTGATCTAATTCTTTTTCTCCTCATTGATGTTGCAAATTGTTTCTTTTTATTGGTTGACTTCTTGTTAACCTTGTTATGTCCCCTTGGGTCTAGGTCGGCATATGATCTTCGCTTGGAGGGGTGTCAACCTTGTTGGGTTGTCTCCTTGCGTTGGTGTAGACACCCCGATTTTGAACCCAGGATGCGCTCAAGCATTCCCGATGATGAAACGGACCAATCATGACTACCCGAAACTTGTGAGAATAGCTTGAACCTAATTAAAATCAACCACACACCACCCAAGCAATCAAACCAACCCAAACCAACCTAAACATTGTTGAACCAAGCCAAACCATTGATCTGTTACCAATGACCTTGAGCGTTGAAGCCCTAGACCTTGAACGCTCAAACCCAAAAATTCCACCTTGAGCGCTCAAGCCCATGGCTTTGAGCGCTCAACTCTGATCTAGTCAGGAATCTGCAGAGTATCTCATCGTGAGATTTTATGCAGAGGGGAGCGTCTAACCGATTGTGTACGTATTATACGTGTATAATACATCCTACATTGTCCTAAACTACACCTAAAACTACTCCTAACCCACTTTCAAATACAAACCCACTACTTCTCTCTCCTCTCTTCCCTCCCACTCACTCTATAAAATCACCCATTACCCTTGGTTTGAGGAGGACCAACTCTCATACTCCATTTCTCTCAATTCCTCCAAAGAAAACATCCTTTTTTTCTCTCTCTCTAGAAAACCATCAAAACCATCCATAAAACCACCTTAATAGTTGAGAGTTCTATCTGTTATTGATCATCCATTGATCAATCAGTTGTGTAGATTGATTCACCCATCCAGAGTGTTAACCAAACATCCATAATCGTCCACCCTCGAGCCCAAAATCAAGTTCAAGCTTTCAATCAAGTCAAAAGGTAGTGAAAACCTCACTGTTTTGGTCATTCTAAGGAAGACCAGTAGGTTCAAGCAAGTTCTTTATACTTGAATTGGACTTACAAGGTCCAAAATACATAATCAAAACACTTTCAAAATCTGCAGTTACAGTAGGGGTTGAGCGCTCAAGCCCAGTTCTGAACAATCTCTGTTCTGCTAACTTTTGTGTTTTTTATTGGTCTTGATTGTCATCATATGGTTAAATCATGTGTATTTCATTCTCAAAACAGTTTATTTCGTTTACAAAATTCATATATGCACACCCATTAGCCACTTTGTGATGATCAAAGCCTATAAGTTTCATAAATCTAATTTTCCAAAGTTGAACAGTGACTTTTTGGTAGGGGTGTACACGGTCCGGATCGGATCGGATTGGCATGAATCCAATCCTAATCCACGAGTCACGGTTTTTAGAAAATACAATCCGTGTCCGGACCAAAAGTCTCACGGTTCGGTTCCAATCCGATCCGCGAGTCACGGATCGGTTCCGATTTTATCCACGGATTACATGTTATATAAGACATTATTATTTACAGTAGTTGTAATTTGGCATAAAAATAAATCAAGAAGCATCTCAAACTACATTATTCAAATTCTATAAATACTAAGGACACCACAAGTTCACAAACACAGTAGTTTGTTACAACTAATTCCTATTTTGAAACTAACACATCAACTTGAAACAATAGAAAATCAAAGTAAAGAGCTCCTGTAGCTAATTAGAGAAGATGTCTTCGTTGGAATCTCACACTAATGGGTCATCAATAAAAATACACATCCAAGTTTTGAAAGAGATCACAGTTTACCCCCTAGTTTGTGTAGTAGAAGTTTGTGTAAAATTATGTGTGTATATAGATATATATATATATTTTTTTTAAAATTATATATAATAAAAATCTCACGGTCCGGATCGGTTAATCCACGGTTTCGAAATCAAAATCCGTGTCCGGACCGCGAGTCACGGTTTACTATTTTTTCAATCCGTGTCCGGACCATTAATCCACGGTTAAAATCCAAAACGCACGGATCGGTTCGGTCCGGACCGGATTCACGGTTCACTGATTTTTTTGTGCAGCCCTACTTTTTGGTGTTTTAATCACTTTATTTAACATATTTGGGGTCTTGAGAAACATCAAAAATGCATTTGAATACCAAAAACCAGAAAGCCATGTTATGGCTTGAGCGCTCAAGGTCTCACCATTGAGCGCTCAAGCTGTTCTTGGCAGTTTGATGTTCATGCATATTCTTGGTGATGGATCGTAGTTAAGTGTTTTCTGGGAGTGTGTGAGTTGTTTTTTCCTGTTCTTATGATCTGAATCCCTCTCTCTCTTCCATTGTTAAGCATTTCTTTTATTAATTCGTGGTGATTCTCCTCTTTTCATTATTTCTTAAGAGATCAAGCCACCTGTTTTCACTAGATTCTCCATGAAAAATGTTTTATTAATGTTTGATTTGGTAAAGAATGAGAAAAGAAGCTGATTCTCCATGAAAAATGTTTTATTAATGTTTGATTTGGTAAAGAATGAGAAAAAAAAGCGTAAAAGGGTCAAACTCACGAGTCGTCGAAATCGGTTTGAAGGCCAATCCATGAGCCTTGAGCGCTCAAACTAGTTTGGAAGGTTGAGCGCCGAATACATCACCTTTGAGCGCTCAAACCCTATTCTGGGATCCAGGTTGCAAATCAGTCATTTATATTCTATTTTCATAATCTCTTGTGCTGAAGTTCAGTTACTATTGTTATTTATTTCTGTGAATATTTGTAATAATTTCCTTTATAGTTATCATCATCACCGATGTAGATCACGTGCACAAGCATCCACCGTAGATTCGTATCTTTGGCGTATATATTGTTGTTATGTGATTCTCATCCCCGATTCCCTATTTTCATGGATGAATTAAATTTCAAACATTTTCAAAATTCCACAAAATGTCGAGTAGGGACCGGTTCACGGACTGGGCGAGAGGGGTGCCGTAAAACCCTTCCTCTCTCATAACCAAACCTCCAAATCCGAGAAATCTTTGGTTCTGTCGTGATCAGTGAAATCTTTTTCAAATGGGCAAACGAGTCATATTTTTATCGGTTTCTCGGGTTCGGACCTCAAATCCGGGTGGCTGTCCACAGTTGGGATGCCTTTTCTCGGATGCTTTTAATCTTTGTAATTTGTTTCCAAAGATTAATAAAATCTTTTTTGTCATTAAAAAAAACAAAATAAGACGGGCCCATCATTTGCCCTGGGTTTTAACTTTTAACCCCCATTCTGAACCTTTAAGAATCTGGAGGTTATTTGAATCCATACTTAAAAACCAAATCAAACACCCAAATGTATACTTTTAACCCCTATTCTGTCAAAAAATGTATTGGACGATCCGAATTAAAACATACTTTTCTCTCCTTCTCTCTTGTTTCCCTCTCTAAATCCAGACAGACCAATACCGTTTTGAACTGCCTAGATGTGCCGAGGGACACTACGTGATACCTTATTTGCACCCAAAAATTTCTCCAATGCTCTGAGTTCTTTTTAATTGGTAAACCAATCAGACTTTTGAGACGACTTCGTCAAACTTGAGAGATTGTTGTGTGTGTGTGTGTGTGTGTGAGAGAGAGAGAGAGAGAGAGAGAGAGAGAGAGAGAGAGAGACGATGGGATGGACTTGGAGAACTGTGGATCTGGTCGTCCCCTCTTAAGGCCTAAACCCCCAACGCGTTCCAAACTCGTTCGGACACGGACACACGTATCCTACACTCCGTATAAAAACTCGTCGGCGGCGAAGGCCACTTCACCAAAATTTCCAACCTCCTCCAAATTAATCTCAATTATTACTCCACTAATTTTTTGCTGCCATATAATGTCTTCTAAACTCAACCAATCCACCGGAACATTCCAATCGCGGCCAGCTCCCCCGCCGCAGCGCAGAATGTTCCAACAGCACGGTGGTGGTGGGCTACGGACACCCACCGCGCCTCGTTGGATTCCGAAACGAGGCCGAGTTCTTAAAAATGTATTGAAAAGGATGCGCTCTAGTTTCTCAGGCGAAACCCATCGTTCGAGAAAGTCTCCGCTTGTTGCGCCTTATTCATCTACCTCGTGATGACCCTTTTTTGCCTTTTTTTTAAAAACCTTTTTTCCATTTCTTTTGATTTACTCTGTTACAACAATGTGATGGCGTTGAAAGTAAATTGGGGAGCATTGCTTTTTCAAATATAGCTTGTTTAGTTCAGGTTTTGAGGGTAATGAGTAGGTAAAAATTAGAGTAATAATTATAGAAAAAATATATTGGAACCGTGTTAAGAGAGACGAGGTACGGTGGTTCTTGACAACCAAAATGAACAAAGTTGACTCTCGAGTCTCGATGTTCATTTTTGTGTTTGTCTCCCTGGTATAATGTAATTTTCTGGATTTATGAAGTATTCTTTTCCCAAAGGGGTCTTTTAATCAAAAGCACATCGACCTGGTCAGTGGTCACATTTGACCTCTCAGATTTACTGTGTATATATATCTTCCATCTAATCTTCAGATGGAAAACCCCTCTGCATATTACTATATGAACTGTATGCAAGTGGGTGCAGGGTCAGCCCTAATATAAGGTCATTATGTCACCGCCTAGGATCCCAAAAATAAGGTCCAAAGATTTTTATTAGGTCCATTAAACACTTCATTATCGAGCATTTCTATTGAGGTGTTTAATGGACATGATAAATATTGTCGATCATTTGAAGTGCATGAAAGATTGTTTACCAAATACATGTGTTGACTAACATGGAAATGATTTGACTTCCATCATTTGCGAAACTTTCTCAATCATTTATTTGACTTGTTTCACGTGTAGCTTTTTTTAGTATGTGAACGTATATAAGTCTTTTGTGATTGAGCAATGTTACGGACACAACTTTAAAACATAACTCTAAACACCGTTGGATTTACATGGGTCTAGGTCCGTATACATCCAATCACTCACGATGCAATTGTGTCAGAAGTATTGTTTTATAATTGAGTTCCTAGCTTTGTGATTTTTCAATGTATCATTACAACAGAACTTTTAGCTAGACAACGTTTGACTGGTTGGGAATGTTCACTTTCGAGCATTATGAATGAGTTGAAAGTGGAACATGGAAAAATAAACACTTATGACCAGTTTTGTTACAATCAATTAAATATGCCACAAGTCATATATAAGTTGTACTATTTTTTCCTACCTACACATGGACTCCGTATTAAAGAAACTCAAATTGCATATTTTTGTAACGATTACTATGCACGACACATGGCATAGATAATTTGATGGTTCATCTTTTATCTTATACTCCCTTTGTCATATAATTTGGGTCTCTTCTAGAAATCCGTGCTAGTATTTTAGAACCCGAAGTAATTTATCGTTGTGCTCTCAATGAGATCTTTTGAATGGTATAATAAAATTACTTTCAGAAGTAAATTTTTGGGGGTTTAAAAATGACAACAACTAAAATTATGAGACAAAGGGAGTAATATGTTATCTAAATTAGGCATTTTAAAATTATGAGATGAGGGTCCAAAACGAGGCCAGTTTAACCAGGTTCTTTTTCTCTCTTATAATGATTCTGTGAAGTTCGTTAATAGCTTCCCATGTCTCCTTCTTGGTCTTGAAAAAGGATAGAGCCAAGAGGTACAAGTGGCTGCGGTCGCCGCCACAAGGTTTTCATCCTCTAGTACAAGCCAAATTCAGAGTACAATTTGTCTTTTTATTTTTTAAGCACATACTTTCACCACTATAATGGTAAAATCTTAGCTCCGTCTTGTCGCCGCCACATGGTTTTCATCCTCTAGTACAAGCCAAATTCATAGTACAATTTGTCTTTTTATTTTTTAAGCACCTACTTTCACCACTATAAAGGTAAAATCTTAACTCCGTCTTGAATAGTGTGATAGTGTTGAAAGCCTCCCATTTGCAGAAGCTCTGGGGTGCATTGCTTTCCGAATGTAAGCTAGGAAATTAGTCGGACATCCATTTTGAGCAATGTTAAAAAAAAAAAATTTAAACACAACTTTAGACCCAACTGCTTCTGGAGTAGTTCAATGTACATGGGTCTATAGGCATCAAACAAACAATTCTCCACACAATTGTGTTCAAATCGAGTTGTGTTTTAAAGTTGTATTTATAGACTTTTTGATCCATTTGAGTTGGTCTGCTATTTTTTTGTTCCAAAGGCGTCTTTTGATCAAAAGCACATCGAACAGATCACATATGGCCGGTGAGATTTACTTTGTGTAACTTCCATGTAAACTTTGAGTTTCCGTTTACTCAAAGCAAAGCTTTAATACCCCCAACTCTTATTCGCTAAAAACATTTTTTGACAACTTGTTTTAGCAAAAGATGTATATGTGAGAGAAAATTGACTTTTAGCAACTAATTAGCTTTTAGTTAATAAGAAAAAAAATGATTTTAGTAACCAAGCTAAACTCAACTTTATTGGAAAAACTCATTTTAGCAAATGAGAAACAATCACTTTGTTCACTTCACATTTTCAAAAAAAAAATTCAAAAAGATTCTTTTCCATATCTCATATTTTCAATCATCAATCACATTTCTCTCTTTACTCAGACCCCTCTCTCCAATCATTATTTTCATCTTTCTCTCTATCTCTCTCCAACATCTCACTCTAATTATTATTTTTTTCCAAAAACTCATCCAAACGCTATTTCAAAAATATTTCTCCAAATATTCTTATCAAAACTTTCAACCAAACACAGCCAATATCTTTCAGATAGTAACCCCCTCTGTAGAAATTGGAAGGCATTATGCAAGTGAGTGACGTGCCCCGTTTGACGTTGGTTGTAGTTTTTAGGGAATTTATAACACGAGGGATTGAAATTGAAATCGAAATCAGTGAAGAGGCTTTGTTAGTGAAGACTGGAGAGGTTTATAAGGGCATCCACAGTGGGCTCCCTAAAAATAACTAATAAGTTGACTCCTAAGGTGTACACATAAGCCTAATTGGGTCCCATTTTTCACTCTTAGAGCTTACTACTGAATTTAGAGAGCATGTGTGCCCTCAATAGGCTAGCAAGAACATTCTCTATTTTGTGAAAAAACTTAATAAAAAGTGTGGGCCCCATAAATTGATAAGCCTAAAAAGATTAAAAGTGTTTGGGTTCCACTTAAAGCTAACTACAAGGCTAGTCAGATTAAGCAAAGGGTTATGAGCCATACTTAGGAGCTACCATTGAGAGCTTTTATTGGGAGCCCATTGAAAACCATTATTGATCAAATAGCTTGCTAAATTTTAGGAGCCTTATATAAGAGTCCTTTTAAGAGCTCACTGTGGATACCCTAACCCCGCCTTGTTTGATTTGCTCTAGACTAGCATAATTGATTGGTAATAATTTGTTTGATTTGTTATTATAGTGGTGTCTTTATAGTAACAATGCCAAAATTGTCCTTACTAACTTTCTTCCCTTTTTAATATTCTAAATGTCAAAATTCCGTTTTTACTCATTTTGTAGTTTATTTATCATAAACTGTTCTATTACTTTAAGTATATCTCTATTCATATATATGAAATAAAAAGTATATGTGATGAGAAGTTATTTTTATTGTTAACAAGAAAATATGACGTAATCAATTGCCCTTGCCTTAATTCTCTCACAAAATTCATCCAACCACATATTAACCTATTTTTAACCATGGCCTTTTTTTCCCAAGACAAACATAATGTAATGGCCCGGATTTTTTATTCTAATTTTTTTCGAATAAGTTATATTATTTTCAGATTAAACTATTTTTAGGATTATTTTGTTTCTTAGTTGTAATTAATAAACCTTAATTACACTTAAAACCTTAGATTATCTAAACCCTACACTAAGGACCATAATTACTAAATTCCTAAAAAAACCTAAACTTTCTTCTCCTACAATCTCATCTTTCTAACCGCAAAAATCCTAACAAAACCTTAACCCTACTCTCTCTCATCCATAGTCAACCTTTCCCATCCATCCATCACCACTATTATTCCCTTACGGCCCATTTGTCGGACGGATAAGGTTTTAGAGGGATAAAGAAGAATGGGATAAGAGGGTGGATAAGGTATCATGGGGGATTGTTATATACTGTGGGGTTCACATTTCTAGAAGGGGGATTAGGTTATCCGGTGTTTGTTTCGGAGTTGATATGGGTACGATAAGAGTTTGGGATAATAGATAAATATATTGTATTCCTCTTTTGCCCTTACGTAAAATTGCAATGCAATTTTTTCTTTAATGTCTAATCAAATTTAACAATTGCATCATATATTTAATTGAGAGAAAATATATTATCACAAAAAAGTTCATTTTTAAGAGAAGGGGAGACATGGGTGTGATCCCAGCCATTAGGTCAAGCTCTCTGATAAAAAAAGAAAATATCAAATATCCACTTGTATCGGATTAAAGCAAAGAATTCATATGTTCAAAAGGGGTGAGACCATTCTAGATCTAAAACCAGAGCCCACCAACTTCTCTCTTTGTGTGTGTGTGTGTGTGCGCGCGCATTAAGAAACCAAGTCACAAGCTAGATGATGATGATGGCAACGATTGTCTGCAATGAATGATGATCATGAAAATTCATATCTCTCGTGATGTTGATGATGATCAACAAAGACACCATTTCGATCTCTCTTTCTCAGATAATCTGTTTACCAAGACCTGGTTCTCACTCACCCAACTGGATTTGGACCCTTTTCTCTTATGTAATGAAGCAAATAAGTTTTTTTCTGATATTTTTTTATTTTTCAGCATTTTTTGGGAATTCATACTAGAACTTGTATTTTTTGATAAAGATATGGTAATTTGTTCTTAGAACTTGCAACAGTTTGGAAATTTGGTTTTGTTGTTGGTGATCCTTGGAGTTAGGGTGGAGTTATTCTCCAGCAAATATGGTGTTTGTTGGTCCAGTTGCCTTGCTCAAAGGGGTAAAACAGTATTTTGGTCTGGGAAAAAAGATGAAGACACCTCTAGGATGGTTTCACTTATCCTCTTGCAGGGGGTTTGCTTATCATGCATGGATAAATAATCCAAGATCTTCGGTAAAAACCAACCCAGGATATGGGTGGGCCCGAGTTAAGCTTATCCGGGTGATGCCTTACCTGGGTGTCTTATCCTTCAAACAAACAAGCCATTATCTCTTCCACCCATCAACCTATCACTTAAAACCATCCCATCACCTTATCCGATATCTCTTCCACCTTATCACTCCGCCATCCCATCACTTTATCCTTACTACCACCACCACTAATTCCATTATCTCTTCCACCTCCCGTCAACCATCATATCAACCTTTCCACCTTACCCCTTAGACCCCTACCTCATCTATTCTACCTTACTCTATCTTAACACCATCAAATCCTCTTACACCTCACTCCCTTATCCTTTCCCGTCAACTCAATTAACTCCACGTTATCCTCTTCTCCCTCCAATACTCTTCCAACGTTATCCTCTCCTCCCTCCAATACTCTTCCACCCCTGTAAATAGTTCCCTCTATCCCTCTCTTTTTTGCACCACAAACACACCTCCTCCTCTTCCATCGCCATAACCTCACCACCCTCCCCTCCAGGGGGGGGGTTCACTGTCCTAGTCAAACCTCTCTCCTCATCCACTTCCACCTCTCCTATGACCACCTTATAACCCATCACTTTATTTTATCCCTCCAACACCATCATTACTCAACCACCCTGCATCTTATCCTCTTCTACCAAGCCACCCAACTCCCCCCTAATCTTCTTCCACACTAACAAATCATAACCCCATTAAGTCAACTTCCAACCTTATCTCCAATCATTTTCCACCTTTTTACACCCCCTCTCCCCCTATATAAACCCAACTTTGGCCTCTCATCTTTTCATCACTACAAATACACATCATACACATAAGAATACACGAGAATAAAGAAAGAAAGAAAGGAGAGCTTACAACTCATGGAAGTTTAAAGAGAGAAAAAGCAAAAGAAAGTATGGTTAGCACCAAACCTCCATCACTCTGCAAACCGACATTCATACACCCTCACCCACTCCCTACGATCATAAAGCAACCGTTCATCCAATCCAAACCAACCGAGGAGTCACCTCCACCTCTGACAACCTATTTTGGAGAAAATTTGCGTTTGAGCTTGTTCTTCAGACAAGAGATTGTGTAGACTCTTATTCACCCTCCCTATACACGATTTTTTTATATGTTTAGATTTGTAGAAAATTGAATCATGCATCAAACCGAGTGAGAACCAAATTGTACTCTGTTTCTCAGGATATCCCGTCTTGATTGGAGTCACGTTTGTCCAGACAATCGAAGTAGTTTCACCCCAGATTCAAATTTTGGTCCTATAATTACATTTAGACCCATGTACTTGCTATCTTTTACGATTCAACTTAGACCTTGGTTTATTGCCCATCTAACCTCCTAGTAATTTAGTTAGATAATTTACTTGGTATATGTGATAATTAGAATTTATTCATGTTATTGTAGTCATAATGCAACAATAATGGAATTCTTGAAATGAAAAGAAATAGATTCTTTTAATGAATAATTAATTTCGATAAAACTTTTTAGTAATACAAATAAAGTTGTTAATGAATTTATTTTACACCAATGTTAATAACAGAAATTACTAGAATAATCTTTTATGTACACACACACACACATATACACCACGGATCCCATCAAGGATCCTGGATTTTCTTTGATTTTCTTTCCATGCGGGACTCGCAGTTTCCAATTAATTTTTGATGATCTGAACCGTTAAATGTGTTTAAAATATGTCTTCCAAGGGTCCCCGCGAGGAATCATAAAAAAAATGATCAGAAATGGCTTCATCAATCAATTTTTGATAAAAAAAAAAAACTGTATATGCATAGTTTTTTATTAAAACTGACCGGATCAAGTCTTTCCTAGTCTTTTTTTGTGATTCCTTGTGGGAACCTATAAATTGTTTAATTACCAAATTACCCTAACATCGAGATATATCCTTAAATACTCCGATAGTCAACGTATCATCCCTGTGCGTAATTAATTTACTATTTTGCCCAATCATTATAATAAAGAACGGAACTACCCGAAGCTTAATCAAATTATCATGTTACCAACTTGTATTATCCCTAAAAATTATTAGCTCAGATATTTTGATAAGTTATGAACTCAGACTCATACTTTGATATATTACAATATCACCCCCATACTTTAGAAAAATATGTGTCCACACCTTATAGTTTAAATATTTACACATGAATACTATATTATTGAAACACCAAATTATTTAAGGTTCACGAAATTACTAATTTACACCTGAATAGCTAAAATCCATAAATTGGACTTATGTGCCAAAATACTGTGAACTTTTACAAGGACAAACCGATACAAACTTATGTGCTATCCCATCCATGATTTAAATTATGATTATTATTTTGCTCTGCAATTACTCTATGGAAATGGATTATGATGTTAAGATTGATATATTGGATAATTAGGGTCACTAGGTTGGATTTTGTACCTAGAAATCACATAGACAATGTTAAGTTAAAGAAAAACTGAAAGTGATTAAGATTGAGATGTGAAGAGATTTGGTAGGTTATCCCGCAATTATGAATGATGGTCAACCAAAAGGAATTATGGAGATTATGAATGGTGGTTAACTAGAGGTTACTTTTGATTTGGAACCCTAAGTTATGACGTGTGAATATTCCTTAAAAATTTAGGCAATATAAAGTATTAGGTCACGGTCTATATACTCCCGTTGATTTGTTTGGTTCCTCGTGGGCGGAGTGGTTTGGTTAGTCCATGGGAAATTCATCCTTGTGCGACACTGATGAATTCGACTAAGTAGATAACTTAGATCGTTTCATCAGGGCTCCTGGTCAAGGCAAACAAGGTGGGAATTGAATTATGAATTATCATAGTCTTGGTGGTTAAAATGGGGGCATGTTCTCAAGGTAGAGAACGTAGATGAAATGTAAGCTAAAGGCTAGTTAATGAATTCACTTATGTTCTCTTTAAATCTATACTTCCTTTTTATATGAACTATAGTTATTTATCATGCAAGTGTTAGTGGGTAAGACTTAGTTATTGAGTAATTTATTGGTCATGGAGTGTGACAACCCGTATTTCTATATTTTCTTAAATACAAAATAATTCTCACAAATAATACAATTGATGCCCCTAAACCTCCAAATAAGTATAAATGTCTGCAAATCCTCAAATAAGTTGTACAATCTCTATACAATCTCCAAATAAAGTAAATCCTCGAAATGCTTCAACTCATCGCTACTAATTCGCTCCTAAGCCTCCCACAAAATTACATGGGAAGTATGCAATACAAAGAAAAATAGCTCAAATCAATAAAAATAGCTCAATCAATGACATAATTGAATTTATATTCACGAGAAACCACCCGGCAACACCAGGCTCTCATCGGGAAAACACTTGGCTTTCAACGGGATACATGTGGCTTGTGGTGGCATTAGCCATAATAAAGGATACGTGATTTCAATAATGACTTCATATGAACCAATCATATCATAATATCAATGAGAGAGTACAAAGAGGATGACATTGAAAAATACTCCAGAGATTTAGAAAATATTGTACACTTCCAAAAAGTATTGTACACTTCCGATACCTCAAATTACCATCGTGGTAGTTGAATACGGACATAACATCACCAAGAACATTGCCTTTAAACACTAGGCTGATCAGACTAAAACTGATTAATGATCTAAGACCCCAAATTCTAGTAGAATAAAAACCCACGGCCAAATGGTCTGTAACTCATCCGCCCCTCTACATAACCATGGCAAAACTCCTCATTTCCTTAGTCATTTTCCACCAGAGTAAAGGCCATACATAACAAATACATGTGCAGGCATGTAAAATTTCTAGCCGATCACGAATCGCCACGTGTTCTTAGGGCACGCAAATTGACCAATTAAATGTTGCCAAGTGTCAAAAGTCAAAGTCAAAGTTTCACGGACGAGCCAATTAAATGTTGCCAAGTGTCCGTAGGTTAAAAGATAAAACATGATAAATGGCCAATCAAATGTTGCCACGTGTTTACAAGTCAAAAGTCAAAGATATGTAAGGACCAATTAAATGGCGCCACATGTCAAAATGACAGTAATTTATTTATCAAGTTTGACTAGTTAAATTATGCCACTTGGTGAAATAAATTATTTATCTCATTATATATAATTATCTTTCCCAAAATAAATAAAAGAAAGATATTTATTATATTTTAATTATTTTTCCTTTAAATCAAACAAGGAAATATTTAAAGAGAAAGATATGGAAAGAATTGTAATCTTGCCATAACTCTTCATCTCCCTATCCCTATAAATAAAGGTGCTCTCTCTCACATTGGGACACATTGAAGCTTTCATCAGCAAGCAGAGCTCTGAAGATTCAAGCATCCAAAAGCCCTTCAGAACTCTTCAAGTCTACATCAAGCAAGGAGGTTCTTCAAGTCAAAGCCTAAAAGCTCTGAAGAACATTCATGCTACATCATCAATCTTTTCCACAAATCATGGAGAAGATTCTGCCTTTTGATTCGGGATCAAGCTTCAAGCCCTCGTTTCAACATTCGAAGAGAAGAATCAGAGGATTATTTCTTTCATTAGAAATTACTACAGAGATTGTAACCCTAATTTCTCGAATCAATAAAATCATCGATTTTGCTCAGCATTTTTCCGTCTTTTTCGTAGACTCGAAATTTGTGTCATACAACATGTGAGTGAAATAAATCCAAAAGTAGTAAATGGAAATGCAATTGCCAACCACCCAAATGTCTACTACACTGCACCTTGCCACATCAAGCCATTAAACGTTGTCTACCTTCCAAAAATTATTGAAAATGAAGTTAAGGAGCCATATTATTAGACAAAAGATCAAGTTGAAGATCAATCACTAGTTGAAGACTTAGATTTGAACATTAATCCTTAAAGAACCCAATTGCCTTCTTATTTTATGTTGGACAAATGTGATTTAATTCACCGACAAGTATTTCATTTTGTTGTAATCAAAATATGACCACCCTATGTTATTTCCGCTGAGTATTAATGAATTTTTTTTTAATTGAATAAATATTTTTCTATAAATAATTTATATAATTCTTCCAAATCGGAGAATTACACATAAAACACTATCAATAAAATTATATCGTCAAAAAAATTGAAATTGATGTGAAATGCTTAGAAAGAAAGACAAATAAAATTGCCACCGTAATATAATATTTGAAAACATTATTAGTTTTTAATAATATTTTATTAATAAAGATAAATGAAGTTCATATGTAGAAAACTATAATGTACAATCAACCGAACTTACTATGAAAGTTCGATTTGGACTGGCAATGACACCTCTAAATCAAACATATAAAATGACCATCGAACTACCAATCCAATCCACACTCCAACAACCCTTCATTTGATTCGCGGACTAAAACATGTGGGATTAATAGTCCTGGACTATTTGTGCTGAGACTAATTTAGTACTGAATCTCATACAATCCCTTGTTTGATTCATGTAGGATTAGCATTGGGATATCCCATGTTTGGTTCCCTAAACTACGTTTCGGAAGTAATTTCAAGACTCTCTCTCTCTCTCTCTCTCTCTCTCTCTCTCTCCAACAGATTAATTGAAAATATTGTTATGTCTTGTATTTAATTTCAAGATAATTGCACCTTTTCTCTCTTTAATTTTTTTTTCTTTTATTAAATTTCTCATGGTTAGCTTTCCATTGGAGAACTTATAAAATTTGAGGTTGAATATTGGAACCAAGCTGCAATGGAATGATTACTCCAACGTTTAGTGTGCCTTGTTTTGATCATGTCATGTTTAATGAAGGCCTTAGCCTTGGTTCATGAAGATTGACAACTAATTTCTAGAGAGAAGGTAGAGAAAATGGGTGAGGAAGAAGAAGGGAGGTAGAGAGAGAAGGTGAAAGTGTGAGAACTAATTTTCTGAAGTTTGGGGCCTTTTATAGTCCCAAAGTTACAATTAAAATGTCCAAAAAGCCCCCAAGTCTTAACTTGGTCAGGTACAAAATTTGGCTGAAAAACCCAGGTCCTATCGATAGGAGTTATTCTCCTATTGATAGGAGAACTCCATTGCGCAAGGTGGTCAATCTGATCTCTCTCCTATCGATAGGGCCAATTCTCCTATCGATAGGAATTCACTGTTTCACAAAAATTGGCCAGACTGATCCATGTCCTATCGATAGGATCAATTCTCCTATCGATAGGATGGCAACTTTGTAAATATCACCGGACGAAAGTAGCAAGAAACTTATCCGGCCTTATTTAATCCCAACCCCCCTGGTAGTACACACAATACCCCCATATTTGACTAAAATTGTATCAGGATTGTTAATCCCATGTCAATTTTTTGGAACCAAACAAGGAATAGTGTGGGATTGAATACAAATAGTCAAATCTTAGGTACTTAATACCTGAATCAAACGAGGCCACATGTGACACTTTTTGGGATGATCGATTTGGACGGGTCCACTTAATTTCAACTCATGAACGGACCTGAAACCCGCAATTTACTTAAATTCCAACCCGCAAACCGACCCAATAGAGGCTCGAAACCACCCAATACCCCTTCGGTCAGGTCTTCGGGTTGTGGATTTCTTGCTCACTCCTCGTACCCTTAGGCTGCGTTTGAAAGTTGTGGAAGAGACTAGAAACTAAAAAAAGAGAAATGGGAAAGAAAGTTAATTTTTTTCTTTTATTTGGTTTGTGAAACATTAGAAGAAAGTTTGCACTCATAGGAGAGAGAAGAAGAGAAAAAAAAATAGTTAATTTTCTCTTCATTTTTTTTCTCTTCCCTTTCCTTTTTCCTTCTATTTGGAAACCAAACAAATTAGGGGAAATTTTTTTACGATAATTCCTTCTGCATCAACTGGAAATTTGAATGAAATGTGGTGGTTTTGGATCGAGCTCATACAACCGTTTTATTGCCTTAATTCTGCGGTACCCAATCGTCGATTGATTTTGAAAAAGATTAACAAATTGGATCTATTAATTGGGACCACGATCATGCCAGTCGGCCACAGCCGTCACAAGACTTGTTGGTCGGTATAATCCTATCTGTGCCGGTAGAAGGGGTTCATTTTTTTATTTCTATCTTCTTTTCCACTCATTTCCTCCACTTCTAAACATAGCCTTAGGCTTGGTTTTCCATTTGCTAAAATGGAGATTTGCTAAAATCAAGTGGGTGATTTTAGCAAATGAAGTGGATGATCTTAAAAATCAAGTGGTACCCACGCTTCAAAGTATATGGGTAACTCATTTTAAAGACTCCATCCATTTCATTCTTAAAATCACCCACTTGATTTTAGCAAATTTCCATTTTAGCAAATGGAAAACTACTCCTTAAGCAAACATTGCCCGAACGTCTCCCGTTTAGGGTTTCAGGGTGGGGGTTTACGCACGGAAAGCGCACGCTTAACGGAGAGGGCAAAGGGTGGTGGAGTCGTGGAAATACGAGAATGGCGGAAGAGAAAGAAGTGAAAGAGCAATTAGGACAGCATCAAGAACAAGAGGAAGGAGAAGCCAAGGAGGAGATATCGATGATGATGAAGCCGTGGGAGCAGCATTCGGCCGTGATAAGCATCCCTCGCTTCGATTACAACGCCCCTTCTTCCCTCCTCCACAACTCACATTCCGGTTTTCTCGTCACCTGCCCCATCAGTTACACCATCTCTCTCTCTCTCTCTCTCTCTCTCTCTCTCTCTCTCTCTCTCTCTCTCTCTCTCTCAAACCCTCGTCTTGAATTTCTATGGAATCTGCATGTTCTATGTGATTTTGTACATACATGTATGGATTTGTATTCCTTATAGCATCTCCGGGCCGTACCCAAAATTTTATACAATTTTGAGTAAGAGTCTTAGTAAAATCTCCACTTGGTATGAATTACAAACTCGAATCCTAAGTAAAATTTGAGTAACAGCTTTATTAATGGAATAGTTGTAAATGGTGTGAAAAATTTGAGTGAAAATCAATCTGGTATGGTTTTGAGTCAAAGACTGGAGTGGATTCAAGGGCTGTATTCGTAATGTGGTTCTGAGTCGATTAAAAGAGTAAAGGCTTTGGTACTGAGTCAAATTAAAGGGTAATGGCTGAAGATGCTCTATAACAATACAGAATTTTAAATGTCATCTATATCACTTTATTGTTGTTGTCGTAAGTTTCACGAATAATTTCTATCTCGTAATCGATTACATTAGGATGACAAGTCCCACATCGATGCTTTCTTGACAAAATTCGAACACTGTAGTTGAGTGTCAGATACGTGTCAAAAGTGTGTCCATGTCCGGAGAGCATCCGACATTGGTTCTTTGCCTTCAACAAAGTGTCTGTGCGGCATGCTACAGGGATCTTAGTCTTCTATTGTAGTTTGATGAATTTGCAATTCCTTTTGCATGATAATATAGTTCGCTAGCGTGCCCTAATTTAGATAAAGTTATCTTGCTTGTTCTTTTTTTCCTGTTCACATTGTTTTAGTAGGTCTATGACGTAGCTATTGAAGGTAATTAGTTTCATATTGTAGGGGTTAAACCTGTGTGACATAGACATGCGACTCGACACGGACACGACACAGTTACTTCAAATGTAAATCTAAAAAAATCGGAGGACATGACATGCTCTGGACATGGGGACGAAATTGTGTGTAATTTTTTCCATAAATACATGACGTATAAACAAGACTATATTACAATCAAACTACGATGTAATACGTTTTCCACATCAATCAGTACATAATTCACTTAAGTATTTCAACAAAAAACATTTTATCACTCAGGTTTGTCTTTATAACTCAGGTTTGTCTTTATAGTCAATCAACCATCATCTATCGCCCAAAAAGAAGACCCCACTAGCGTCTGTAGAGTCTGCTAAGAGTGTCCATAGTGTCCTGAGAATATCCTAGTGTGTTCTAGAGTGGCCCTGAGGTCCATACTACGAAGGTTGTGAAAAAATGTAGGACATCAGAGTTTCAGACATGTGTTGGTGTCCGTCAAGTGTCCAACACCAGTACGTGACCTCCTACAAACTGTCCATGCTACATACGGTTATGGTCCTTGAGAAATAGGAGAACACTAGCTGCCTATAATTACAGTAGCTATGTAGTCATTTTACTCAATGGAATTGAGTTACGATAATTGGTGATTGTATATGTTTGAATCTGCCTATCCTTTGGGAGGGAATTGCTTTGATTCTTTTTTTTTTTCTTTTTGTCTTTTTTGTGCTTCTCTCTCTTCTTTTTTGCACTTAGTTTCATGATTATTGTTCACAGTATTCAGAAGTCAGAACATCATAATCCCATCATTTCTAATTCTCAGCCCCTACCTTTTATAGCCATACTAGAAACCCTTAAAAATCCTATATGCTCAATACCTTTCAGCCAAAAATCCAATTGAATCCGGCACTCTGAAGTTTGCTGTCCCTGCTGCCAGCTATTTATCTCTGTCCTTTCAGTAACATTTCTAATTGAATCCTGAACTCTGAATCCTACTGTTGTTGCTGCTGCCATGTATCGATTTGTTCACACTACTTTATGCCTGTGGTGTAAGATTTACAGACATAGTGGAAATGAATGCTTTGAAATTGTGTATTCAATGTTGTGGGTCACTTGGCTTCTAGGAAGTATGACTCCCAAATGCTAATATTCTGCACTGCACTGTCTTCTGCAGCACTTATATACATGAATGTTATTGGTTATGATCCAAGTTTCCACCTGTATAGTATTTTAGTTCTTGCTGTTACCAAAAAATTCAATCATAGAAGACATGACATGCATGCTTTTAGATTATGTATCTGATGCTGTGAGTTGTTTAGCTTCTAGCAAACTTGACTCCCTTATATTTGGATTTTGGTTCCTGTAATCCACTTTTCCAACTTTATCTTTGCTTGATGTGGTACTTAGTACTCTCTCCCAGAGGCAAAAACATCATACATTACATGTTAGTAGGTTAGTGGGATTAGGTGGAGTTGAACTCCAGACATAAACCAAGCCAGTTGCGCTCTTCACCACTTGAGCCAGGCCCGAGATTGGTATTGCAGTTCTTGCAGTACGAAACATATTTTTATTGTTCCCTATGTTGAATGAGAAAAACTAGATGGAGATTGTAGCATTTGCATAGTGATTGATATTTTCATTGTACCTGTAATTATTTTTTTTAGCTGGCTCTCAACTTGTAAATTTTTTCTGTTCTTTCAGAGAGGGAGAAAAGTGCCACAAAAGAAGCCATATGCATTCTTCAGAAGGTTTCTCTCTATTTGTTGCTATCCAACATTTTTCAAAGCTTATTTGTGGTTTTCTTTTGCAATGGATGGATAAGTATATGACATATGAAAAGAAACTGGTACATAGACTTTTGAAAAATGACTTACCATGATTTGAGATGAAGGTCTTGTATAGTGGTTCAAATGATAGACCAAGGTCTCAAGTCCAAGCTAGAGTGAATTGATCTATGTTATTTGGATACGGGTATGGATGCTGGTGTAGATCTGGGGATCGGATACCTAGAATCTAAAAATAGAGGATGCACGGATATGCATCCTGATTTGGGTATGGCTACAGGGATATGATATATAAAGTATTTTAATATGTTCATTCATTGCCCAAATGCATAAATTAAAGATAAACATTTTATGTATGGATAAAACGTTAAGCCATACTTGCCATTATGTTTTACTCCCTCCGTCCCAAAAAATTGTTTGCCCACAAAACGAGAACTCACAAAAATGCATTTTATCACAAAAATAACAACTTTTTCTTATGAATTATAAAACTCATTGATATTTAGTAACTAGCAGCAAAAAGTTTGAATTTTTTCGACAAATACGCATTATTTCTAAATCCTTGTTTTGCTGACTAACAATCTTTCTAGGACGGAGGTAGTGTGTATTTACATAGCCCATCCTATGTTTTAAAAGCAGACTACACAATTGTCGAGTCAGTACTTTTCCTGTACTTGCCATGATATGCCTGCCTAAGTTTTGCAGCCCAACAATAATAAAGCCCAACACAATATAGAAGCCCAGATCGTGGTCCATGATTGCCATTTGCCACCAAACCCTGATCCTTTTGAATTACTGCCTTCAAAGTCAATTTTTGTCTACCTCTCTTGCTAATGCTACCCTCTAAACCGTGTCACTCCATCTAACCATTGCATCTATCGATTTGGATAGACATGCTGTCAAGCCCAAACCAACCTAATCTTATTCTCTGTTGGTGATACCCCTACCCTCATGTTAAAGCTTTTGTTTATGATTCTATGTTTCCAAGTTTTGTGTCTGTGCTACGTGGGAAACATTTTAGAATTTGTACATTTGAAAAAATTCTATTACCAACAACAAAAAGGAATTTCAAATTTGATAAGACATATCATTCTTCATAGAAGATAGCGAGGTACTTTATATTGACTACAAAATGCAACTGGAGATAAATATTGACCTACAATATTTTGTGTGAAACAATAGTCAAATATTTTATGAATGCTTTAGTATATGTAACAAAACCAAACAGAGCCTGAAGTCCCAATTGATTGTGCTAGGCTACGTGAATCTGTCTTCGTCATTATTGAGCTCTGTTAAGGGCATTGTGTTCCGTGATTTCGATAAAATCTAGATCCTTTTGTACTGCCTCTAAAGTCGGTTTTGGTCTACATCTCCCTTAATACTACCCTCTACTGTAACCATATCACTCTGAACTACTGCTTACCAATCTTTGGTAAACATATCCAAACCACCTTTATCTATTCTGTCTCATCTTATTCTCTATCGGTGATCCCGTACCATCATGTGATAGTTTTCCTCTATAATTCTATATCACAAAGACTTACCACAATGCATATCAATATTCTCATTTTAGTTATATGTAGAAGCCTATATAATGCCTAGTGGAGTCATTTTGAATTAATTAATCTTCACAAAACCAACAAGAATGAATCAAATTCAAAGAACTTCACTCGAAGTAATTTTCGTCACTTGTGCAGATCTGTTAATGGTATAGCACTTACTCGAAATATTATTTTCATGAGAACAATAACAATATTTGTCAGCAAGATTATACTTTTGCCTTGGGTAATTCCATCTCAATTGTATATCTTTTTCTATTCAGTGAACAAATCAAAAGAAAAAGGGATGAAAATATACCGCTGACCCTTCTTTGCTACTCCTATAAAACTTCACTAATCAATCCTAGGTTTCTTGGATGTCGCACACCACAATGCCCTTGATAGAGCTCAATGAGAAAACAAGCTCATGTAGCCAACCCATTTGATTGGGACTTGGGGCTCGGTTGGTTTGGTTTGGTTTGGTAAACATGCAATCTGCGGCCGAACGTATTTGGTCAGAGGAGCTGATCTATCATAACCGGTGGTGCAGTGGTCAGCAACAGAGCGGTTGATAGATTAGTGTGGAACAAAATGAGGGAGATAGACTGAGAGTGAGAATAAGTGACGAGCTAGTGGAAGGGCAATTTTGTGCAGACTGGGTGAATGTGTGGGGCAGCATAATATGGATTTGTGGCATTGGGGGGCCACCTTTTTTAACCTTAACTTTGTGTAAGTTTTCAATATGGTTTTAAACGTCTTATCTTTCTTCTACAATCACTTTCTGTTATCTTGGTCACGTAATGGAGTTTGTATCCAGTTCAAGAGGATAAGAATAAGCAAAAGCTCTTTTACTTTTGCCACTTACAATCATGGTCATTTGAGACTTTTTTGCAGTTTATTGGGTCCTTCAGTACTTGCAGTGCTGAATGTTCCAAAATTTCTGACGCAAATGTTGATGTGAAGAAAAGAAAAATATGCATGGAAGAAATTGACCGAGAATGTCCCAGCAGCACACAAAGCACGAGGGCTGCTGCTAATATTGGTGACACTGGTAGTAACAATTATAAACTTTTTGAACGAATTTCTAACTTGGTTTTGGTAATATCTACGAGGCTCCAGAGTCTAAAGTTTAGTAGAGTTGATTGGCTTGCACTTGATCGCAGGGAAACTATTAGAAGATTCTTGTTTGGAGAAAGCCTTTGACAAATGGGACAGTGCTACTCTTTCTCTAGTTAAGTTGACAAGGAGTGGCTTGCTTCTGTTTAAGTTTCCTAGTAATGATTCTTCTGACGTTGTTGATGTTTTGTCAAAAATTATGTGCTCTCTGGAATCTGGAAGTTTAGTTTCACCACTGTAAGTTCTTTACATTCCTTATTTGTCTTGTACTTCTAGTTGCTCCTCTCTACGTTTTTTTATTTTGTTAGTAATCTTCTATGTGGCTAATTTACTGAAGTAAGTTTAAAAAGGTATTTTCAGTGTTTTAAGCGCCTAGGCGCTGGGGTGAGGCTCAATCAAAACGCCTCGAGATGTGCAGCTTGTGAACCACAACCAAGGCTCCTGAGGTGTGCACCTCCATCCAAGGGGCATGAGGTGCCTCAGGGTCTGTTATGCAAATCTGTTCAAGATCTCATTCCATTTCTCAATGATTGATTTAGAGGGGTTTACACTTTGCGAAAACACTAAACAGATTGTGAATTCTAATGGTGATCAACACGAAAGGAAATCATCATATAGTTCTGATCGTGAACTCTAGAAGAGAACATGTGAGGATTCCAAAATTGGAATGTTAAAACCCTAGTTTTTTCTTTTTTGTTTTCCCTTTCTTTTTATGGATGGTGACATGGTATGCTTTCGGTTGTATTTGGTAATGTGTACATTTGTATTGTTACCTCATGATATTTGGAATTCTAAAAATACTTGCTTATGTAGAATATTTTGTGTACATACAGCTGTATGTATTTTCTATAACTTCCGCCTTCTCTAATGAGGTATACGCCTCGCCACGTGCGTTGCGCCTAGGCTCCTGGAACAGGTGGCGCCTATCTGCTCCTAGAGGTCTTTAAAACACTGGGTATTTTGTACAATATATCAGTTACCTTGGTTGCAGGGAGCTCCTAAAGTGGTGCCGCTCCCGCCTTACGAGTGCGATTCTACTCTCCCAACTAAGGAGCTTGACAGGAGACCGCTCCCGTTGGATGGGAGCTATGTAGCACCGACACTCCTAGAGGCTGGAGTGTCCCTGTGTCTGCCACGGGGACACACCAGGAACACGGTTCAATCAACTCGAACAATTCATTGATTTTATAGGTCTTTTTGATAAACAGCCTTTATGTTTTTGGCCTGCTTTTAGTAAGTGGTTGTGGAATTGAGACCTTTTTATACATACTAACCACAAATAATAACCTGTGGCTGTCATTTGTTTTCTCCAGTTGGTGTCATCGAATTTTTCCTATCCAAGCAACTTGTTGCTTGAATGAGAAGGATCTACGTGCAACTGTGTCGAAGCTTGTTCTTCAGTTTGTAAATGACAAGAAGAACAAACTTGCAAAACCTATTAAGGTATGATAGGATTTATGGAGATTGATAGGGTATTGACGTCCTTGAACTGAAGTGCATTGCTTGTTGATGGCTACTATTAACTGTTTTTGGATGATGACATGCATTGCGATGCTTTTTTCAAATTATTTTATGTCTGTGGGGTTGAACAGTATTCAAAGAAGTTTCAATTTTAATCAAGGTGTGCTTGTACCTTGAAACTTTTGAAGCAAGCATGTACTGCTTATCTAAAGTTTATATTAAGTCATTTCTGAGTTATTCCTCAAATGCTTGTCTTACTTGGTTTATGTGTGAGATTCTGAATCACTAAGTGTCAAATAAAAGCCAAACCTGAAAGTTTTCATGTTGTTTTGCTTTTGTACACTCTAGATACTTTATATGAGGCCATTATTGGCAGATTTTTTCTATATTTATTCATTTTAATTAAGTTTAAGCAATAATATTTCTTATTGTCTTTTTCAATTTATTTATATTTTGCTTCTTTTTCCCTCTTTGCAAGCTACTGGGATTTGTTTTTATATGTGACAATTGTGCATATGCTAGGGGAAAAAAATTCTGATATGACATTGTAGTTTGCAGTTGGATATAATCGCAGGGGAATTGAAGAGACAGAGATGAAGATTTCAAAAAGTACTTCAAAACGTAACGAAGATTTGGCTTTGTTAGACCGCAACAAATGCTTTAGCCTTGTGGCCACAGCAGTTAATGATGTTGTAACAGATTCAGTTGTGGATCTCAAGTCTCCAGAGGTAAAAACTCGAAAGCCCTCATGGAAGTCTATTATATAAATTCCTTTTCATTTGTAGAGCTGCTTTTTTGCTGAACAAACTGAAAATGGTTACAGTTATCAGTTCTTGTGGAACTGCTACCCATTTCGGGGTTACCCAAGGATGCATTAGTGGTGGCTGTCTCAGTTCTTCCATGCAACCTTATTACCACTAAGCCACGACTTTGCATCAAGGCACTGCTATCTGATGCAAAGTCTAAGAATGATGGGAAGAATCGATAGATATCCTAATGGGTGAACACAAATTCTAGTGAGTGGGGATGGAAATGCTGTTTCTTTGCTGCCATGTAGATCTTGATACCGAATCTAGCTGTTGATCTTTGGAGGAAGATGCGAAGAAGAACCCACTGATGACATGAGCTGCAATTGCCTCATTTTATGGGTAAAGCCAATTTCACTTAATATGCTTCTCTGGTTGAATCTGAATTACACTACACCCCATCTATGTTGTGGTTTTGTAGCTCTTTGTTCCATTTCTCTAGGTTTTGTTATGCTGAGATATCTGCAACATTGTTGAATGCCCTGGTTAAAAGGGTATGCTTTGGTTGTACTGGCTTTTGAAGTAAAACGACATCTGAATTGGGGGATACAACTCTTGCACCCTCGGAGTTGATGGGAAACTAAAATTGAAAAACTAAGGCTGTAACAATTTGAAGGGGTAGGCAACAACGTACAAAACACTTGGTAAAGGCTGTGTTCTTCGGGCTTCGGGCAACGGGGATGGTGCAGTGCAACATTGTTCAATGCCCTAGTCAAATTCGGACATGGTCCAGATTTAATTAGAACTCTCCCATGTCAGGATTTAAATAAAACATTAAATCCAGACGTGGGAGAGTTCTAATTAAATCCGGACTGTCGAAAGTTATGTTTTACCCCATGTCTGCACATTAACTGTCACATTAAGGACAATCATTAGCATTTTCTCTTATTAGATACTTCTTGTCAGCTAATATTAGAACAAAGGTTGACTGCACATTAACTAGGCATATTTTACCCCATATCTGCACATTAACCATCATGTTTCTAAATATTGACTTCAGTACCTTTAATTTTTGGCTCTGCCTTAAGTGTGATCTTATATACATCACAAAAAGTTCTGAATACTGTATTGAACGTAGTACTTACGTGTATAACGTAAGTATAACACTTAAAAATGATAGTACTTACATATCCCTTTTTAAGTGATCCATTTGAGAAACGTGTGTTTTGCGGACGTTTAAAAATATACTTTCGTATAACGCTTTTAATTTTTTTTTGCATCAAATTAAAGTACTCAATGAGCACTTTAATTTGGTAGAAAACAAATTAAGAATTTATATAGAGAAATATGTTTTTTAGGAGTTTCAAATTACACATACTCCCGTATGAATCATTTAAAATTGGACGGAGGGAGTATTGTTCTAGTTAATGGTACGGTACATACTGGTATTGGTATCTTACCGGGACCATTTCGGACTTCTCGTTATAAATTATTTTATTAAAAGTATAGTTGGTTTGTATACTTGAAAACTTAATCTCCACATATAATAAATAAAAAATAGTCATATAACACTACTACAAAGAAAAAAAATAATGAGAACAGAAAAATAGTAGACTGTTGTGTGTCACGCCCTGATTTTTACTGGCCGCTCGCCTACTCCACTTCAGTGGGCATATTGGCGACGCTTTCAAAATCATGACTTTTAAATGCGACGATTGTGAATTATGAGGTTTGCAGCTGTGACTCGTGCTTTTATTAAAATTTCAAAGTTGCCACCTAACATTGAATTTGGGTGTCAAGTCACCCGTTAAAACTGTTCTTCAAAGAAAACTTTGAACAACGGCTTTAGCTCTCTTTTTTTATTTTCTTCCGTTTGAGCAGATTCTTCTTTCAAATGGGTTTGAAATTGACTCTCTTTTCAGGTCTGCAAAATCAGAGATGGGCTTGGGGATTTTCTGCGAGTGGGGAAGGTGTTAGGCACCCCACGTCGTCTATTCAACATTTTTTTCTCAATTTTAGCCTTTTTCAATTAAATATCCTTGGCAGAAATTAAATAAATAAATGAAATACAGGAAATTGAATTATTTTTGGAATTCATATGTCGAGATCTAAAGGTCCGAGCATGTTTCGGGTGGATTCCCACCTTTCGCGTCTCGCGTTTTCAGATTTTGACATATGGATTATCAATGCATTTATTTTGTATTTTTTTTATGGAGCGGAATCCTTTATCGCCGGGACTCGATTTATAGACTACTTTGAAATTGTCATCAATCGGTCACAGGCTACTTTGAGGTTCCGTAAACAATATATACAATAGAAAAAATTATTCAATTACTACTTTTGAATATGAAAATTGAAAGGGAGAAACGCGCACTGTGCTAGATTACAGAATGCTCACCTTGGGTGGAAATTTACATAAGGACACGACCAAATTTATAGGCTAGACGAAATCATAACTTGAAAAAGTGTCAAATTAATTAAACTATTTTCGAACTATGATAACGTTGTTGCGTACAATTTTGGTGTAAGAAAAAGAAGGGTATCAAGTACTAGAGAGATTTTTTTTTTACTCACGGCTTTTTGGCTTGGAGTGTGAGGCAAAAGGTTTTTTTTTTTTTTTCACTGGGCTAGAAAGGGGCTTCCTGGGAAAAAGGTGTTCATGGCTTTTTCTATGAGAATTGAGAGGAGTGAGAGCCCTTTTTTTTTCTTCTGGATCAGAAAGGCAGAGGGATGACAGACTTTTTTCTTTTCTTGGAATTCCCCCCCTTCCTTGCTTGAATGCTGCCTTGACTATCTTTATATAGGACAATGCGGCAGACAAGAGCATTAATTTCCCATGCCATTTTGAAGCTAACCACTGCATGTAGGTGTATCGGCACACCAATCAAAATAGAATTATTGAATTACTCCCACCAGATTTCCTCTTTGAATATTCAACTAAATTGCTTCACTGAACCTGCCATGCTCTCGACTAATTTTCAAAACGGAGTCCGACCGGGGTACATGAACAGTTGAACTTCTTATTTTAATTCCTAGAGTAAAACCATATGGTGCATGTAATTGATGTACTTAACATGTGAATCGTGGGGTAAAATCTGATATCAAAAGGACTCCCCAAGTATTCCATTTATAATTCCCTTTGTGGCTATTGCCCACCTATTCATAAAAAATCAACCCCAGCAAAGCAAAGTCAGATTCCCCATTGGTTGAATAAATGATTCAGGAAGTGGGATGGCGCCATGGCAGTCCAGAAGATGGGCTGAGAAAAATGATCCCATGCTTCACACTCCTGCGACACTCTATCATGCTTCCGATTTTGCTCTCTGGCTGTGTCTAATTGGAATCCAAGCAAAGTCGAAATTTTTGTTGCGACGCAAAGATAAATACAGTGAAATTGCCGCCGTTTAATGTTGCTTTGAAATTTGACGTGCGAGTGGTGGGGCAAAATTGGGTGTCAACATTGTGTGATGTAGCCTATCTAGACTCTAAAAAGTTACTCACCGTACCAAAATATCTTTTCCTTGTCCACTACCTTTACTCTTGTGCTCCATATAGGACTGCAAAATGAACTAAGCCATTCGTGAACTATTTGAGGCTTGATCTGGTAAAGGTTCGTTCGAGTTCGATTCGGATACTAAATAAACTGAACTGAACCTCAATTTTAAGCTCGTTTAATAAACAAGCCGAATATGAACTTAACAATATTCGACTTGATTAGGCTCGTGAACTTAGAATATATGTATATCTCATAAGAATTTTCTATGTATCCTTAGATATGCATAAAACTTTTACATATACATAATGAAAATTTTATAATTTGTACTTGTATAATAAAAGTATTATAAACTTAAATTTTATTAATATGTTTTTATAATTTTATAAATGTATGAACTTATTAATGTACAAAATAGATTTTTTTTTTAAAGTTCTATACTTATATTAGAGCATAAATATCTAATATTTTTTTCTCATTAAGGCTCGTGAACAAGTTTGAGTTCAACTCAAACTTAGGCAAGTTTGGCTCGAGCTCGGCTCTTCAAATTTTTATTGAGTTTGAGTTCAGTTCGAGCTCATTTAAAAATTTGATGAACGAACTTGAACATTCTAAAGCTCGCCTCGATTTGGCTCGTTTACGGCCCTAGCTCCATCCCAAGAAAACTTCAGTCATCAACCTGAAGACCAAACAAAACACCACTGATCAAGGTATCGTAAGAAAAACACAAACCAACCAACAAGAAATATTGTGCAAGTATCAAACTGTATTTCCTGATATGGCTAGTGGCAGTCGGTATTTAAATTGAAGCAAAACTAAATCATCAAGGTATCGTTTATCATAATATGGTTAAGTACCGGCCGGTATTGGTATGGTATTCACATTTCATCCGTGGGGTGTAAACCGAATCGCATTAGGATTACAAGAACACATGCTTTTTCACCCAAAACAAGCTATCCCCCAAGTACTGAACACTTAAGCTGCCTTCTTGGATTTGTACACTTTGGCGAAAAAGATGTAAACCACCATATTTAGAAAGCTGAGCCCAGCCAAAAGCCAGAAGAAATAATCAAGATGCCCCTCATTCAAGTTATCCGGTATCCATCCGGTTTTCCCACCGCTGGTTGTTATAGATGTCACAACAGTCAGAATAAAAGAGCTCAAGTAATTTCCCAAGGAATTTGTCAAGAGGGACAAGGCACTGCACAAGCTACGCATTCCATCCGGCGATTGGTTATAGAAAAACTCATGCTGCCCGATAAATGTAAATACTTCCGCAGCACCCAACAAGAAGTACTGTGGAATTTGCCACAGGATGCTAAGTGGAACTGGAACATCTTCATGAACCAAACCGAGGGCTTTCGCAATTGATAGCCTCTTCATTTCCAACAAAGCAGCAGCTGACACGAATAAGATTGAAATAAAGAGACCCACTCCCATTCGTTGCAACTCTGAGAACCCCCTCCCCTTGCCAG
The DNA here is from genome assembly GCA_022606695.1 of Vaccinium macrocarpon. Lineage (NCBI taxonomy): Eukaryota > Viridiplantae > Streptophyta > Magnoliopsida > Ericales > Ericaceae > Vaccinium > Vaccinium macrocarpon. The sequence continues at coordinate 11,693,093 of CM040175.1, forward strand.
TAAATTTCCTTGCAAGAGGGACGAGGAACATATCATAGACTGGGACCCAGAAAATAACACTGACAACAGCAAATGTTGAAAGAGAGGCCGCAGGAACTGAGAAGGAACCAACGGTTCTATCCATCATCATCCCTTGCTCAACAAACAATGTTGACATTTGTGCATAAACAGCCGAAAATACTATCCCAGTAGCCCCGATCGGAAACATCCGGAGCAAGATTTTAAGTTCCTCCACCTGCGTTACAGTGCAAAGCCTCCATGGATTTGAGAAGTCCCCAGTTTCATTATCAGCATCTGAAATTACAGCAGCTTTGTCAAGGCACCTTCATCAGAGTAAGGGAAAAGTTTTTCAGCAGGACTAAGGAACAAATGGGTATTGATTCTTCATGAAATAAGTTGCATTTAAAACGACACGACCATTATCAAGAGAATATGCATGACTACATTTTTACTCAACTTCTCTGTCAAATCAGATTTGCATATTTCTCCAAAATGATGCATCTTCTCAGAAATGACTTGAGAAACATTATCATTTCTCTTTCCTCATCAACTATGCAGGATATGATGGCCCTGTTCGGTTTAGAGTTTTGTTTTAGTTTTAGTTTTGGTTTTGGTTTTGTTAATATCATCATTTCTCTCTCTATCTCTCTCCACTCGTTACGCCTGCTTACATCATCAAAACTAAACTAAACTTCATACCAAACACAGCCGATAGAATTGTAATCTCAAGCTTTATGACCAACACAACTGGTATTGCTACTAAGGACACCAAGATAGATATAGTAATCTAAAGCTTTGAATCATGGATGACAAATTACAAAGCAGAACAGATGCAAAATGCCTTATGAGCAAAAAAAAGGTTACGGAGCCATGACAGAATGACTCAGGGTAAATGAAAGCATTAAAATATCTAAATGAATTTGAAGCTTCTTTTTCTGTCTTCATACATCAACTGAGATTGTCCCATTAACTTTCCGAAAGTAACTCAATGAATCTATCATTTTTCCTGAGTTATATGAGAGCCAAGCGTGAAATTTCAATATCAGGAATCAGAAGTATATGAACAATGATGGTGCTGCTCCATTCATACTAGTATGCTTGACTACAAGCCAAATAAAAAGGTCTTGCTTAGGGCCCAAAAGACTGCTGGAAGTCCATATAAGTTGAAAATCATTCTTTTACTAATTAAATAAGCTGGGGAGATGGCAGAGACAATGCATTATATAAATGGGTCAGACTTGAGAGAAGTAATTAAACCAGGAGAATAATGACAAGTACGAAATCTTTCCCATCAGGTATACCTGATGGGCTTCCCATCAGGGACTCCTATTTCCTGATCAAATTTTCACGATCCGAACCGTCCAATGTGTTTAAAAGGTGTTTTTAAGGGTCCCCGTGAGAAATCAGTGAAAAAAAATACCGGGAAGGGTTTGATCCGATCAGTTTTCGATAAAAACTGTATATATGCATTTTTATCGAAAACTGATTGGATCAAGCCCTTCCCGGTATTTTTTTTCACTGATTTCTAAAAACACCTTTTAAAGACATTGGACGGTTCGGATTATGAAAATTTGATCGGGAAATAGGAAAATTGGAGGGCTCCCTGATGGGAAGCCCATCAGGGAGTCCTGATGGGAAGCTCACTGATGACAAGTATTACTTCAGCTCATCTGTATGCTCAAGTTTCCTGCTTCCTTTAATCGCAGATGTTTTGTCTGCTGTTTCATACAGAAGGTTACTGTCTGCAGGGACGGCCAAACTCCACTTTTGAAATGATGCAACCAAAACCTGGCACATTCTTGTAAGAGGGCTTCCCCCAGGTTTCTGAAATCTATACAGAGGAGTGCCTGATAAAAAACTTGCAATTGCAATAGCCATAAACGCTGCAGGAATTCCAAAACCTAGGCCCCACCCAGCATTGTCTTGGATCCACACGATTAAACTACTTGATACAAGAGCACCAATGTTGCTAGAAAAATAAAACCAGTTAAAGAAGGATCCCTTCTTCACCTTCTCTTTAGAATCAGTATCATCAAATTGATCAGCCCCAAATGGTAAAACACATGGTTTAATCCCGCCAGTGCCTAGGGCAATCAGATATAGCCCGAAGAAGAACACTGCATATTGAGCAGGAGTAGCAGAAGGACATATGGAATCAACACACTCAGCAGGCTTAAATGCAGATACCGTTGCGGATAGAGTCAATGTGCACATTCCCTAAGCAAGATTGCACGGTTCAACAATGTGAGAGACTTAAATGGATAATAGTTATTCTTGCAGATTTTGAGAAGACAAAACATAGAAGAGACTAATCCGTAACATAATTATCTCCCAATGACTATAGCCAGCATGCGTAGCCATTGTAAGCTTCAAGCCCTCGACTCAACTGGAAGTCAAGGAAACCATATCCCAACTGGAGACAACATGAAATCCCTGACACAGTGATCCTAATCACAACACCAGAGCCAAGGAAATTTTCTGGTCCAAAATATTATTATTATCCAGAGGACTGTTTCATCACTTATCCCTGTTTGTATGAGAAGTAAAAGATAGGGGACGAAACAAAAGAGCTGAGGTTTTTCTTAGACAATTGTAGAACTTATGGTTAAAAACCAGCCTTCAAATTCTTAAAAGAGGCAGTTACAGACCATCAGCAATGTTTCTCATTATGCAATTCCTTTCCCATTCCTTCACCATGTCAATGGGACTAAGGCTTAGTTTTGCGAAAGATTTTAGCAACTCATTTGCTAAAATCAACCATGATTTTAGCAAATGAGTTGAGTTGCTAAAATCATGGAAATTTCAAATTACAAAATTAAGTGGTTCCGTTTATCATTTTTTGATTTTTTTTTTCTCACCAAATTAAAGTACTCGAGGAATACTTTAATTTGGTGCAAAAAAAAACGAAAAACGATAAACGGAACCACTTAATTTTGTGATTTAAAATTTCCATGATTTTAGCAACTCAACTCATTTGCTAAAATCTTTTGCAAAACTAAGCCTAAATAGGAATATCATGATTTGTTTTGTAACTTTTGTCAAATAGTAAAATCCTAGCATAATAGCTTAACTGTTCTTCGCAATTGACAATGCTGGGAAAGGTGCAAAATGCAAAGTCATTAAATATGAAATCCACTACCAGAGTAAATGTTAATCCGATAAGAAGATCAGACTACATCCAGTTGAGATGATGCACAGTGCATCCCAAGATGGGGTCAAGCAAGGTGTAGCAGTGAGTTAATAAAAGAATGTTTCAACTCATCATGTCGAAACTAAGGTTTGAGCATAATAACTACTTCATTTCATACTTACAATAAGATAAATGGTAGAGAAGGCCGTAATTGTCCAATATCTCCCCCAATATGCATCTGCCAAGATTGCTCCAATAAGGGGTATGAGGTAGCAAGTACCTGACCAAGTGGTAACATTTCTTGCAGCAGAGACATTTTCTTCGTGCAATTTTGTAGTGAGATAAGTGACAAGATTTGTAGAAATTCCATAATAAGCCAAACGTTCGCAACAATCAGTACCTAAATTTATACAAAGAAGTTAGAAAAACATATGGAGATATCATAAACATAAACAAATGTAGATAATAATGCACTGGCAATTACCGAGAATGAAGGGGCATGCTCTCCAATTCCCCGTGTTGCTCTTTAACACAGGTTGCCCCTTGATGTCAACTGAACCATCTCCGGTGTAAAGTCCATTACTTTCGTCCTGAAGACAGAGAATGCGTGGAAAGGCAGAGAGCATAAATGTTTGGGAATGCACCTTGCAGAGTAAACTTTGTTGAGGTAAATGTGTTCATTGGTGCGGTGAATGCGGATACAGCTGGTTTGTGTCCTTATATTGTTATATTGGTTTCCATTTATATTTATCCTGCCTTCTACTACTGCTGCAAGCCCTATACACTTGCTTCATAAAAGTTAGACTGAAATTCGTGCCAACGGTAGACAAATAGTGGAAGCATTTATACTGCCTGAGACCTATTATTGTGCGACCACAAGAAATTCCTAGTCCAAAATGACAAAAAGTAAATCAATATCAGTTCAAAAGGAAATGAAGTAAACCAAAGAAAATGTGAAGTAAACCAAAAAATACTAATATCAAATCCAATAGAAAGATTACCCAAGCAATACAATTATGCACATTACAAAGTCAAAACCAAGTCTGAGTCCTCAATTTTCGATGATAATAGAGAACCAAATTCCTGGGGTTGGACTAAAATAATATAATACAATCAGGCCTTGTCTGATTCACGGATTAAGCACCAGGATAAGAATAATCAACGTTTTAAAAACCGGAATAGTGAGTGAACCGGAAAAGTAACCGGGTGGATGGGTGACCGGCTCAACCGTGGTTCAACCAGAGTTGAACGACTCAAACTAATGATTATCTCATAAAAATAATAAAATTAACAACAGATGTAAAATAAAAAATAAATAAAAGAAAAAACCCTTAAAAATCCCTCTTTTTAAAATATTAAACGTTCTTGAAAAAAATTGACCAGCACAAAATTCTTCAAAAGATTTTGGAGGAAGGTAATTGGTATTGTATAAAAAAGAAAGCTAATTAGCCTTGCCTCAAAGTTAAAAAAAATACTAGTCCAGCATTGCATGCATAAGATTTTGACCTGTGTAATTGTGTAGTGTGCTCACTAGTCCCACTCCCACATCGGTTTCTAGCAAAGAATGACATCCACATAGTCAAATATAAGAGCTTGATCTATCCGCTTTGAATGCAGGGGGCAAGTTTGATGGCTGTGATAGTGCTTCCAGCAGGCATCCACTCAAATATTTTACAGTTTCAAAATTTTCGTTTCATCCAGTTTGGGACTGGGTCAACCGCAGATTTCCTCCGGTTCTTTGAATTTAGACCAGTTTTGGAAATATAGCGGTTTTACTAGTGACCCGGATCGGAACTATGACCGGTTACTGAATCAATCGGTTGAACCAGCCAGTCCGGTTTTCAAAACATTAGGACTAAATGTGCCTAATCCTGCGGTATCCCATGTTTGGTTCCCGAAATGGCACTCTTGGATTATTAGTTCTAGGATTAATTTTATCCCATGTTTGGTTCCCGAAATGGCACTCTTGGATTATTAGTTCTAGGATTAATTTTATCCCTATATGTTGGGTAACTACATAATCCCAAGGGGAGGTGGGATTGAGCAGAACTAAGGAGACTGCGTGGGAAACCCATGTTAACGAGGTATTGATAAGTCAAAAAACGCCCTAACGTGTTCCTAGGCAGTACAAGTCCTGAAATATTACAAACAATACCTCGAAAAATTTTAAAAAATGCCCTCCCTCCTCTGAAAGTAATCCCCCGACAGTCAAAAGGGATTTGAAAGAATTAGGGTTGTAAATGAACTAAGCCGTTCGTGAACTATTCGAGACTCGACTCGGTAAAAGCTCGTTCGAGTTTGATTCAGATACTAAACAAACTGAACCTGGACCTCAATTTTAGGCTCGCTTAATAAATGAGCCGAATCTGAACTTGACAATATTCAACTCGATTAGGCTCGCGAACTTCGAATATATGTATATCTCATAAGAATTTCCTAAATAACCTTAGATATGTATAAACTTTCACATAGGCATTATGAAAATTTTATAACTTGTACATGTATAAACTTAAATTTTAATATGTTTTTACGATTTTATATATGTATGAACTTATTTTATGTACAAAACAAAAACATTATTTGAAGTTCTAGACTTATATGAGAGCATAAAAATCTTTGTTTGGTTGAGAATTTTGAGAATAATATTTTGAGAAATATTTTTGAGAGTGTTTGGATAGGTTTTTGGAAAAAGTAATAATTAGAGAGAGGTGTAATAATTGGATAGAGATAGAGAGAGAAATAAAAATAATGATTGGAGAGAGATGTATGAGTAGAGAGAGAAATGTGATTAATGATTGGAAAGATGAGAGATGAAGAAAGAATCTTTTTGAAATTTTTTTTGGAAATGTGAAGTGAACACAGTGTATATTACATATTTTTCGCTTGTTAAGACTCGTGAACCAGTTCGAGTTCGACTAAATCCTAGGCAAGCTCGGCTCATCAAATTTTCAATGAGTTCGAGCTTGGCTCGAGTTCGTTTAAAAACTTAATGAACGAGCTCGAACATTCTAAAGCTCGGCTCGATTCGGCTCGTTTACAACCCTAGAAAGAATTAGTGCCGGGACCAATAGTCTAGCGACTACCAATACCAAAAGTATTAATCCCGTCTATTAGAATCCGCGAATGAAAGGAGACATCAGGGTATTAATTCATTAAAGCAGTCCAAATTTGAATCAAGACTTCTAAAACTGCATTCACGAGACCGAAAACCCTTACCCAAAGCCGAATTTCCCAGTAAGAGCCTGACAATCAATTAACATAATTATCAATCAGCAACTCCATAATCTATACCAACTCTTTACTTTTCGCTCAGCATTCCAATTTAACACCAACAAACCCCCTAATCTTCACCGATTACCAAAAATCCGCACAAAATCGAAAAGTCGAAATTGGATATTGATACAAATAGATAAAACAAGCACATGGGTGTCTCTATTTAGAGAGAGAGAGAGAGAGAGAGAGAGAGAGGAGATTACTAATAGCTAGCTAGCTAGAGAGAGAAAGAGAGAGTGAGTGAGAGGAGGAGGAGAAATAAAGATACCTGTGGAATTTGGCCTTGTTCTTCGAGGAGCAATCTCGCCTCTAACCTCTCGTCCTCCTGGGTACCCATTTAGCAAACAATCAAATCTCTCTCTCTCTCTCTCTCTCTCTTCCCAAGAGATACTGGGTGGATTAAGGACAAGAATCCTCGAGGCCCCGATTGGATGAGCTATTATTTTTAAGGGATAAGTTTTAGAGGGGATAAGATAAGAGGGGTATTATTTTTAGAGGGGGCCCAGATTGATGTGATGTTTATGGAGGGAGATAAAAAAGTAAATGGTTTGGATGAGGGATTAAACAGGGGATAACTTTTGGCTTGGTTTGGCTAACTTAAAAATAAGAGGGGGTGGATGATGAGAAAAGCTGTTAAATGACTTATTTGCCTTTGTGGTGTACCAAACATTATTAATGATTATTTTAATTATATAATTAGATGAAGTAAATAATTTTTGTATTATTGGATGATTTAAAATGTAATTAACTTATTTGACCGATTTTTTAAAAAAATTTATTAAAAAAATTTTTTATTTAAACATTTGAATATTTGGTTGTCATAAAAAATTGAAGAAGGTAAATTTTTTTTCGTTTGTTGACCTATCTTATTTATTAGTTTTTTTAATTACGTCAGCACAATGAATAATAAATGAAAAAACAAATATATTACATTAAACTCTTAAATAATTAATGCAAATCCTTAATAAACAGTTACTAGACCCATATAAATTTAAACATATTCGAAAGTATGAAAATACAAACAGGCATTACAAAAGACTAAGAAATTTAATCAATATGTTAATGTCCTTACCATTAAATTACAAGTACTTATGCGTACTAAAAACTAACAAATTTTCGAACCACAATTTGGATTAAAGTTGCCATTGTTGCACCGATGATGAACCATGTCAATTTGAGGAATGTTGTTTTCATTCCAACTCTTTGTCCTTCGTTAGTAATGCATCCTTCCATTGGGATAAGCATTGGTGCTCGATCTTCCAAATTTGGTTCTGCAATATTCGGCCTCCTCCCAGCAATGCTTTCAAAATAACCTCTGAGAGCGGAGTTCGCCTCCTCCCATGTCGCGTGCTTCTCATAAATAGCACCCGAGAACCCAATGACCTGTTCACTATAGTTTGCCCATGTATCGTACACACCCGGTCTCCGCCCAACAAATACAACGTAGTATGACTTATTTCCTGCCATCACTACTAAAACCAAACAAAGTATTAAGTAAATTAAAAGCTGAAGTATCACAAAATTGGCTCAGATTAAGAAGTTTCGAATGGGCTCAGACTTCAGTTTAGCAAACATAAGGCTACTACTGAATGGCTGCAAATACGATTGCCCCGCCAACGTAGTACCTTCATAGCATCGAAAAATATATAATTGAATCTTCATTGCCCTTAATTCAATCATCATAGCCACAAAAGCCAAGTAACAACCCTAAAATTGAGATTTTATCACCATACATACTTGTATGTCCAAGGCTCAGAAATAAGTCATCACAGCCATATTTCAGTCCCCTTCACAGGATAACAAAAACATATGTCCCAATTCGGTTGGATTACTGTAGTTGTGGGTGTGAGTGTGAAGTCGCGTGTGTATGGCAAAGGTCCAAATAATTCGCCAAGCATTAAATCATTGCCAAGGTTATCATGCACCGCACTCACACACACACCGCACCACACCGCGACTGTGCAAAGCCATGCACACTCACACACTAACCTGCACTGCACCAAAGACACAAACACACACCTACACTTGCACTCACACACACTCTCCTGCACACTGCACTGCACTCACCCATGCATTCACACACACATGCATCGCACTCACACACACTCTCACACACTGCACTGCACTCACACTCACACTCACACTCACACAGATGCACTGCACTCACACACACTCTCTCACACTGCACTGCACTCACATTCACACACACTCTCACACAAATGCACTGCACTCACATTCACACACACTCTCACACAAATGCACCGCATCACACTCACACCGCACACCGCACTCACACACACTCACACACCGCATCTGCACTCACACACACTCACACACACTCAACACTGCACCGACTCACACACACACACCTGCACACCGCACTCACACACACTCTCACACCGCACACTCACATTCACACACACTCACACAAATGCACTGTGACTCACACTCACACCTTGCACCCGCACTCACACACACACCTCACACACCGCATCGACTCACACTCACACTCACACACACGATGCACCGCACTCACACACACACCTCGCACACCGCACTCACACACACACTCTCACACACCGCACCGCACTCACACTCACACACACTCTCACACACGTATGCACCGTGACTCACACTCACACCTGCACACTGCACTCACACACACTCTCACACACTGCACTGCACTCACACTCACACCCTCGCACACCGCACTCACACACACACGACCGCACTCACACTCACACTCACACTCACACACACTCACACACATGCACCGAACTCACACACACACACCCGCACACCGCACTCACACACACATCACACACTACACTACACTCACACACACACACTCTCACACATGCATGCACCGCACTCACACTCACACCCGCACACCGCACTCACATACACTCTCACACACCGTGACCGCACTCACACTCACGCTGGATCGCACCGAGTCACACACACACACACACACACGCACATTCACACACCGCATCACAGTACCACACACACACACACATGCACCCTCACACACACACACATGCACTCACACACACACCTCAGACTTCACGACTCCCTCGACCGCACTCCTCAAGACACTCACACACCGCACCGCCACACACACACACACCTCGCACACTCACACACCGCACTCACACACACACACCGCACACACCTACACACACACACTGCAGACATTCACACACCGCACCGCAGCCACACACACACACACCTCGCACTCCTTACACACACACACATGCACTCCACACACACACCTGCGCAGACTCACACACTGGGACCGCACCTACACACTCACACACCGCATCAAGCAAATACACACACACACCTCGCACACTCACACACCGTGACTCACACACACACACCCATGCACTCACACACTCACACATGCACTCACACACACACTGCAGACTCCTCACACAAGGTATGCACTGCAAATACACACACCTCACATTCACACACCCGCACCAAGTACACACACACACACACCACCCCCTCACACACACACACACACACACACACACACATGCACTCACACACACACCTCACACCCTCACACACTCACACTCACACTCACACCTGCAGTCACACACTCACCCATACACTCACACTTGCAGTCACACACTCAGAGACAGCATAGCACAAAAAAAACCAGCCAAAGCCATGCAGGTAATAGAATAGTTCATCATTGGCCTCAAAATTCATCATTGGCCTAAAAATTAAGCATCAACATATGTACAATAAGTGAACCAAATTCTGCAGGTGTGTGCACCAAAATGCACATAAAAGGGGCTCAGACTTTAATATAATTGAATCAATGGGCTCAGGCTTTACATTTGGAACACAAAAAGGTACTCATTGGCTGCAAATATGATTGCCCCGCCAAGGTAACAGGTTCATAGCTTGACATACTTAAAATTGAATCATCATTGCCCTTATTATTGAATCATACTTGCCCTTATAAATACAGATTTGCCCAGATTTCATCATAACAACTAATCCAGATTCAGTCAACATAGTGCTTAAAATACCAACTACCAAATATGAATCAGTCCAAGGCTTAGAACAAATTCGTCATAGCCCAGAAATAGAGACAGAAAGTTCATCCAATAAAGTGTAGCAAACACTAAACATTGCTGCACCTTGGCACAGTCAGCTCATCATAGCAATAACAGAGAGCAGCAGTAACAGAATGGGCTCAGTCAGCTCATCACAGCAGCAGTAACAGAGAGCAGCAGTAACAGAAACAAATAGAACCACCCAAAACATGTGTAGCATAAGGTTATTCATGGCTACACTTTTGACACACTTAGGATAGCATAATAATGCAACAACAAAATAGGCCTCAAAATTCATCACTGGCCCACAAAAACAGAAGTTCAGAATGCACCAACTTCAGAAACAACACAACCTCAGGAATGATGGCTGCACTTCTTTGTGCCCCGCCAAACTAAGTTTAAGAAATCACAGCCCAACAACAGAGAGCATAAAATTTGCAGTAAACATGCCCTGTCACACTAGCACACACACACACACACACAAGGGCAAATCATAATTGAATCAATGGGCTCAGAATTTACATTACATATCGAAGCGCACGCAGTAGCTGCAATAGTCATTGCCCCGCCAAGGTAACTAGACTTCATTACTAATTTCAAATCATACGAATCATCATTGCCCTTCACACAAGCAAATACCCTGCCATGACATATAAGAATCATAAGTTCTTGTCTTTACATATACAAAAAGGCATTTACATCTTCATATGCCACACACTTAGGAGATGCTTGTTCAAAGTTATACATATACAAAAAGGAAACGAAGTTAAGTTTCCATCAAAAGGGCATTTACACATCATATGCCATTCACTATGACTTAGTTTAAGTGTTTGATTACATACAACAAATGGCTACATACTACAAGTCATGAATAGTGTGCCATTCAAGAATTTGTCCTAAATTTTCTAAACGGGACCAAAGACGTGACCGGCAAGGACCGCCTCAGCCCAAGCTTGTTTGACCTCATCCCGGGTGTTTAGAAATTGGTCGACTCTCTCGTCTTTCTCACCAATAATGGCAGCTAGCTTGAATTGTTGTGTCAATGTAAGGTCAAGTTTTTCTAGCAAGGAAGGAATCGTTCCCCGGCGAGTGGATAGCTCTTTCTCATACCCCAATTTGTCGGCCAATTTGTCCATAGTCACCAAACTCTTCTCGCACCACATGTCCAATTTGTCCTCATCACCCATCATTGTTCTCTTCTTTCCCTTTTTACTTGCGGCATTGGCCGGAGGCGTGGTGGACGTTGGGATTGACATACACCGTGCAAAGTTTGTGGGAGTCGAACCCGGAGGAGTGGAAGCCATGTTGGGGGAACCCGAAGCCGTGGACATGTGGGGGGTGGATTCCGTAGGACGAGTGCTACCCATGTTTGGGGAATCCGAAGCCGTGGACATGCGGGGGGTGGATCCCGTAGGAGGAGTGCTACCCATGGTGGCATATGGTGAATTGAGAAATTGTTCATCAAACAATGGGGAGTAGAAATCGCTTCCCATGACATCTACACCACCAACATCCTCGGGCACCCCAAAATCTTCTTCAATTTGAATAGGGGGGAATTGATTCCTCCATTTGTGTTGGATCCTCCGCCCCAGCCCCGGTCGCCCTATCCTTTCCGAAGACAATAACCCATTCATCATAGTATGGGAAACGCTTCCCGTAGACCTCTTTGGCCTTCTTCGGGTGGGCCTACACAAACAATTGAAGTTTAGGGACGGAGTCAGAAATGTCATTGATAGCGTGGAATGATTACACCTTAAAAGCCTAATGAAATAAATTAGGCCTTAAAAGCAAATTGAGTTACCTTTTCAAACTCATCCCACACACTTTGTTCAACATCAACCCGTTTGTTGACGTTGTCCCAGCCGAACCCACTAAGTGCCACAATGTCAGAGATTTTGTGATACATTTGTCTCCAATATTTGACTTTGGAGTCAATGTGGGGGGAGGCCTTAATGTGGCTATCCGGCAACAATTTCTCCAACTCCTTCTCCACCAAGGTGAAGAAACCGGGTTTAAATCCATTTTCGGCAGTCCACTTGTCCGAAATCTCATTGACCATGACTTTGATTAAGGCATCCTCCTCCGCTTTCCTCCACACCCTACAGGTCCTCTTTGTGGTAGTTGTAGCCACATTGACCTGTTGGGTGGCTTGTTGGCTATCCATAACTGCAAATGCATTTTATGTGGCCAACAATTGTAAAACTACTTGAAGAATTATTAAGTTAGGAACATAAAGCCATTAGAATTACAATGTTTCACAACTCATGTTTACGAAATTGAAACACCATAGACTCAGAATGTATAGAGTACAAGTCTTCAAACACTTAATAGAAATTGTCAACAGTTAGTTCTTAGTACACATACTTCATAATACAATTACATTTAATCCAAATCATGGGGGGTGCACCTCTTGTCCCCCACCATTTGCTAGCCAATGGTTATACATGGTAGTAGCCAACGCCTCCCTCTCGGCTGTCCATTCATTGGAAGTCTCTATTTCTATAATTCGATCATCATCTACGGCGACATCGTGGAGGTGATCTTGTTCCCATCGCGTGTACTCCACCTCAATCGGGTCGTTGGGCATCTCTCTTTTAATGAGGTTATGGAGAAGGCAACATGCTGTCACGATACGACATTGAATCCGGATCGGATAATACGATGGAGACCTCAATATTGCAAATCGCATTTTCAAGACACCAAACACTCTCTCAATGACATTTCTCGCAGTAGAGTGCTTCATGTTGAAGTACTCCTCTTTGGTAGCCGGCATGTGACCTTGCCTCCAAATGTTCAAGTGATATTGTTGGCCACGGTACGGTGCTAGGAAACCCTCCCCGTTTGTGTATCCGGCATCCACAAGGTAGTAATGTCCTGTAACGAAGGGAAGTTACGACATTGAAACAGTTTATGGGAGGGTTCATAAAAGTAGTGGATTTGAAGGACAACAAAAGTCACCATTGGAATTGTAACATACCACGGGGTACTTTCAATCCATTGGGTCTTGCGATGGCGTCTCTGAGAATTCTAGAGTCAGTGGCTGACCCTTCCCATCCAGACAAGACAAACACAAATTGGAGGTCTCGAGTGCAAACACCTAAAACATTTGTCGCAATTTCACCCTTCCTCGACCTATACCGTGGCCTATCAACTGCCGGGGGGTAAACTGGCACATATGTCCCATCCAAAGCCCCAAGACAATTCTACGACAATTTAAGATTGTGTTATTACATAGGGTGGAGTTGAGGAAACAAAAACGAATCGGTAGGATCAAAGAAGTGCATAAGTGTACCTGAAACCAACTCCATCGATTGTCATGGTAGTTTGCAGGTACGGGATCGGGAGTAACGAGGAGCATTCTATGGAGGCGTAACACAGCTTGGAGTACGGCATTGAAATGCCTGCTTATCGTTTCAGTTGACCTCCAAAACTGATGTTTGGTATGCCTTTGCTTTGTATGGTGCGCGAGGATCCATAGGAAAATAGCTACCCTCTCCTCCACACATAAGAACCTCGAGTCCCCTAACCCAACACTTCGAACTAAACAGCACAATCTAAAAAACGTACGCCTATTTACCCTTAACTGCTCGTGGCATTCAACCTCATTGCCATTTACGAGCCTATTGACGGCATCGACTTGTGTTTGGTAGAAGTTAGGATTTTGCGCACACTCGGGGCGGGGATAAATTGCAGTGTATAGGATGAATAAGTATAGGCGAAACATCCCCATTGCAGCATGAATGAAGGTTGTTAACGCAACGACTGCTTCTTTCTCTTCTCTTCTCCTTAATTGTTTTCTGTTTAGTCTTGCCATCCTATAAAGCTAACAAAGGGTTTAATGAGTAGCACTTGAAACACACACACACACAACACGTACTTTTTTAACGGTTATCTTGATGTCAATTTCTATAAGACAACGTCTTTATACATGGTTTTTTACATTTGTTTTAGGAAAAGACAACGTCTAAGTGACAAGTTTATACATGGTTTATACATTGGCATATTAAGCAGAAGCTGCAAAGGGTGCACCAAGGAATGGTTTATACAGGGTTTATACATGTTTTCCTTATACATGATTTTTTAGATTACTTAACAGGTATGTAACGAATGTTTTCATCCCTTTTTGAAGGGCCTAAAAACAAAAAAACACAATATAACTAAACATATTTTTACCGGCTGTTTTTCAATATTAAAAAAAAGTAAAAAAACAAAATAGTCCAAAACCCCTACAAATAGGAATACATGAATAGAAACCATACATGACAAGCATAAATCTATGGAGCATATCAAAATCAAACAAATTCGCAAGCATACGTATGTGAAATACACTATAAATCAAACAAAATCACAAGTATAATGTGAAACAATGTACCATCACCTGAACCCTAGATCAACTAAACCCACACTGAAACAAAACCCTATGCGAAATCGACCAACCCACCCAAAACAAAACCCCTAAATCGATATTTCCCAACACATCAAAGGCAAAACCTGGCCTTGATCGATAGAAACAAGATCATACCTGAGTGTTCAAACGAAATCGCACCGAAATCGCACAAATCAAACCGAAATCGCACAAATCGCACCAAAATCGCACCAAGCACAGACAGAAACCCTTCTCTGGTCGATGTAATGGCAACACCACAGATATGGAGGTGTGAGGCTCGCTCAAGGGGGATAAGGAGGGCTAGAAACGTCAAAAGCCAAGCCGGATAACCCCAGATAATTTTTGGGGAGCCCTAAGGGTGCCCGAAAGTTATCAGGGAGAGGAAGGGAGACGCGAGAAAACGAAGAGGGGGTGAAGAGTTAGAGGGGGGAGTTGTTTTTCTTCCCAAACCCAAAATGGGGACCTGGTCCCACTTTTTACCCGTCCCAATTTTTGAAGGGGGGTTTAGCACCATCCAAGCAACGCCTGATACTGATACTTGAAAAGCTCGTTATCGGGGTGAATGGGGATTCTTAGTCGCAGTAATGTAAGAAAAAAAATACGGAGTATCGGGTAAACTACAATGACCTACGTTGGATACTTCTAAAATTAACATTTTCAATCACTATAGGCCCCGTTCGTTTGGGAGTTTTCCCTCAGTTTGACACTATTTCAGTTTTGATTACATCATCATTTTTTTCATTTTTTCTCTCTATCTCTCTCCACTTATTACACCTGCTTACATCATCAAAACAAAACAAAATTAAACTAAACTACTCAACCGAATATATTACTTGAAATGTCACAGCTGGCTACCCTTTCAGTTTTCAACATGACATTGGATTGCAAACATGAAGTTACCATAATGCCCTGAAGCAATAAAGTATTTTTAGGTCTGGTTTGGGTGAATTAAGAAAATTGGTTTTTTGGTTTTTTTAGTTTTATCTTTATTCAAAAAAAATTTGCATTTGTTAGTTTTCAGTTGATTTTTTGTTTTTAGATTATCTTTCGTCTTTATTCACAAAACTTTAAGTTTGACTAATAATTTTATACTTTTTAGATTCCTCTCGTTGAGACAAGCCAAGAAACCACAAAAAATCAACTAAAAACCAATAAATGAAAAAAAAAATTGAATAAGGACAAAACCAAAAAATTAGTCTTTTCAATTCACCCAAACCAACCCTTAACACCAAAGCAATGGTTTGAGGAAGAGTTAAAATGCCCTAACACTGATCCATTGATTCTCTAGAGTTCCATCATTAATCAAAAAGGTTAATATTCATCAAATCAGAGAGAGATCATCATTTCACATTAAATTAACAAGTTAAATATCCACAATAATAAACTCTCTCTCTCTCTCTCTCTCTACATGAGAGTTTCTCTTTCTACACGAGTATGATTGCTTTTGCAGACACACCTAGGGTTTAATCCCTTCTTTCTTTCTTTCTCAGCCGCAAGCCACCCTGCTCTCACACCCTCATCCACCCTCTCTTACTCTCTGTTATCTCCCTCCTGTTTTTCTTTACACACCCTAGCCTCAGTTCTTCTCCCTTTCCCCTAACCTTTCTCTCTCTCTTTCTTGGACTCTCAGCTCTTTGAATGGCAGACATGGATACAGAGCCGGTTCTCGAGGAGGTCCAGGATCCAGAGGATGAGTTCTTGGATCTATGTCTATTTGGGAAAATCTTATTCCCAAGGAATCTGAATAAGCTAGGGATTTCCAACATTATAAACCTAGCTTGGAACCAAAAAAAAGTTTCACAATATCTCCATGGAGAGATAATATCTCCTTGTTTCGCTTCAAATCGATCTCAGACAAAGCTTTTGTGCTGCGGAAAGGCCCATGGTCTGTTATGAACAATTTGACGATGCTAAAGGAGGTTTAAAAAGGAGTCACTACACACAAGAAATGGACTTCACGTTATGCCCTTTTTGGGTCCAAGTCCACAGCCTATCCATTTCTTGTATGACCAAAGCTAATGCCATCAAAATCGGCAAACAATTTGCAGACATTCTTGAAGTGGAAGGGGTTGAGGAGAAAGGAGGCCTCTTCCTTAGCCGAAGTTTTCTGAGAATCAGAGTGATGGTGGACACCTCAAAACCTTTGTTAAGAGGTTTTTTTTCATAAACGAGCCAGTGTGAAGGGAGCAAGACCATCAAAAGATTTGTGGATTAACTTCAAATACGAATGACTCTCAGATTTTTGCTACCTTTGTGGGCGTTTGGGTCATGACAAGAGTTCGTGTACATTTCATCCGGCATGCTTTTCCGGTGGACCAAGTTATGGTCAGGAACTAAAAACTTCCACCATTAGAGAGCTGAGATCTGCTATGTCTACTAAAGGAGGGGATAAATGTCAAGAGTCAACAGGGGAACAGTTGGATAGCTAGAATATGGAGACTCCAGATTCAAGGGAGATTGATTCGTTGATGCGTGGAAATAATATCCAGTTTCTAGAGGAACGCGTGGGACTAGGTAACGTCAATTCCAATCTTGTCGCTAGTGAGGCCTTGATGGTACGGGGAATTGTACGGGATATACGTGGCAGCCATATGGGGGAGCATAATGATGGGATAATATCAGACTGGGATCATGTGCCTTCACCTCCGAGAAATGCAGTCACTCCTCTGCCTATTTCAATTAATTTTTGTGACCTTGGGTTTACGATTAAAACTCACTCCAACCATAAACCAACCCATCAGCAAGCCCAATCTTCAGGCCCAGACTACTTTGTTACAGAACCTGAAAGCCCGAAAGGTGATCTAATTTGTCATAAGCCCAACCCATCTTCTCTAAATTCAGACTCTACTAAAATTTCAAGCTCAATATCTGCCAAACAAAATGCTTTTGTAGACATTATTTTAGCCCATATCTTTGATGATCTCTCTTTAAAAAGAAAGGCCTCTGATGAACTTGTGGAAGAAGAGAAAAGGAATAAGCTTCAGAAAGCTTTGAAACAACAATTATGGATTCCGGTGGAAAATACTGTAGGGGAAGGCAAGTCAGCATCTGCTCCAGCTTAGAGAAGGTCTTTCAGATTACTAAGGAGGGCGAATCATGCTCAGTCGAGGAACCTACCCCAGAAAGGCGTCAAGTGGGGTGAGCTCTCAATCTAACAAAGGAAATACTGGGGATTTTTCATAGGTTCTTTCCCTTGCCACTCAGTATGATCCTTTCAATAGCAATTGCAGTCAAATTAGCCAAGTCCAAAGCACTTTTATGGATGAGATCTCTCTTTCTCCTACTAGAGGAGGGATTGTGGTGGCTGTCCTTCAACAGTTGGTCGGTCGTTTTTCACACCAAAAATAATTAATAAAACGAAATAATTACTACTACTCAAACGAATAGTGGTAAGTATTCCGAGTATCGTCCTCAGGGATTAAAGGTTAAGTTGTGAGTATTTCAATTGATTTCTAAATTAATTCGAGAAAAAGTGAATTGAGTTTGATTTCTAAAATTATCTAAATAACGAAAAGCAAGCAAGAAGGTGAATAAAATAATTTAGAAAAAAGTCTTAGGGTTTCAAATCCACCCTAACTTAGCAACCAAGTAATTATATTAATTTAGGAAAATCAATTACCGAAACAACAATCACTTCATAAAAGCTACAAGCCCCAGCAGCATCGACAAGAAAATAGCATATGATTGAAAACCGGGCATAACCTATCTTTGGTTGCCACGAATCGTCTTCGATTCTAAAACTAATAATCTAGGCACGACTCGTCTTTCCTAGGCATAAGACTATCCTAATTCACAATTCCATGCGCCAAGAAAAATTGTTGCATAACTATGTTTTTGCATTCACGGAACCACAAACACATAACACTAGATGGGAAAATAAGATCGAATCATAAAAAGAAGTCTCAAAGTTACACAACCGTCGTTTTGATGGTCAAAATCCAAAATTAATATAAAAACGAAGTTACTTAGTTAGGATTTCATCTACACCCTAAGAAGATGATTAGTTGCTCATGAGTAGGAGAGAATCAAAAGATGATGTTGATTGAATCTCCATAAGCCACTGCCCGAACTTGTTGCTGATGTTGTTCTCACGTTGAAAGCTCCACTTCCTTCCCACAGCCAAACACCAATCCCCCGTTAAAAAGGCTGGCTGCCTTCTTTATAACAATATTTGTCGCCCCTTGTCTTGTAGCCGACTTTTGTCTTTTTAACCCTACTTCTTTTCACGGTAGTTTTCATTATGGCCCAAACAAGATCTTTCTTTCTTCAATTGGACTTGACCCAAGTCTCCTTTTGCTCCAACAAGTCCCGTTGCCAATCCATAGTCCATGAGCTGACCAATTTCTTCACAGGACATTTCAAAATCAAACCATAAAATATGCAGGCCCATGGTTAGTACTTGCACACCACATAACAGCCCGCTAACTTGTAAACCAGTGAACCAACTTCGCGCCAATTGTATCTAAATAAAGCCCATTACATGTTAAGCCTCCAAATATCTACAAAACACGTAAACAAGGCATTATACTTCCAATAACAAAATAAATGGACTCAACAAGAGGTAATTAATGGGCACTAATGTGAACGTTTGTGCGCCTATCAACAGCCACAAGATCGATGTTAATTCTCTCCTGGAATGTTCAGGGGTTGGGGCGACCTCTGACTTTCCAGGTCATAGCCCTGGGGTGGTCTTCCTCATGGAGACCAAAAATATTTCGAATAAGCTAGAAAGCATTAGGAAGAAACTGCAGTTCAGTGGCTCTTGGTACGTGGAACCTCAAGGTCTCTCGGGTGGCCTTGCTTTGTGGTGGACCTCTGAAATAACTCTCTTTGTTTTTTTCTAGTTCGAAGAATTTAATTGCTGCTACCATTTCTAGTATTTCTCCCAATTCCTCCTAGCTTTTGACTTGTGTGTATGCTGACCCTATTTTTAACAAGAGAGTCAAGTTGTGGGATGATTTACAGTGTCTAGGGACCAATTTCAATGTTTTCTTTGGCTTTGTGTTGGAGATTTCAATGAAGCAGCGTCTATTTGGGAAAAACAAGGAGGATGGGGTGTCAATAGCAACTGTATGGAACGCTTCAATAACTTTGTTTCTGATAGTGGTCTGATGGATTTAGAGTTTAAGGGGATTAACTACACTTGGACTAACAAGATAGAGGGAGATGAAAGCATAAGAGAGAGAATTGACAAGGCTTTGGCTAATACCGATTAGAGGTTGAAGTTTCCTTGTGCCCAAGTTTTTCATGAACCTATCTTTGGCTCGGATCACTCTCCACTTGTTCTGAATAATTGCGTCCCACTTAAGAAAGTCAATAGAGTTTTCAAATTTTAATCAATGTGGACTATGAGCCCTAGCTATCAAGAGATTATCTCCAATAGTTGGACTTCCTCTGAAAATGGCTCTCATATGTTTATGTGGTGCAAGAAACTGAAAAATTGTAAGAAGGCCCTTATCACTAGGAGAAAAGAGGAATTTGGCAACAATAAAATAAGGTTGGCTAAGCTCAAAAGCCAACTTTATTATCTCCAATTGGCTAGCCCCTCATATGATAACATGAAGGCACATAAGCTTGTAATTAAGGAGATGGAGGAAGTATATTCCAAAGAAGAAATGTACCTTCACGAGCAATCAAGGGTTAACTGGTTGACCTATGGCGACAGAAATTCAAGATTTTTTTCATGCTACCATGGTCCAAAGGAGACAACGCAATCAGATCCTTAGGTTGAAAAGGGAAGATGGAGTTTGGTGCTCTACTACGGATGAGATTAATGGTTGTATTGCTCAATATTTGTCTAATCTTTTCCAAGGCCTAGGGAGCTGGGATATCAAGCCAGTTTTGGGGTCTCTTTCCAACTGTGTGACTTCAGAGATGAACAACAAATTACTTAGCCCTATTCTCCCCAAAGAGATCAAGAATGCAGCATTTCAAGTGGCTCTCTCAAAGCTCCAGGACCTGACAGATTCCAAGGTATGTTTTTTCAGAATTTTTGGCAAGAGGCGGGCATGGATACTTGTAATGTTGTTGCTAGCTTTTTTCATGGGGTTATCCCTAAGGTGGCCAACCCATAAAGTTTATCTCAATTCCACCCGATTAGCTTATGCAACTTTAGCATGAAGATTATTTGCAAAGTTTTGGCTAACCGGCTCAAATTGGTTTTGGTTTTAGACAAAATCAATTTGCATTTGTGCCTGGTAGAATGATCCAAGACAACATAATAGTGGCCAATGAAGCTTTCCACTTTTTAAAGACTCATGTAAGGGGGAAAAGCAAGCCTTGGCTGTGAAGCTTGATTTTAATAAAGCCTATGATAGTGTGCAATGGGATTTTTTGAAAGAGGTTATGTTTCGAATGGGCTTCCATCCAGATTGGGTTCATCTCATTATGCAAGTAATTACTACGGTCTCCTATTCTGTCATCGTCAATGGGGGAAAGTAGATTCTCTTTCATGCCAGAGAGGGGTTACGACAAGGAGACCCCCTCTCCCCATATTTATTTCTTCTTGTTATGGATGTCCTTTCAAAACTTATTTTTAAAGACATTGTGTGGGCACTCGTGACCTCCGCGAGAAACCTTGAAATTACTAGAACACACGTTCGTTAAAGTCGCCACTTGATTTTAAGGTTAACCAAGCAACCGAACTCAACGTACAAAATTTGAGACAACCGGTCCGTCGTAACCAGAGTGATCTTGGTTCAGGAGCTAAGTTACGGGATGAGAAGGTTTTATTTGAAAAATGCACCCATCGCACCTAATCAAAATGATTAGTCCCTACTCATAATTATGGGATTTTAAAAGAAGATTTAAAGTAATTTAAACAATTACAGGAAAGAGAACAAGGAAAATAAATAAATCAAAATTAACGATGCATGAGGCTAGATTTATAGAAAGAAATATTACCGAAAAAGATAAAATAGGTGAAGACTGAACTTCTTTTGATCAACGTCTGGATGCTCCCCTCAAAATCACAAATTTAGCGAGTATAACTCCGTTCGCCGCGAAAAGACTTTATTTAACTAATGCTTCGAAAAACTTAGATTAAAGGTGGGATTTTAGGTAATTTTGAAAGGTAGGCTTAGGACTAATATTTTTAGGATTTTCGTGGCTGATTTTTGGAAAGGAATTTTAGGTTCGGGAAAGGGGTTTGCAAGAGCAAGAAAATGGAAACAAGGATTTTTCTAGCAAGGCTTTCTTGGGAATCTTGTTGTTTTTTATTTTATATGGCTAATTAATAACTTGAAGATATGACTAATGAGATTTGTGGTGACAAATCAAGATCTTTTCTTTTGGGTTTTCGTGGATAACTAAAAAAAGGAATTTTTGGGTTTTAAAGAAGCTAATGACAAAAATGGTAAAATAAGGACAAGGAACAAGGTTTTTTTTTTTGGAGCCTTTTTCTTAGCAAAAGGCTTCTTCTATGGAAGCTTCCTGTAGTAATTTCCCAACCATAAATCTGATGGAGATCATTGAAATTGTTATGGAAGCCCATCCTTAAGTTTCAACACATTGTCTATGGATGTGGCAAGAAGTTATTGGGCAACACCTATAAAATTAATGGCTAGCTTTTTATGCTTCCACCGACGCTCTTGGTTTGGGCTTATTTTGGGCTTAAAAGGTTGAGTAAATAGACAAATCCAATTAATCGAAGCATTAATTAAATTAAAAAGAGATTGAATCAAAGAACAACAATTCCAGCCCCTCTTCCTCATTCCATCCTCCTCCCTCTCTTTGGAAACTCGTCTGGAACCTCAATCTTCCCTCTAAAGTTAAACTTTTTTTTTTTTGTGGAGGGCGTGCAGGAATATCCTCACCACAAAGGAAAATCTCTACAAGAGGAAATGCTCAAGGTCTCTTCAATGTCCTCTTTGTCTCAAAGCGGTGGAATCTATCAAGCATCTCCTATTCCATTGCAAAAAGACCAGACCTGTGTGGGACTGTTGTAACCTTTCAAGTGTATCCATTTGGGACATGAGCTCTATTTTAAAATGGACCTACGGAGTTTTGGAGAGCAAGCAAGGCAAGTCCAACATCAATCATCTTTTGAGCAGAGTTGCTATGACTGGGTGGAGTATATGGAAAGTGAGAAATGAGTTTATTTTTCAAGGAATTCCAATTGGCATCAAGAATATTGTGGTGAGAATGGAGCAGGCTTGGGAGGAAATTCAAATTGCCATGCTTAAAGCGAATGTTGTTCATTTCCAGAGGTACATCTTCCCCCTCCTCAAATGCTAGAAAATGGAACCCTCCTGGTACGGATCAACTGAAGTCTAATTGTGATGCATCTTGGAAAAAGGATTTAGAAGGTCGTTTTGGTGCTGTTATCATAAGGAACCATAAAAGTGACTTAATAGATGGGAAGAAATTCAAAGTAGTAGCCTCTTCTGCATTGGTGTGTGAAGCCATGGCGTTAAGAGAAGCTTGCATGATGGCCAAAGCAATGAAACTCCATTATGTGCAGGTCGAAAGTGACAACCAAGAACTTATCTCGCTTAGTGTCTCTGAATTAGATACACCGTGGGAATGTGCTTGTATTATCTAGGATATTAGAGCTTTAGTTAAACATCTCAATTTGATTGTATCTTGGATTCCTAGATCTGTCAATAGGGCGGTCCATTGGGTGGCCTCTTTTGTTTCTGGATGGCTTCCTCATAACTGGGTCTCCATTGTCCCAGCTGAGCTTAGTCATATCCTTCAATTGGATGTTTAATCTAATGAGAATGTTCTTCCGTTCAAAAATAAATAAATTTCCATAACATATACAATTAAGAAAGCAGTAAATTTATATAATCAAATATTGCAAATGTTCTAAATGTAATTTTTGTTGATTTCTTTCATGATGTCTAATTGTTTTCCGTCAATTTTTTATATCGTTACTGCTACTCTCTTTCCGCATTTGCATTTTCTAATTTGAAAGTACCATTGACATGATCACCTTATACGTCAACAATATTATCCTAATTAAGAGATAATAGATAAACATTATGGTAATTCAATTCTGAATACTATATTGGACATGGTATTGTTTTAGCTTTAGTTACTACTACGATACATACCGATACTGGTATCTTGTCGGGGTACTGTTTTGGATTACGCATTAAAAATTATTTTATTAAAAGTATAGTGGGTTTATATTCTGGAAAACTTAATCTTCACTTTTTATATAAAAAAAAATAGTTATATAACACAACTACAAAGAAAAAAAGAAATATGAGAACAGAAAAATAAAGTTTAGACTGTAGTGTGATGTAGTTATATAACACTACCAAAACATCTTTCCTCGTCCACTACCTTTACTATTCTGCTCCGTCCCAAGATAACTTCAGAGTCATCAAGACGAAGACCAAACAAAACACCACTGGTAAAGGTATCGTAAGAAAAACACAAACCAACCAACAAGAAATATTGTGCAAGTATCAAACTGTATTTCCTGATATGGCTAGTAGCAGTCGGTATTTCAACTGAAGCAAAACTAAATGATCAAGGTATCGTTTATCATAATATCGCCAAGTACCGGCTGATACTGGTATGGTATTCACATTTCATCCGTGGGGTGTAAACCGAATCGCATTAGGATTACAAGAACACATGCTTTTTCACCCATAACAAGCTATCCCCCGAGTACTAAACACTTAAGCTGCATTCTTGGATTTGTACACTTTGGCGCAAAAGATGTAAACCACCATATTTACAAAGCTGAGCCCAGCCAAAAGCCAGAAGAAATAATCAAGATGCCCCTCATTCAAGTTATCCGGTATCCATCCGGTTTTCCCACCACTGGTTGTTATAGATGTCACAACAGTCAGAATAAAAGAGCTCAAGTAATTTCCCAAGGAAGTTGTCAAGAGGGACAAGGCACTGCACAAGCTACGCATTGCATCCGGCGATTGGTCATAGAAAAACTCAAGCTGCCCGATAAATGTAAATACTTCCGCAGCACCCAACAAGAAGTACTGTGGAATTTGCCACAAGATGCTAAGTGGAACTGGAACATCTTCATGAACCAAACCGAGGGCTTTCGCAATTGATAGCCTCTTCATTTCCAACAAAGCAGCAGCTGACATGCATAAGATTGAAATAAAGAGACCCACTCCCATTCGTTGCAACTCTGAGAACCCCCTCCCCTTGCCAGTAAATTTCCTTGCGATGGGGACGAGGAACCTATCATAGACTGGGACCCAGAAAATAACACTGATGACATCAAATGTTGAAAGAGAGGCCGCAGGAACTGAGAAGGAACCAATGGTTGTATCCATCATCATCCCTTGCTCAACAAACAATGTTGACATTTGTGCATAAACAGCCGAAAATACAATCCCAGTAGCCCAGATCGGAAACATGCGGAGCAAGATTTTAAGTTCCTCCACCTGCGTTACAGTGCAAAGCCTCCATGGATTTGAGAAGTCCCCAGTTTTGTTATCAGCATCTGATATTACAGCAGCTTTGTCAAGGCACCTTCATCAGAGTAAGGGGAAAGTTCTTCAGCAGGTCGAAAGAACAAATCGGTATTGATTCTTCATGAAATAAGTCGCATTTAAAACGACAAGACCATTATCAAGAGAATATGCATCAGACTACATTTTTACTTTACTTCTCTGTCAAATCAGATTTGCATGCTTCTCCAAAATGCTGCATCTTCTCAGAAATGACTTAGAGAAAGATTATTGGTTCTCTTTCCTCTTCAACTATGCAGGATATGATAGAATTGTAATGTCGAGCTTTACGACCAACACCAACTGGTATTGCTATTGAGGACACCAAGATAGATATAGTAATCTAAAGCTTTGAATCATGGATGACAAATTACAAAGCAGAACAGATGCAAAATGCCTTATGTGCAAAAAAGGTTACGGAGCCACGACAGAATGACTCAGGATAAACGAAAGTGTTAAAATATCTAAACGAATTTAAAGCTTCTTTTTCTGTCTTCATACATCAACTGAGATTGTCCCATTAACTTTCCAAAAGTAACTCATTGAATCTATAATTTTTCCTGAAGTTATACGAGAGCCAAACATGAAATTCATTATCAGGCATCAGAAGTATATGATCAATGATGGTGCTGCTCCATTCATACTTGTGTGCTTGACTACATGCCAAATAAAAAGGTCTTGCTTAGGGCCCAAAAGACCGCTGGAAGTCCATATAAGTTTAAAATCATTCTTTTAGTAATTAAATAAGCTAGGGAGATGGCAGAGACAATGCATTATATAAATGGGTTAGACTTGAGAGAAGTAATTAAACCAGGAGAATAATAAGTATTACTTCAGCTCATCTGTATGCTCTAGTTTCCTGCTTCCTTTAATCGCTGATGTTTTGTCTGCCGTTTCATACAGAAGGTTACTGTCCGCAGGGACGGCCAAATTCCACTTTCGAAATGATGCAACCAAAACCTGGCACATTCTTGTAAGAGGGCTTCCCCCAGGTTTCTGAAATCTATACAGAGGTGTGCCTGTAAAAAAACTTGCAATTGCAATAGCCATAAAAGCTGCAGGAATTCCAAAACCTAGGCCCCACCCAGCATTGTCTTGGATCCACACGATTAAACTACTTGATACAAGAGCACCAATGTTGATAGAAAAGTAAAACCAGTTAAAGAAGGATCCCTTCTTCACCCTCTCTTTAGAATCAGTATCATCAAATTGATCAGCCCCAAATGATGAAACACATGGTTTGATCCCGCCAGTACCTAGGGCAATCAGATATAGCCCAAAGAAGAACACTGCATATTGAGCAGGAGTAGCAGAAGGACATATGGAATCAACACATTCAGCAGGCTTAAATGCAGATACCGATGCGGATAGAGTCAAAGTGCACATTCCCTAAGCAAGATTGCACGGTACAACAATGTGAGAGACTTAAATGGATAATAGTTATTCTTGCAGATTTTTGAGAAGGCAGAACATAGAAGAGACTAATCAGTAATGTAATTATCTCCCAATGACTATAGCCAGCATGCGTAGCCATTGCCAGCTTCAAGCCCTCGACTCAACTGGAAGTCAAGGAAACCATATCCCAACTGGAGACAACATGAAATCCCTGACACAGTGATCCTAATCACAACACCAGAGCCATGGAAATTTTCTGGTTCAAAATATTATTATTATCCAGAGGATTGTTTCATTACTTATCCCCGTTTGTATGAGAAGTAAAAGAAAGGGGGCGAAACAAAAGAGCTGAGGTTTTTCTTAGACAAATGTAGAACTTATGGTTAAAAACCAGCCTTCAAATTCTTAAAAGAGGCAGTTACAGACCATCAGCAATGTTTCTCATTATGCAATTCCTTTCCCATTCCTTCACCATGTCAATGGGACTAAATAGGAATATCATGATTTGTTTATAACTTTTGTCACATGGTAAAATCCCTAGCCTGAGTAGCTTTACTGTTCTTTGCAATTGACAATGCTGGGCAAGTTGCAAAATGCAAAGTCATTACATATGAAATCCAATACCAGAGTGAATGCTAATCCGGTAAGAAGATCAGACTACATCCAGTTGAGATGATGCACAGTGCATCCCAAGATGGGGTCAAGCAAGGTGTAGCAGCTTACAACGTGAGTTAATAAAAGAATTTTCAATTCATCAAGTAGAAACTAAGGTTTGAGCATAATAACTTGCTTCATTTCAAACTTACAATAAGATAAATGGTAGAGAAGGCCGCAATTGTCCAATATCTCCCCCAATATGCATCTGCCATGACTGCTCCAATAAGGGGTGTGAGGTAGCAAGTGCCTGACCAAGTGGTAACATTTCTTGCAGCAGAGACATTTCCTTCGTGCAATTTTGAAGTGAGATAAGTGACAAGATTTGTGGCAATTCCATAATAAGCTAAGCGTTCGCAACATTCAGTACCTAAATTTATACAAAGAAGTTAGAAAAGCATATGGAGATATCATAAACATAAACAAATGCAGATAATAATGCACTAGCAATTACCGAGAATGAAGGGGCATGCTCTCCAATTCCCCGTGTTGCTCTTTAACACAGGTTGCCCCTTGATGTCAACTGAACCATCTCCGGTGTAAAGTCCATTACTTTCGTCCTGAAGACAGAATGCGTGAAAAGGCAGAGAGCATAAACCTTTGGGAATGGACCTTGCAGAGTAAACTTTGTTGAGGTAAATGTGTTCATTGGTGCGGTGAATGCGGGTACAGCTGGTGTGTGTCCAAATAGATACATCTGCACCAGCGTGTGTTGGTTGGTGGTTGGTGGTTGTGCACGCATGCATTGTTGGGCATTTGTGTAGATAAGGAAGGGAGAGAACTCTGGCACCAGAGAGTGTATATTTACACAAGTCCACTGATGTATTACTAGGATTTTGAAATTAGCCCTTCAAGATATTGATGCTATTTTACCAAAAAACAAAAGATATTGATGCTGTACAATTTGTAAAGCTTTCTGGCACAAATTCACAGCCAGATGGAAGAGAAGAAAAAACTTTCCATTTTGCAAACTCAGGACCAAAAAAAGACCTTCAATCTTTTTAAATTCTATCACCCAATTCATGTCCATATTATCCTACATAAATTTTGTTTTGCTGATTGTAAATTACATTCTCTTGCCTATAGGTTTGTTTTCTGTTTATATTTTGGCCTGTATGTAACATCCCTTAATTTTTCCTTTTTCCCAATTTTGTTCAATGATAACTTTTACCCTTTTCTAAACATAAGTATCATTCAAGTGTCACTTTACCTACAAAAAGAACAAATGACGGTTATTAAGATGTTGGCAGGTACTGATTGAGAAAATGAAGGTTTTATTGGGATCAACAGTCTTTCCATTCAAACTACTCATTCCTGGTGTTATGGCCAAAAAAAGAAGAGTATTTCCATTCCAACTGGTCCTGATTTTCCCTCTCTATCCCAGCTGTTTTCTCAGTTGAGATGAACTCCAAATTCTAAGGATGTGCCAGATGGCCCAGATCTAGCAAATGATAATATGGATAAAACAACAAAGAACACTTCATCCAACACATGCTAACCAAAGTCTTTATATTGTTATATTGGTTTCCATTTATATTTGTCCTGCCTTCTACTTCTGCAAGCCCTATACAATTGATTCATAAAAGTTACACTGAAATTAGTGCCAAGGGTAGACAAATAGTGGAAGCATTTATACTGCCCGAGACCTATTATTGTGCGACTACAAGAAATTCCTAGTTCAAAATGACAAAAAGTAAATCAATATCAGTTCAAAAGGAAATGAAGTAAACCAAAGAAAATGTGAAGTAAACCAAAAAATACTAACATCAGATCCAATAGAAAGATTACCCAAGCAATACAATTATGCACATTACGAAGTCAAAACCAAGTCGAAGTCCTCAATTTTGGATGATAATAGAGAACCAGTTTCCTGGGGCTTGACTAAAATAATATGATACAATCAGACCTCGTCTGATTCGTGGATTAAGCGACAGGATAAGAATAATCAATGTTTTAGAAACCGGACCGGTGAGCGAACCGGAAAAGTAATCAGGTGGATGGGTCACCGGTTCAACCGTGGTTCAACCGGAGTTGAACGACTCGAACTAATAATTATCCCATAAGAATAATAAAATTAACGACAGATGTAAAATAAAATAAAAAATTTTAAAAAAACCCTTAAAAAATAAAAATCCCTCTTTTTCTAACATAAAATATTTCTTGAAAAAATTTGACCTGCGCAAAATTCTTCAAAATATTTTGGAGGAAGCTAATTGGTATTGTATAAAAAAGAGAGCTAATTAGCATTGCATCAAAGTTTAAAAAATACCACTCCAGCATTGTATGCAAAAGATTTTGACCTGTGTATGTGTGTAGTGTGCTCGCTAGTCCCACATCGGTTTCTAGCAAAGAATGACATCCACAGACTCAAATATAAGAGCTTGATCTATCCGCTTTGAATGCAGTGGGCAAGTTCGATGGCTGTGATAGTGCTTCCAGCAGGCATCCACAAATATTTTACAGTTTCAAAATTTTCGTTTCATCCAGTTCAGTCCAAGTGACCCAGTCCCGCGGTTCAACCACAGATTTCCTCCAGTTCTTTGAATTTAGTCCATTTTTGGAAATATAGTGGCTTTACTAGTGATCCAGACCAGAACTATGACCGGTTACTGAATCAACCGGTTGAACTGGTCAGTCCGGTTTTCAAAACATTGGGACTACATGTGCCTAATCCTGCGGTATCCCATGTTTGGTTCTCAAAATAGCTTGAGACTAATTGTGCCTAATCCTGCGGTATCCCATGTTTGGTTCCCGAAATGGCACTCTTGGATTATTAGTTCTAGGATTAATTTTATCCCTACATGTTGGGTAACTACATAATCCCGGGGGAGGTGGGATTGAGAGGAACTAAGGAGAGTGCGCGGGAAACCCATGTTAACGATGTATTGATAATTCAAAAAAACGCCCTAACATGTTCCTAGGCAGTACAAGTCCTGAAAAATTACAAACAATACCCCGAAAAATTAAAAAAATGCCCTCCCTCCTCCGAAAGTAATCCCCCGACAGTCAACATGGGATTGGAAAGAATTAGTGCCGAGACAAATATTCCAGCGACTACCAATACCAAAAGTATAAATCCCGTCTATTTTAATCCGCGAATGAAAGGAGACATCAGGGTATTAATTCATTAAAGCAGTACAAATTTGAATCAAGACTTCTAAAAATGCATTCACGAGACCGAAAACCCTTATCCAAAGCCGAATTTCCCAGTAAGAGCCTGACAATCAATTAACATAATTATCAATCAGCAACTCCATAATCTATACCAACTCTTTTCTTTTCGCTCAGCAATTCCAATTTAACACCAACAAACCCCCTAATCTTCACCAATTACCAAAAATCCGCACAAAATTGAAAAGTCGAAATTGGATATTGATACAAATACATAAAACAAGCACATGGGTGTTTCTATATATGTATGGAGTGAGTGAGAGAGAGAGAGAGAGAGAGAGAGAGAGAGAGAGAGATTAATAGATAGCTAGCTACAGAGAGAGTGAGAGGAGGAGGAGGAGAAAGAAAGATACCTGTGGAATTTGGCCTTGTTCTTCGAGGAGCAATCTCGCCTCTAACCTCTCGTCCTCCTGGGTACCCATTTAGCAAACAATCAAATCTCTCTCTCTCTCTCTCTCTCTCTCTCTCTCTCTTCCCAAGAGATACTGGGTGGATTAAGGACAAGAATCCTTGATACTGATACTTATGAATGAAAAACTGGTTATGGGAATGGGGATTCTAGGTCGCAATAATGCAAGAAAAAAAAAAAATCGGGTAAACTACAATGACCCACCTGGATACTTCTAAAATAACATTTTCAATCACTATATTACTTGAAATGTCACTGGCTACCCTTTCCAGTTTTCAACATGACGTTGGATTTCAAACATGAATTTACCACAACATGCTGAAGCAATAAAGTAATTATAACACCGAAGCAATGGTTTGAGAAAGAGTTAAAATACCCTAACACTGATCCATTGATTCGCTAGAGTTCCATCATTAATCAACAAGGAAAATATTCATCAAATCGGAGATCAATGTTTCACATTAAATTAAGGGCAATTGAACTATAAGTAGCCGAACTAGTGCTGAGTAGGATTATGATATTTGAAATTCAAATGGGGCTTAAAATAAGGTAAATAATCGGCTAGATTGAACCTTGGAAATCTTCAACCAATAAAAACTATGTACTTCATTTATATGTATACACCATACAACCGAAACAGTTTTGTCATAATTTATGCGTTACAAATGTGGTGAAATATAATATCATATTTTCTGAGAAAAATTGGCACTAGTGTATTAACGTGTGTGATGATGATTTCTTCATTTTTCTTCCATCAAAATGGGCTTCATGAATCAAAATTGCATCACAAAAAGAAAACCAAACAGTGATTATATATAATACCTTTTTCGATACCGACAAAATTACTTGAGGAATTGTTGAATTCCAACTTTACGGATCTCACGGTTGGCCTGGCGAATTGAATTATTCGAATAAGAATGATCAAATTGGTCTTGATCTATAAGTATCCGAAATAGTATTGAATAGGCTTAGAATATTTAAAATTCAAATGGAGCATAAAAAAGGGAAATTAATTTTGAATTCCGTGATTTTTGACATCCTATTATGCTGTAAAAGAATGTATTCAACGGATGTAGACACCCCAATTTGAACCCACGAAAATCATTGGCAATCCCCGATGATGAAAATGCTTGGTAAGAGCACGCGAGGCTTGGTTGTGAACTTGGAAACCCTTCCTAAACCTCTCCAAAATAAACTCAACCTTGTACCACCTTCTATTACATTCAAAACTCTCTTTTTTGATATATAATACGTCTCAATCCATTTTAAAATGAGGGAGATGTGCACATTTTACCAAAATGATTTGCTTTTTCGACCTTCTGAGGGTAAAATGGTAACATATTTTGTTGTACTAATCATATAGGGTTAAAACCACCTGAATTAGAAAGTATACTTGACAAGCTTTCCAACGCTTCAAACCATGCGCAAAACAGAGTTTGGTAGCACCTGGAATGGCTCAGCAAAGTTTCATATGTTGTGCTGTCTCCTAATCCAAGCGCCTAGATTCCCCTATTCCAAGCGCCCAGATTCACTCCAAATACTTGCTGTCCAAGGTCAAGTGAGTGGGGAGGAGCGTCTTGGAGGATTCTTTGGGGATTTTCTGCAGAAATCTGTTAGAAATAGTGGGAGAGAGATGATGACCTAAGGTGACCCTTTAAACCTCACCCCTAAGAGGTTCCAAGTGGCCCCTTTGGACCTTACTTTGCCTATATAAAGCCTCTCATCTCTCTCATTTGAAGGACCAGCTCTCTCCCTCATTCT
The DNA here is from genome assembly GCA_022606695.1 of Vaccinium macrocarpon. Classification (NCBI taxonomy): domain Eukaryota; kingdom Viridiplantae; phylum Streptophyta; class Magnoliopsida; order Ericales; family Ericaceae; genus Vaccinium; species Vaccinium macrocarpon. Next base: position 11,725,782 of record CM040175.1, read on the forward strand.
CCTTACTGTTATGCTGTTGTCCCATCAGAAATCCCAGTCCTAGTTAATCTCTCATTGCCCCATTGCATTTTAACCTCAAAACCTACTCTTTTACCACTCAAATTCAACAAATTCCTTGTTCTTCACTACAAATGCCTAACTAAAACACCACAATCAGTCACTCACACTTCCAGAAAACAAAATCTAGTACACAAAACAATCTACAACTTCCTAAACTTGTTCCAAAAGCTCATCAATCAAGTTCTCAAGGTAGATTTTTCTACCAATTCTCAAGTAGGCCCTGAGGGGGACTTAATCAAGTTCTCATTGGTCTTCTATACTAGTAGAGAGCTTGAGAGATGTTTGAAAATTATCAAGAGAAAAATCCGTTTTGTGTATCAGAGCTCAATCTAGGCACCTGGATCATCACTTTCCAGGCGCCTGCACTGAGTCCAGGCCCCTAGATTCACTCCATGCAGGCGCCTGGATCCCTTTTTCCCTTATCATATTTTCTGCTTTCTTTTGCATTTTGATCAATTTTTGGTACATCATTTACATGCATTGATCTATGGTTCTTTACACTTCATGTTCTGATCCTTATTACTATGATCATTTAGAGTGTTTTGAGGTTGCAATCATGCTTTAAAAAGAGATTACATAAGAGAGAAGTATTCATATGAGCTTATGTGTCATTTATAGGTTCTGATCACTCAATGTTGAAGGTGTCAAGATGAGATTGTCCATGTTACTTGAGCATATCCCCATTTTAGGTGTTTGAAATGAGTATTATTATTACATTATCATTGCATTTTAGTATCATTTTATTGTATTTGGGTTAAATTTGAAGTTTCATGCCTATTATTGTGTTGCTAGACATCATTTAGAGTGTTTGTGAATTAGTCAAAAGTATTGCATTTGGTGTTTATAGTGGAAAATGAGGTTTTGAGATTTCTGTCTGGAAGGCCATCCAAGCGCCTGGATGGGCCCTTTCCAGGCGCCTGGATCTGCCTAATCCATGTGCCCAGATTGCAATCCAGGTGTGATGGTTTGGGTATGTATGATCAATTTCTGGGCTATCTTAAGGCAGTTTGAGGGTATTTTAGTGAAACTTTAGTACCTTTTATACATGAATCATTCACTCATTACATTTTGCACAAGTATTCACTCATATCTTATTGATATTCTTGATGTGTTTACCATGCTTTCACATGAATTTGAGTTTGAAGTCCATTTAAATAATATTTTCAAAATCCCTTAAGCATTTAGTAGAGACCGATGGTTACGCCAAGCGCGATGTGGTGCTTTAAATTCCTTCCCCTCACGTAACCAATCGTTTTTCATGGACTTACTCTGCAAGGTGTTCACAACGGACTGTTATGGGATGACAATCATCCCCGGATTTATAGTACTATCAATTAATAATGAATATATTGTAAACACACGCGCACACACATATATAACTACTAATACCTAATAAGGGCACAATCGTCCAAAAATCATTTTACAAGATGAAATCATAACAATTCGAAAAACATAGGGTGGGAAAATAACACTCATTTTTGTATGGGATGACAAAATAATTTTACCTTAAATTAACAAGGTAAATATCCATAAAATATACAATTAAGAAAGTAGTAAATTTATATAATCAAATAATGTAAATTTCCTTAATGTTATTTTTTGTTGATTTCTTTCATGTTGTCTATAATTGTTTTATGTCAAGTTTTTTATATCTGTATTGCTGCTCTTTTTCCGCATTTGCATTTTCTAATTTGAAAGTACCATTGACATGCCTGTGACCACCTAATATGTCAACATTATCCTAATTAAGTGACAACAAATAAACATTATGCTAATTCAATTCTAAGTAATGTAGTTGAGGATGAGAAATGAGACAACCTAAAAAGATCCGTGACTAAACTGAATTATAGAAACATATCTAGCGTTTCCTTGTGTGAATTGATTTACCTGGTTTGATCTTGTGTTGCTTGAACAAGATCTTGTGTTGTTATCATACAAATTGTAATTTTAATCTCAATTACAAGCTTAGAATTCAGTCCTAATTTGTAAATATTTGCTCATTCACTGGTTACTAGATGATCACAATTATACTTTTCCTTGCATATTCTGATATAGCATTTATTGCAGTTTATATGATGAACCGCGATGATCTGCTCTAGGGGCCCATTGGCACCACACTTCTAGTGTTACAAAGACAGCACCGCTCCCGTGCTATTTGGGAAACCAGCTCAAGTATCAAGTTTTAGGTAAAAGTATTTCCTAATACGAAATTGCATTTTTTATTTTATAATATTGGTTAGCTTATACGACCTTTACCATTGTATTTCAAGGGAGGCGTCCAATTGAAACATAAACTATTGTTGTTCGTAAGAGCGAATAGAATTTACACGCACTGCCGCTCTTGTCGCAACTTGTTATAGACTTGATTTGGCAAGCTGGTTTTGGTGCTCTTTCAGACTTGCAATTTTTGCAGTTGACCCTTACTTTGCTCACAACATTAGTGGAGCGGTGATGCCTAGAGACTCACACCTCCCACTTCCCCTTAGGCAAACCTAGTGCCACTCTACAAGACATCAAAGTGATAATCAGTCTCCTAGTTGACAATAGACTGGTTATTGGGATGATGGATTTGCAATGAGAACCGGTGGTGGAACAGCTATTGGGGCCCCGCTCTAGGTGGAAGCGAAAAGAGAGAATAACCTTAGTTTGTCGTGGTTGCAGCTGCAATTTCCCAGTTGGGTATTGAAGGGAGCGAAACAAGTTTAGATTGAGTGGCAGGCACAAGTCCACATTCTCCACCTAATTGGTGGCATTTCAGCACTAGATCAATCGTTGTCGCATATGCACCTATACAATTTGCAGTTCTTTGAGGACTTTGCAGTTGCCAGATAGTATAGTTAGAGAAGTGCATGCCTAGAAACCCTGCACCATTTCATTTACCCTTTGGATCCATTTGGTTAAAACTCTTGAGTGAAAAATTCCCACCATGTATAAATTGAGACAAAAACCCAGTTGGGAATGAACCTTGTTTACATCTAAAATCAACCAATCCAATGATTAATTGACACGTAATCAAGAGTGCCAAACGTTGGCAATTACTCGTCGATATAGACACACTGGATTAAAAGAACATATTTGTGCAAATACGATGTCGTATCGTGTTCAAAATATAAAAACGGTTATTAGCAGTTACAAACCATCATTGAAAAGAATTGACCTCAAAGCTATGGGATTAACTGTGAAGTATATAAGTTCTACGTGCGAACTTGAGGAACAAGGCAAATTGGCAGTTATAACACGTGGAATACTTATAGAAAGGCAGTTATTCATCTCAACGCTTAATCATTTGAATTTGTTTAAACAACTGTATAGATTCAAAATCAAAGCTTTTAGAGGAAGATTTAGAAGAATTCAAATTCAGACGTGGAAGAAGGAGCAACTGCCAACTCAAGGAGTGGAAGTTAGAGTTCGAAGCAAGCCGATGTTCAAATTCATTGAGCGGGAAGTTCGAATCGCAAGCAGCATCTATAAATAGAAGAAATCAAAGAGTGAAAACCCCCCGGACAAATCTTCAACAAACAGCTATCAAAAAACTGATGCTTGGTTTGTTCATTGGCAAAGTAGTTTAGGATTTCGAACTCAGTTCGAAGTAGATTAGGAAGTAGATTAGGATTTAGACTAGGATTAAACTCGATTGTTCTTATAACAATCACCCCTATCCCGATTGTTTTCGCAACAATCACCTGTTCGAAGTTCTGTATTTGAAGTTGGAGACAATTTCGAAGTAAGTTTATCTTTGATTCATTAATCGAAGTGTCTTGTTTCTTTGTTGTTCTTCGATTTCCTAAGTTTGTTGGTTTACATTTCTTCACTTGTTGAAAAAATCCTCTTAATTGAGGTAATTGAACCAATAAAACACAATCGCCTGATTAGATTTGGTTTTTCCAAAGTTAATCTGAGGGAGGAGATTTAAACTCTCTCTGGCACGCTTGCACACAATTATTTTCCATTTGCAAAGAAGTAAAAGAACCAAACAGAACCACATGAACCTGCATGTTACATATGCGCCACCTCAGGACATTGCACCATGAACTTGCCAGATGTCTTCCCAAGCAGGTAATGTACACGGGATATGCGCTATGGCCTATTTTTAAAAATACTTGGAGAAATGGTATATTTTGGTAGTTAGGGACGTAGTGGAGTATCGAATGGTAGGTATCTGGGATGTGGAGAATCACGCAGGAGGATCTCTCTCTTTCTCTCTCTCTTCCCAATAGATATTGGGTGGATGAAGGATAAGAATCCTTGATATTAACGAATGAAAAATTGGTTAATGTGGGAATCTAGGATTCTAGGTCACAAATGCAATAATGCAAGAAATTATGGGGGGTAAACTACACTGACATACCTAGATACTTCTAAAATAACATTTTCCACCCCAATATTACTTGAAATGTCATTGATTACCCTTTTCAATTTTCAATCACAACGTTGAATTGCAAACAGGAATTTACCACATTGCCCTGAAGCAATATTTATAACGCCGAAGCAATAGTTTGAGAAAGAGTTAAATTACCTTGCCAGGCTAAAATTGAGCCTTTAAATGAGTACTAGTCATTGCAATTTTTTTACTTCCACCACTTCTTTCCTAACATTGATCCGTTGATTCTGTAGAGTTCCATCATTAATCAACAAGGTAAATATTCATCAAAGAAAGCAATGATCATCGTTTCGCTTTAAATTAACAAGCTAAATACCCATAAAATAAATAATTTAAGAAAGTAGAAAATTTACATAATCAAATATTGTAAATGTTCTAAATGTCATTTTTGTTGATTTCTTTCACGATGTCTATTAATTGTTTGCTATCAATTTTGATATCCTTATTGCTGCTCTTTTTCTGTGTTTGCATTTTCTATTTTGAAAGTACCATTGACATGCCTATGATCACCTAATACATTAACCGGTAAGACCGAGTCGAATCCACAGGGACCAAACGCACCCGGCGTGAGAGTTGTCTTGCAAGTGTAGGTTTTAATGGTGATTTGGTGGTAGAATTCTGAGAAAGACTAAGTAATACTGAATTAAAACAAGGCTGAGTTAAGGGGTTCACAACACCCATGACTTAGATCGATTCACCCTCTTCTAAAATAACCGACTCGGGAATATCGTTAAACATTCCCGAACGGAAGGTTTGGAATTTAAACTCATTCAACTAGAAATGATGTTTATCAAAGATTAGGATTTTTGGTTCATTTGGCAAACGGTCAAATTGACATCACCCTAAGCATCACACGTGCCAAGTAGATAAACCCTTGGCTACGTGTGAACAAAGAGATTAACAAACCCGAGCTTTGATACGTAAAATAAATCATATCTCTTTGTTCAACAAACGATGTTTGCATTGTGGTGAGGAGAGCGAATAAACCTAAGTCACGGGGTGCTAATCACCCCATGACCGAGCCTATAACGACTACTCGATCATTACTAAGTAAAACATGACTATTTTTACAAAGGAAATAAATAACATGACAAATGACTTTAAAAACTGATTTTTATAGAAGATCCTAAGTTAGCCTAGAACTTTAAACCTTTAGATTTATATGAAGATCTAAAGATTACAAGAACTATTAATAAATGAGAAAATGAAATACAAGCTGAGCTTACTTGAGTTCCGAAGAGAATTAAAGCTTCAAACCTAACCCCAACAATGGAGGAGGGAGAAGAACAAGACCTAAAGTAACTAAAACTAAACTAATGAAGGAGAGAGGAGAGAGAGGGAGAGAAAGAGAGAGAGATGATTATATACACCACACTTTATCTCTCTCAAAATATCCCAAAAAACATACTATAAGTGGAAAGTTTCCATAAATGGAAGATATTAAAGTAACCTAAAATCTGTCCAAAAATTGCCGAAATGAGTTTGGATCGATCCAACCCTTCTTTGGATCGATCCAAAGTGGTCTGTTGAAGAATTGATGAAGTTGGATCGATCCAAACCTTCTTTGGATCGATCCAAAAGGCTTTGGTGAAATTTTGATGAAGTTGGATCGATCCAACTTGACCATGGATCAATCCAAACAGCTCTAGAGTAATTTGATGAAACTTGGATCGATCCAACCTTCCTTTGGATCGATCCAAGATGGATTGGTCAAGCAGATTTTTTACCCAACTTCGCGGGCACGCCCCGACTTCATCTGAACTCGGAATGAGGCGATTCTTGAACCGTTGAAAAACTCTATGAGTCTACTTTCTAACCCAATTAACTTCACATTCATAGCCTTTGTATCTTGAAATTAATGAGCCTTTTTCTATCAGTTGGTCAGATTTTCTCGAGGCTCATAACTCCAATTTTTTTGTTCTTTTGTTCTGGGCCTTCCTTAAACCTTCCAAAGCTTCTTGAATCGCCTTCTAAGCTTCGGCAATTGTCCTCCATGGCATTTCGGGACCTTAGGTACTCTCAGATACAACCGGGGATTATTTGGAGCTTTGGATACACCTTTTAGCTCTGATTTTCTGAAATTCATCAAAAACACAATTTGCGCAAAATCAATTATATAAAGGCACAAAATGCACGTGTGTGTGATCACAACGAGAGAGATAAGCCCAAATATATACAACATTTGGCGCTTATCATACATCAACATTATCCTCATTCAATTTTAATTAATCTGGCCGAGGATGAGAAATAAGACAACCTAAAAAGATCGGTGTTATAGGTAGGTGAACTGAACTAAAGTATAGGAACATATCTAGCATTTCCTTAGGTGAATTGAATTACTTGGTTCGATCTTGTGTGTGTGGAAACTTTATATGAAACTTAAAACTAATTGGCAATGAGTGGAGAGGTCCCATCATATATTAAGTGATCACCCATTCTACTCTAGGAAATGTGGGACAATATTTCTTAACATCCCCCTCACGCGCAATTGCATTTGAGGTCTATCATGTGTTGCCACTTTTTGGGTCATATCATCGTGCAGCCTTTTTTTTTGCTGGTCTGTCATCGTGGGTGTGAGATTGCAATTTTTTTTAATGTGGAGTGGAATAGGCCCCGCTCTGATACCATGTGAAAATTTTATATCCAACTCAAAACCAATTGGCAATGAGTGGAGAGGTGTGGTTATCATGCAAATTGGTAACTTTAATCGTAATTACAAGCTTAGAATTTGGTGCTAATTTATAAATCAATGCTCATTTGGTGGTTCTAGAAGATTGTGCTTATAACTACTTTTCCTTGCATATTCTGATAAAACATTTATTGCATGTTATATGATGGACCGCGATGATATGCTCTAGGGGCCCATGGACAACACACTTTTAGTGTTACAAAGACAACACCACTCCTATGTTGTTTGGGAAGCCAACGTAAGTAACAAGTTTTACGTAAAAGTATTTCCTAACACGAAATTATACTTTTGATTTTTTAACATTACTTATACGATTTTTACCATGGTATTTCAGGAAAGGCACCCAGTTGAAATAGAAACTATTGTTGTTCGTCGGAGCAAACAGAATTTACGTGAGTTGCCGCCCTTGTCGCAGCTTGTTATAGACTTGATTCGGCAACCTGGTTTTGGTGTTCTTTTAGACATGCAATTTGTGCAGTTGGACCTTACTTTGCTCATGACATTGGTGGAGTCGTGGCGCCCAGAGACTCACACCTTCCACCTCCCTTCGGGGGAACCCAGAGTCACTCTACAAGACGTGGAAGTAATAATCGGTCTCCCTATTGATGGTAGACCAGTTATTGAAACGACAAACTTGCAATAAGGAACATTGGTGGAATAGCTACTGGGGTCCCTGTTAGCCCTAGTATTTTAGATTTTGATGATAACAAACACACCGTAGTTTCAATTAAATTAGTCGATTGAGCTTCATTGACCAAAAATATTTTATTGGGCTAATTTGGTTATAAATTGGCTTTGCAAGGATATTAGAACAATATCACCCAAAGTCCAAGGATGTGTGTGCAATTTTCTTTAAGAGGCCAGGTTATATCTACTGATTGGATTCACGATACTTAATCCTAAACCTAAAATGGCAACAACTGATTGATTTCAAGGGTACATGGAAATTAAGCTTCGAAGAAAAGAGAAAGAAGATTAGCCGGATGAAATTGATTCATTGAAGATACAATTCCAAGGTACACCTCTTCAATTCACTGTCTCCAACAGGCAAGAATTTTGAAAGGAGCAAGATTTGAGGACCAAACTTGTCTCTGATTTCAAATGGCTGGAAAGCCCTTGTAAGGAAAGACGATGGTGGCCGTAAAATTGAAGATGGAAATGTCTAAACAAGGCAAGATTTTGGTGCTGATTGGTTGCAACGGCTAGAAGAGAACTTCAACGTTAAATTGGGTCTTCTACAATTTAAAAGACCGAACAAGAAGAAAGAGGTACACACTTGAGATATCGACAAACTCTCGGAGAAAAATTCCAGTGAGCTTTACTTGAAAATCTGCCATTCAAATTCTGTTATTCATCTTGAATTCAAACACTAGATTGAGTGTTGGTTATTAAGCCTGATTGTAAAAGGGAGGATTCACCCTTATTCCCAGAATTGTTAAGCCTTTTTTTGTGAGTGGTTTTTAGGAAGAAAAATCATTTGGGTTTGGTTTAACCAGTGCCGGATTCTTAGCTAGTTGGAGCGGATTCGGAGTAATCACTTATTGTAAAGGTTTTCTAGCACCCACGAAGCTAGAGGTTTGAAACAACTATTGGAGATATTGCAGCAATTCCTGAGTAGGAAACTCGAAGAGTGGAGTAGGCCGTGAAGTTGCGGACCGAACCACTATAAAAATCTGCGTGTTTGATTTCTCTCTCCCTTACTCCTTTACTTTGCGTTTTGCGTATCTTTATTGCATTGATTGGTTAGCTTACCTCATTTGAATATTCTGATTTGTGCAAATTTGTTAATTGCCGAGACACCGCTTACTAGAATTGTTGCATCAATTTTTAAGTTTCAAGATTTTGCATAATAACTACTCTATGAATCTGTTCTGTTTTGAATCTGTTTAATCTGTTGCAGTAGTTATTTTGGATTGAGTGTTGTGATTAATTTTTTAATTCCCAACTGTAATTGTGAAACCCAATTCACCCCCCTCTTGGATTGCTTTTGGGCCACCAGTCCCCGGAGCGAGGAGAGGGAATAACCTTAGTTTGGCCTGGTTATGGCTGCACTTTCCCAAACGGGTATTGGAGGGGGCTATACAAGTTCAGATTGACTGGCAAGCAGGAGGTTACATTCTCCACCTAAATAGGTGGCATCTTAGCGCTGAACCAGTCGTCGTCACATGTGCACCTATACTGTTTGCACTTCTTTGAGGACTTTGCAGCTGCAGGCAGCATAATTCGGGTCTAGCAACTCTGTGCTGTTTTCCTATGCCACGCTCCTCTACCCTTTGGATCCATTTGGTTACAACTCTTGCGTGAAAAATTCGCAATGTGTATAAACGCTACAAAAATGGAGGTTGGGAACGAACCACATGAACATGCATTTTACATATGTAGCACCTCAGGACGTGGAGCTATTAACTTGCCAGATGTCTTCCCAGGCAGGTAACGCACACGAAATACGAGCTTTGGCCTATTTTTAAAAATTATTTGGAGAAATGGTATATTTTGGATATTTATTTTTTTAATTTTGGTATATATTGGCAAAAAACTCTTTTTAGGGCAGTGAGGGACGCAGTAGAGTGTACAATCAAATGGTAGGTATCTGGGTTGTGGCGAACGCGCAGGAGGAGCGAGGGTCATTGCTAGCTAGGTGGTAACCACCGGTTTTCTGGGAGGTTAAAAAGATCAATGTTAACAGTACCTGGAAGAAAAGAAAACTGATGGCGATGTACGATAGCAAGAGCATGGATGGTGGTCCGAGATTCTTCGGGACATTTTGTGGCTGCTAGATCAATTCACTCAGGCACGGTGGGCGGGTTCAGCGCTGTGCGCTGTGGCAGGGGCATGTCATGGCGTGGCGACTAGCGAGTTGCTCTGGAATTTGAATAGGGATGTGATTCGATTGTAGGTGCGTTTGTTCCCAATCAAACTTGTGATAATTACAATTCAACACTTCTCAAAGCAACCTCAATTTAACGAACGATTGAAATTTCTCTAACACATCCAAAGATTTGGCCTGATCTAAAGCTCATGGGGTAAATTGATGAATCTTAACCATAGATTTAAGGCATCCTCAATATGAGCCCTAAAGGCTCTGGTGAAAATCAATCAATCATCGGCAGTGATTATGAGAAAATAAAATAAAATCCAGGCCAATGTACTTAGAACCAACGGCTCAAAGTGCCAAATTCCATAAATTTGACCTTCTTTCTTGTCGAAAATTTTCCTGCAAAAAGAAGCTACAAGTAAAGTTTCCGAGTAATCAAAAAAATCATATACTCATTTACATCAGTCCTTGTTGCTGCAAGTAAAATGATTGCAGCGTTGCTACAAATGAAAATTTTGGCATTTTTTCCCCACATCTTACGTGCACAAAAAAAGGGCGAAAAAAACGTCTTGCATTATACAAAAAAGGGAAAAAAAAAAAAAAAATCCCCAAGATACCTGGAACTTCTGTGGATTGTCTCCCCTGGGCTTTCTTATTGCAAATCAATCAAATGACCCAACCTTAAAATGGTCTACAACCAGAGAAAACACCAACCCAAGCTTCTGCTTTAATCTATAACCGTGCTGCTAAGCAAAGCGGTGGAATGCTGCACCCTAGATCGCGAAAATCCAGTAGCCGAAAGCATCACTAGCTTACGTGGTAAAGCAGTATAACACCCTGCAATGACAGAATACTTACAAATCCTGTAATTACAAACACAATATCCAGGAATATCAGGCATGAGGAATGTTTCAGCCACCGTTTTTTGTATCCAAACCACTCAATCTTCCATCGCGTTGAGTATCATACAATTGTACAAACACTCTCATATAGCTTCCCTATCGGCACCTTTTCGATAGGTGTGAATTTCAACTGAAGGCGATTCGAAAAAATGCAAGAGAGTTGTAGCTATGTGCCTATGTCATCCCAAAGCTCTGCTGTAACCATTTTGCCTGAACTTGTAGCCCAGCATCCCTCAAAGAATTCAAAGCCGACCGATAAAGGCGCCCATCCAGGGGAGTCCCTTCCGTCTTCATATCCTGCAAAAGCTTCACCAACTTATCGATCCGGCTCATCTTCGAGAATATGCTCACCATAATCCCCGCCATTGCCCTATCGATCGCCCCTCCGTTGATCCTATACTCTTCGTAGTACCTCATGCACGTTTCGTAATCTTTTGTCTTACTGTAAGCCGTTATGACAGTCGTGTAACTAACCTTGTCCGGCGAAATCTTCCTTCTCTTCATCTCCTTCCAAATCTTCTCCACTTGCCTCGTGTTCGACATCTTCCCGTGGATGTCTAGGAGGGTATTGTAAATCCACACGTTCGGCTCGCACCCTTTTTCCTTCATTTTTGCAACTAGTCTCATTGCTTCGCTCGGCTTCCCTGCTTTACCGTACATCGCGATCATATTCGAGTATGCCACAACACATTTGTCAAATCCTTTCTTTTCCATCTCGCCAAACACCTTTTCGGCTTGTAGATAAAGCCCGAGGCGATAGTAGACGCATATAATCGAGGCGTAGGTAACTTGGCCCGGTTCACAACCCTGCAATATTAAGTCTTCATAAACTTTAACAGCAGCCCGAAGCCCTCTTCGCTTTGAAAACCCGTTAACTATCGCGCAAAAGATGCAATCGGAGACTCTGATTTTCACACGCTTCATCGCAGAGACTATTTCCATGGTTTTCTCAACAAGACCTTCTTCGACGTACATCAGAACAAGTTTCAGAAATACCTCGGGATCTCTCACCATATTCAAGCTTTCGGCTTCGTAAAAGAGCTCTTCGGCTTCCTCAACCTCTCGAATTTTGGCGAAAGAACAAATGAGCGAAGAGTAAATCGACTCGTCTGGTGGAATACCCTTCGTCCGGATCATGTCTCGGAAGTACTCGAGGGCTTCGAAAGCGCGACCCGACTTCCCCAAAGACTCGCACAGAATCCGGTAGATTTGCCCCAAAAATGGTGTTGTCGCATTAATTAAACTATTGCTTTGGAGTTCTTTAAACAAGGCTGGAACTCTCTCGCTGGCACGCGTTTTCATGTACGCTTCCATTACCCGGCAATAGCATCCGGCGTCCAGGCCAATTCCGGCAGCTTTCGAAAGTTCGTAAACAGAAATCGTGCTGGTGTACATGTGGAGCTTGTTGAAGCCCTTCATAGCCGATTCAAACGCTGCGACGGCAATTTCTTCATCGGTCTTGACAACTTCTAACAATTTATGCACGATTTTGAATTTTCTAAATCTAATGCACTTAGTAACCAATCTACAGCATGTCAAGCTGTCAGGCAATACTTGGAATCTTTGCAAATCTTGAGACATTGACAAAATTGCGTCCCAGTTCTTTGTACGTACGAAGTACCTGATCAGATGCTTCAATAACGATTTCTCCGGTCGAAAACCCGGTTTTTCCTTTGATTTCTCGTAGTAGTTGTATGCCAATTGTTCTGTTTGTGGGTCTTCGAATAAAGTGCAAAGAAACCCATTTAAGTCTTCACAGTCAAGATCCTGAAAATCTTGAATTTTTGGTTCTGGTTCGGAGAGTATTGGTGTGTTTGAAGTCTCTTCCAGAATGGGGCCAGAATTGGAGTTGGGTGTGAAAACTCTCAAATTTGTGCAGTGACGAGAGAGGAGAGAGAAGAATTTGGCTGGTGAGTTGACGGAGAGGAGCAGCTTGTGGGTTGCTTTGGCGCCACTGTTGATGGAGGCTGTTGACCAGCCTGGAGAACTGGGAATCGCCATTGGAGGGAAGGTGAACAGATAAGATCTTAAAGGATGAGATTTGATTGTGAGGCTTTACATTTGTATACGCCTTATCGTCACTAGGACACGACTGGGGGAAAGGAACATACGGAAGATGTATTAACGTTAACGGGTTCACTTTTGAGTCTCACGCTCAATAATTTGACTGGATTTTTAAAAAAAATCAGTTCAGTCAAATATTAATAATGACTTAATAAGTTTGTTAAAGTTTTGACCCGTTCAATTTAGGAATTGAAACTTAAATGAATGAATCGAGCATTTACCACTATCGGAATTGGGAGGCTTGTAGTGAGTGAGTTCACTACATGCGTGTAGTGAACTCTCTTGGTCGTCTGATCCTAGATCAACGATTCAGATAAATTGGAGTTAAAGTTAATTTAAAAGTGCTTTTTAAAGTGTAAGACGATCCGAACTGTTAATTTCTGATACAACGGCTGAGAGAGTTCACTACACGCATGTAGTAAGCTCACTCACTACAAGGCCGCGGATCCAATACTGAGCTGATTTTTTCAGGAACCCTTATAAAAATATTCTAAGAGATTGAACGGTTCCGATCTTTCGCATGAGACCCCTACATAGGTCCTAGTTCCGATGTTTCGCATGAGACCCCTACATAGGTCCAACAGGATGGGGTGTGGCTCGAGTATGTTCAAGTTATTGTTATTTTAAAATGATGTTTTTAGTGACCCTGCAAAAAATAGCTCAATTGAATTGATCTAAACTTCAAGTTTTTATTTATATTTTAAAAATTCTGCATGAGGAATTGAAATATTAGATCACCTACTTATGCATATTCAATTCAGCTGAATTTTTTCAAATACTCTAACAAAAATTTTAAAATTATTAAATGATTTGAATTATTCGTTTGAGACCCAAAAATGAGCACCTTATGTCATTAGTACATTTGTTATGCCCTTAGCATTTTTGGTAATTAAACCCTTTAACTTGGATATTATACGGCCGGGCAAAAGCAACTAATTCCAAAAAAACAATTTCATTTATACGATAAACAGAAAGTACAAAATTACACCAAGTAAATAGAAAATATAAAATAAAATAAAAATTCAACAATTCCATTACACAATTCCACGTCCAAATTTTTTTTTTCGAAGGAGGTTTGAAAACTAAAAGTGAAAGAATTAATTATCTACATAAAAAATACTTTTGATTTTTTCAAAAGAAAAAAGTTGGTATATCACGTAGGCTAAACACTCCTCGTTTCAGATCTTTTGAGCTCTCGTTCGCAATTATTCATTCGCCGAGCAAGATCTTTTGTCTCACGTTCTTTGTCCTTGAGACTTTTCATTATCCAGAGCATCTTTCATCTTAGATATTGATCCATCCCTTCTGTCATTGGGTGTAGACCTTGATCCATCTCTCATATTTTTTGGATGACGGGCCTCATTGTTAGATTTACTTGTTGCAAGTTTCCACTCACGCCTTTTGTTTAGTACTTTTTTTGAAGCACCGGTCACAGACATCGTTTTATTGTTATTATCACCTTCATGTGGTGTTTTCGTAATCACACTCGAGATTGTTGATCTTTCAGAGGTACTCCTTTTAACCACTGACAAGGCTAATTTTACGGGAAAAAATCCGTATATATTGTAATATTCTGACTTGAGTAATTTCATAAATTAGTCTAAAATCTAATTTTGACTTTGACAATTTCAATTATGACTTTAGACCAATCCTAATTTTGAATTTGGTTGAGTAACTTAGAATTTATTTTGACTTATTTTTTCTAACCAAACCATGACCCTAACATCTAAACATGGTTAATTAACCCTAACCCAACTTAATTACCAAGACTTATGGTTTGCTAACTTACACTTGGAATCCTACTAAACTACACCAAAACCCCTTTATCCTACACCAACCCACGTGTTACCTTTCTTCTCCACCACTCCCAAGCTAAAAATAACAACACTATAGCTCTCTCATGCTTTTTTTTCCCTCTTCCATCTCTGCAAGAAATGCAGACCATGATCATCTCTGTCCCTTTCACTCACACCTATTATCATCTAAAAACTACCAAGGCTATGTTTGGATGATCGGAATCTTGAGTAGGAATAGAAATATGATTACTGAGAATCAAATTCCTGGGAATTTTAGGAATAGGAATATAATTATTGAGAATCAAATTCCTAGGAATTTAATACCTGAAAGAATTGCATTTTGGTGTTTGGATTTATTTAGTAATCTTACTTGGGAAACAATTACTTTGGAAAGTCATTAAAATCAACATTTTATTTTCTTAATGAATGAGCCAGAATCTGAGATTCCCATGGGGTAAGAGAGGGATCAGATTTCCACTCGGTCTAGAAATGTGATTCCTGGTTGAAAATTTCATCAGGAATCACATTCCTATTCTTATTTCTGTCAAATGTCGGAATTAGAAAAGTCTAGCATCACATTCCTGTTCCCGTCTCTTCCAAACATTAGAATCATTGGTAAAAGGCATCACATTCCTATTCCCCTTTGAAATTACTACCATCCAAACTGAGACCAAGTGTAATGTCATTCCTAAACCTCTTGCCACATGCTTCCTAACATGCACCACCAACCTTTCATTAAACTCCATCATTTTTGCACATAAATCATACCTACATTTCCAAAAGCGGGGGGAGGGGGGAGAGAGAGAGAGAGAGAGTTGAATGAACAATGGAAAAATTATATAGAAAGAGTGTCAAAATACAACTATAATCCACGTGAAATTGGTCAAAAGTTATCTATAACGCCTTTGAAAAGTCAAGTCAATAATACATATTGATGCAGATCAGATTTTGGAAAACTAGCAGTTTATTAGTATTTATTTTATTGTTTCAATTTTAGTATTTTGTTAGGAGATTACTAGTTTGGAGTTATTTAGTTTCTTAATTTAAGTTGATTCAATTTACTATTTTATGTTTTCTTGTTTTACGAGAATTAGGGTTGTTAGCTAGTAGTTTATATCCTTTTTAGTTTTAGGGTTATTGCTAGTATAAATAATTAATGAAAGCCTTAGGGCAAGACAGTTTTTGAGTATTATTGAATTATAAAAGAGTCTAGAGAGCGTTTTCTCTAAACTTTCTTGTTTGTGTTCAATTGTTGCACGTCTTTTCTGCAGTTCATAAGGTGCCCTGCATCAATTGGTATCAGAGCATTGAGTTCCAATCCTAACTATGGCCGGAGGACGTGTTGGAGGTCGAGGGGGACGAGGTAATCGTATCGCTAGTTTGGAGGACATCTATGAAAGAGATGACGTAGCGCATGAGGCGCGAACAGAGGCACGATTCCAACAACTATCGGCTGCAATAGCTACTTTAACCGACCAAGTTGTTGCCCTAGTTGTTGGGGGGAATCCTCCTCGCCATCAACCGTACGATCGGCGGGCTCGAGAGGAGGACGAAAGTATGGATGGTGAAGCGGCTGTAAATCCTTTTGCTGCGGGGGCACTCGGCGTTAGTAGGGCTGGTGGTGGTGGCTACTATGAACAAAGGGGTAGAGGCCGGGAGATCATGGTTGAAAATCTTGATTTCAGACCATGGGAATCTGATTTGAAGATCAACTTTCCTGAGTTCCAGGGAGGTGTGACACCAGAAAAAATCTTAAAGGTTGATGCAATGAATGATGCTACTGTTGTTAACTGGCCATTTACACAAAAAATTATTCCAGATTCGATTGTGGATTGGAATAAAGCGCCAATTTTTTATGAAGAACTGACAAAAGATATTATTGTAGAAGAAGAAATTGTCCAAGGGTCTGGAAAAATTGCCCAAGCAAAAACAATGGCTGATTTCGAAACTGTTGGTGTTATTGTGAGCTTTTGGTGCAACGAAGGATTATTTTCTATTTTGGTTGACTATGATGGTGAGCCTAAAACTTCTATACAAGGGCAATTTGTGGATTCTTTTTGAGAATTTCTTGAAGATTTCGCAAGCACTAAATCACGGGTTTCGTGCCTTACATTGGAAATTGCTCTATTATTTTTTAAAGAATCCTCAAAGTTTAGGTTCGAGAAAATTAATTTGAAATACAAGATTGATGCGGACAAGGAAAGACAAATCAAATTCTTCCACACTACGAAAACTCGAGGACGAGTTTTTTTTCAAGCCGCAGAGAATGATGTAGATTAGATTTTGGGAAACTAGCAGTTTATTAGTATTTATTTTATTGTTTCAACTTTAGTATTTTGTAAGGAGATTACTAGTTTGGAGTTATTTAGTTTCTTAATTTAAGTTGATTCAATTTCCTATTTTATGTTTTCTTGTTTTACAAGAATTAGGGTTGCTAGCTAGTAGTTTATTTCTTTTTTAGTTTTAGGGTTGCTGCTAGTATAAATAATTAATGTAAGCCTTAGGGCAAGACAGTTTTTGAGTATTATTAAATTATAAAAGAGTCTAAAGAGCGTTTTCTCTAAACTTTCTTGTTTGTGTTCGATTGTTGCACGTCTTTTCTGTAGTTCATAAGGCGCCCTGCATCACATATCCAAGTCAAATTACACGTCTCTCTCCA
The DNA here is from genome assembly GCA_022606695.1 of Vaccinium macrocarpon. NCBI lineage: Eukaryota > Viridiplantae > Streptophyta > Magnoliopsida > Ericales > Ericaceae > Vaccinium > Vaccinium macrocarpon. The sequence goes on from CM040175.1 coordinate 11,743,148, forward strand.
AAGGGTACCCATACCCAAATACATAAGTACCAAAAAGATTTAAAGTTATTACACATTTTGAATATTGTTCAAAGATTGAGGAAATTAAAGTTACATGATCATCTCCCTAAAATATGTTAAGTATGGGGAGGATAAAATAACTTCATGATCAAAGTAAGCTTCAGCTATTCATCCACACACCAAGCATTCTAATCATGTGCCTTGTTGAGTTCTTTAAAATGATAGGATGAGCTCACTAGCTCATAGGAAAAATCATACTACAACCGCTAAGTGTATAAATATGATAAGTGCACATGATATGGGTTGGCATGAGAAGAAAAGCTCAAAGGAACTTAACGGAAGCTAAAACAAGTGGTACATGTCCAAAAAGTACCTATGTGTCCAACGTAATATCAAAATGCCCAAAATGATTTCAAGGTATCCAAATACATTAAGTTCGTTAAAAACACCAACAAGTGTAGCACGTGTCAAAAAATCGTATCCAATGTTCACCAATATGTCATATGTATCTCAACACATTTTCATTTCCAACTTTTTCATACAATTCCAAGTTCACATGTTGAGTTTCGACAAAACACAATGGATAGTCTAAAAATCTCAATTTTCCTCTCTTTCATTAAAGAAAACTATCATATCATTTGTACTAGGGATTTACTCTCTCTACCGGATTTCATAGACTCAGCGTGCTTCTGCCGGATTCTGTAGGCTCCGGGTGCCTCTGTCGGGTTCTCTAGGCCCCGCAAGCCCCTGCCGGATTCCATAGGCTTCGCGTGCCTCAGTCAAAATTTCACCAAATGATGGCATTGGTTTAGAACACCTCATTATCATAAACATTTCATTAAAACTTTCATAATAAGACCCAGTTTTCCAAAAGATTTTAGCACCCAGGTGCTAAAATCATGATATTTCAAATCAAAAAATGAAGTGGTTCCATATATCGTTTTTCGATTTTTTTTTTCGCACCAAATTAAAGTACTCCTAGATGCTAAAATCTTTTGGAAAACTGGGCCTAAGTCTGTTCTAAAATTTCATTTCACCAAAGTACCCTTTCTTTTGAAACGCCATAATTTTAACCAAAAGGGCCGGCCAACCCAAGATGTCTTGTATTCGATACGTATAACGAATTGTCCATTAAAAAAAACATGTGTCAAAGTTGTAGTCTAATGATTTCAAAATGGTTTTTGGGGTTACCACATTGTTATATATCAAGTATACGAAATTGTAGACAATTGGAGACCAAACGGACGTCAAAGAGTGCTGGAAACCACCCAGAAAATGGGTGCAGCCTTCAACCCAAATGCAAATGTGATAGTTTAGGCTCAAATTAAAGATGCTAGGCAACAATTAAACATGGAGGGCGGCCAATTCCACTCCCAATTTCATCAATCAACAACCAATTTCATAGATCACAAAATCAAAATGAGGAAAACCCATACAAAGAAGGGAAACATGATTTTTCAAGAGATTGAAGGCAAGAACAAGATATATACTACAAATCACAAGTATATAACTAGAGAAGGTAGTAATTGTTTTCCTACATCAAGGTTTTGCTTGAAAATGGAAGATGAATGAAACCCTAGGTGTTGAAACCTCAAAATCCCGAAGTTGAAGCTCTCGGTGCGAATCCCAGGTGACTCAAACTCCTCACAGTGCGTAGAACACGAAAATGACCTTGGTTCTTGAAGTGGTTGAGTGAGAAGGAAGAGTTTTGAGCTTGGAGGTGGCAAAAATGGAGGAGAAGAGAGAGAGGGGGAGGGCCGACTGTTGGGGAAGAAGAGAGTGTGTTTTGCTTCACAAATTTTGTACTACACACACTTATATATACACATTCATGCACTTGCACCCCTTTTTATCTTTCTAATGCATTTTTAAAAGACTTAAATGCAATCCACTCTCATCACATTGACCCATTTAAGTCAAAATTCAATTCCTCACATTATCCCAATGTTATTCCAAAAAAATTGTACGAATTACGGGTCCTTACACACTGTGCCAGCAAGGCATGTTCCAGCACAATACTTATTTTTATAAACCAAACTTGAGTAAAGACTAAAATTTGAGTTTTTTTTACCTTAATTTATTTATGAAAATAAGGAATTATTCGCCATTTGGGAATAATAGCATTTCCCAAATTTTGAAATTCGAATCACATCAAAATCTCATCCCCCCACTTTTAGTACAAAATCTAACAACGACACATTTTTCTCAGAAGAAAATGGGCAAAAGATGACTTTGTCTTACTCAAAAATAACTTTCAATTATACCATTGTGATTAGAAAAAATCAAGGAACAATTACTGAGACTTTTTATCGGCCAAATTGAAACTTCTCCAAAAGGTAATTTTTCATACGGATCCTTACATCACACCCAAATGTCCTTTGTGTATATAAAAAAAAATGTGGCCCCATCTCACTAATTTTCAATTTAACACTAGTCAATAAACATTTTACAACATTCCTCACAAAACCCCAACTTTTTATTTTTTAAATAGTAATTAAATTTTCCAGGTCTTTGCAGAGAGGAATTACATGCAAAAGAAATGTTGGGTTTCCATATTACACTTTGAAATCACACATGACACCTTATATTTGTGGTGCAATCTTGCTATGTAGGCACGGGAAATTATATAACGTGCACTATACTACTTGGAAGAAGTTATAAGGCTTGGAGTTAAGCCGATCGAAAAGTAAAAAAACCATGAAAAAGTTAAAAATTGCAATTCCTACCGGTAGAAGGCAGTTCCTACTAGGAAGGACCTTCTTCAAAGGTCGCCTGACCCATTTGTTATCGGTAGGACGTGACTCTTTTGTGTACATATGTTTTTATTGCACTTTGGTCCAATTGTTTCATACATGCATCAATGTAACCTGAATATTATTGATTGTTATTATTGTGGTTCTTGATGTATTATGTTAGTGTTATTTTAATATTTAAAATGTGAAAATATTTAATAATATATTCTTCATACTAGAATATCAAGCATATTAATAAGAGAAATTGTAAATCTAAATGTGGGCATATCGTATATCTTTTTTTTTAAGAAAAAGAAGAGTTATGACATGTATTAAAATGAAATAGAGTTATTTAAATAATTAGATTGTATATAAAGTGGAATTATTCATGGTAAATTCTTTTACACTAAATTTGTGGTTTTATTATTTTAAAAGGTTAAACCATCATATTATTATTCTTAGCATAATGACCATGAATATTTAGAATAATAAAACAGTTTAGATTATTAATAAAGCCAACTTTTACAAGAATTGTCATATTATCCTAGAGTTTTATACAATCACATAATGGCCCTAGATTTCTTGACATTACTACATGGACTATTCTAACTTGTGAATTAATCCCACAACTTTATAAATTCTAGATTTGACCCAGAATTTCAAACTCACTAATTTACATCTATACTTAGTAAAATTATCATTTTTACCCTAGACTTGATAAATTTATCATTTTATCCCTAGACAATATAAAAATCACGGATTAGACCCTAGACTAATAAAGTTACAGTTTTCACCTCAAATTCTATTAAAATTACCGATTGACCCATAAGATTGAAAAATTACAAAAATACCCCATAAACCTATTTAAATTACAATTTTCCCTTTGTTCTATAATATTATCACTATTAACCGCAAATGTGATGCTATTTCCACTTAAACCCCATATTTAAACCCCAAACGAGATGCTTCAATAACGATATCTCCAGGTTGAAATCCCGGCTTTTCCTTTGCTTTTTCATAGTAGTTATATGCCAATTGTTCTGTTTGTGGGTGTTTAAATAAAGTGCAAAGAAACCCATTTGACTCCTCGAAATCAAGCTCTTGAAAATATTAAATTTTTTTGGTCTGATTCAAATAGAATTGGTTTGTGTGATGTGCCTTCAAAATGGGGCTAGAATTGGAGTTGCTTGTGAAAACTCTCAAATTTGTGTGATGAAGAGAAAGGAGAATGCTTCAAAAGGTCAATATTTTCAAGAGCTTGATTTTGAGGAGTTATTCTCTAGAACATTGACTTTTTGAAGAGAGAGGAGAATGCTTCAAAAAGTCATTCCTAATTTCTTAGAAGAAGAAGAAGAAGCAAATGCTTATGACATGTACAATCGATATGCATTTAACGAGGGTTTAACATTTAGAGAGATGATAAAACTTACAAAAGAGGTACGAAAGAACTAATTCAACGTAATTTTGGGTGTAAGGGTGTAATCACATTCATGGCCGATGCTAATATAAGGGTGAGAAAAACTTATGCATACATGTTAAATGAAGTTGGTGGTTATAAAAGTATTGGGTTCATGGAGATTAATTGTTATAATTTTATATGAGTTGAACAATCGAAGAGGATTGCAATAGGTGATGGTTAGAGTGTAATGAATTATTTCAAACACAACCAATTAAAGAACTCAATGTTCTTTCACATCGTACAAGTTGATGAGGAAAACCAAATGAGTAATTTTTTTATTTTTTTGGGAGAGATGGGATATTCAAATTGGATTATAAATGCTTTGGGGATGTTGTAGTCTTTGACACTACCTACCGGCCAAACAAATATAAGATGATTTGTGCTCCATTTGTAGGGGTGAATCATCATTGGAAAAAAGTGTTACTTGGTTGTGCATTTTTGTCTGATGAGACTATTGCTTCCTTTATTTGGCCTTTTAACGCAATTCTTGAGCCTATGGACAAGGCACTGAAAACCATTTCATTGGTCTAGATCATGCAATTGCTAATGTAGTTGCACAAGGATTTCCGAATACAATATCGTTATTGTTGGTGGCACATCTAAAAAATACTGCGATAAACATTGCTAGTCTTTATCAAAAGAAGGATTTAAGGGCGCTTTTAACTTGTTGTATCATAGTAATAATGAAAAGTATTTCGAGGAGAAGTAGAAAGAAATGATTGACAAAATGGGAGTTCGCCAACCATTCTTGGCTTTTAAAATTATACACTATTCTATAAAAATGGACCCCTGCCTTTAGTTGTGATGTGCTTTCATGCGATATAAGTTCTAGTCAATGAAGTGAGAGCACGGATAATGTTTTCCAGCCTATGGCATGTAAGACCTTGGCTCTGTCTAAATTTTAAGTGTGCTTGTGGAAACCCATGGATTTCACCTCGTGATTGTGCCATTTAATTTAAAGCATGTATGTAAGGTGTACATCGATAAAATGTTTGATAAGTTCCAAGATGACTTCAACCAAACTACATCAATATTGGTGCTTCGATGCATGCCCAATGGGACATTCCAAACATATATGATGAAAATGCATGGCAGTAATAGAGAGTATATTGTAAAGTTCAATCCTTCTGATCATTAGATCTCTTGTTGTTGTAAAATGTTTGAATCTTTGGGATTGTTGTGTCACCATAGCTCGCGAGATTTTAAATTTGAATGATGTCAATGAAATTCCTGAACAATATATATTGAAGAGATCAAGAGATGGATGAAGGGATAACAAAGTAGGGTTATGGAATGATGGAGAGGCGTACTAATTTAGTATAAGATAAATGTGATTGTTACGCTAATGTCAAGATGCAAAGTAGGGTTATGGCATGATGCAAAGCCTTCCACCTTTAATTGTAAATCAATCACGTTCCCCGTAATACTTTTTTGATGGAAAGCAGATCATTCCAGAAAACACGGTGTCCCCAAGAATAGCAAAGTAAACACTAAGTATGAAGTTTGATATGATTCAAGTAAAAAGTGAAGTGTGCAGGGATTTTGATTCATCCAATTTTACTAGGTCTAACTTCCTGCTATTCTGTCGGTGCCGATATGAGACTAGATCTCTCGAAAGCGAAGTTAGTCATTTAGTAAAGAATCGAGTTACAGAATGGAGCTGATTTCTAATCATTCGATGGAGGGAGGGCTGCGATCAGGCTATAAACATCCAAATGTCCTATGATGCTCGATGTAAAGATTGTAAATCTTACCATATAAGCAGCATGATACTTATTGCGCCATTTTACCTTTACTGGGAATGCCGTTCCGCTACGGTAAGGTTTATTTGATGTGCTTGGTGTCAACCATATCTACTATGAGGGTATGCCATTGTTAGCTTCGATAATTAAGGTGAGACAAAATTTGATGTCAATACTTTCCTATCACTTAGGATTCTTCTTCCAAAACTTTTTACTGCCTCATTCCTTTAGGGCGATTGAACTAGGATTTGTATCTCGTACATCATGGTGCATAATAATCATTGTGCACCTACATCACATGTGTGGCAACATCGCTGGGCACCCTCACATGGTGCTTCTAACCAGGGCACCTGTCCTTCAAGTGTTAGGTCTTTTTATACAATTTGAGTTAGGTTAGGTTATTTGGAAAATACCCACTTCAATTGTTCCCTAGCTTTCACTGTCATTATTTTTTGACAATGATGGTAAATTTGATTGCTCTCCGTTCATCATTATGGTTTGTCACTCGACTTGCCAGGTTTAGGTTATTTATGTTCTGGCATTTGTTTGGGTGCCTTCATCAACCTTGGTTAAGTCCTTTGCACTTCTGTTCCTAACACAGGATAAGGGGTAGCTTTCAAAGTACTCCACTCAAACTTTATTTTGAGACTCCAAAATAAATCCGTAGACTACTTTGAACATTTTATGTACCATTAGGTCGGTATTCTAGCTTTGTCCAGGGATCAAATGGCCAAAGGAACCCCCTAGAGTATAACAAAAGCACACGGGAAATAATCTGGAGGACGCCCTTAGCCTTAGGCTCTGTTTGGTTCTTAAGGAAAGGAAGAGAAAAAGAGAGAAAATTTAAAAAATTTCTCTTCCTTTGTTTGGTTCTACAAAAGAGAAAGGAAAATAATCAAATCCCTATTTAACTCTCCTTCCATTTTCTCTTCAATTTTTCATATACTTTTCTTCTTAATTAGGGTTGGTTTGGGTGAATTCAAAAAACTAGTTTTTTGGTTTTTTGATTTTGTCCTTATTCAATTTTTTTTTGCATTTGTTAGTTTTTGGTTGATTTTTTGTGGTTTCTTGGTTTGTCTCGACGAGTTTGGATTATTTTTCGTCTTTATTCACAAAACTTTAAGTTTGGCTAATAATTTTATACTTTTTAGATTCCTCTCGTCGAGACAAGCCAAGAAACCAAAAAAAAAATCGACCAAAAACCAACAAATGCAAATTTTTTTTGAATAAGGACAAAACTAAAAAACCCAAAAAACCAATTTTTCCAATTTACCCAAACCAAGCCTTAGGCTAAGTTTGGCTAAAAAAGCCAACTTAACTTTTTGTTTTGTCTTTATTTGATTTTTTTTTTGCGTTTGTTAGTTTTGCATCAATTTTTTGAGTATTATTGGTTCGTCTCGGCGAGACAAATCAAAAAAGGTAAAAGATTATGACTAAGACTTTCAATTTTTTGAAAAAGATCGAAAAAGGTGTAAAAAGCTGACTTTTTGGCTTATTTTTGTCTTTATTCAAAAAAATTTAAGCTTCGGTCATAATTTTATACTTTTTTGATTCCTCTCACCGAGATGAACCAATAATACACAAAAAGTTAATGCAAAACTAAAAAATACGAAAATAAATCGAATAAAGACAAAAGAAAAAGTATGAGAACTTTTATGGCCAAAATAGGCCTTAGGGTGAGTTTCTGAATGAATTTTATCTAGATTTTATCAAAATCTAATAAAATCAAGCATTGATTTTATCTATTTGTTCAAAGAATTGATAAAATCTTAAATTTTTTAATGTCAAAAACTTGATTTTATCAAATTTTAATAAAATTCATTTGAAAACTCACCCTTAGTTTTACATCCTTTTCTCTTTTTTTCCCTACCTTCCAAACATAGTACTCCATGAAACTTTTCACTACTTAAGCCTAACCGGCTTGGAGTCTGGTGCGGATATCGGGGGTAGGCTTGGAAACTGCCTTTGCACATCGAAAGCTCAGGTAAGGTCGCAGCCTCGGTGCCCTCTCTCTCTCTCTCTCTCTCTCTCTCTCTCTCTGTCCTCTTTGTCCAGTCCTTGAGCTTCAAATTTGAAGCACTCTCTCCCCCCTTCCCTGTATTTTTGTCAAAGTTTCAACATCTACAATGCCTGCTGAATTACTATCTCTTTACTTCACAGATCATGTGAGAAGAAGAACGAGGAGGAGGAGTAAGACTGAAGTTTGGGGTTTTGGTCGAGTAGGGGATTTATTATTAGGGTTTGATAAAAAGAGTTGTTCTTTATCCGGAATTACTGGGTGATGGGGAGTAGGGTACCAGTAGTACAACAGCAGTACAATATGAGATCGGCAGCTGATTCGTCGTATATCGGAAGCAGCTGCTCTTTGCATGACCTCAACACTGGAGGAGAGATGGAAGGAGGCCTCGGGGAGGTGGATCGGGATGAGGCTGTCACGGAGGAGGAGGAAGATGATAGCTTGGACAACGTGGAGGAATCGAGTGCTGTTGTGAGTTTGATTGCTAGTCTTTAGTCTTTTGTTTGTCCAAGTTCCCTCTATTGCTTCTCGTACTGTTTGTTGAAAATGAGTGAATTCTTATTGTTGTAGGTTTCAGAGATAATCACATACCTAGTTGTTAAAAACCTACATACATGGTATGTTAAAATTTTAGCGTCCCTTGATTTTGTAAAAAATTTGAGTAAAACTTAATTGGGATGAGTTTGAGTCAATGACTAGAGTGAGTTTGAAGGGGTTTTACTCAGAATTTGGTTCTGAGTTGATTAAAAGTGTAAGGGATTTTCTTCATTTTCTGCCTTCTGGATTATGTTTTCTAAAGGAAATGATCAAATATAACGTGCCAATAAGTGTAGAGCTTGTAGACCGACTTCAGTTGTACAAGTCGTAATACTGGAGCGTAAAATTGAAAATGTATTGGAAACAGAATTCATTAGCTAAACTGACACCTGTTCAATGGTAATCAACTATGGCTACCACTGCACAGGTACCAAAGTGACCCGCCCTTGAAGGAGTTCTTCATTAACTGAAGAACATGAAAAAAAAAAAAAATATACCATGTCTGCCTACACAATACTGGCTCCCGGTTAGATTTTAAGGATTGTGAGATTATATTTTTTCCCAATTCTGGTAAGTAATAGCGTGATTGTCAAATGAATTTTACGAAAACTGGAAGAGAATTTGGCTTATTTATTCTCTGCAAAAATTAAGCTTGAGTCAAATTTGAAAAGTTAATTATTTTTCCTCTCCAAGTTTTATACTGAATCGTGCTTGATGAACATTAATACAGATATGAAGTCTAAGCTTTGCCGTTACGTAGTACTCCTATCTATTACAAAAAATACGTTCACTGAATCATAATATTTGGAAATGACGTGGATATGCTGACTTCAATGAGAAAACTGCAGGGCAGACACAGATGACAGACTGAAGAGTCATTTACATATCTCTACATGTCAAGTTTCAGTACTTACATTGAGAAAACTGCAGGGCAGACACAGATGACAGACTGAAGAGTCATTTACATATCTCTACATGTCATGTTTCAGGACTTGTGTCGAGATATGTGATATGGAACATTTGCGTGCTAAAGGATGCAAAATAATTGCAGAGCATTTAGATAAGAACAATAAGTTCATATGTTACGGTGTAGATTGAGTTCTAGATGTTGCGGGATTGTACTATGAAGAAATACATAGGACTTGTTCATAGGGTTCAACTGTTCAAGTAGTAGTAGGCACTGATTACAGCCCTATGGATACAATTTATTTGAATCTACGAATTAGGCTACTTATTTAGGAGTGTCCCTGGACTATTCGGTTTCAGACACAATACGTCTCCTGCATAGAAGGTCTGTGCTTCGATGTTATCGCACACTGAGTAAATACTGAATGGGTAACCGATTTAACCTGACTTTTAAACTTGGTTTCCGTTAGATGAAAACCTTGTTTAAAGTTAGTTTTTTTTGTTTATGGAACTCAGACATTCTGGAATATAAGATTCAAGTAGTTAGTATCTTTCCTTTTGCGACACTCTGCAAGCAACCAATGGGAGCTAAGTTTCCTATTCCCTTATTTCTTTACCAAGTGTTGATGATCATGTTGTTCATTTTCTTTCAGGACTGCATTCATGAACCGTACAGGAATTCCTTACCGCTTCACAGTGTTGGAGTGGAGGAGGATCGCTCCACCCTAGAAAACAATGGTTCTTCAAGGGATCCCTATGATGTTTTGACGACTGATGGTTGCTACCAATTCTGATAATTTGGTTAAACATAAACTAGTGATCATTTATATTTTTAAAGATGAATGCGGTTTCTGTATGCTAATTTGTTTTGAACAATGACCTAGATGTTGCGCCGATTGAAAATGCAAGAGCAAGATTTTTGGACATTATTGTGGATCACTTTATCAGTTCACATATAATTGAAGCACCAGATTCTGAGGGTGATTATACGGCTCAGACTGCTCAAGATAAGTTAAGCAAGAGAAAACTAAGAGAGATCCATTATGAAGGGGACGCAAGGTTTGTTTTGCCCTTGATGTATGTTGCAAATATGTATGAGACATTGGTAAATGAAGTGAACACAAGGCTTTCTTCTGTGAATGTCTTTCGTGGAAAGACCATTGGTGTGGCCCTTGAAGCATCTGGTGGTTTGTACAGAAAAATTGCCAAGAAATTCCCCAGAAAAGGTATTGAGCTGCTTTTCTTTTGGAGTCTTTGGTTAATATGGATATCTTTCTATGAGGAATTGGAACGTTTCCTTTTCATGTTTTACATATTTTGCTTGCTTCTAATAATAGTACATAGGATTTGGAGCAACACAAATTGATCTGCCAAAACATTTCATCCGGCCTATTGTAAATTTAAGATTCTGCTTTTGCATTTGATGATGTTCTTCCATTTTTGGCTTTAGCTGTTGGTTCCTTTTCACCATCTTATTTTGTCGGATTTCTGTAGTGTGTAAACAATGCTTAAGTCTGGATGTGACTTTAGTTCTGATTTGTTTGACATGAGAGGTCTGCTGTTTCTCTAAGAACTCTAATGGGTCTATTTGACACACTCATATATTTTGTTTCTGTACATGCTTATCACCCTATTTCTATTATCATTCGTATTCCTTTTTCTCTTCCTTTTTTTTCCCCAAGCAATTTCCTTTCTTCTTATTACTTCTTTTCTTTTCTCTTTAAATATAGGAACTTGCATATTTAAAAGAAGAGAATTGGCTACTTCTTTTGAAACAAGGTCGAGATTTCCAGAATTAGTAATTCAAGAGGAGAAGCGGGTTCGTTTTGTAGTTGTCAATGGTTTATCTATAGTAGAGAAACCTAATAGCATGCACATTGAAGACGCTGAGTGGTAAGAGGAGCCTTTGACTTCTCTATGATTTTGGTACATTTTTTGTTATTTTTAAGTAACCTGGCTTATCATATGCGAATCTTTAGTTCATGATTTTGTTTTGAATTGGGTAAATATTCTTTTATTAAGTTCTTAAATTACTTTATTTCTCAGTTTAAGTGGTGGTGGATTTTCACCATCAAAAGTAGCAAAAGATGGAGACAATAACATTTGTAAAACACTAAGGGTGCATCGGGTAACATTTTTGTTTTATGTTTTTCGTTTGTAAAAATTTGAAAACACAATCATGTTTATTTTTAGCAAAAACAAATAATAGAACACATGTTTGGTAATATAGTTTTTATAAACAATTAAAAATAGAAACAACATAAAAATATACATGGTAATATAAATTAGAAAGTCACGAGGGAAAATATTTGATTTTTAAAGAATAGCATGTCTTTAGAAATGAGAAAACAGTACCTACCGAATGAAGTAAGTTCATATGCCAGTTCATAAAAAGAAAAAGAAGTTCCTTTGCCAGATTATGAGTGTATGTATACTTTCAGTTAAAATAAAGAAGTGTACATATACATAAACTGCAATCTGGGTGTCTAATGTGCACAAAAGCACAAGACAAATCCACAATTAGCATATGACACTTGTCTTGTGCTTTTGTGCACAGCATAGCACAATGATGGACTAGAATTAGAACAGTAAAATGGACTTGTGGATTGTGATGGAATTTTGATGGAAAGCACAACACGGTCAATAATTTTCAAAGGCTCTAAGTGATGGAACATGTAATACAACAATTTAATAGTCAGAAGAGTGCACGGGTGGGTATCCTCCCGTGTGTTTTAAAGTTTTAGCTGTGCCGGAGCCAGAAAATCTTTGCGACGTCCCTGTTTAAAAACAAGGGAAAACCCCTTTTTTATGTTTTCAAAATTTATGGAAATTTTATAAATGTTTATGTAGTAGTAAACAAAAAACCATAACAAATTACCAAAAAATTTTACTTTATATGTTTTGAAAAAAGTAAAAAGAAAAACGTTACCAAACGCCCCCTAAGTTAATGAAAAGGGAAACAAAGGACTTTACTCAAGTTAAGTGTCTAAAAGCTGAGGATTCAAAGGTGTCCGTAAAGGAAGAGGAGATTGAGGAAAAATTGAAATCTAGGCGGCATTAGAAGAAAAACATCTAGAAAGCACAGGAGGGGAGAGAGAGAGAGAGAGAGAGAGATAATGCTTTTGATGAGACTAGAGAATAGACAGCATCAATAAGGAAAATGGCAGAAGAGTGGAGGAAGACCATTTTAGCACCCTTATGTAAAAGGAAAGGATATATTCAAAGCTGCAACAATTAAGTGATGGTATTGACCTAATCCTAATGAGTCGTACATTTGACATTTTGTGAGAGAGTTATGGAAGAGTAACAATGGTGTTAGAATCAGTTTTATGTATGACACGTAGATCAATCTTGCAAGCAATCCACTTGCTAAGGAGACTAATATCAACATATAGAGAGAAGCAGCGAGATCTATATATGATGAGATACTTAGGAGCACAATCATAGACAGTGACATGGACATAGATATGGATGCGAAAATTCTTAAAATATAGGGACGCATGTGGGGGACGCCTCAGAAAAACATACTCCCTTTGTCCCATACTGCTTTTCCAATTTACTCTCTCCATCCAAAAATGTTTGTCCGATCCACAAAATGAGAACTTACAAATAATACATTTTTTTTCAAGAAAAAATTTGAACTTTTTTCATAAACAAAAAGAATGTTTTGTTTTTTTCTCTGAAAAGTAACTCATTTGTATCTAGTAAAATTGTTAAATTTTGTAGATATTCTTTAAAAATATGTTTTATTTTTAAGTTCTTGATTTGCAGACAAACATTTTTTTTTTTGGGGGGGGGAGCACTACAGTGAGATATCCCAAAGTGCTTGTCCTCCTTGAGAAGTCAAAAGAAAAAGTGAGTAAATTTCCACAAACTACCCCTCATATATGATTTAATGTGGTTTTAGATGTAGAAAATAAGGGATAATGTTGAAAATCTAATCAAACATACTAATGAGACATGCACTAATTGCATGTCCCCTGAAAAAGTTGAGTTCCCTGTGGTGCACAAGCAATATGAGATGGAGGCAGTATATTTTTATTGTAATATATTTTGTTCATATCCTTTCCTGAGATATCCCCCGGAATGTGTGATCTCAGGGATTTGATACAATTCATCTTCGATATAATTGAATCATTCTGTATTGGGTTGTGCTGCATTTGGTTGTGCCAAGCAGCCCGTGCCGATGTTTCTGACCAGTACATGCTGGTTGGACATTCAGCTTGGCTAAAGAACTGAATTGTGGCTCATCAGATACTGTATTTCAAATGATTTTTTTGTTTGTATAGTTTCCCTTGTCCTTCAAGTGTCATAATTTAACACCCTGAATAAGGTTTGAAATCATAAATTGACCCTGCCATGTCCTCACCGCTGTTTAACTCAAAGACGTGTGTCTCCAAGCATGCCCCAATTTGTTCCCCATGTGTGCCAGCTTAAAAGCAAAAAGTTCAATTGAACTTGATGCATGTCCATGTGTGGACATGCATGTTGGTGCTTCACAGATGGGACACTAAGCTTGTGGTGTATGATGTTCCAAATTCTGTTACTTATACAAAATGGATCTGAATTCCACTTAAAGGGTTGTGTTGTAGTCACTTTGCCCTTTGGCGAGTTGCCTGGGGGGGAAAGTACTCTTCTTGGTATCTTTGAATTCCTTAATGTCTTGAATTTTGGTGGCAAAATATAGTCTGACTAGCATGCTGACTTACAAAGGTTCAAGCGGTTGACTGGCCGGCATGAAATGGCTGTCTCTGCGCGAGACTATAAGTTTTACTCCCCGAGACACAAGTACAGGCGTGCTTCATCAAACTCCTTGCCAAGTATTTCCAGTTTGCCTGTAAGCTTTATCTGCCTTATGCTCACATGCTGATTGTTTTAATGTACTGTGATTGAATGTTCAACTAACATGTCATCATTCTGATATAATTCCTCAGACTTTTGCTGGCACAGATAATTCTTCTCCAATGCCTACAGGGCAAGGTTATCGTTCTGTCAATGAAGTAAGATACTTACCCTATCCTCGTGTTTCTTCTATAAGCATTTATTGTTCTAAAATGAGGTGGTTGGAGGTGATGAATAATTGAATATAGTGTGCTTAAAATAGTGCCAGTGAGAGTAGAAGCTCATTTACTTTTCTTAACATAGTAAAGTTGTTTTGTTTGTATTCTCCTTTGTTGGTTGTAGAGTTTCGTATTCTGATGCAGACTCATTTTGTGTGGTACTATCTTTTGAGTCATGGCATTTTTTTTAAAAATATTTCTCTGAACCAAGACTCTTACAGATTCTGTTGGAGTTAGCTGGTTCATCAAAGCTTCTGGAAAGCCACTTATATGTAGATTGTTGGCTCCAATTCTTACAACTAATTTTTTTATACGGATAGTTTACGGTGCTCAGTTTGTAAATACTGGAAAAGAAAACTCAGTGCGATTCTAATTATAATTGACTACCGTCTGCTATGACACCTTACCTAACTTGAGCTCCTGTTATTCAGGTCTTGAGCGTGAACTTCTATTTACGTTAGCAAGAGTAAAATAGAAAATTGTACTAGTTTTTTTTTTTTTTGGTAGCAGTACTTCTAATTTGTTTTTTTGTCTAAACATTCATATTCTTCCTCAGAGACTCTGTTCTGTGTTCTATCTTTGAATCAAGACCTGCACAGATCTGACTGGAGGTTTTTGTGACATATTATCAAGACTCGTGTTAAGCCCCATTTGTACCTATAAATTGTTGGCTTAGTTCAATTCGTACAATTATCTTTTGAAACAGAGTTTACAGTGATAACGGGCAAGCTGAATCATGCAATTCTTTATCTCTTCATGATAAAATGGGGTGAGTTTCTGACAATCACCTCTATAAAGAGAGGATGCTAGAGAGAAACTCTTGATGTTGTGAAAATTTTCTTCAGGATAGTGCGCTATGCTTATTTGACAGTTAATTTCTTCTCGGGTGAAGTCTGTAAAAACAATGACCAGAATACTCATCTTCATCATTTTTGGGGGGTTTTCTTGATAAACTAGAATGTAAGTCATGTATAGCTGGGTCTGCAATCTTATAGATCTTCTTTTTGGTTCGGCATGGCTTGCATAACCTTCGATGCCATTCTACATGCATTTTATTTTAAAAAATGTAACAGAAACAAAGTTTTGGTGAACATCTCTATCTTGTTTATATTCTTTGGTTTGCAGAGTTTCACCCCTTCGGGTGTGTTTAATTTAATTTTTGATCATGCGTGTTTAATTGATTTTGTTCTCTTATCCCATGACTTTTAAATAGAACACATTCAACCACATTTGTCGTCCATTGCTTGTGGTTGTGGTTGTAGAACAATATCATTGTGTAATGTGAGCTTATTCGGGGTGAGTAGTATCACCCTGGATGAGAGGTGAAGTGTAGCTTGAGTCCTCAGACCAAAGGGGGAGCAAATTGACATTAGACTTCTACCTTCGAGGGAGCAAGTAAACAAAAGTCAATCCTGGGGGAGTGCTTACACAATGATTTTCATCAAAAGAGAGGGTAAGTACAAGGTTCTAAAACTCGCTAGGCACTCCCAGGGCGGCCGGGCACCTTCTAGCTTCCAGGGCCAAGTACTTGGCGCCTAGTCGGGCAATTAATTGGGATAGTCGGTCTAGTTGGGCTATTCGGCGAGGGGCCTTCAAGCGCCTTGGCGGTGAGTACTCGGCATTTTAGACCTTTTAGAACACTGGGTAAGTATAGCTCGACCCAAGAGGCCATACGACGGGTACTTTGGCGGGTCACATTGGAAGGCTACCTTTCGGAGTGTTACTACTCAATCTTGGACCACGCATGAAGTTCTGCTCAACCTTGGAGGGAGCATAGGCAGTGCTCTATCTCAAGTGCAAAGTGGAGCAAGATTACATAGCTCGATCTCAAGTGAGAGCATAAAAGACAACTTAGGAGGGTGAGAATAAGTGTGGCTCTAAGGGCTCTGCTGTCAATTGAGGTGGGGTGCACCATGCAAGATTTCATGGCTTGATGCGGAGGAGAGCATATTACAAAAATCATCTTGGGAGGTTGAGAACAAGTGTGGCTCGGCCTTGGAGGGACCATTGGCACAAACCCATGGTCCATCCTCAACTTCAAAAGAGCGCAAGGAAACATAGCTCGACCTGGAGGGGAGCTTGCAAAATAATTACCTCATGGAGGAAAAGGCAGGTGTGCCTCTACTCAAGGAGACCTGATGAAATTTAAATGCACTCGCCTAAAAAGTTATGCATGATACCGTATTTAAATGGAACGGCTCAAGAGAGTTTCCACCTGGTTAGCCCTGCATTTAAATCAGACATGCTGCCGAAAGTCGCTTCGACTCAACACGGAAACAGCTGGGTAGAGACCACTAAGTATGTGAACCTTCGAATCTTGTTAATATGAACATACTCTTCACTGGTCCAAAGCTCTACCCAAGGATAGGGATTACACATGCAGTTTATAACAGGCTTGGCCAAATCCCATTTCGGTCTAATTGTAAGCCTACAATGTTTGAGGGCCCCAAATTCGATCTCAACTTGGGAGAGGGTGCACCCGACCTGAATCTCAAACTTGGAAGGCATGGTCTAAAGCCACTGAATTATTGTGACCACAAAGGTTTTTTATATTCTTGTGCGATGGGATACATGCAGAAGGGGACGAAAACCCACCTAACCTATGAGTATGTACCAATAAGATGAACGATGGCCAAATGGTGACTTTTTCTTCCACACTATGAAATCTCAATTCCCTTATGCTCTTTTATCACTCCATTCTAACTTGCTCATCAAAGGGTGCTTTAAGACTCCATCCCATGTGTGTCCAATCCAAGGCCTTGTGAAAGTAAATTAAAGATAACGTCATTGTTGCTTTATCTTTACTCAATGTCTATTCCTTTGCTTTCCATCGGTAGTATTGAAAGTTGTTTCTCCGGTTGTGTGAGATTTGTAAAATAAGATATGATTGTCCTTGTCGGTAAGGTATACTTGTCCTAGCTTAGTTGTAAAGCATAGTATATGCTTGTACTTGTCTTAGTTGTAAAGCAAGGCATATGCTTGCTCTATTATTAAGTTATGCTTCCCCTGATGCCTATAAAAGGGAAGCCATTCAATACTTGTAATCAGATTGTTCCAAGCAATAAAATTTCCTGTGTTCTCTATCAAAGATCCTATTCCTACTTTGTGTTTGTACCTACTTTGGTTGGGACTAGAGGGATTGAAGTTGAACTTTCAAATGCTTCATTTCAGCATCCTTTTGATAAAAGGCGGCTGAAAAAGTCTGAGTAGCATATGCCTTTTGAAGAAGTTCTTGATGGGCCACTTGGATCTTTTGTTGCAAATCATGGACGAGAAGTTCCAAAGAGGAGAGCTTTTTGTGGACAGTGGCCTCCAAAGTTTGCTGAGAATGGGCGATATTTTTGAAGAATTTTATCTTGGGCCAAATAGTTTGCTGGCTGGCAGTTTATGGCAGCTTCATCTGCTGAGATACTCTTTGTATTGCTTTTCTGGGAGAATGATGGTAGAATCTGGAATTTTATGGCGGTGAGTGGTTTTTTCTTGTGAGTTTTGGAAGTCTAATGGGGGAAAATCTTCTTCAGTCCAGGGAGAGGAAGAGCACATATAGCATACAATGGACTGAAAGGAAGGGCCAACTGTAGGTGTACGGAAAGGAGCAGGTGGAGGTTTGCAAGAGGAAGGTGATGGTGAAGGTTTTGATTTTGATGGCTTTGGAGGGTCACCATAGGTAACAAAATAGTCAAACCTTCCGGAGGATTCTCCAAGAAGATCAACGGTGGGGTCACCAGCTTCATACCTTTCTTGCCAAAGTTGTTGGGTAGATTTTTTCTTCCTTCTACGTTGGCGTATAGAGGAAGTATCTTCACTTTCACATAGAGTCATAAAGGCAATCATCAAATTCACAACGGTCAAAATATTTATGACCTGTCTCTGGATTTTGGAAAAAGTACACTGGAAGACCTGATGCCTTGAAATATTTGATTGGTGGCTCCGTGGTGTATTCATGCATGTTTATGCCTGAAGGGAAAATGACAGGATGGGAGGAGGATGACGATGTTTCTCTGGGAAAACTGATTTCAACAGTACCATCAGTTTTAGTGGTAAACAGGGTTTGCAGACTGTATGGGTGTGTCTTCATGTTGAGTTTTCTAATATGTTGTAACCAAAGATTTTGAGAGAAGCTTGAGAAGTTCAGGGCTGGTGATTTGGCGAGGGACATGGACACAAGAAGCTTGATGAGGGCATTGACTATTAGAAAAAAAGCTTCATATGTGGAAGTGGGGAGTGACATAGGTCAAGGGCATGGTTTTGAAGGTGATAGGCCATTTGTTAGTGGAGTGTAGCTGCAAATGTTGTTGAAATTTGGGAGACACCACCAATTTGTGTCTGCACCTTTAAAGCCGTAAGCAGATGAGGATCTGCCAATGGCATGTTGAAATTTGGAAAAAGGTGAAGACTACAGTTCTGGCATTCAGTGTGGTTTGGACAGTGGCGATGCATGCATGTTGATATTGTAAGAACTGAGTGTCAACCAGAGCAAGTCTGGAAGTGACCGGTAAACCTTTTCGGCCATGAAATGTTACTGCCAAACAAATTGCTCCAAAATGGGAAAATACTTATTGCTGCCAAAGGCAAGGCAAATCAGCAGGAATTTCCAATGGGGAGAGTTGTTCAGCTTCAGTGGTTGGTTTGAAACATTGATCAAATTTAGATGCTCGAACATATTCTTTGACAGAAGTGGGTCACTTTGTGGAGAAAAGCTGAGTGATGGTCTTTCTTACAGAGGTGACAGGTTTAATGAAAACATTTTAGGGGTTTAGAAATGAAGATCAGTGAGAGAAACTTTGTTATCTCCAGGAAGATACTTAGATTCATACAGATATTCTAAATTGGAAGAGGAGGCTGAGGAATTTCATCTGGTAGAGGAACAAGGAGTAAGAGCAGTGCTCGTAGAAACACGATTTAGACTCATTGAGAATATGTAAAGACCTGGGTTCTTCCTTTCCTCGTACAACAAATCCTTTTGAATCTTAACTAATTTTGGTTATTATAATGTTGTATGCAAGGGTAATTAAACCGAGACACATCGCTTCTCTATAAGCCTACAAGTCTCAAGGTACTTTAACCCTACTATACAAGATTTTTGTAACCAAAATAGTTAAAGGGAAGAACAACACAGTTCTTGTGAAGTTTCTGATGTGGAAGATCCTTAGGAGGCAACCACAGAGCATGCACTTCTTAAAGTAGGAAAAGATTTGAAGTAATTTTGGAAAAGAAGTTCCCAGAAATAGGTTTAAGCTAAGAGCTCCATGGCTCTGATAGCAAAAATGCAAACACAAAGTAGGAATATGATCTTTTGGTAGAACAAACACACGAGAAATTTTACTGCTTGGAACAATTTGATTACAAACATTGGATGGCTTCCCTTTTATAGGTGTAAGGGGAAGCATAACTTAATAATAGAGCAAGCATATGCTTTAATTTACAGCTAAGCCAAGGACAAGCATATATTATGCCATACATCTAAGCTAGGACAAGCATATCTTATAGACAAGGGCAAGCATATCTTTTTTTACAAATCCCACACAACCGGACACTCTTTCAGCCTTTCTCCTAAGGATCTTGTGCTCAGGTTGGACCAGGCCAAAAATGGATGTCATCAGATAGTATCTTCATAAGATTTTACTGTTTCTTACAACAATCAAATTTTCATGTTGATTATGTTATTTGCATGCATAGTACTCTTACATGAGTGGCAGGGTGTCTTGGGGCGAGGCTAAGTCACATGTGTGAGTCACCATGCTGGAGTATCCTGTAAGGCTGATACAGCCATCAGCCATGATTTCATGTTGACGTCACCTGCACTTCAAATTAGAGTTACCTTATATAAAGGAGTGAAGATGTTATATAAAAGGGTGGGTGCAACCTAAGTCACATAATGTGGGAGTGGTTTGGGGGAGGGAGAGCGTTTTTATGAAGTTACTTCGAGAGCCTAGGGTGTTTATATGTCCATAGACCTATATATGTTTATCTGTCTTAAAATCTATATCTCACCTTGCGAATGGAAACTCATCGGCAGTTGCCCACTTTGTGTTTTATCTTCTTGTCCCACGTCACTTTGTAGTTAGAGGGATTCTTTAGTTCTATAAATGCCTGCTGATGTATGTGCCCGACGTTGCCTGTGCAATTTTGACAGATGTCTTCTAGCAGCTAAAAACTGTATTGGTTTGCTGATTTGCGCGTAACATAACTTAGTTCTTGAATTAAGTTCAGATTCTCCTCATGTTTCCCAATCCACTATTTTAGAACAGGAGCGTTGGGTAGTTTGAGCGAATTATGTGACTTAGAGAGCAACCAAATCTGTTACCTAGCTATCTTACGATCTTAGAGCTACTGTGTTGGTGGTACTTGTGAGTGCTAATTTACATGCTTGTATTGGTATTTCTCGAATAAACTGCTGGAGTCAATAATTGCATAAAAAAAATTCTTCCTGGTTTTGCAGCCACAAAATCAACAGCAAACTCCATCCAAGCATCATCTGGAACCACTTTTGCATCATCCCCAGTTCCATCCTCTGCACCACAACCATCAACAACCTATTCAGCAAACTCAACATGCAGCTCAGTTTTCTCACAACCATCAGTGTGGGCCACCTTCACACTTGCCTGGAATTGCTCATGTGCAGCAGTCTGCAACGATTTCCCATCACATGGCTTGCTTACAACCACTCTCAGGAGGCCACGTGGGAGGTCGCTTGCATGTGTTGGTGTGTTTCCTTTGGAATACGTTCTTATTGCTACTCCCTCTGTCCCAATTTGTTGTGTCTATTTCCTTGTTTGGACGTCTCAAAAAATCGTCTATATTTTTCAATCTATAATGTTTTTTATAGTCAATATGGATCTTATTTGATAGATCTCAATTAGTTTTTTAAAACAAAGATTTCAAAATCATAAAAAATATTATAGAATTTGAAATATAGACAACTTTTTGAGAAGTTCCAAAAAGGAAACAGGCGCAACAAATTGGGACGGAGGGAGTATTTTATTATTGCTTACTTTGCATTGACTGTCTCTCATGGATCACTGCTGGCATGATAAATTCTATCAATTCCAGCACTGAAGACGTGCTTGGTGAGTTTTCGAATGGATTTTATCTAGATTTTATCAAAATCTGATAAAATCAAGCCTTGATTTTATCAGATTTAGATAAAATACATTCGAATACAGGGTTTCCTACCCATGAAGTTTTTTGTGATAAGTAAGGGCGTTTGGTGTGCTTCTCGAATCAGATTAGCAGAGAGCATTTTTGTTCTGCTAATCTGGAAGGAGCTAGGTAATCAACTTGTAAAATAGGTTATTGGGAAGTCGGCTGGGTCAGGAATTCAGGATTACTACACTACCAATGTCTTTACTCATATTGCCCTGCCTTGTATTTTCGACCACAAACCATGGTACTTGATTGTTCCAATGGACAATCGGCGACCTGATGGAGCAGATCTTGCATGAGTGGCCCAAGCGTTAGGCCATTAAGGCCACCAAATTGAGAAGGCCTCACTTTTTAGTCCACATGTCTAGAGGTATATATCTATTTATAAGAGCGTGACTTATTAAATTTCTGTAATTAGCTAAAGAGAGAGTCAATGGAACAACTGCGTTTGACATTGTCAGAGCAATTTGCTCGTTTGATACTACTTAATTTCATTTTGATTAGAGAATTGGCTATATTTTATTGTCCATAGAAACCTAAACGTCTCACATTATCCCTGAAAATTCTTCACTCAATTTCAAAAAGCTTTATAGCTGTCTAGAGCAGGACTTGGAGGCATAGATTAATAACTGCATTTATCAGAGATACAAGTGGATTAGCCACATTAGCAATTGAAAAAGAAGTATTAATAAAACAACTTGATTTTAAAAATAGGATTTGTAATTTTGCATAAAAAACAACAAAAATACATTTCAGTTGTTAAATTGAAATTAAAACTTTAAACTCTGAAAAGGCCTCATGTTAATATCTCAAATTGGTTCATTAATACATAATGGCTTTGCCATTTCTTGTGCCTAATTTGGGTTGATAAATGGCAAAGCCATTTTTGGCTTGGGTAATGGCTTACCATTGGAACTCATTTTTGGAGAACTCATGCAAAATAGTGGCTTTGGCTTGAGAAATGACTTGCCATTGGAGAGGCTCTAACGGTTATTTCAACTTGGTTTCTCCACCTGATTTTAGTGTTTATTTATTTATTTATTTTTATCTTTGTCGGTTGTGCTTGTTTCTATGTGTACGTGGATTATCATTTTGAACAGAGATACTTATGATTTTATGAGAGTCGTTGATATTTAGTAAAATGTGTTTATCATCTGAAGGTTAAACCAAATGGAACCAATTCATAATCGGAAGGTTAATTTGTCTAAAATGCCTTGTTATCAGTTATGTATTTGATGCACACAGCCTTATATTTGCTTCGATTATGCCTACTAATGTCCTGCTTCATTTGCTACAGAGGATCATTTTATTTGAGATTCAATTGGATGAGTAATTGTTTTCTTAGGTACTTTCTTGTCTGCTACCTTTACGGTCACTAATCTGTTGTATTGTTTGCTTAAATTTCAGCCGACAAGTCCTGCTAAGTTTTGTGATGAATGTGGAGCACCATATTTGAGAGAGACCTCTAAATTCTGCTCAGAGTGTGGTGTTAAGAGGTTAGGAACCTGAGATAATTATTATTTTATTTCTCCTCTCCCATTTTCTCTCATTTTTTTTGTATGTAATGTTTTTTTTTTTTTTTTTTTAATTTTTATTATCTAGGCGGATGTCAATATTGTTAGTTGTATTATGGGAGTCCATGGTGCCAACAGCTAGGCTTACAGTCCATACATTGTATGTAATGTTGGTTTGTGGACTACAATTCAGTTGTAAATAATCCTATGGTTATTTGAATTGTATACTTTCAAGTCGTAATTTATCCCTCGAAACGAGAGGAAAATAGGATGGGTGACCCAATGCTTGATGAACGACGGTTGTCGTCATTTGTCGTTATTTATTTTTATTTTTTTCTTTGTGTGATGAATAGCTGAGAATTTTATTTTTTGCAAGTAAATCACCTTTACAATGCCCGTATGATTTAGGGACATTCAGTTGGCTGCTTTAGTAACTATTGAAAAAAGAAATTTCGTTTCCTGGTAGAGTTTCGGGACAAAGAATCTTGCAGTAAAATGTAAAATTCACTTGCCCCATACAAGTTGCAACCGAAGAATCTCGTACCTATGCTTACTGGAGTGGAAAATGTTCGATTATGTGCTCTTTCGCCGCAATAACACAAAATCTATCATTTGATAACGATCCTCGATGAGCAGAGACGGATTAACAAATTTGCATTAAACGTGCAGAGACGGATTAATAAATAAATAAAAATTAGAAAGGAAACCTGTATGTTTATAATCTTCAAATAACACAAACCTGTATGTTTATAATCTTCAAATAACATATTTTTTTGCAGGGGCCAATTTTTGGGAGGTCCACTGTAGGTATTTACTAAACTAAAGTATCAGATCCACTATGCAATTTCATAAGTTCTGCAGTCCACACGCGTGTCTAAAATACAAAAATACCCCTCAACTTAAAACCCAAATGATGTCGTCATTTTCTTCTTTCTCCCCAACATTTTCTCTCTCCTTCTCCCTCATTCGCGATCTGCTCTCTCTCTCTCTCTCTCTCTCTCTCTCTCTCTCTTCTCGAACGCTTCTTTTCCGACCACCGGCGTCGCTACAACCACCAACGACAGCGCCCTCTCTCTCTCTCTCTCCTCATCGCCTCTGAAATCTGGTCGAGAGGATCCATTTACAAAATGGACAGGAAAGGAGAAAATTAAGGCATAGAAATGGACAGGAACAAAGAAGATGAATCGGCCAACTTTCCTCTTGGGCGAATATTGTTGGACGAGAACTCATTGTTGTTCCAACCTTTTGACTGAAGTTGGAACCCAATTGAGATTCCACTAGTAAATCCGATCTCGACGATGTCACTAGGAGAGCTACAGCTGAATCTGATGCGCTAATTGAAGGAGGAACACCAGTAAGAATTACTTTTCCTTTGTGTCTATCTTGTTTCGTCTTGCTTGGTTTTTATCCTCTCATCTATCATAGATTTTAGACCATGAGATATATATAACTTGAACCTTCAAATAAAATGATTACAATCCCTTGATCAAAATATCCTAGGTCGGACATCGAAGCGCACTTTAAATCCCACTAGCATATCCTAGTTTCGGGTTTATAGTTAAATTGGATTTCTGGTAGCTAGTATTGGGTTCATTTGATTATGTACATATTAGTAGTAGGTTTTTTTTTATAAGTACATCAGTAGTAGGTTGTTAACAATGTAGAAGGATTTCAAATAATAGTAGCCTTTTTTTTTGATAACTTTTGGGACAAAGAGTGGAGAATCTAGTATTCTGGGATTTGGGAACATTGTGGCTGTTGGCTATTCTTGTACTCAGTTAGTTTTTTCTTTTTCCTTTTTAGTGCTAATAAGCTTAACTCTTGGAGGCAGCGGCACCACCAGATAAATTCATATGTTGAAAATGAGGACCAATTCACACCATGAATACCAATAGATAAGTTCATATGTTGAAATTTTGGACCAATCTATGGCATAAATACAAATAAATAAGTTCATATGTTGAAAATTATGACTAAATTTAGGCCATGGATATGAATTATTACATTCAGGCAATGAATATGATTAGATAAGTTCATATGTTGAAAATTAGGACCAATCTAGGCTATGGATATGAACAGACAAGTTCATATATTAAAAAAAAGGAACAAATTCTGGTCATGGATATGCAATAATATTAACAGATAAGTTTATATGTAGAAAATTAGGACTGATTCATGTCATGAATATGAACAGATAAGTTCATATGTTGCAAATTAAGACAATTTAGGACATAAATATTAACAGATAAGTTCATATGTTGAAAATTTTGACCAAATTCTGGTCATGGATATGCAATAATACAAATAGATAAGTTTATATGTCAAAAATTAGGACTGATTCATGCCATGAATACGAAAGATAAGTTCATATGTTGCAAATTAAGACAATTCAGGACATAGATATTAACAGATAAGTTCATATGTTGAAAATTATGACCAAATTTAGGTCATGGATATGCAATAATACTAACAGATAAGTTTATATGTCAAAAATTAGGACTGATTCATGCCATGAATACGAACAGATAAGTTCATATGTTGCAAATTAAGACAATTTAGGACATAGATATTAACAGATAAGTTCATATGTTGAAAATTATGACCAAATTCTGGTCATGGATAAGCAATAATACTAACAGATAAGTTTATATGTCAAAAATTAGGACTGATTCATGCCATGAATACGAAAAGATAAGTTCATATGTTGCAAATTAAGACAATTCAGGACATACATATTAACAGATAAGTTCATATGTTGAAAATTATGACCAAATTTAGGTCATGGATATGCAATAATACTAACAGATAAGTTTATATGTCGAAAATTAGGATTGATTCATGCCATGAATATGAGCAGATAAGTTCATATGTTGCAAATTAAGACGATTCAGGATATATATATATATATATATATATATATATATATATATATATATATATATATATATATATATATATATATAGAGTCGTGTTCTAGTCCGGGAGTCCCGGATTTGGACTCCATGTTCCCAATATTTTTTTGACGATCCGAGCCGTCCAATGTGTTCAAAAGGTGTTTTCCAAGGCCCCCGCGAGAAATCTTCAAAAAAAAATACCGGGAAGGGCTTGATCCAAGCAGTTTTTGCAAAAACTTTATATTTACAGTTTTTGCGAAAAACTACTTGGATTAAGCCCTTCCCGGTATTTTTTTTTTGAAGAGTTTTCGCGGGGACCTTGGAAAACACCTTTTGAACACATTGGACGGCTCGGATTTCCCAAAAACAATGTTTAAAAGCATCAAAACACCGAAAAATGCTCCAGTCCGGGATCGGATCCCGGACTGGATCACCGGTGTATATATATATATATATATATATATATATATATATATATATATGAACAGATAAGTTCATATGTTGCAAATTAAGACGATTCAGGATATAGATATGAATAGATAAGTTCATATGTTGAAAATTATGACCAAATTCAGGCCATGAATATGAACATATAAATTCATATGTTGAAAATTAGGACCAATTAAGTGCATAGATATGAACAGATAAACTTATATGCTGAAATAGGATCAATCAATTAAGTGCATGATACGAATAGATAAATTTATATGTTGAAATAGGACCAATCAATTAAGTGCATATATACGAACAGATAAATTTATATGTTGAAAGTAGGACCAATTCAGTGCATTAATACAAACGGATAAGTTCATATGTTATAAATTCAAACTGAATTGGACCATTGATATGCATAAATACAAAAAATAAGTTCATATGTTGAAAATTAGGACCAATTCAAGACTCTACAAAGATGATTTGCTATATTTGAAGTCTCTAGCAGGGAATCCGTCTCAATCTCAAATTTTTTTGGTTGTTTATGTCTGTGCTAGAGACAAAGAATCGTCATGGATGTTTGCCCTTGTCCGTGGTATGATTAGAACCTGGCGTGGAGATCAGACTCTACAAAGAATCATCGTGGATGTTTGCCCTTATCTGTGGTGGCACTTCCTTTGAGAAATCAACCAAAGACGGCTTTCCACAGGCGCCATCCCTTCTAATACTCCCATTTCACTTCATTGTTTGTTCTCAAAGAATCCAGCTCAAAACTCAAAAAACTTCTTCTAGATATTACTAACTTCACATGTTGTTTTCAGAAAACATTGTAATATTTTCACTTGTTTGCCAGGATAGAACTTGCATAGTCAGGAATGTAGCTATATTTTCACTTGTTTGCCCCTTTTACAGGTGGCAAAGTGAAGAATCAAGAGTTGTAGATGCTTATGGTTTTACTATTATAAAGAGGAGTCGTGGGTTTACGTTACATTGTTTTTTACATCTCTATTAGAAGAAGCGAAGGAAGGACCTTGTTTAAGGCTAGTAGTTCTTTGAAGTCCATGTGTTGTTTTATCATTCAATAGGCTTTTGTGGCAATTAAATGGGGTTTTAATAAGAAAAATATTTCAAAACATGCAAACTATGACTACTTTCAGGAGGAAAGATCAAATAGGTGGAAGAACTTACTGGAACTGCATGTAGAGTCCTCTCTTTAAAGGAAGATGACAAGATATTACATGTCAAAAGCTATTGAACAAGATGATTTAAGTGACAAGAATCCATTGTCTGATGGTTCAGCGGAACACAAAAAATTGGAGGAAGGCATGCCTGCCGGAATAAAGATAAGAAGTCTAAACATGGTCAGAGAGTAGACCATCCCTTCATGCCATCGAGGATATGATGAGTATTCAAGTGAAGAATACAACCAATCAAGCACAAGGGATGTGCATG
The DNA here is from genome assembly GCA_022606695.1 of Vaccinium macrocarpon. Taxonomy (NCBI): domain Eukaryota; kingdom Viridiplantae; phylum Streptophyta; class Magnoliopsida; order Ericales; family Ericaceae; genus Vaccinium; species Vaccinium macrocarpon. The sequence goes on from CM040175.1 coordinate 11,771,039, forward strand.
TCTATTGTCTTGGAATTTTAGTATAGTGTTTTTTTTGTTTTTTTTTTTTCAGAAATCCTTTTTAGGTACCAAATTTCTTTGTATAGAGAGAGAGAGAGAGAGAGAGAGAGAGAGAGAGAGAGAGAGAGAGAGAGAGAGAGAGCTACAAGAAACTGGTTCATTGGAAGAGAAAGGACAATGGGCTCATTGGGTAAAAACAATCAAACTCGAGTCCTAAACTCTAGTGCACAATCGATGCCTGATCAACAACTTTCAATCTACAATTAGCAAATTATATCTATCCAAAATAAAGAACGGATAAACTTATTTGTTCAAAGTTGTTCACTATATTTGTTCACCACAACTAACAGATAAATTTATCTCAACAATTTTTTTCACCATCAAAGAAGAACCGACAAGGCTCCATCAACCCCAACCCAACATTCTCCTTCTCAAAGAATAAAAGAGAAAAGGAAAAAGACAAAGGGGTAGATGCTCCAATTTTTTCATCTAAGTTCTCAAACTGCACTTCATTTTGAGTAAGGAATTATCAATATAGGCCAAGTTTCTTTCCCTGCACTCTTTTCGCCATTGGTGCTTCTTTTCTTTGGTTGTTTCTGCAACAGCACCAGTGGTATGATCTTTTCCGAAGATTGTCTCCAGTTGATCAAACTTTGGAATATGCTGCAAATAGAACTTCTTTGCATCAGGTTTGCCTGTTGTGGGAAATTCAAATTGAACTCCTTAAGTTTCAAAAATCTGCATGTAAGTAGATAATAATGAGTGTAACTTACAACTATTATTTCATTATGTAGAATGAAACAAGCTAACACAATATCAGTTTGACTTTGAAAAGAGTAATGAGGCTCAACCCCTCATGCTACGGTGGGAAATCGCTTTTTTCGCACACCAAATGCCCTCTCAACTGTCTTTTGTAAGAAGGCATGTCGGTGGTTAAAAAGCCCTTGAGCATTTTCAAGTGCGTGCTTGGAGTATTATCGCTGTAGATTAGCGAACTAAGTTTAATTCTAGGAATCAACTTACTTTAAGCTGGGACATCAGGTACACACACAAAAATCAATTACCTAGTTTAAACAGGAATATCAGGTACCCACACCACATACTTTTTTCAATTTCCTATTATACTCAAACAAAGTCCTATAAAACTTCCAACAAAGGAATAGTATAGGGAACAACTACATCAATATGAGGGAGCTATCCAAATTACCAAATGATTCCATTTCCATGATGTTAAGAAAAAGAAAAATGATCCCATTTCCATAATCTTTTTCGCTTTAAAAAATAATGCATCCAAGGTTACCTAGCATAAATGATCATCTAGTCCCCTCAACTATCAGTGTATGCCCCCCTGATTTTTTAAATTAACCTAGCCACTAATGCATTGAAGCAGACCACCAATTCTTTTGCTCCGAAAATCGCAAAAAGATAATACAAGAAAGGTAACATAGACAATGCTACACACTCACCGACTTGGATGCTTAGAGAGAGGGAGGTGCTTAACAGTGCTGCTGATAAACTCTTTTCGTCTAGTCATTTTGTCAAACACGTGGGCTACGACCAGAGTATAAGATTAACTCTCTCACTATATGGTATTAAACATTAAAGGCGCATCATACGAAATACATTTCCAGAAACTGTATTGGATGAAATTCATCAACGAAGAAAAATTAGAAAGAAAGACGAAAAGAGCAAAAATTGAAAAACGAACAAACAAAAAAAGGAACTAGAAAGAAACACAAATTGTACAAAGTTTCTGAAAGAGAAAAGAGAGAGATTCTCTAATGTGCATTATAAGTTTCGTGGCACACAGATTCAAGAACCACATAAATTCTCATTTCACAAACAATGAAAAAAACGCGAATAAACAAAAATTCTAAAGAACCAGAAAGAGAAGAGGAAAAATTGCTCAAATTGTTTTGTAGAGAGAGAGAGAGAGAACCAGAACTGCCATTTTGCTGAGGCCTTCGACCGTAGAATCGTTCTTGATCTTGGAAAATCATTGGCAATGTCCCCTCTTCAAGCTCTATGTCAGTTTCTTTGCTCTAAAAATAACGACGTATTTCGTAGGGACATTTTTGTCTTGTAAAAAATAAGGAGTGGACCTGTGGCTTTACAAAATTCATAATAGTGGACACGAGGTCTTGTAAAAGTGGACAGTGGACTGAGCCATGTACAAACACTCATAATGGACTTCTCACCAATTATTTAATAAGAAGTTGGTGACTATATGTAACTTTATCGTATAATTAGCAGAAAGGGGTGTGTTTGCACAAAAAAATAGTGTGAAATTTGGCATTCCAAGAAATGCATCAAACAAATATCCTCATGAAAAAATACGGAATAATTTTAGTAGAACACTAATATAAATTTATTACAGAATAATGGAAATATGAGTGTTTAATACTAGTAATAAAAATATAATTCTAAAAAAGTTGGGGCCCATGCCTCCCGGCCTAAACTCCATATCGGACCATCTATTTGTAATGACCCGCCCTAGTTAACCTGCTAATTTTTAGCCTGATCACGTAACTCAAAAAGTTAACCTCAAGTTATCCTATCAATGTGGGACAACCTCCTTTGTTGGGGGTCTCACAATCTCCACCACTTTGGATAACAACGTCCTCATTGCACCCAATGTCCATCACGTCCACCCACCAACCGATGTGGGACAATTACCCGCTTAAGCACGTCAAGCTCCTCAAGCTTGTCTCATGTGGGACCCACCCAAGCACGACAAGCACCTCATATAAATCTTATATCTGTATTATTCTATTATGCGGAAAACAAATATAACAAGAATCTTGAATTCAACACATCTCAAGAATAATAAATAAAATGTACCTTTGCTTGCCATTGAGATTAGGGAGAATAAACCCCTTAATTACAATCACTTTAATTCTCGGCTCACTTTCTTTTCTCTGTCTCTAACTTTCTGGATTACCCAATCACTTTAATTGACAGAAAAACACATGTATAGAAGGTGTAGGTATTCTATCCTTTTATAGAGGAGAGGAGAGGGTCATAGAGTTAATTATAAAAGACTCATAATCCACCAAAGACTCTTTTATGAAGAGTATTTCCCAAACAAACTCTAATTGGTTATGATGACAAACCTTATCTTTTATTGGCTTATATGACATTGGAATCCCGATTGTAACAAATATGCATAAAACATGGAGTCTTAGTGGGACACAAAGACGTGAGTCTAACACCTCAATCTCCTCCCTTGTCGGGCCCACCTGAGCACGTCTCTTTAAGGGACCCTACCCACAATTCTGGTTGGTGTCGGCTTTGATACCACCTGTACAACTGGCCCCAAGTGAGTTGCTAAGTTTTAGCCTAATCACGTGGCTCAAAAGGTCAATCTCAAGTTATAAAGGCCGTGTTCGGAAAAGTTTTTGGCTAAGTTTTTTTGGCGTTGAAAGTTCCAAGTCCCACCCAGGCCACTTTTACTAGCAATGACTGGGCTAGTAGGCCCCACTCAAATCTTCTTTTTTTTTTCCGAGTAAAAAGTTGTATGGAGTCCCATCTAGTGGGCCCTTCTCAAATCCAATGCCTCTCTCTTCTAACGCCTTTGATTTCCTTTGGTGGATCCCCCTCTGACGCATGATCTCATTTATTAAGGAGGGAAACTAGGAAGTTTTACTTTCAACTCCAAAAAAGAATTTTAGAGTTCTTATCCAAACACAACCAAAATAATTGAACGACTCGTTATATATACCGCACTTTTCCAAGTTATTCCACCGATGTGGGACAACCTCCTTTGTTGGGGATCTCACACTATCTCCATGAAAGGAGTGAGAAGATGCCATTGTAGGTTTAGTACACGTTTTGAGCATAAAAATTAGTACTACGTCGAAAGGCAAATCCTACCCTTTTTTTTTTGTGTGTTAGTAATTGATAGAATTCATAATACAACATAAGGGAATACAGATGTGTAATTGATAAAATTTCTTTGAAAATTACTTAAAATACGAAGAGAAAGTGTAATTTCCCTTTGCAATTTTCAAATGGTGAGAGCCATACAAGTGTGAATTACATCAAAATAAAATCAAAATTCACAATCATTATAATTCAATCCAACCAATAGCCTCATTAGAACATCTCCAACCATACCTTCATATTTGTAAAATGACGAATCATTGCTTCATTTGAATTCTTCATTTTGAACAACCGTATTTGATTCGTCATATTTGAAGAATTACCCACTAAATGAAGAGCATTCTTCATTTCAATTTCATTTTGATGGGAAGGTAATTGTGATACCTTCAAAATAAGATCACTTTTCAATATATTTTGGTAATATTTTAAAATTTGAATATTTAAATTTTGGATGGAAAATTAAGTTTTAGAAACGAATTGAATGAAAATTTGAAAAGAAAAGATAAACATGAAGAAGTTTTATTGGAGTTTGTTCAATTACACTTTTTTGATTAAGATAGACTACAACTATAATTCTTCATAAGGAAGAAGTGGGTTAGAGATCCTCTTAAGGAGATAAATAACCCAATAAATTGGAAACAAGGTTATTATTGATGTAAGTCCAACCTCAGCTAATAGTCTTATTAATGGAGAAATTACCCTATAAATACAAAGGGAATAACACCCACATGTAAGTGCGGAGATTTGAACTCCTTACATTCTAGTGAGATGTAGGAGTCTTTGGCCAACTAAGGTAGACCTTATAGTTATAAATAATCTCATTTACCATATCTATTGTCCCATTTAACCACACTCATATGAAGTATTCTTTCTTGGATTGGTGTGTGCACACAACCATATAGAGAGATAGAGGCAAACGCCATAGTAGCGTTTTAAGAAATGGTGGATGAGTTCTTTTTTACATCACAAAAAACTATTCCATCTTTGATTGTGTGGTTATACTTCTAAACTCCAGTCCATGAAAAGGAAAAATCCAAAAAAATTCATTCTCTTGTTTGGTTTGAGAGAAAAGAGAGGAGGGAAGAAAATGTTGAAATAGAATATTAAGCACAATGATAAATTTTCCTGTAATTCTACAACATTTTTCTTCTTTACTTATGTATATCTTCTCTTCTCTCTTTTTTCCCAAGTGCCAAACAGAGCATAAAGATTCCAACTACCACTAAACATAGCATGGTACCTACTATATTCACCCGATCTCTATATCCAACCTCTATATACCTCTAACAAACATGCCATTAGATTAAACAAAGTTGGATATAGGCTTCGCAATTGTTATCAAGCATAAGGGCTTGTATTGTAATTTTATCAAGCATAAGGTGGACTGATTAATCAAAAAAGGGTAAAATTTGGGTTAGTTTGTAATTCATCCAAGTGGATATAATAACCGGGGAGAAACGTAAGGCTGAGGCTTTGAATTATAGTAATCGCTGGTTGGAAGCTGAAAGACTCTTTCTTTGGATTGAAAATACGGAACTCTTCAGTTGCAGCCAAGTTCTTGTTCCTCCTCAACTCTCTCCCGCTCGAGCGTTCTCGCTGCGTTTGATTATGTCGCACTGATACTCGTTTCAGGTTTCAAACTGACTTATCTGTTTATTATTGCTCTGCCATTTTTATAAGAACCAGATATCCGGCCAGCTTATCCGTACCAACACCGGGCAAACCGGCTCCAAGTTCGAAATGTCTGGCTTCAGTGGTATTCGATCATGCAAAACACTTAATTGCTTTCTAATGCTCATTCGTGGGTTTAATGCTTTGCCATTTCCAGCTTTAGAAAGTTTTAAAGGAGAAAATAAACCTCTGTGCTGTGGTCTCTAATTTGGTAGATTATTTACAGCAAGTCAGCTCTTATATGTTGACTCTCTCTCTCTAATGTAGTGCCCAAGGCTGCAAATGAACCGAGCCGATACTCAGTAAGGGCTTGGCTCCTTTAGTATTTTAGGTGTGTAATAAATAAGCAGAGCTCGACCCTCTAAAGCATGACTTGGCTCAAAAAATCTCAACTCGGTTTTATAGGCTTTTCTCGTTTAGTTACAAGGTTTGGCTTTTTAAGGGCTCCCATTCTGCAAGATCTAGAAGAATTATCTAGTGTAAGATTTAAAAAATTTCGGTACCCAATCATAGAACAATTTATTTATTTATTATTTATTATTATTTTTTATGACCAAGTGTCCGGGCCAGCTTACGTGCACCTTGATGAATTCTCGAGTGAGACTATCACAACAACCCACTGCCATGGCTCCCACTTAAAGTTTCCCTTCAGGAGAATCGAACCCTTGCTATGTTGCAAGCAAGCATTCGCCCTTCATAGAACAAATCTTAATATTAACCCTTGCTCCGCATCCTTGTTTAGTAAACGAGTTGAGCTAAAAAACTACAAAGCTTGGCTCGGCATCTGTGTGCTACGCTTATCTTTTGTAAGCGTTGAGCCTTTTTCTTTTTCCTGGACGAGGTTTTAACTTTGGGAACATTTTGTGATTTTCAAGTAATGCAATAGAAATGATGATAAATGGGAACTCTTTGATTATGTTTTACATTTTTCTTCGATTCTTAGTGGCAATTTAATTTCTTTAACATGAAGGACCTGATTAAGTGACTTCATGGCTCAGTTCTTTCAACAGTCTTGGATTTTTCAATCAATGAGCAGGGCTCTCTCTCTCTCTCTCTCTCTCTCTCTCAATAGAGACTTCCAGCCAGACCAACCTTCATGCTAAATTATTGAGCAATGCTACCAGTACAACATTTGGTGATCATGTCTAGGATACCATTTGTGTTGTCACTCCTGCATTTATAAAACCCTTGACATGTGGGGCTTAGTCCACCAATGCATTAAAGACAAACTCACATGGTATCCCAAAACATGATCATCAAAAGTGGTCATCATAATGTGTAAAATTTGGAGGGGCCATCTTCTAGTCTCTACTTCTGAAGTGCATCAGTTTCTTACATTCATCTTAAGAAGACTTTACCAGCTCAGTTAAAGTGCTAATATTTTCTGGTGTAACAACAGGTATTGTGCAGGATATGATGAGTGTCCTTGGAAGTCATCCTTGCACCTGGTCTGTAAGAGTACAGGAGCAAAGATTTAGTAAAGTTCCTTGTTTTTGGTATTACAATCCAGACTTTTATTTTAAGGGATCAGTTTTTCTTCAATGTCCATGCATTTCAACTGGTTCTAAACGAAGCACTAGGATCCATCAGCCTATTTTCTCAAGTACCATGGACAGCGGGGTGGATCCAGATGATTCTACTGACTCTAATGAAAGTTCCTCCGACGATGAAATTGAAGAGGTATGTTGAGTGCTCTTTTTTGGATTTGTCAGTTGACAAGTTACATGAAAATGAAAATGAATTGGAGAGAAAGAATTGGATTACAGTGGAATATTGACATATTGTTGATCGTAGCAGTTTTTCTATGGGTTTATCCAAAATGCTAAGAGCATGACGTAGTTGATAGTTAAACAAACAAAAAAAAGTTGTCCTCGTACAAAATTCTTTTTGATTCTTCAGTCTTCATTGCTACTATTATTCTTTCTTAAACCAAAAACTTCATCCAGTTTTAATTTTTTCATCCTCAGTTGTTCTAACTGGAATGCTTGTTATAAACTCATGTGCAGATATATGCATCCTTACTCACAGGCATGCACACCCTCACTGCTTTTGATTTGATAACCAATCCGGCTTCACATTTTACAGGTGAACAGTGAAATGCTTAGAGAAAATCTTGAAAGAATTGTGGGAAAAGATGACTCTGCCTTTAGTGGATTAGATCTGGCAACCCTTATTAGGAACAAGTATGGGAGGTCTTATGATGTTCAACTGATAAAGAAGGTATGTTGCTTGCGTAGTGAATGAAAAGGCTGAAATTGGGATGACTTAACACCACTGTTGTGTACTTTCTGCCCCTTGTCACGAAAAGCTTTTAGGAAAAAAATAGAAAGGGGTGCTTCAACGTCTCATGGCCACTAATTAACCCATTTTCTCATGCAACTTTTTTGTAAAATTGGTTTAGGCGGTCATAGCTATTGAGATTCCACTTATTTTTCTCCAATGTCGATGTCAATTTATGTTTTCGGAGAGTGGACTGAGTTTTAGTTTACTTTTATAAAAGCTATTTCCTCGGTGATTTTCTCATTTATATGAGGCTTTTGAGTTTTCTATGGGAATAAAGGGTTTTTCTAGGGTGTCTCAGACTCACTATCAGCAAGCAACTGCTTATTGGTTTAAGAAGAATCTCACAACTATTTTGCTCTAGTTTCCTCTGCAACGCCATTTAACTTTTCATTTGATCTGTAGGGTTTATTGACAATTACAATAACTGAAGCAAGAATGGAAAACAGAGTTATAATACTGGGAAGTTATCTTGTTCAAACACACATGGTCAAATAATCCTCTGCTTCTTGTCCTACATTGAAGCCACTTAAAGTTTAGATTCTCTCTTGGAAATATAAAATTTTGTTAAGTTGAATCTGTTTCTATTTTGGAGTACTATCTAAAACTTGTCTCACTTCCATAGTTCTAGTTGAAAACGCTTTACTTGAAAACATCTTTGTTTCTTGGTGTGTTTATTGCCTGCAAAAGATCTCTCATTTACTTTTCCTGCACAATACACACTATGAAGAATTATTATTCCCTAGTTTCAGATTCACAAAAGACATCTTCAGAAGTATTCATTAGTAAGAAAAACACGACCATGAAACTGAGAAATTTCCGTACATAAGGCAATATTATCTATCTCCTTCATTGACTTTGAGCACAGGATGATATGATTTTGTTACCATAGTCTGTTTTTGTTGCCATCAACAAATGAGTACATGGTTTTTAAATCCCAAATCCATCTGGAATGGGTTCTTCAACTGCAGGTTGAAAGAAGCAATGGTCTCTCTTAATTGGTGGTTTTGATTTGTTTAGGGAACACTTTTTTCAAGAAGCAAATGTGATTTCATCCACCATATCATTTTCTGTTCCCTAAATTTTTTGTTTTGTTTGGGAGTTTCTGAATTGTTCTTTGACTGTGGCTTAGTTCATTTGACTGAATTTCTTCTTATGCAGTCTTAAGTTTTCTATTCCAATCATCTGAAGTATTTGGCACCTATGCCTTTTCATTTCACATATTTTATTCACATGCCTTAAATTATAGGAGTTCATGGGAAGAAATCTCCTTGCTATGAATGTCATGTGGAAGTACATGGAGCAGGTGAACAAATTTTTCTCTCTAAATTCGTTCTTGTAGATGGAATGTTAGACTGATATCAAGTTTCAGAAACAAGAAGTGCTAAGAGTTTTGGTTAAAATTGAAAGCTTCTGGCTTTTGATATGAAGTCAGTGTTCAACCTTTTCATGGCATCCTATAGATAGTTTAATTTGGATTAAGTTTCTGCGACTTTTACAGTAGCTATCATGATTTCTTTTAGCCTTAGAGCAGTATTGAGCTGAAGTTAATTAAAACATGCAACATTTTGTGTATTTTGTGCAGTATTTTTTGTGACATTTGGGCCTGTCAGTGCTTACAGTTCAGAAAGGGGACTAAGAAGCATGAACACTTCTAAAGAAGGTTGCAGGTTGTTTAAGGAAACCATATCAAACACCTACCCTATCTGGGCCATAGTTATTGAAATTATGCAATTGATCCGACCTGTCCAATTTAGGTCCAAAACGAGTTGAATCGATTAGAGGAATAGTAAACAGGTAAGAATTGCATGCAGAATAAAAGAACTGAAACTTGAATATGCGAATCGTGTGAATCCTACAATTCACTTCGTGTATGTATGGGTGACTTGTCAGGTGGGTTGAGTCGCATGCCTAAAACACAAACACAAACAACAACAATAGCATAACCCATTTAGTCCCCAATAATTGGGGGTATGGGCGGGGGATGGATAGGAGACAGACCTAACCTTTGGCAATAAATGCACAAAGTGGCTGCTCCCAGAATACCACTGAAACAGATGGATTTGAAACAGACCTAACCTTTGGCAATAAATGCATAAAGTGGCTGCTCACCCATTTAGTCCCCTATACCGTCGAGTTTGTTGCGGAATTATGCCCTCAAATCAAAGCCAAAAGGCATCAGAGAGAGTAGACCCAAAAATCATTTTGATTTATGTGCACATTACCATGCTTCTTTCATTCAGCATCCGGAGCATTGGCATTGCACAATTGCATGCCTAAAACACAAAATTTATTAAATTTTCAGGGTTCTTTTTTTCAATAGTTCTGGGAGACAAGGGGTCGGGTTTCTGTGTGGGAACTTTTGATCATGGCTATCGATAAGTGAATTTGATCGAGGGTTTTTCACTTGTGCACTGAACCCCAAATTCGAAGAACAAAAGATCAAGATGACTTCTTCCATAACTCCATGATCAATCAAGGCTTCAAGAATACTTCAAAATGTTTGAGAAGATGCAGATTGAAGAGAAGTTCGATTTGATTCAAGCTCCTTAGAAATCTTCAACGTTGATGTTGAAGTTTGAAGTAGGGAACGAGCCAAACAGTTGATTGTTCAAGCTTAGTTTGAAAAGTTAGTGAGCTTAAAAATGTGTTCAACCTGGGCTTGTATATGAGATGAACTGGTTTCAAACGAGCTTTAATCGAGCCGATCACGAACCAATATAGAGGCTTGAATTTTTGAGACATCTTAAGTCGAACGAGCCAAACAGTAGTTTGTTGGTCTTGGTTTGAAAGCTTAACGAGCTTCAAAAATATGTTTAAGGTTGATTTGGTTGTTTAACAAACCAATCTCAAACAAAGTGAACACGAGCTCAAACTTGAACTGTTTAGCACGTTTATCAGTCCTAGTTTGAAGCGCATTTTGTGTTTATATGTTAGTGACCTGACTCTTTTATTTGTTTTTATGATCTAGTACATAGTAACAAAGTATATAATAAACTCCTCCTTTAACTTCATAAAAAGACAAAAGATTTGCCGATTTTTCTCTAAGAGCGCAATAGCTTTTAATGCGATTGAATGCCCTGCATTTAAGAGGATGGTAGCGTCAATTTGGTGAATATGGGAAGGGGTTAATACCCCTATGTATCATGAGAGTGGGGTGTCATACTGGATACTGGAAAAAGGAGGTGAATCTTGTCAATAAGGGAGTAGGGGTGTAAACAAATGTATGAGAAAAAACAGGTTGTAACTTCATGTCTGATGTGTAGAGCGATGGAACAGGATTACACAACAAAAAAAATATATGCATATGTGTATATATGTATACACACGCGCGCGCTTAATTGTTAGACGCGAACATCGTTTTAAAATAAAACAAAACTACTATTACAGGTAGCCATTGTTAGCATTTAGTGATTAAATTTGACAATTTTATTAGGTTAAAATACTTATAAAAAAACTCACTTTTCTTTAATAGTAAAATTTCAATCCCAAAATGAGTTTTGAATAAGATAAATTGACTCCTGTCTTGTCCCTACCATATCAATCTAACATACATTGAATATTGTTTTACATTACACATCGTATGTCCAACTCTTAGGACGAGTCCATGTATTCTGCAATTAGGAAAATTAATAAGTCTAATGTCCAAGATGTGTTGAGTGCGATGTGTTGGGTGTGACAATTGACAACAGTATTGGAGTCCAGCTAACATAAGGTGAGGGAGAGGAGAATCAACTAGGAGAGACGGTTTCATGAACAGACCAAATGCACACTAAGGTGATGTGGTGGATGAGGAGAAGCCCATTTTTTAGGTGGGCCACGCATTGGGCTTCTCCTTATCTGCCACATCACCTTAGTGTGCATGTAGCGTGCATAAGTGGTGTACCCATATCATTTTCCGAAAACAAAAACCAAATTTGGCAGGTGGTATCTCAGTGGAAGGAGGACAGAAGTTGATGGAAGGGTGCTGTATTATTTTCCTTTTCGGCACAATTTGTATTGGGGTAGAGATGTTATTTCACATTTTTCTTATGTTTGTTCAATTATCATTACTTGTGTGTAGGTTCCATACTAAGGCGACCAACATTAGTGGTAGGAAACCTCTAGGATGGATGATTTAATTTACCCTCTCAATAAAATCTACCTGACATTAATATAGGAGTTAAAGATGCATGCTTTGACAAAAGCTACTGGAGTAGACTGCGTTGCCATTGTTTAATTGTCTGACTTTTGAATTTTGTCCTTCCATATGAAACTTTTTGCTTTTTTACCATTTTCTTCTACTCTCAGAAATCCTTTCCACTGACCGAGGAAGAGTATCTACTGAGGCTTGATGATGTGGCAAACTCTTTGAAATGTTGGGGAGCTGTCTCACATGTTCGGAATAGCCTAGCGACATCAAAAGAACGGCCACGGATGGGGAAGGTAAGCTTAGCATGTAGATGTCGCAACTGGATCTGCTCGAGTTAAATGTCTTTGGACTTAGGATAGAAAACAAGAGAAAGGGAAAATGTAGAGAGAGAAACAGTGTTGTGGGCTGAACTTTGACAGAGAAGTAGAAAACCATATTTAGTATGTCCGGTGGAAATGTTTATATCAATACCAATCATATCGATTAATATTCGTCACAAATCATGTTGATCACATAATCATAAGGTAGTTAGACAAAAATTGTGGTAAAATCCTGATATGACCATCATGAGTATAGATTTATGCTCAATTGGAAAAGTTAATGGATGTACGATGTATATTGGGCAACAAGAAGAACCAAGTTAAGTGGATTTAGTTTCCTATTTTTTGCACCAATTGCTAAAAGCCAATTTTCCATAAAGTGCTAAAAGTTAAGTTGGTAAAAGCCAATTAGTTTGATTTGGATGCTTTAACAGACTCCTGAATTAGAATTTGAGCTTTTTAATTCTGAAATGGTAACATTTGATCCAATTAGCTTTAGGAACTATTTCTGCTATTTTATCGTGCAACATTTGGTTTTGCTAACTTCCAGATATGTGCTAATTTAAAGTGATTATGTATCTATTCGCTCGTGTCCTACGAGAATTTAGTTTACATTTGAAGCTGAAGTTTTCCTATTTCGTTCTGTTTGGGAAAGGAGGGAGTTGTTTATTCCCCACTGAAATGACTCAAGTCCCTTTCTTTGTTTTGCGTACTATGATCTAGTCTTGGCAGTGATTTCCCGTAAAAATGATATGAAGTTGTTACTTGGTATTCTTTTGGTTGCTCGGATGTAAGAGGACATAGGGTGAAAGTTTGAGGGTCTTATACAGGAAATATAGCGAATGGTAATCTACCATCGAAGAAAGATGTTTTTCAGTTTCAGTCGTGGATTTTCCAGTCAGTTAATAGGGAGGTGCTTTTCTCTGCTCCAACTTAGAATTTTTTTGTTTCAGTCTTCCATGTTACTAACCACTCTGCCACTTCGAAGCAATAATTTAGGAACTTTTGGATTGCTTAGAAATCAGAGGATGAAGGAAACTAAAAACTTTTGTGGAGTTTACACTGGTCATTTTCAGTCTAGCATGGAAGTAAGAAGACTACGAGTCGCATGACATGAAGGCCCAGTGAGGCTGTGTTCTTTGCCACCTTTTTTGGGGTGGAATTTAAGGGATGATCTTGAAATAGTCTTTATGTATTTTTTTTAGTGACATATATGCATCTTTTTGCTCTTCAAAATGTAGTCCTTGGGATCTGAAAGAACTCTAATGCTTTCATATTTGGTTTTTATGTTATTTGTGTTCAAATGTTTGAACTGGTCGTGTCTCAGGTTTGAACTGGTCGTATCTCAGGAAAGGCAAGGGTATATGGCTATAGGGGATAGGAGTCTGTCTTGAGTAGTGGACATCCACTGTGTTAGATGTTTAGTAGTTATTGAGCATGTAAAGCTGTTTTACTATGATATTAAAGAACTGCATTATGAAACACATGTATTTTGACATTTCACGTGTCCAGACATAGGAATTAGATTTAGCTAACACTTGTGCACAAGACCTGGGCCGGACACCCATGCAAAGTCAAGTCCTCACAACGAAGGACAAAAATTCTACATTTAGCCGGCCAAGGCCACATTTTAAACCATGCATTGAGCATCCCTCCCCCTTCCCCATCAAAAATGGGAAAGAAAATAATCAAACCACCACATAGAGAATGCCATGAAGCACCAAGAATGTACGAGAAGAATGAGGAATAATGGGAAGAAGAAACCAAGAATTCTAGGAGTACTTGTTATTGGCATCAATTGGTACCAAATTTCTCTCAAGTCCTAGTCATTACACTTCAGAGCTGTTGGAGCATGTCCTGCATTGGTTAATTATAACCTCCAAAGCCAGTATATGACCCTGGGCGGCCTCTCCATTCATTGCCAATTGGTTTTGAGTTGGATGCTCTAACAAGAGCCATACAAGATGGCAAACCAAACAAATCCTTTGCGGCAAGAAAGACTAAGAGGTAAATTCCTTATAAAATTCAACTTCCTTAGTAAAGAAAATTTCGTAAGCAAAACTTAAATTTGCCTTGTCCAAATGCATCTATGTACCTAATCAGAAGGTGAATAAGCATATTTGGCAGAGAAGTGATTTAGAAGATGACAAAATGGACAATAATTTAATAGAATATCGTTCGTAAGGAGTCTGTTCTGAGGATTACTGGATCATTATTCATATACAATATTATATCTTGTCTGTATTTTGCACAGGCAGTCAGCATTTTTATCGACATGGATGAGTCTGGAGGCCGTGCAAATGAATGGATTTACAAATAAATTGTTTCAGCAAGCCAACAAGAATATTTCAGTACTCAGTCATAGACATGCTCTTTCTAATGATGGGTGGAAGCATGTTGACTGACTAGACATCATTGCTCCTGTTCCCGATTGATTGTTGTGGATTCAACTACTGGATAAAATCCTTGGAGCTGATTTTTTCGTGATGTTTTGCCTTATACTTCTCTAATTTTCTCTGTTGTCTTTCCCGTATGTCCTGTGGTTGCATACATGTATATAGGGAATTACTGTATTAACTGTCTCACTGACATTTCCTAGTTTCAATTCTGTTCCTGTCTTCATTGTTTTTTATCCTGTTCTGATTCTTTCTTTTCCATTCTAGTTTAGGATAATCTTCTTTTCTTTTCTTTTTTGTATATTTTGCGATATACTTGGAGGGAGAAACTTGACTAGAGAATGGTAAAATATTTGAAGACGAACTTTGTGATTTGATCCAACAAAAACTTGATTGATGAAATGAAATTGACAGTGAAGGTTTATCATAAGATCCAATTAGTAACCCGCCCTATCAAGATGAGATACTCAGAGTCAGATACCACAGTCGGATGGTGCGAAGAGCAAAGTTGAACCCCTTCATAAGGCATCCTGCAGCTGTTGATCAGTTTGATACGAATTTTTGTTATTGACTGTTTTCGATTCACGTTAAAGGATAATGGATATTATGCGTCTTTGAAGGAACGCGTTATGGTGTCACCTTCAAGCTACTGTGACCAAACTATGCAACCCCCAGTTGTGTTTTGCTAGCATGGAAAATGTTATACAACCTACGGCAGTGATGATGATTGTAGACCCTCAATAACAATGTATCACACAATGAATAATTACTTTAATGCTGAATTTTTTGTGTGTTTGAGAAGTTACTTTAATGCTGAATTTTTTGTGTGTTTTTTTTTTTTTTTTGACGCCTAGAGTTTAAAAGGAGAACAAAGCAGTAGTTAATTTCTTTTTCAAGCAGCATTGATAAAGTTTAAGCAAGATAACTTTGTTTTTTTCTTCTATTGATTTATCTGATTGGAGATAATGACAGAGCACGGATGATGTTTTGGCCGGGATACAGTGTTGTTGGTTGAGAGAACTAATCGAGGTATTGGTGTATGGTATCTCAGGAGTAAATATTTCAGGTGTTTGTGATAAATATTTCAGATGCCGTGACAAAACAACTAAATTCAACAAAACAACCTTGTTTTATGCAAAATTATCAGTTTTTGGTGCCCGATTTCTTCATATCAAATACTTACCAATGCAGATGCAATGGTTATCACAACATCTGAAATACTTACCGAGTGCTGACTTTTGGGATACCATATACCAAAACTATTTTGGTGTGCCACGAGAAAAATTCGTTTAGCTTATTAATAGTACAGCGCATTATTCATTGTATATCCAATTGCATAAGGTGCATTACCTTGACGTGCCCAACTTCAATGTACATTACTCTGAATTTTTCGTTTTTAGTGTCTATGCTAAAAGTCATTCTTTGGTTTTGTTCTAATTCAAATTTTATTTGTGTTTGTTACTTTTGAATCAAATTTTTGGTGCTTTTTAATTTGTCTCGACGAAAGAAATTGGAGAAGGCCACAATACATCTCCATCGCCCCCCTGGGGCAACAACACCACCCCGTCGCAATAACAATACCAAACCTTTACACGAACCTCTGATTGTCACACTTCCGATGACATGTAATGGTTTTTGTATGGGAATCTCGTCCGTCCACCGAACCATCAGCATTTATACAGTGGAAGGAAAAATCATGTCGATGACGACCTGACAAAATTATTAAACCTTGTCTTTGACCAGAAAGAGTGAATTTTGGATCGGATATCAAGAAACGCCAACGCTTTGAAACGCACTTGAATCGGATGAGAGACTTAACGGGTAGTTTCGAGAGTATCTCAAGGACAATCTCTTCTGGAACTTCTGTTTTCATTTTGATCACCTTGTCCTCTCTTCTTCCCTGTACTTCTTGATGGGAAACTGAAGTAAACTATCCACTTCGGTTTAAAACTAGGGTCACTTAACCAAAAATTCAAAATATTTGACATTTTTAAAGGGAAGGATAAATAATTTTTGGAATCAAACATAAAGACAAAAAAATTTAGTGAACTATTACTAATTTTTATAAATTATAAATTTGAACATAAAATTCAAAAAAATCTCCATCCCACCTTCGGTTGACCACCACCCTACTTTTGGCAACCACTTCCGGCGACAAAAAAAAAAATAGTGAGATGTCACTAATTTTAAAAAAAATAATTTTGAACATAAAATTTTAAAAAATCACCATCCCACCTCCGGCCACCACTATCCCACCCCACCTCTGGCTGACCACTTTTGGCGATCAAAAAAATTAGTGAGATATCATCTCACTCATTTTTAAAAATTCTAATTTCGAACATAAAAAAAAAAAAATCATCAACCCACCTCCGGTCATCCACCACCCCACCTTTGGCCGACCACTTCCGACAATCAAAAAAATTAGTGAGATGTCACTAATTTTTAAAAATTCTAATTTCGAACATAAAATTCAAAAAAATCAACACCTCTCCTCCGACCGACCACCACCCTACCTCTGACCCCTTCCAGTGACTAAAAAAATTTGTGAGATGTTACTAATTTTTAAAAATTCTTATTTCAAACATAAAATTCAAAAAAATCTCCACCCCACCTCCGGCGGACCACTACCCCACCTTTGGCCGACCACTCCTGGCGATAAAAAAAATTAGTGAGATGTCACTAATTTTTAAAATTCTAATTTCGAACATAAAATTCAAAAAAATCACCACCCCACCTCCGGCCGACCTCCATCCCACCTCGGGCTGACCACTTCCGGTGACCAAAAAAATTAGGGAAATGTTACTAATTTTTAAAAACTCAAATTTCGAACATAAAATTCAAAAAAAAATAAAAAATCACCTCCCCACCTCGCCAACCACCACCCCACCTCTGGGCGACCATTTCCGGTAACCAAGAAAATTATTGAAATGTCACTAATTTTTAAAAACTCAAATTTTTTAAATTCAAAATAATCACCTCCCCCCTCCGGGCGACCACTACCCCACCTCTGGTTGATCACTTTTGGCGAATTCTCTTAAGTTTTGCCAAATAAAATATCTCAGTTTCAGTTTCTTGTACTCCACTTTCTTTTAGTGTTGAAAGAGTAGTTTTGCTCCGATTAACCATACCATTTGTTTTTACGATGCAGTTGGATAATCCAACTTAGGTAACCAGATATATGACATGATGGCAATGGTTGTCGGCGGATGGGGCCAGCTGGAGACGACGAGGCTGAGCTTGTTGAAGACAATAGCTCTTCAGAATCTGATGGGAGCCCTCATGGTGCCTCGGAGACGGAAGTGATTGAGCCCTCAAAAGTGAGAGCAAAGAAAGACCCATGGAAGGACTGAGAACATTTTTTCAATTTGCTTCTGGTATTTTCAGTTTTGCTGGGGCATTTTTTGTGACACAAAGAAATGCAGGCGAGGAGAGCAACAATACGAGGGAAAATAATTATTTTAACATTCTTATTTACTTTTATTATTTTTCCCCTTCGTTATTGAACCTATTGTGGTTCAGGACATCATAAAACTCATAACATGAAAAAGTCTTCGAGTAAACTCTAAATTAGTTCTCCCTTTACAAATGTAGCCATTCCTGTGCCCAGTCAGTGTATGGAGGAAGTTTTTTTTTTGCCATTTATTAATTATAATCTACTCTATCCTGCGTTTTGTGGTGCGGTTCTCAACCCCGCGTTTGAAACTTGGGCAGGGGTGGTGATTTTTTTAAATTTTATGTTCAAAATTAGAATTTTTAAAAATTATTGACATTTCACTAATTTTTTGGTCACCGGAAGTGGTCTGCTAAAGGTGGGGTGGGGGTTGGCAAGAGGTGGGGTGGAGATTTTTTTGAATTTTATGTTCAAATTTATAATTTTTAAAAATTAGTAACAGTTCACTAATTTTTTTTGTCTTTATGTTTGATTGCAAAAGTTCATTATCTTTCCTTTCAAATAGAGAAAATATTATGTATTTATAACTAATTATTTCTTAAAAGTATATGCTAGGGTTTAATGCATAAAAATATGGGTGATAAAAAATGACTTGGCTAGGCTGGTCTGTGAAAATACTATAGGGGGCCCATAACAGATCCAACCCATAACAGATCCAACTGATTTTTTCAGCCCGTCCCAACGAAAATTGTTAAGTAGGAATCTAAAAATTCATTTACCGGTTAAAGAATACTACTCCAACGTACCCATCATATTTGGGCTCCACTGAGATCTCATCCTAACCGGTGAATGATTTTTTAGATTTCTACTTAACAATTCTAATTTTTAAATCTTGACATATTTCGTTAACAGTCGAACCCTTTATAGATAGTGTTCAAATTACGTGAAGAAGTCATACTTGAAATAGTCATGACAAATCTGAGCGCAATCCTCCCACAAGAAGTGCATTTTACGGTGGACCTACTTGTCATATAACCACTTCTTGTGATCATGTTGATTAATTCTAAAATACTATATGTAAACATTATGTGTGCTCAATCATGTGTGCACAGATTGAGCACAACTGATCCGGGATGTTCACTAATTCCAAAATAATTTTACCATTGCCCTAAAAAAATTAGCTTAAATGGGTTAATGTAAGTGACTGATCCAGTCGTTTGAATATTCTTCAAAATTCATTTACAATTCAATATCCTAAATTAAGAAGGAAAAATTGAAAGATTGGATCAAGCACTTATAGTTACTCGATTGAGCCAATTTTTTCAGGACTGTAATTAATGAACAATTCAGATCCCAAAGTGAATCCCACACTTCCATCTGTCCACATTCTCAATGCATAGTCGAGTTGATATGAATTTGCATGGATCTTTGTTGAACTCTTTTTTCTGTTGTCCCGTGCATCGAATAAGCACAATGCTAATTTTGTATATTGATCAATGAATATTTAACTGGGATGTGCTGTATCGAATGTATGCATGGGAAGACATATATAGTCTTATGAATTAGATATTTAAAGTGAACATAGAATTTATTTAAATTATTAATTCACTGTAAAAAAATATAGGATAAACAAAGCAAACAAACAAAAATGAAACGTGTCAATATTCCTAAAGCCCAGCTCCCGAAAATGAAAACTGATGTACAGTATGTAATTAGAAATACGGTTTTAGTATACTCAGGAAGTCAGGCTCTTTGAAGCAATAGATTGCTTCAGCTGAATCTGCATGTTCTCCGTCTTTTCAATAATCACGTACTAGTGATGTGTTCAATACATGGGACGAAAAAAAATGACATTGATATTTTTTCCAACCTCATGTATCAATAAAAAATACATTTCCTGGCCTCGTGTTTTTAATAGACACAACTTTAGTTGGTTAAAAAAAATATGTTGGTGTTTTTTTTTTTGGGACCCGTGTACAGAATGTGCACAAATTAATATTCTATTTAAAGACTAAAACTATTTGATAAAAAAAATATATTGATTCAATTAATATTTTTAGAATGATTGATTGTTGTTTTACAAATACTACGACTAATTAGAAATGCAAAAAAAAAAAAAACTTCCCACGTCCCCTCCCAGGCCCATCACCCCCACCCCTCTTCTCTCTCTCCCTGCCTTATTCTCCCCTCTCTTAATTTCAAAAATTACAAAATTTTTAGAAAATTAGGATTTGGGGTTTGGAGAATTTTGTAGGCAAAACACATTGTTATAGACTATGTATATATTAACATTGTGCCTGTTCGATTTGTGCGCTGGGGGGCTTTTTTTTTTTTTATTTTTATTTTTATTTATTTACTATTCTGTGCATAGAACGGGCGCAACGCTATTGCCCCACTAAACCAACGTTTTGGCAAGTAGCAGTTATAGTTTATATAACTTGCTAATTTTTAAAGACATTTCAGTTTTGAAAGAGCCAGCTGCGTCGTGTCAAGTGTATAACTTTAAAATAATTTCTAAGAAACAAAGAAAGTAAAAGGAACGTGGGATAATTACCCACCACTACTTTTGAATTTTTTTCGCATCGTATAAAAGTTCTTGACAAGATCTACCAAACAAGATCCATATTGACTAAAAATTATTTTCGTAAGCACGTTATTTTTTAGCTTAAAAATTACACGTAGTTTCGTAGTAATCAAACTTTATGGGACAGAGGGAGTAGGATTATTATATCCCCTTCTCTTCATATCCCCTTTTGTGGGATTATTATATCCCATGTGTGGGTTTGTTTTGATTTATTTATGCTTATGCTTAGGATTGAGCTGGGTTTTTCTTTGAAAATTCTCTACTACTATTTGTTGGCGGGATTTATGTCAGCACATAGTGTTGGTCTACCTTAGTAAGTGTGTCTGGAGTCGGTCAGCATATTATTGTTTGTAGCCATGCTCATGTCTTGATACACGTAGTTTTGGTTCATTTCTATCTTATAATGAAATCTTTTGCCTTTAAATGAGAATGGTTGACTGCTATTAGACAAAATAAAAAAATACTGTAAAAAACTGAAAAACTATCAAAATTAATGAGCACATGACATGCGAGCACGTGCCAAAAACTAGTGTAAAAAATTCCTTCAAAAAATTGAAGTCGGATACTCGCTTCATCCACACACCACACCGGCCCAGCTGCAGATGGGGATACTACCTAGCTGTGCATTTTCTCTCTCTTCTCCGTCTCTCTCTCCACTTTCCGGCACCGACAACTACTTCATCTCAACCAGTATCTCTCAACAACCACTACATGCCGCCTCTCACCGTAGATTACACCTTTACAGCCGCTCCGGTCTTCCCACCATTTCAGCTTCAAATTCTGAAGCTTCTGTTTCTTTTTCTTCTTCTTCCAGCGAGCCTATGGTTCCTCCTTACAACGTACTCATCACTGGCTCCACTAAAGGTATCTCCCCCTCCCTTACAATTTACGCGTCAATAATTCCAGTGGTGGTGAATTTTTCCATATTCTTTTCTGGTAACAAATGCGTATCTGTTTGATATTTTGCATTCATCACTCAAATTTCCATTTATTTTACTAGCCATATTGACCACGAAATGGAATTGTAATGAACGGTTAATAGGAATGTAAATCTAATTAATTATTAACCACAGTATAAACACATTTTGCTAAGAAGTGGAATAGTTGCAAAATGTTGACAACTATCGAAACACGAATTTTTTTTTGTTTGAAAGGAAATTAAGTAAATTAAATAGTCACAAATTAGCACTGGATACACATATTTCGCAAGTTATGACAACAACAATAAGCCTCGGAATTAATTTTGGCGACTTGGTAATGTAGGTTCAATTACTCGATTAGTACAAATAATCTTTTAGTCCAACATGCTATGTAGCCCAGCGAGGGACACTGACATGATGCGGAACACGGCAATTCTAAAGAAATTGGGACAAATCCACAGATACGAAACACGGCAATTCTCAACAAACAGGATCACTGCAAATATTCTTCTGATAATTGTTTAGTTATGAAAACTTGTATCCCTAAATATTTAGGACTCCTATTAAATGCATTATTGACCAATGGAGTATGCCTATATGCATATGATTTGTAATTGCATCTTCTTTTGCTTTATTAATTGTTGACCTCGGCATGTTCCGCCATAAAAGAGTGAAACATGAATGGATACGCCACGTGGTGTTTCCCATATGTGCTTCTGCTTTTGCCCGGAGTGTCCAAGACGGATACAGCGATAGCTAGGAGCATCAGTGCTTCGTAGCCAAATTTCCCTTTTGCTATTGTTTCTTGTTAGAACATAGCACAAAATTGGTGGTTCCCTGTCAGCTAACAATTTCCTTTCACCACTGCTAAAAGCTAACCAGCAGTCATCTCAGTCATTGACACCTAAAGAAATTTCTGACCGTACCCGACCATGCAGTAGTCGTATTGTTTCGAAAGCGAACAGAAACTACTGAGACAGTATGGTCTTTTTGAGTGCATGTTTATCATATCGATAAAGCCAGAAGTTTCGCTTTGCTCCTTTTCTTGTTGGACCGAGAAAGCGGACAAAAGTTGTACCTTACTCTCGGCCAACCCTTCTGTTGACAAACAAACATTCTTTCCGGCAGTTGTTTCTCATAACTAAAGTATTACCACTTCTCTGATCTCTGCCGTTAGTGCTAGGCAGGAGTCTCCTCTGATCACCCTCCTAAAGACAGAGAATAAGAACCTTGAGCATGAAGTCAGCTCACCAGCGTAGTAAGATAAGAGAGGAAGATAGCTCTATACTCGCCCCCCAAACAATCTATGCCAAAAAAACCCTGCTAAAAGTATTAGACGGAGCGCCTTTAGCCATCAATTCCTGAGCTCTACACATTTACATCAACTTCTGTGCTTCACTTAACACTCTCGAGAGCTGGGTTCTATAATTCATCTTTCTCGGGTGCACAGTGGATCCTAGGAATTTTCTAATCAGACTTGTATTTCGATACTTCTGAAGTCAGCAGGAGTCCTAAGATAGAGACTTGCGCTGGACCAACACTTTCTCTCTCATTCTCTTTTCAATATTTCTACTGGGATCTTGAGATTAGACTGTTACTGGTATGGTGACTTGGCTTGTGGCAGGCTTGTCTACCTGCTTGTGCTTAGCTGCGCATTTAGGCTGATCTTTCCATGCAGCTTATCAAGGATTTCCAAATCCTCATCCGTGGGTAACCTGGTGCCCAGAAGACGCTGCTGATGTAGTTGCTAGCGAGGGTTCTGAAAGTTTATTTTGCCTCTACCCGCCTCAAGAACTTTGTTGGTGCGGGCGATAGCAAGGATATGTGGCAACGGGGTGGCCTTATTGGTCGAGATAGGAGGGTGAGGCCGCTAAAACATAGGTTTTGAATGATGACATGTACTTCAGGTTTTTCAATCCATTATTTAGGGCTAAGTTTTGGTAAGCATTACTTTAGCAAGTAATCCGTTGCTTGTTCTCAGTTGGCGAAGCCTTGGACCTCACATCCGTAGTTCTTTATATTTAATGCTTCCCCCTTCCGGCCTACTACTTGGTTTCTCGTTCCTCGCCTTCCTAGCTTTCCTTGGTCTCGGTTTCGTCGACCCTTAACTTGAAACTGCCTCTTCCTTCTGCTAGCCTGGGCCTTCCCTTAAGATGAGAACAAGACAGGTGAGCTTCCCCTGAAATCATTTCCTGCGGCCGGTTCACTCCCGGTTGATTGGCTTGTTCAAGGCAAGGTACCAAATGAGAAGCAACACTTCCACTGCAAGGACTCTTCACACAAAACGGTCGGGCTGGCCCAAGGGATCAATCAAGTGGGACTTCTCCCTCTTGCTCTCTTCTCATTGGATTCTTCTTATTCCACTTTGAAATAGGAATAAAAACAACAAGAAGATGGCACACTCGGATGCTAGAATAAATGCTGCACCTCTAGTGGTTTCCTCCGACGAACTTTGTTTTTTATGCACTCACTTAAACAAACTTAAAGAGAGAGTTTTGCTTGCCCTCACTGCTCAGAATGAAAGCTGTACTATGTTCCATGTTCCGTTATGCGTTTGTTATGCATTGGATGGTGAAATTGAATTGGTTTCGGCGGAACCAAGGAAACGTCTACTTTATGCAAAAGGAGATTGGCGAATTCAGTCACTCCCTTGGCTACCTCCCTACCCTCTGCTCTCTGATTTGCTGTCCCCCTTATCCTCGGCACTCAAGTGTTTTGTTAACTGCCTATGAAAGACTTTGCCATACTTTGTTTCATGCAAATATGTATTTTTGGATTCGTGAACCAGATTGTCTTTGTGACTGGGTCAACTGATCTACGAGTACACCCTTGCCTGCATTAATCTTTCAAATCAAAGGTTCTTAGCCCGACCGCCTACGGTTGATTCAATTCATACTGTTGATTCCATGAATCAGGCTAATTTCTTCACCACCTTTTTTGCGTGGAATCTGCCATTAGTTACCCATAAGCCATATCTTCGACTCCGCAAGACTGAATCCCAAGCAAGCTTTGTTAAAGAAAGTGAATTGATATCAGGCACGGATCTCAAACCAAGCCCAGTCCTTCCCGGTCCCGAAAAAGCAGGCTCAAATGCCCTCTCTAGCTACTGTCAGCCGATATTCTTTCGTTTGTTTCCTAAAGTGAACCCCGTTGGTGGCGGGAGTTCTCCAACTGTTATAGGCATGCAACAATATCTCGAAGTTCTGGAGGGGAGCTTCCCTTATGGAGCAGTATCTACCTTAAGTTACGCGTTTATTCCTCTTAGGAAAAGAAAAGCCTCCACTAAACACTCCACAACGCTTCAAGTAGACTACCAATTATCCTATAAAAATTCGGTAACGTCTCCATGGTTTTACTGTCCACTCTTTATGAAATCTGAACTAATTAAGCGTGGCACAATTAGTTCAAATTCTTTCAGAAGCAAATGCTTCGGAATATTCCATTCTTGTAGTAGCCACCGCTTCGGATCCTGCTCCTCTGCAATTTCTGGCCCCATATTCTGGGTGTGCCATTGGGGAATATTTCCGCGATAATGGAATGCACGCATTAATAATATATGATGATCTTAGTAAACAGGCGGTGGCATATTAACAAATGTCATTATTGTTACGCCGACCACCAGGCCATGAGGCTTTCCCTGGAGATGTTTTCTATTTACATTCCCGTCTCTTAGAAAGAGCCGCCAAACAATCGAACCAGACAGGTGCAGGTAGCTTGACCGCCTTACCTGTCATTGAAACACAAGTTGGAGACGTATTGGCCTATATTCCTACTAATGTCATTTCCATAACGGATGGACAAATCTGTTTGGAAACCGAGCTCTTTTATCGCAGAATTAGACCTGCTATTAACGTTGGCTTATCTGGCAATCGCATCGGGTCTGCCGCTCAGTTGAAAACTATGAAACAAGTCTGCGGTAGTTTAAAACTGGAATTGGCACAATATCGCGAAGTGGCCGCCTTTGCTCAATTTGGGTCAGACCTTGATGCTGCGACTCAGGCATTACTAAATAGAGGTGCACGGCTGGCAGATGTATTGAAACAACCACAATATGCACTGCTTCCAATGGAAAAACAAATTATAGTCATTTATGCCGCTGTCAATGGATTCTGTGATCGAAGAATCTCTTTCTCTAGGAATGAGACGTGTGTTCGCGTTAAATTCTAGAAACAAATTTTGGGATTTTAGCTTCTAAAAAGTATATGTTAGTGTTTGTCCGAAATTCCTTCATGGAAGCTAAAACCGGTCAATCATCTGATTTTGGAGAAGCTAGGGTTGGGATACTTTTGGTAACAGATTTTGTATTCGACATAAATACCTTTCTAGAATCTAGTCTTTACCCATTAATGAATTACGACAGTATCTATTATGCCCCTGAGCTATGAGCGGGGCATTTGAATGATGACCGTCCAATGTTTTTAGGGTGCGCGCATGAACTGTGAGTTGATCAGCGGGAACAGTTTTTTTTTATTCTATGTGATTTGAAAGCAGAATTTCAATAAAAGAAACAGATACTACTACATGAAACAAGTAACATATTCTGAGTTAGAATATAAAACCATATACTCCAATATAAAAAAAATCAGTAATTTGCACAGCTATCATAAACACTTGGCATAAGCCAAGATGTTTATTACCTACCACTTTGATTAAACCAAAGGGCAATTAGTATTACCTTGTACATTTGGTATTCACTTTGGCCCAATCTCATGGTGTAACCTGGAATGTGGATTATTCCGATTTGAGTAACGGGAATGGGAAAGTGGTACGCCATCTGCGTTAAATTTTGGACCAATAGGGGTTGGCTTCTATACATGGTAATACTAGTGTACTTTGAAACGATTAATCTGATTAAACCCCAAAAAATATTTCCACTACTATTCTTGTAAAACACCTTTGTACGAGTACTTTCAGTATTTTCCTTACATATTGTCTTATGAAGCTACTCTCTC
The DNA here is from genome assembly GCA_022606695.1 of Vaccinium macrocarpon. Lineage (NCBI taxonomy): Eukaryota > Viridiplantae > Streptophyta > Magnoliopsida > Ericales > Ericaceae > Vaccinium > Vaccinium macrocarpon. The sequence continues at coordinate 11,797,567 of CM040175.1, forward strand.
TTGATTTTGTGAAAATGGATAGGAAAATTCTGGGATATCTGGGGTCAGTGTCTCGGAATGAAAATGTGCCATGCTCCAGAATGTGAGTTTAATACATAAGTTGCTAGGGTATTGCAGTAACAAAGTTTATGATCTCTGACTCTGTCTGACTCTATTTTATACAGTTGAGTATGCTTATACAACTTATTTTTTTTTTTCATTCATTTATGCTTTTCCAGCATTGTATAAGCGTTTTTCCCTTGGATCAGGAATAGGGTATGCACTAACTAAAGAGTTTCTAAAAGCAGGTGACAACGTCATAATTTGTTCAAGATCAGGTAAGGACTTTCAGACTCATGATCAAATTCTTAAGCAGTTTTGTTAGTTTCTAATTTTCTATGATCCACATGTCTCAATATGTTAGTCTTTTCTGAGTATTTGAAATGTTCAGGTTACTTTGGAGTTTGGGGCTTTCTTTAGTATAATTGCATGGGGTCTGTGACTTGGACAAATCCCTGGGCTGCTTGAGTCCAACCCATTCCAAGATGAAACTTGAACATGCACATCGTTTTTGAGCATTGGTCTAAGATGAAAGAATGGCCATTTCTATGAGTTCATTTTCTACAACCACTCAAAAGATGCATACAATATTATGTTCCCTGGAATGTGGATTGCTCCAGTAAGAGAATTGAAAATGGAATGAAATACGCCATATTTCTTAAATTTTGGTATGGTAGGAGTAAAATTTACAAGAATACACCTCTTTCAAGCAAAAAGGCTCAATAAAGTAGTTTCATTTGCAGCACAGGAACGAATCATATCTCCAAGAGCATTATGTCTAATTTTCTGATGTTTCGTCTTGCCAAACCTCCTCCCTCTTTAGGTTTTTAATCTACTACAAAAAAATGTTAATGAAATAGATAGGAAGGACTTTGGGATAGCTTGGATGATCACTTCAGGGTTTTGGAGCAATGGTGTACCACATTCAGGAATGTGCAGTGCAATTCGCAAATTGCTGGGGTGTTGGACTTTTCTGAATTTCTGGCAACACAACATCTATTAACAAGGAAGAAATATGTGTGTGACAATGCCCAAAAACATAGTCTACACGCTTTGTTGCTCTAAAACTCGGTATTCCGCGGAGTGACTAATTGGGCACGATTAGAGCTGTGGCAAAGCTTCATATGGACTGGGCGAATTCAGGAATTGATAGCATGCGGGTGGGAGTCAAAGGCCGCACTAAAAGCTTTCTACGAGCGAATTTTTACTAATATAAAGAGAGATCCCTAGCTTTCTTTGGAAGCCTCCTTAAACTGCACCTTTTCAACAACTCAATGAATAATCTTGTCCATAAAGCAATTTCAAATACCATGATATCCCTAAATCAAAATGTTTACTATTGTAACCAGTACCACGTTTTAAATAGAAATTCGATGATGAGAGATCATTTATGTTTTAAGTGGTGCTATTGAAAATTGAAATCCATGGCAAATAATAGGTGCTAATATGCTCATTGCTCTAAGCCCACCACCACAGAAGAAATGGTTTGGGATATTTTCCTTGTAAAGATTAGTCCCTTAGCTTTCTGAGTATATCACCAGGTAATCCAAATTCCCAAAAATAGTTCCCAAAGTATGTATGCACCAAGGAAGCTGTGCATGTGTTTCTTTATATGTGACTGTGCTGTGTTTCTTTATAATCGAGATCTAGGAAAAATTGCAGTTCTTGTGCTTTAGTGAGATACCATGGTGCTTGAGTGGGTGATTTATTCTATCTGTGATGGAACAAGAACTTTTTCAGTTAATGGAATTAATGGATCCTTAGAATGTAGTTAGTCTTTAGTTTGCCCCCTGAAGTGCTAATTAACCAAAACAATCAAATCATTTGTACCCTACAAATGAGTTTCTGCCAGTGTAGGAATATTTGATGAAATATTTTTGCAGATGAACGGGTCGAATCTGCTCTCCAGAACTTAAGAGGGGAATTTGGGGAGCTGCATGTGTGGGTACCTCCATCATGACTTATTCTTTTAGTTGTTGTTTTTTGGTGTTGTTGTAAGATGCCACTTCTTTGATTTGGACATTCTTTCCTCTTTTCTTTGTCTCTGGTAATTTCCTTTTGTGGATCAATCTGTTTCTTTTACCTTAGTTCTGACCCTTCTTACTCTCTTCTTCCGTCCACAGGGGACAAAATGTGATGTTAGACAGGGGGATGATGTGAAGAATTTAGTTTCATTTGCAAAGGAAAAACTTGAACACATCGATATTTGGGTAGTTTTTTGTTTTCAACCTTCGTTGAAACTCTAGCATTGACTTCGTCTTCTGTTTGTTTTGATCTAATCAATTCTGTATTTTCAAGTTTCAACTTTTGAATCAATTCACGTGTTGCAATCTAACTTTGCTACGGTCTAAAGTAATCTTGAGAATCATGCAGATTAATAATGCAGGATCAAATGCTTATAGCTATAAACCACTGTCAGAAGCTTCAGATGACGATCTTATGTGAGCTTTTGTTGTGTATTCCATTTTTGTTTTAACTGATTTCGTGCATTGTTTCTTGTTTTTAAAATAGATGCTTTGGGCCATTTTCTTTACAGTGAAGTTGTCACAACAAACACTCTTGGTTTGATGATATGTTGTCGAGAGGTAAAAACTTCCTGAAGTTCTGAATAGCAGCATTTGTTCGTCCTATGATTGTAAGTGGTTCTTATATAGGCCATAAAGATGATGTTGAACCAGCCACGAGGGGGTCATATCTTCAATATTGATGGAGCAGGTTCAGATGGGAGACCAACCCCCAGGTATGCTTTTTTTCCTTTCAGCATCAAACTTGTCAACTAGTTTGATTATATAATTGTTGAATGGGCTTTTGTGGATGGAGTGCAAATAAATCCAACTGATATACTAGTTCTATTATCATGCAGTTGATTATTAATTAGTCATGAAAATATATATATTTTTATCCCATGTGCTACTACCGCAATGGGATGGACAATTCGGGACGGAGAGAGTATGATCTACTTGATCAGTTGTGCATTGGTTAATGGTGTCATCGTTACCTTGCACCAAATGGTCCTCTGCAAGAATGGGAGGAAGCATAGGTGTTGATAGAGGCAAATTCGAAGTACTACACAATCGTTCTTGCATGTGCATTTGATGTAACTTGGTTGGAGGTTCTAACAAACACAATCAGAAGGTTATAACATGCAGAATTGTAGATGGACCCAACTAACACGGATCAAGGCCGGAGCTATGCAGGAATCAGATTTTGGGACTGATTCTTGCAGAATCCAGTGACCAAGGCTCGAAATCCACGAGCTATGGGGCTCAAAACCAAGCCCTAAAAGGCAGCACTCTAACCGTTTGGATGACGTATTAGTTTGAGAGGGATTAAATAGTAAGGGGGGATAAAATAGTCAGGGTGATTAAATAAGAAGGGTGGGGCCACATTGATATGATAGTTAAGAAGGGAGGATTAAATAGTACATGGTTTGGATGAGGGATAAAAAAGAGGGATGAGGAGGGTAGATGATGTAAAAAATTGTTAAATGACATATTTGTCCTTTCATGAGCTCGTATTCGATAATTAATTAAATCAATTTTATAATTTCAAAAATAATTAATTTGTTATACTTAACAAAGATTAAGCTATAGTAAGTCCTCCTAATATTTTTTTATATAAATTCCAATATTAATATTTGAAAGTTCTAAATCCAAAAATTGTGTAAATATTTAAAACGACTAATATATAAAAGTTCTAAATATTCAAAACGGTCACCTACTAATATTTAAAATTTGTTTTTTAGGTAAAATTGATTAATAGGAGTACATGAAATTAGGTAGTAAAATTAAAAAAATAAAAGTACACAAACTAAATAAAGGACAAGTGGTGATTATAAGGATGCTTGCGACCTTGGATTGTATTGCAAAAGTTACTTACCTAAGTGTAGGGATTAGGTCGGTGGTAGCATGATACCGGTAAGTCCGGGTTGAGTGCACAGAGACTGAATGCGTTGAGTGTGAGTGTTGATTCGCGATTGTTGGTTTTAGCCTTAAAGCGGCAAACTTGGCTTTGTAGTTTAGGGGTGGAATTCACTTAATTCCGTGAATGACGCGAGATTTAAAAGACTAATTAAAACAAGGCTATGTCAAGGGGTTCACAGCACCCATGTCTTAGGCCAATTCGTTCTCCTCCAAGATAACCGGCTCGGGGGCATCGTTAAACAACCCCGAATGGAAGATTTGATATTTAAACTTGTTTGACTAGAAATGGTGTTTCACAAAGAGTAGGATTCTTGTGCCATTTATACAAACATTTGGATTGACATCGACCTAAGCATCACACGTGCCAAGTGGTCAAGCCCTTGGCTACGTGTGATCAAAGAGATTAACAAATCCCAATTTTGATATATAAAATCAATCCTCACTCTTTGATTAACAAGCAATGTTTGCATTATGGCGAGGGGAGTGAATTAACCCAAGTCACGGGGTGCTACTCACCCCAGGACCGATGACTGATTCTATAACGACTACTCGATCATTACTAAGTAAAACATGACTATTTTTATAAAGGAAATAAAGAAGATGACAAATGACTTTATAAACTGATTTTTATGGAAGATTATAAGTCTACCTACAACATTAATACTGGAGAAAATCACAAACAACACTTAGAAGGTAGAGTTTTCGAAGGAAATAGCTAGGAAAACACGAAAACGGAATAACCGATAAAAACGGAAACAAACTAGATTTATATAAAGATCAAAGTACGTACTACAACATTAAAGGAGAGGAATTACCTTGAATCTAAGTGGAAAAGCATGAAATTCTAGAGAGAAGGTAGAGCAAAACCTAGGTTACAAACTAAGGGAGGTAGAGAGAGAAAGTGAAAGTAAGAGATAACCTAATAATCTGATGTTTGGGGGCTTTTATAGCCCCCCAAAATGTGTACAAAAGGTCCAAAATGGCCCCGGAAATAAACTGAGATCGATCTAAAAATCTACAGAAAAATAGGTCTGATACTGGCATGGGGAAAAACCCATATTGGTATGTAGACCTTCTGTGAGACTTTTTGCTTGCTGGATACCGGTATGGGAAAAAACCCATACTAGTATGTAGACCTTCTGTGAGACTTTTTGCTTGTTGGATACCGGTATGGGAAAAAACCCATACTAGTATGTAGAGTTGCTGAATTCATTTTTTCCTCTTCTTTTCACTTGATCATCTATTCATTTGATCCTTTTGGGCTTCCCAAGCCTTGTTCAATGCTTCATTCTTGACTCCTTGGACTTGATGGTGGAGTGCCACATGGCCTTGGGTGCTCGGGCATCCCTTGGTTCAACCATGGCGTTAAAACAAACCTTATTCTTTCGATTTGCCTGTAACTAACAAAAACTACCCACGCGCAATATCAATCGTATAAAAGCTAAAATGTGCATGTGTGCCAAAAATGAGATAGATAAGTCCCTTTATTTACACTATTGGGGACTTATCAAAGGACAAGTGGTTGGGCCACTTGTTTACCCCATACACCCTTCTTCTTCTTCTTCTTCTTCTTCTTCTTCTTCTTCTTCTTCTTCTTCTTCTTCTTCTCTCTCTCTCTCTCTCTCTCTCTCTCTGCAACAAAAAAACGGAAACCCCTCTCATCTTCATCCCAGAAATTAGTCGGACTGATGATGACGAAATTGGTCCGATGAAGCACTCCGGCAAAGCACTTCAAGTGCCATGTTTGCCACAAGAAGCTATATACTGCCGGTGATAATGATGAAATTGGTCTGACCGATGGTAATTTCTCCCTTTTTTTTGGTTCAAGAGTTGGTTTTACTTGGAATTTTTGGGTCTAAATTGGGGATTAGGGGAGGGTAGGGAGGTAAAAAGGCCATGGATGAGGCCCCTGACTAAATATAAGCACCTCCACCCCCTATCTATGTTTAGTCCGGGAGGAGGGATGAGGAGGGATGCCGGATGAATCATCTGGGTGGGTTTTGTTGCTGCCAAACAAGGGATATGGCTGAGAAGAGGGATGAGGGGAAGAAGGATGAAATAGTCAGGGGCGTAAAACGCCATCCAAACGGGCTGTAAGGCTGCAAAAGAATGCTAAAATATGGAATTTCATTCATCAAAAAAACTCCCTTAAAACATATATTACAACCCTATAAATAAAACTCCTAGGGAGGATACTTCACAGTGAAGTACCTAGACTCAAAAGATAAAACAATTCCAGCCGTTATTTTTTTACTTAAAAAGGCTGCTGGTTGCTGCTGAAACACCCCATAAGCAACTTCCAAGTACACATAGACCAAAAATAAATTAGATCACTTCTCCACTGAAAATAGTCTCCAGTCTTCATTCCATCAGCATTAGTCTATGCTCCACAATACAATATATGTACTCTATCTAACACCTCCGTCAAGCTCATAATGGATCAGATTCAGAGGAGTCTATCTGGTAAAGAGGATATATTAAGCCATTCATGGTCTCTGAATAATTTGCGGGGTAAAGCGACAACAAAAAGACTAACAGTTTAAGCAACCCTGCAAGTTATTACTGTATTAGTAACAATGTTTTAAAAACTGGACCTGGGAGCGAACTGGAAAAGAGATAGGATGGATGGGTCACCGGTTCAAATATGGGTAAACCGAAGTTGAACCATCACTTAGTGTTTATGCAATAACGTATGTGTGTGCGCATATATATGTATATATGCGAAGATATGCATGTAACATGTAACTATCAAATATACTATAAAATCATAGATTATTACAATATATTTTCTCATGGCGGTTCAGTAATATTGATGAGCATAAAGAGTGGTCTTAACAGATCACATACGCAACTTAGATGTAATTTGTCAAGTTGAAATGGTAATGGTTGATCTATGAAAAAGAGAAAATAGTGAAAGAATGCTCACGAGTTGTTAATCCACAATCCCACATCGGCTTGAAACACAAGCACAAGCCTTGGGTTCTCTTATTTATTCTGAGCCCAGGCCATCACGTTTCAAACATTGTCAAAGGCTGCAAGAGCATTAAATGCTTTATACCTTGAGACTTGAGTAAAATGTTTTTTAGTGGTCTGGATCACATAAACCACGATGGTATAAACGAACTTTAAAGATGTTTCTATGAAATAGCCCCGTTTTCCAAAATAAGCGGTTTTGGGTTGAACTAAACCTTACAAGAGGGGCGGGCCACCAGTTGAACCGGCCTATCCTGTCCGGTTTTAAAACACTGATTAGTAAAGGATACAATGACATTCAATCTCCAGAATCTCTATCTGCTTTTGAGAATATGCTTATTAGATTATGATCACCCTTGGTTATCTCACAAAAGGGTGGAAGGGTTTCTACGAACAGAGAAAATATTGCAGTGGAAAGATAACAGCACCTAATACAGTAGCTAATGATATGCATGGAATTCGATGCCAACACAAGTTACATAAACTCATATCTACTAAAATCCCAGGTAATGTGCTCTTCATGTCAAACGAAGATTGCTATTTTTGTCCTCTTTATGCTCCTGTTTATAGAATAATAGTTCAATCCTAAATAACAATGCAATGGCCTCCTACAGTTCATATTCTCTTAGAATTTAGTATTGACCAATAAACAGGAGAGATGTTTCTCTTCCTGTATTAAGAGGCTTTAACTCGCATTTCCCAAATGTCCATTGAGAAATCTTGTTCAGTTTTTGTAGAAAGAATTTGGGAAAACGGCAGCAATGCTAAAGAAAGATTTTCCGGGTTGTTTGGCAATGACACAAAGGTTGGTTCTTGAGAGGAATGGTCATTTGGTTTAAAGGCATTTTGTGCTTATGTTACCACCAGTAGAACTGTAATCTTTCCCTCCGTTATTATGATGAATTCTTTGTTACCATTTGTTATTCCCATTCTGCTACAATGATTGCCATCACCTGGAAGTTCTACCCTGCTCACCAGAATAGGTTTTGTAATAGATAATGTTGAATTGTTGAAGTTTCATGATTGATTTGGAACTTGGTACAAGTAGCGTCCTAATCAGCCTGTGATGTCGAAATCTGGCAGTACTTTTATCGTTTAGTTGATCAATATCTGTTCTTTTCTTGTTTTTGTATTAATTTTTATTTTTGTCCGTGGTGAACAAAAGAAAATACAGTGCCATACCCTACACATAATTACATAATTGTTTGCCGGTGCTCTAAAATGTACAGTGGTCGAATGTGAACACTTGGTAACTAGAATGAAGTCTTTACCAGGTATACTTGTAGTTTTGGGTTATATTTTTGTGTGGTGGTTGTCCTTGCATTTCTCAGATTTGCTGCATATGGGGCTACTAAGCGTAGTGTCGTGCACCTGACGAAGTCTTTACAGGTATATATTCAATTTCCTTTTGTTGGTTAAGGAAAAAGCTAACTGCCGCATGCATTAACACAATTGATGATGAGCACCTCTCCACACTAGCAAGCACGTCACCACCTTAGTTGCATTCCAGTTCTACCACTTGTAAATAGCCTGTAGAAGTACCCACGCATCTTCAGTCCTACAATTTGCAATGACTTTTAAAAACAATCATCATTTAAGGTTACGTTGCTTACCCTTTTGCTAAAGATGTTTGTGTTGTCTTGGGAAGTTATTCCAAGAGAACTACATTGGTTTCCAACAAAGTGGTATAAATGCTACTGCATTACTAGGCGCCGGAAATTGCAGATGTTTTCCACTGTCTTCCTCTTTCTGATTTTTAGTTGTACTTGGGTTCTTTTGATCTGAATACTGCTTTTTCTTTGTACTTCTATAGCCATTTCGCAAGCACATTCATTTCTCTTTTCTGTCCTTATGGATATTATTCTCCACTATTATTTTGGTATCAGTAATAGAATTATTTTTCGTTCTTTCTACAGGCAGAGTTGCAGATGCAAGATGTTAAAAATGTTATTGTCCATAACCTGTCGGTATGTTTTACGTCATTTTTGCGAAACTTTCCTTTTCCAAGTTAGCTTCTTGAATTTAATTACATCTGCAATACCTGAACCTTTCATTCGTACTTTCTAGACCTTTCCAACTGTGCTGTCGCGACACCATGTTCTATGATGCAATTGTAACATAGTATTTAAATGAGTATACTCTCTCGGTTTCTGTTGGTTGGGTTTAAATATGGTTTTCGCAAGTCTAACAATAATAAAGTTTTTAGAATGAATATTTAAAAAATATTTTCCCTTTTGTTGCTTATATTCTTTTAGAACAGATTTAAATAGATTTGTCAGTGGAACAGCTTCTGAAAGATTCTACAGGGATGGCCGACTTCCTGGAATAGTTTGATTTAAAATGCAGTTACTATACAGCAATGCATGAGCTTCTCCATTTTCTGCAATGTCATATGTCACATGCTTTTACATGCATTTGTCTCTTGAGTTCAGGAATTTCTGTTGAAATGTCCTATCTTTACTTTATGACGTAAAATGGCACTAGAAGAAAAGACACAGTCACACATATATGGAGGTACCTTCTAAAATGGGGATTCATGGCTCAAACGAGATCTTCTAACAGCATCATATGAGGTCATCCTACCAACATTAAACTATAGCTACCAGCTATAACTACTTCCAGATATGCTAATGAACACTGCCTGATCGTCATTTTTATACACCCATTGGGAATTCATGTATTGGTTTATCTATTTGCGTATTTATGTCTACTTATTCCACTTATCTATAATATAAACAGTCATAAGGGTCAGTACTGGTGATCAAGCTCTCTCTTTCCTTTAATCTCTGTCCTAAGCTTAACGAGTTCGAACAACTTGACACTGATGGAGTTTTTCTGTTTAATAGTCATTCAGAGGTATACTTACGACCTTGAGCTATATAATTCCCTTTTTCCTGCTCATGCCACATATTTTTTAGGTTGTTTCTTTTCTTTTCTTCTCTCTCTTTTTTTTTTCTTTTCATTTGTCCGGTCTCATCTCTGCAGCCAGGAATGGTAACAACTGATCTCCTGATGTCTGGAGCTAACACAAAGCAGGTAGAATGTCTACCTCATATTTTTTTGTAGAATTCCTGTCATCGAAGTTTTGGAACAAACAACTGAAACATTTCATTTATTTCAGGCCAAGTTTTTTATTAATGTTCTGGCTGAACCGGCAGAAGTGGTGAGGTTTTGTTCGTCTGTTTCTTATCTGAGATTTAAGTGCTTGTGCTTGTTTCCATAGTTGCTCACTCTCTCCTAGTCATCTTAATAAAGATTCTAGATTTGGAAGTTCAATGAAGTAAGTAGTATATCTAAGCTTTTCTGGATAAGCAATGCATATTCTAGAAATCCAGATGGATGACGTACATGCAACCGCCTAAAGTGATCGGCTACTGATTTGGTAATGTGTATGTGCTCAGACGAATTGGAGATAGGTAAAACTCAACCAATGGATTTGAAGACATTCATACAATATAAGTTTTACCTGTTTATTGAATTATCTTCATGCCACTCTAGGTTAGTCACATGATACATCATTACCAAATACACTGTTTTGCTGAAAAGTCAGATGGCAATGCATAATTGGAACCGATGCATGTGTCGTAGTATTTGTGTGCTTGTGCGTGTATGTGTGCGCACGTGCTTGTCAAATGGAAGACTCTTGCTTTTGTTAGTACTCGGCTTTAGAATTGTAGATCTGAATATCAGCGAGTTGCAGGTTGCAGAGTACCTTGTCCCAAGCATCAGATCCATCCCTGCCAAAGGATCGACAAAGCCCACATACATTCGTTTCCTTACAGGCTTGAAGGCGTACTCTCAGATATTCTCGGTTAAGTGGAAAACAGAAGAGCATAATCTGATTCTTCTACGATTTACTCGCAGTTATTAACCATTCTGTTTTGGGCCTATTGTGCAGAGATTCGCGTTTGGTGCAAGGAGGAATCGATACTTGCTTGAAGATTGATGAGACATTACAGATCTGATATGTCCATAAAAGTTTCTCTGCACATGTAGTTTGCTGTTTTTTGATCATTGAAATGTTCTCAAGTATTTGTTCTTCATGAAATTTTTTAAGTAAACCTTCTTGAATCATTTTTTGTTGGTTGACCTAAGACCCTGTTATTGTATGACCAGGATGTTGAATCAAGTTCGGTCCAAAGCGGCAAAGCCGACTTATGTGTGAGTGATTATTCACCATCAATGTATATAGGAAAAGGGAAAAGGCCTCTAGAGCATCATGTGTTGGTGTTCTAAGAACAAAAATTAATTTCCCCTAATGAGTAACCATGATATTGGGCCAGTGTGGGGTCTGTGGGGCCACTTATCACTCTCAAATAAAATTAGCTTCAATCACTTTGGACTTCAGATTTGGCTAGACAATAACTTTTCATTGTTTTCAGTACAAGTATTTATTTGTACTTACATTTGGTTAAGGTGAGATAAAGGAGAGAGAAGGCAGCTAGGATTCTCTAAGGACCGTGTCGTTAGCGTATCAAAATTATCGATTAAAAAAAAATTCATCTACTTTGTAGAATAGTATCAGAAGTCTAAGTATTGTTCCAAAGGGCAAGAATATGTCGCAATTCCAATTCAAGAACGAGTTTTAAGTTTTGTTATGGAATTTTAAAACCATAAAACGTAAGAGTTTTGCAGCTACGGCAAACATTTATTTGCTTCTACTAAAATCTAAAATTTGAAACAAAATCTGAGTTAACATTTAAAATTTGTATCCATAGCTATCGCAAACACGCCCTAAATTCCAAGCTAATGCTATCATTAACCGTATAATAACTAAAAGAAATGGCACACAAAAAGTACAAAAAAACGACAATGATAAAATGCATAAGGTAGTTGATTCTCTATCTTATTAGTTAAGCTGTTTTGGCAAAAAAGTTTAAATTGGTTTTTTGGTTTATTCGTTATCTTTATTCAAATATTTTTACATTTGTTAGTTTGTATCAAGTTTTTTTAGTTTATTGATTTGTCTTGGCGATGCGAATCCAGAAAGTATAAAATTATGGTCAAAAGTAATTAAATATCCATCCTATTTTTGGTGCAAATTTGATTTCCATCTCCCATTATTTATGGAAATATGTTTTCATCCTCTCTTGTAATGTGATTTACAATTATTACCCTTCCTATATATTAGAGGATGAAAAATACAAAATGGAAATAATTTTTGAAATTCAAAAGTGGATTGATTTTGTTGTGATCAAGTGGTTTACCGTCAAAACTTACCCTATTTTTCTCATTTTTATGGTTTAACATGTTCTTTGAGTATATTTACCATAAAAAAATACATACATACATAAACATAACCCATTTAGTCCCCAATAATTGGGGGTATGGACGGAGGATGGATAGGAGACAGACCTAACCTTTGGTAATAAATGCACAAAGTGGCTGCTCCCAGAATGCCACTGAAACAGATAGATTGGAGACAAACCTAACTTTTGGCAATAAATGCACAAAGTGGCTGCTCACAGAAATCATGTATTTAATTTTTACCATGATCAATATTTTATGGTCATAGTTTATTATTTGTTCAAATTTACCATATCGATGGTTTGTTATGATCAGATTTACCATGATTGGAAAAACTTCATGAGTACCTTTCGTTTTGTTTTATTCCGTGTAAAATTATTCAAATTGCATAATAAACTAAATAACAACTAATAACAAGTAGGTGGACAAAAAACTCGAAAACCAACTAATTATTCAGAAAATTACAATTCATGGTAAATATAAATGGACAAAAATATAGTATTTACATGGTACATTGATCAGGTGATCATGGTAAATCAGTAGTTTATACTCATAATTTTTCAGAAATGATGGTAACTATGAACAAAGAGTTGAAGGGTTTTCCAGAAATCATGGTAAATACGAACGTTGAGTCGAAGGATTTTCCACAAATGATGGTAAATATGAGCAAAAAGTCGAAGGATGAAGAAAATCAAAGGATGAAGAGTCAAATGATTTTCCAGAAATCATGGTAAATACGATCAAAGAGTCGAATAGCTCCATTAATTCTTGATACCACCACGACAAAAATAAATATCATTGGACTTTGATGCACATAATTCCTTCCAAAAAGCTTTTGAAGTCCTCTGGTTGGGTAAGAAAATCCTTTGACTCTATGTGCTATAGTCGTTTTCCGTTGACGGTGACGAAGACGGGACTCAATCGAAATGTCAATGGAGAATTTATGGAGCACGTCGTCGACGCTATGTTCACAGGGAGAAAGGACTATTGACGACGTGATGGGTGAAAATTCATCCCAAATATGGGTGAAGAGTTGGAATGTCGATTTCGGATAGAAGAACAATTCGTCCCAAATTTGGCTAGGTTTTAAAAGGAAGAAGACAAAGTAGTTGGCGTAATTTGGGGGATTGGGTTTTATCACCAATCCCGTAATTGCAACAGAGGACCTCATAATTTTGAAAATTGTCCACTACCTACTGCCCCATCTATGCAATTTTTAATTTAGTCCTCAATCCCTTAAAATGTTACAATTATATATGTAAAGGGAATTTAAGGGTTTATTTGAATCTCGGATGAAAACATAACTCCTAAATAAGTTTGAGATGATTTTCTAATCTCAAGTGGCTAAAATGATGATTATTTAAGTGTCCCCTATTTTTTTTTATAAAATAAAACCGAAAATAAACCAAAATTTTTGTATGCGATGGCAAAGCAATTGAACTTTGTCACAATTCCCGTTAAAATAATAATTATATATACTACCTTTACCAGGTTTTTTTCCCCCATCCGATTCAGGGGCTACATCAGATTTTGGCTTCTCGGATACTTTCAGTTGTGCGACCCTTACTTCCCCAGTGTTTTTAGTTCCTATCGTAGAGTATAAAAGTCCATCAATTATACGAAGAAATGGAAAGCACTGTTATTGTTTACCAAATTACAACTACGTATACAAATAAACCAGATTATACAACCATAATCAAGAAACTTTACAAACATGGGATTATAATATACTATTTTTCAAACAGTGCTCTACAAAACCATAACTTTGTAGACCTTTATGACTACTATCGTCATTACGGTAACATCCTCTTAAAACGGTCAATTCTACGAATTAATGGCTAACCAAAGGAAATAGTACATTAAGAATATTACACAGAAAACATGGAACAAATCCTAAATTTAATCACTGGCAATAAAGATGGCATAATATTATTCCATTTTACATATGAACAAAATATTCCAACTTAAAGACAAACAGTTCAATACCAAAATCTCAAAAACAAACAGATGGTACATTTTAAAACCATATTCAAAACTCCAAAAAACTAATAGATACTGCATTCAACACAAACAAACACAAAATATCTACCGAAATATACCATATGGTACAATCAAAAACCATAATCACCTCACCAAAAAATGGTAAATAAGTGGTTTTCTAGTCAATTCAACAACAAATTACAAAGCTAGTATGTTAACAAACCATTAACTTCCCCAATAACCCCAATAAACCATTAAACCTTCCCATGCATGGAACGATAATAGACATTTTTTGGTTAGGATTACCGTTGGACAAACACTGGATTAAAGCACACCATTTTATAGACCAAGTGAACATGTCATATTAATACATGATTTTCAAAACACGGCTATCCCATACGGGTAATAGCGACACCACATATTGGAAGCCCATCCCATGGTACAATGATCCACAATTACTGAACTTATACATACTACGAAATGGTACCACATTGTTTCACATTGTATACCTCACAAACAACATACCATCTCGAAAACTATCATATAAGCTTGGAACTCTGAAAAACCATAACCAATTCAACAACAAATCACTAATTTCCAAATCCCAAACAAGTAATCTGCACTAAAAAAAAAATCCAAAATTAACTCCAAAATGTAAACGAAATTGTTGGATGGTTCGACACAACGATTATCACAGGAAACCCAAAAACAATTCGACGATTGTTGCGTAAGTAAAAATACTTACGAGCCATTGCTTGGAACGGAGTAGACGTAGACCAGTTAGGGCTCTATTCCGGTGAGCTAATCGGCAGACTTAACTCCTTCCCATCCATCCTGTAGCCACTCGGTATCAACTCCTAACCACTTGTTTTCGAACCTTGTATACCTGGATGGAGGAGTTTCCGGCAAAATCGATTTCTGCGAAGGAGTGTAGGGACGACGTGGGTAGTGGTTGGGTGTAGATCGAATAGTTAGGGATTGGGGTTATCGGAATAGGACGATATGGGTAAGGGATTGTGGTCACCGGAAAGTACGGGATTTTTTTCGTGGGGTTGGTTCTCAACCAAAAGATTAGGGGTTTCAGTGGTGGGGTTTGGGTTTTGGGACGTCAGGTGGTGGGTAGTGGGGTTAGTGATTTGGGACGATTACTTAGGGTTTGGGAAGTTGGGTTGGCACATATTTGGGATGGTTTTCACCGAGAGATGTATATTTTTGGGATGATTTGGAATGGAAGTCATTCCATAACTGTCCAACATAAAAGAAAAGGAAAAGTCATCCTCCAAACTGCCAATTTAATTTCCCCAAGAATAATGGGATGATTCGTGGGACCATAAATTTTTAAGAATCTGATAATCTAGTTTAGGAAATTTAAAAGGTCATAATATTATATAAGGGCTTTTTGGGTATTTTTTAAATCTTGAAATGGGATCATAACGTTTCAAATTCATTGGGATGGGATCATAACGTTTTTTTTGTTTACAGGGCCTCTAATTAACTTCCCCATAAAAGAACTGCTCAAATATTCTGTATGAGACGCGAGGTGAACCCACACATGGGGTTTGATATTTTTAGTACACATTGATGGGTTACGTTACTATCTGATATGAAAATGAGGAGACGCTGCTACGCGTATAATGTGTGGAGCAGAAAATGTACCAATCGGCTAGGGGATTCAAGCCGTTCATATATTTTAGAATGATTTTTTGAAGAGCCTAGGGAGAAATCAGCTCAATTGGATGTGCGTAAGTGCTTGATCCCAAATCTCCGGTTTCATTTAAAATTTTAATGAATGAAACCGGGAGGATTTTGAATCAAGCACTTATACATGTTTGATTGGGTAGACTTCTCACAAGGTTCCTTAAAAAATTATTCTAAGATTAATGAAAGACTCGGATAGGACTTGGATAGTGTGTGTGAGACCCACAAGTAGGTTTCTGAGCCGATCGGTGTATTTTTTGTCCTCACCCTTATGTACCCTTAGAATTATTTGAAAATGAGAGTCAAACAAGATATTACTATTAAAAAAAACAATGAAAAAAAAAAGAAAAGAAAAAGAAAACTTCATGAACAAAAACAAACAAAAGGCTAGTTTGTTGCCTGTCATATCTTTTAAGCTTGGAAACCTAAATCCAAATATTGTACGACCACCATCTTGACAGGCACATCCGTGACTACTAGCTCTGTTCTGATGTGAGGGATTTTTGGAACTTTGTTTTCTGAGGCCAGCAGAGTCTAGTCGACAAATGGTGAGATTGTCACAGCGGCAACGCACGGATTAGTCCGATTAGTTTGTGGGTTTGCGTTTCATATAATTGATCAAATTCTTAGGATTAGGCCGAAAAAAAAGTAATCCCTCTGTTTCGAAATAATAGTTCATTACGAAAAGTTGTGTCATTTTTTAAATTAAAAAAATGACGTACTTTCGTAAATCATTTTCCAAATTTTTTTTTACCGACTTAAAGTACTTGACAAGTAATTTACGGCTAATTTGGCTAAAAAGTGGTTTTTGGTTTTTTACTTTTTTCATTTTGTTTTTATTCATTTTTTTAGCATTTGTTAATTTCACGTCAAAATTTTGTGGTTTTTGGATTTATCTCGGCGAGAAGAATCTAAATAAGTATAAAATTATGATCAAAACTCAATTTTTTTTAATAAAGCCAAAATACTTGGATTATTGGCAAATAATCCAAGTATTTCGGCTTTATTCAAAAAAATATTTGGTTTTGACCATAAATTTTTACTTGTTAGATTCGTCTCGTCGAGAGGAATCCAGAAACCATAAAATCTTGACGCGAAACTAACAAATGCTACAAAAATTTGAATAAAGACGAAACCAAAAAACCAAAAAATCAAAAACCACTTTTTAGCCAAATTAGCCCTTAATTAGATGCGAAAAAGGTTGAAAAATGATACACGAAAGTACTTCATTTTTTTATTTTGAAAAATGGCAAAGAGTGTTAGGCTCTTATTTAGGAACGAAGAGAGTAATTTCTTATTCATCTGCTAGTTTCGGTGTGGATGAACTGGACTTAGAAGAGAATTAATTAAAGTACGCGTATGCTCACCCATACACTCCACCATGAATCATACACAGTGTGACTCATACACAGTAGAGTGTATGAAAGAAAATAATAAAATAGATTGTTATTAATGTTACATGTATAACTATTTCGGTCACAACTATTTACAATTTTTCGTATATATGTAGGATCCATACGCAATTAAGGGCCTAGGCCGAAATAGTTGTCGAAGCAACATTTTTGTTAATACTATGCAGTCCCTTTGGACGTGTCGCTGTTTTAAATATGGGGTTACCTTTCCATCATCTTTCATTTCTTCAGGCTTTGTAGAAAAATCATGTGAACTCTCTTTTTTTTTTGAACCGCATGTGAACTTTCTTAGGACACTAGCATTTTGTCTCTTACTCTGCACAGTGTACACTATTTTTTTGAATGTCCTTTTTATTTTAACCGGTCCCACAATTTTTTTAAGCTAAAAAGGGTAAGACAGTGCTGTGGTTTTTAGTGTTAAGACTTTTTTTTAGTGTCCTTTCTATTTTGACCGGTCCCACAAATTTTTGGGACACACGTGAGGGATCCGAACTTGAAATGGTAGGCTTTGGTTGAACTACTTCTAATTGTCCGATTAAATTGAAATTTTGTGAGGCCCTTCGGAAAAATATTCTAAGAATAATAAATGGTTCGGATCCCTTGTGTGTGGCCCAAAAGTGAGTTTCCGAACGCGATCTGTGCAATTTCTGTGCCTGTTTTTCTGTACCTGTAGGTTTATCCCAAATTTATTTATTTATTTTCAAAAAAAGGAAATTTTAGTGTTGATATTTTTTTTAAGTGTCCTTTTTATTTAAACCGGTCCCATAAATTTTGTTAAAAAAAGAAGAAGGGAAGGACAATGCTGTGGTTTTTAGTGTTGAGCTTTCAGGGGGTGAAAATTCAGCTTACTACTCGCCCGTCCCATTTGTTGATCTCTTTCAGGAACTTTTGGGGTCACAAAATGATTATTATTGTTAAAAAATAAAGAGCAAAAAGTTGATGAGTTTATTCTTTTACCTTTCCTACTTGAATAATTACTGGCAATGGTAAAAGATATGACAAGTGCAATTTTGATTTTCTTAAAAAGTTAGAATCTCTAAAATGAGCCAATAAATAGGGACGGAGGGAGCAGAAAACAATACTGTGATTATGTGATTTCAGCATATAATTCACTAAAAGATCACATGGATAGTCAATTTTACTTTGGAAATGTAACTACCAGATGTAAGATAAAATAGTCAATTTTACTTTGGAAATGTAACTACCAGATGTAAGATAAAATAGATAGTCAATTTTACTTTGGAAATGTAACTACCACATGTAACCTATCCATAAAACCATATATATAACTTGCATATCAGCATAATAAGTTCAATAAATGTACATGGTGGTTATAGAATTCTAATAACATAGACCAGCCCTTTTTCCTTATCTAGGTATCAAATGGTAGTAACATGACCGGTTAACCCCAAGGGTTAGTCAAGTCTAGCTGGTTTGTTCCCTATACAATTAATTAGGGTTCGATCCTAGGGTTAGGCTGCAATAGAGTAATTTTCTTGTGAATCTTCTTGACACCTTTGACCAAACCGGGAAGGAGAGATTAGTCGAGGTGCTCGCAAGCCAACCCAGACACTCTTGACCTTCAAAGTTCAAATTGGCTTTCGTAATCGGAGTGCACGAGATTTCAAATTCGGGCATTTGAACCCGCTACAAAAAAAATTGTGTTTCAGTGACAACCTACTAACAACAACGTGTCACTAAAAGTGTGTTGTTAAAGGGTATTCAATGACATCTTTTTGTACTAAGCTGTCACTCATTAAAAAATCAGTGATGACTAAAAAATTGTCACTAAATACTCTTTAGCAATACACTTTTAGTGACAACCTAGTGGCACACACACACCCGGGAAGGAGAGATTAGTCGAGGTGCTCGCATGAGATTCTCAACATACACTCGTTTAATTGGTTTTTAGACCAGGTTCCTCAAATTGCTTGAGGCCTCGGCCCATTTTCCTAAGCGCGTGAAACATTTTCTTGGGTTTAGCCACATTCAATGGCCGATTAGACCTCCACACATACAGGCCCGACCCTGAGATTTTTGTGGCCTCAGACGATAATGTAAACCAGGGCCCTGTGTTTTTTCTAAAAGAAAAAAAATTAAAGAACCAACATTTATTTCAAATGATAAATATTGTGTTCCATATTTTGTCTTTTTTGTAATTCGTGTCTTCATGTTAATAAAAAATAATTTTCGGTCGTAATTGTTTATTCTTATTGCAAGAATTACAAAATTAATTGAAATGAGCAAATTGATGCGAACATTTTATGAATACGCACGGAGTGTTTTATTTATTTATTTCCTAATTACGACACCGGCAAATTTTTTAAAAACAGTCGGCAAACAATAAGGATGTAGTGGAAGCAAACAATAAAAGAAAAATAAAGGAAGAGAAGGCAGAAAAGGAAACTTACTTTGGTAAGAAAAAAAGATCAGAGAAGAGAATGTATAAAAGGAAAACAAGGACCCATGGGAATTGAACCTTGATATTTACTAAGAAACACATAAGCTTTTCCACTAAAACAAATGCTTCTCTACTTGTTATAGTGCAACATTATATATTTATTACTTGTTATAAACATATATATACCTAATCGGGACCTTAAAAATGGGTTATTTTTGGTGGGCTCCCAGACCCAGGCTTACTTAGCTTGCCCTCAAGGCCGGCCTTGCACACATATAAAGGCCTCAAAAGTTTTGTATCTAACCAATGTGAGACAAAAGGGTGAGAGATGGTTTTTGAAAACCCTTTAAAAAATACACATCCCCAACAGAGTGCCTTCCTGTTAAACTCCCTCAGGTTAGGCTCTAAAGGTGGGTGTTAGGCGGACAGAGAGGAGCTACTGTCCCTGGGAAGGAAGAGCACCTGCTGTTCCAGGTGATTTTCGGGAGTTCTGGTCTCGTCTTGATGATCAGAAACGTTCATGCCAAAGAGCTCGCCGAGTAGAACAAGTGTACCAAAAATTAGATCAATCGGATATCATTTACTAGTACCTAATCGAAACATTTTTATCTTGAAGAGAATGCATCCAAAACACTATATCATACCCACTCAAACTCATTATTGCCGAGTTATATCTGTACCGATCAGGTACTAAATAGTATCCGATTGAGCTAATTTTTGGTACAGGTGTTCTACTCGGTGAGCTCTTCGACGTGAACGTTTCCGATCATCGACACGAGACCGAAACTCTACGGAATCGCCGGGGATAGTGGGTGTTGTCTCTTGTTAGGGACAACAGCTCCTCTCTGTCCGTGTTAGCCGGTCTTACGTGTGCAGGCCTCTCCCACAATTCCGAACTAGAGGCTCAAACTGGGTTCACAGTCACGATCATAAGCCCACAGTTATATAACATCGTTTTGCTATAACCAAACAAAATCAGATTCCCTAAACTTCAAATCACGTGCATTTGAAATGTCAGTAGGGATACCCTTAGCTCTTCTGTCCTATCAAATACAAATATTTCAACTGTGAAATAAATGGAAACAGCCTATTAATGGGATGGGAAAAGGAGAAAAAATGCTTCAAAATTATGTCACATCACTCTTTTTGAACAGAAAATAATTTTATTAATTGAATGTAAAGGTTACAAAGATTAATTATTATTTAAAAAGTTACTAATAATATGTATAGTATAATTATTATTTAGATAATTTAGTATAATAAATCGGTGAAAATCTAAATAGTTTTGATATAGTTAAAAATTAAAATAATTCTACATTGTCATGTAAAA
Organism: Vaccinium macrocarpon; assembly: GCA_022606695.1. Taxonomy (NCBI): domain Eukaryota; kingdom Viridiplantae; phylum Streptophyta; class Magnoliopsida; order Ericales; family Ericaceae; genus Vaccinium; species Vaccinium macrocarpon. The sequence continues at coordinate 11,818,570 of CM040175.1, forward strand.
TTTTCTTATTTTCTTTCATAGACGCAATTAATTATACATGGGTGTTGCAATTGTCAATCAAAAAATAAAATAATATGAGATACAATAATGTACTACACAATCTAACTGATACGCTAAGTACATTTTTGGTTGAAAATAGTGTTTTTAAGTTAGCCCCCTCGGTCTAAAATCCTGACTCCGCTATTGTTTGTGATAATTATATGCTACTCAAGCCTTGAAAGAAGACAAAGTTGATAAGAGATGAACCTAGAAAGAAACCTAGAAACAACAGAAACAATACAGAATTCATTGTGCTAGCTCTTCTATTTAGAACTTTAGCAGACTCAATACCTGATTCGAGACTACTCTACTTTAGCAGATGCTTTTGTTTTATCTCTAACATGCTTTGGGACTAACGATCTGCTTAATTCTAGAATGCCCAAATCCCGAGAAACAGGGATGAAGCTAGAGAGGGGTCAGTAGGGTTATTCGCCATTGCAAGAGAGAAAAAAACCTCTAGTATTATATATATATATATATATATATATATATATATAATTTATTATGAATTATATAGTCTCGCTCCTGCAAAGTATTTTAGAAAAAAAATTCGCTCTTGTGTAATGAAATTCTTGGCTCCGTCCCTGCCGAGAAACCCTTGCATGCCGAATGGATACCGCCACATGGAATCCGTTGGCGCATCCGAGCCATCCAAGGTTCGGATGTGCTAACAAATATCACGTGGTAGTACCCTATCCGCATATAAGTTTTTCTCCCTTATCCCTATTCATTATCAAGGAATGGTGAGAAGACAAACCTATGAGGCACCAACACCCCTAACTTCTTGTCGTATTAATTAAATTGATAAGTTTTTAGATGAATTTGTGATTAACAATCTTATTTGGTATCAGAGCAAGTGATAGATTATGTGTTCAAACCTCATCGCCTACCTAGTTATTAAATATTTGCACGTATTTAGCTCGCTTATGGAGGAGAGCTTGCTACATTTGAGGGAACTGGGGGGGCTCTCTCCTCCTTGAGGGAAGGCAGGCCTGCCAACCTCCAACCCAAACCGTCCAAAAGCATTTCAAATGATTTAGAGTTACAATAAAACTCTTCCAAAGATGAGTCTTGACTGGAAGAGTTTTCTTTTATATTTGGACCATTGATTGCTAAGATGGATAGTCTGGTCTATGGTCTGGATGGGCTTGGCAGGGCCTGCCGTCCCTTAAGTTGTTAACCATCAACTCATCTAAAAGCTTGAGCTATTAGAGAGATGGGTAACTATTATTATTTATATTTTCAACATGGGAGTGGGGACCCTATAGTGCCCCTAAGCACTACAGGGTTATAGTCCCCCAATCTTAGCAGTCTTGTTTTGCAATCAACAATTTATATTATCTTCACATAAAGATAAATATTTACATGTACAAATAATCCATAAGCTTTGGGGCACTACAGGGTCCCCGAATCCTCTTCACCACGCCCCCATCATGCATAGCTAGGCTCTCCTCCATAAACGGGGCAAACACATGTAAATTTTTATCATTAGTTTGGTAGTGATGTTCGAACACAAGATCTATTACATGTTTTGATATCATATTAAACTGTTAGATGAGTCGGTAGTTAACAATCTAATAGTACTCGTGTTTGACACTCTCGGGACACATGACACGCCAGGGACACGTCACACAAAAGTTTAATTATCTATAAGTTGGGGACACACCGGGACACATTGGGGATGTGTGGTGTCCTGATTTCTAGATGAACCTTTTGGCCTCTCCTTGATGTCTATGAGAGACGAAATGAGTCTCCTTGGTACACCTGCACATTGAGCACCCAGCATTAGTACCCAACCTAGTCGGAATTTGGCCAGGGAAGGCACTCCGACGGTCTAGTAAGGATCTGAAAGTGGGAGGAAGTACCAAAAGAAAGTAGTAGTTCTAGAGAGAGTTAATTGTGTACCTTCTAGGGTTCCTCATCCTCCTTTTTATAGGCTTCTCCTGACTTGTGCTCCAAGTATAGGGGTAAATCAATCATTTGGCTCGGGTGACATCTTAAGATGTCATGAGCCAAATCCATTATCATTGCATGAGTTGTCACGCCCTCAAATTTAATAAACCAAAGACAAATAAAATCCACGTAGGATCAACCCAAGTCAAATATCTTCCCATAGAAAAGTCAAGTCAAAGTACAATGAGTTCCCAATTAAGGTACCCGTACCCATGCAAAAGTATTCAAGAGTTAAGAGTTATTACACAACCGAGTTAAGTCAAAAGATTGAAGGAATTAAAGTTACAAGATCATCTCCCCAAAATATATTAACGATAGAGAGGATAAAATAACTTCATGTCAAATGATCTTCATGATATGCGTCCACACACCAAGCATTCCAATCACATGCCTTGCTGAGTACCTGAAAATGATAGGTTGAACTCACTAGCCCAGTAGGAAAACTTTTCTACCAGCGCTAAGGGTATAAAAGATGAAACATGCACATGGAGATGTGATACACATGAATGAATAGGCTAACATAGACCAAATAGATTGACTTGATGATAAAGCATCCAATATGTAAAGACTCGTGTTTTAAAATAATTTTTCGGAAATAATGTTGGGTAAATGTGAGAAAATGAAATTAGAGTGATGTGGGGTCAGTGTGATGGAAGTATGTGCATTGGGGTGCCTTTAGAACATATTAGAAACACAAGGGGTGCTAGTGTAATTGGTGGTGTGTATATAGATTTATTGTGGCTGATTTTTGTTCATTATACACACACCTCTCTCTCTCTCTTCCCCCCCCCCAAATTCCAGCGTCTCTCTCTCTCCCTCCCTTCTCACATTCTCTTCACCCTTCTCCCAAAATACACACTAATACTTAAAACCCACCAAGATCTCCACCCAAACCCTTCACCTACACACATTATGAAGCTTGGGTTACGTTGAAATCACTCCGAGAAGTCAAGTTTCGGCTGGGCTTTGCTAGGAGGAGTAAGGGTTTCGCATTTTTGGCTTGATCAAAGCTTGATCTTTGAGGTAGGGAACAATACTCTACCTTCTCTAAGTGTAAGTTGAATGAATTAATGCATGATGTTCATATATCTCTTCTCAAATTTCTACATAACTCTCATACCTCCATGGAAATTGGATTTGGACTTGTATAAGCTTGATTCTCCATATTTGTTAGATTGATCCTTGATTGGGTGTTTAGATATGCTAAAATGATGTTTTGTTGTGTTTTGGAACCCCAAATTTGGACTAGGAATGAAGCCCCATCCATTTGAGCCAAGTTATAATTTTTCACCCGAACCCAGGTGGATCGATCCACTCTTAACAGTGGATCGATCCAAAACCCTCTGTTCCACTCTTGGTACGTAGTGGATCGATCCACTCTCAACAGTGGATTGATCCGGAATGGTTTGTTCTTGAATTTCACTAGAGTGGATCGATCCACTCCTTGCTTGGATCGATCCAGAATCGTTTGTTCTCTGTTTTCCCTAGAGTGGATCGATCCACTCTCAACAGTGGATCGATCCAGAATGGCTTGTTCACTGATTTTCCTTGAGTGCATTGATTCACTCAAGAGTGGATCGATCCAGAATGGTCTCCTCGCTGTTTTCCCTAGAGTGGATCGATCCACTCAAGGAGTGGATCGATCCAGATTCCTTTGTCCAGACAGATTTTTTTTCCAACTTCGCGGGCACGCCCCGGCTTCGTCCGAACTCCGATTGAGGTGATTCTTGAACCGTTGGAAAGCTCTACGAGTCTACTTTCAAACCCAATTGGTTTCATATTCATATCCTTTGTATTTTGAGAAAAATTCCCTTTTTACTATCAGCGTGTCGTATTTTCTCGAGGTTTAAAACTCCGTTTTCGTGTTCCACCGCTCCGGGCCCTCATTGGCCATTTCATAGCTTCTCTATTTGACCTCTAAGCTTCGGTAACCTATCATGGTGCGTTTTATGCTTTGTTTGGTTGTCTTGGTTTCTCACACACATTGGACACGTGTTGATTTGACTATCACCGACATGTTTTGAGTTTTTGAAACAAAGATGATTGTGTGAATGTTTTGGACACTCGTAAAAGGGTATTGTGATACGAGAATTGGTTTTGGGCAGTAAATTGAACTTATGAGTTGATAAATGGTAATATAAATGTGAAATGTATGACACAGGGCCCGAAAGGGTATGCCCGGAGTGACACGGGGCCCGAAAGGGTATGCCCGGAGTGACACGGGGCCTTTATGGTATGCCCGGAGTGACACGGGGCCTATATGGCATGCCCGGAAAATGATCAAATGTTTGGAAATGAATGAGATTGATATGGATATCGTGCAAATCATATGAAGAATGTTGTGTGAGTGTCAGACACAAAACAAGTGAATGATTAAAAGGAAAAAGATGTATTTGATAAATGTAAAGGATACTTGGGTTATTCTAGATGTTTTGGGTATTTGTGATGTATTGTAAAATGAAATGTCTGTGTAAATGACTGTGTTTTGAGGGGAACGAACGCACGACACGAAATGTAATGGTTATAAAGAAACTTATGGATATTCTAGTTTCATCGGATCTGTGGGGCATCTCCTAGACATTTTGTCATTGAGTTGAATTATCTTGGTCCATCTTAGCCTACTCATTTATGTGTATCATACCTTCATGTGCATCTTTCATTCTCTATACCCTTAGTGTTGGTAGAAACGTTTCCTACGAGCTAGTGAGCTCACCCTATCTTTCCCAGGTACACAACATGGAGCATGATATCAGATGCGTGGAGTGTGATGCATGCCACGAGGAATTTAAGATCATGAAGTTATTTTCTCATTTTCATGCTAAGTACATTTTTGTAAGATAATTTTGTAACTTTAATTTCACCAAGCTTTTGAGTATTTCAACTTATGTAATAACGTCAAAACCTTTGTTATTTTGTATGGGTACGGGTACCCTTGACTAGAAGCTCATTGTACTTCGACTCTGACTTTCTATGGAAAATTGTTTGACTTTAATCGATCCTACGTGGATTTTTATTTGTATTTTGGTTTATTAAAATTGAGGGCGTGACACAATAGGTGCCCTAAAGATCGAATCAAACCCAAGTGTCCATAGATTTTCTCCAAAAAAAAAGTTACAGTTTAGGTCGTAAGTCCAGTCTTTTCAAAACATAGTCATTTTCATAAAATATTTCATTTTTCATCTCTTCACAAATAACCACTTATTTAAATAGGGAATGAATCCCTCTGCCGGATTTCGTGGGCTCCGAACACCCATGCCGGATTTCGTGGGCTCCATACACCCGTGCCGGATTTCGTGGGCTCCGAACACCCATGACTAGGGACGCACCAAATGGTGGCCCTAGAATAACCAAATTATCCTTTTCAAAAGTTTATCAAACAATCAAGTGTCTAAAAACATCCATGTAATTCATTTAGTTCGAAAACTCGTAGTGTGTCAGTTGTGGCAAAGTTAATATGTGTCCAAGAACGTGAGAGATCATGACAAAATATCATTCATAGCACGATAGGTTACCAAAGCTTAGAAGTCAATTTAGGAGGTTAGGAAAGACCAATGAAAACCCGGAGCAAAGGAACATAAAAATAGAATTATGAATCTCGAGAAAACCCAACACCTTGATAGGAAAAAACAAATTCTCTCAAACTACAAAGGCTATGAACATGAGACCAATTGTGTTTGAAAGTAGACTCATAGAGCTTCTCAACGGTTCAAGAATCACCTCAATCGGAGTTCGGACGAAACCGGGGCTTGCCCGCGAAGTTGGGTCAAAATTTGCTTTATAAACAGATGGGTATCGATACTAATGAAAGGTAGTCTCGATACCAAACCCCCTAAAACTGAACAGAACGATGGGTATCGATACCAATGAAAGGTGGTATCGATACAAAGACCGTTACGAGCAAAATTTGCAGATTTTTCCAAAATGGAGGGGATTTTAACCCAAGCAAAAAAATGAGATTTCAAACAACAAATAACCATAGAAGAGGGATATATCAACAACTAATTCATGAATTTATCAATCCAATACACAAAATCCAAACTCATTCATGATCCAAACTCAATTCCATGGAGATAATCAAGTTAAACAAGAAATTTGTGAACAAGAACACAATTAATGCAATCATTCAACCAATATACACTTAGAAGAGGTAGAAGATTGTTCCCTACCTCAAAGGTTGAGCTTCAAACTTGAGAAAATTGAATTTCTTTGATCCCCAAATTGAAAAATCCCGTTTTTGAGCTTCAAGGTGCAAAAAGAGTAAGTTTCGGGTTTCAAATCACGCGTAGAACAATATTCCAAGGTCAATTTATGAAGGGGTTTGATGGAGAAGGAGATTTGTGAGCTTGGAGTGGTGTTAATGGAGGAGAGAGGAGGAGAGGCTAATTTTTGAGAGAGAGAGAGAAGTGTATTTTTTTTACAAAATTTTCAGCCATACATTACATATATACACCCCTCTTATGCACTTACACCCCTCATGTTCATAGTACATCTCACAAAGACCCAAATACAATACTAACCTCACATTGACCCTATATTATTCTATTTTCATTTCTTTACACTTCCCCAATATCATTTCCGGAAAATTATTTTAAAATACGGGTCTTTACAGTAGTAGTCTCGAATTAGGTATTAGATTTGGTTTTCCAAAGTTAATCTGAGAGAGAAGACTTAAAGGTTTTCTCTGGCACGCTCGCACACAATAATTTTCCATTGCAAAGAAGTAAAAGAACCAAACAGTAATATGACAAGTTAGCCCCAAGAGTTAGTCCAGTCTAGTTGGTTTGTTCCCCACACAATTGACTAGGGTTAGGTTGAAATTTAGTAATTTCTTGTGAATCTCCTAGGCCGCCTTTGACTGGACTGGGGAGGGAGATTAGTTAAGGTGCGCGTAAGTTGACTTAGACGCTCTTGACATTCAAATTGACTTTTGTAATCATATGTGTACGAGGCTTCAAATTTAGAGATTGGCCCCACCTCGGCCCTTTTTCTTGAGCGCGTGAGACCTCTTCTTAGTTCTAGCCACATTCAATAGCCGATTAGACCTCAAGAGTTTTGTATCTAACCAATGTGAGACAAAAGGGTGAGAACCGTGAAAGATGCTTTTTAAAAACCCTTTAAAAAATACACATCCCCAACAGCATGCCTTCCCATTAAACTCCTACAGGTTAGTCTCTAACAGTGGGTGTTACCAAGTCCAACGAGTGCAGGCCTCTCCCACAATTCCGAACTAGAGGCTCAACCAGGGTTCAGGGTCAGGATCATAACCCCACAGTTATATAACATGGTTTTGCTATAACCAAACAAAATCAAATTCTCCAAACTTCAAATCACGTGTGTTTGAAATGTCGGTAAGGATATCCTTAGCTCTTCTGTCCAATTAAATAGAAATATACTTCAAATGGAAACACCATATTAATAGGATGGGAAAAGGAGAAAAAATGTTTCAAAATAATGTCAAGTCTCCCTTTTTAAATAGCGAAAATAATTTTATGTAATTGTTACAAGGATTAAAGGGACAAGGGCACCGTTACATTGCAACGAAAGGACAATATCGCAAAAAGGTTGACAACCTACCTACCTTTGCAATCAAGGGAGAAGGTATGTAGGGGCACGGGGTGGCCCCGGCTCCACTTGAAATTTAAAAAAGTTGCTAATAATACATATAGTATAATTATTATTTAGATAAATAGTAAAACAAATCGGTGAAAATCTAAATAGTTTTGATTTGATTTAGTTAAAAATTAAAATTATTCTACGTGTAAAATTTTCTCAATTTTTTTCATAGATGTAATTAATTTTACATGGGTGTTGTAATTGTCAATCAAAAAACAAAATAATATCACATACAATAATGTACTACACAATCTAACTGATATGCTAAGTAAATTTTTAGTTGAAAATAGTGTTTTTAAGTCGGTCCCCCTCCATCTAAAATCCTAGCTCCATTATTACTGGCGATAATCAGATGTTACTGAAGCCCAGAAAGAAGACAGTTGATAAGAGATGAACCTAGAAAGAAACCTAGAAACAACAAAAACAAAACAGAAGTCATTGTGCTAGCTCTTCTATTTAGAACTTTAGCAGACTCAAGATTCTTACCAGTGCTTCAATCCAAAGTGCTAATGGCAAAACCATTTCACCACCCACTACATCTCCTCTCCTCCTTGTTCATGTTTGTGTTTCCAACCCTTGGCTCAGACCAGCTACAATTTTCCCAATCCCATACCCTTTTCCAAATCCAACAGCTTCTAAACTACCCACAAGTCCTAAGCAGCTGGAATCAAACCACTGATTTTTGCAACTTAGAGCCAAACCCATCTCTAACACTAGCATGCTACGGGGGTAACTTAACCCAACTGCACATCAGTAGTGACAGTAACTGTTGGCCATGGCTTCCTCAATCAACAATGATGCTTCCTCAATCAACAATGATGCCTCAGAGTAGCTTCTCCTCTGATACTTTCTTCTTCACTCTTTCCACTCTTCCAAGCTTGAAAGTCCTGTCTTTAGTTTGTTTAGGCTTATGGGGACCATTGCCTCCTACTATTGGGAGACTATCTTCACTCGAAATTCTTAACGTAAGTTCCAATTACTTTTCTGGACCAATCCCCCAAGAGTTATCGTACTTGAGAAACCTCCAAACACTCATACTTGATCACAACAACTTCACCGGTCGGGTTCCCGGTTGGCTTGTTTCAATGCCATCGCTTGCTGTTTTGAGTTTCAACAACAATTCACTTACAGGGGAAATTCCATATACTTTCACAAGAATGGAGAATCTGCGTGTTATTTCACTTTCTATGAATCATTTGTTGGGAGAAGTCCCTGATCTCCAGAACTTGACAAATCTTCAAGTTCTTGATCTGGGATATAATGAAGTTGGGCCCCATTTTCCAAAACTGCACACTAACTTGTTGATTCTGGTTATCAGAAAGAACAAGTTTAGCTTTGGCATACCAAAAGAAATAAGCTCCTGTTTTCGACTCGAGAAGCTGGATATATCTTTCAATGGGTTTGCTGAACCATTTCTGGTGCAACTGCTTTCATTACCTTCGCTTTCGTATCTCGATATTTCGGGCAACAAGTTCACCGGGATGCTTTATGGAAACACTTCGTGCAATGCTAGACTTGCTTTTGTAAATTTATCATCTAATTATTTGACAGGAGAGTTGCCCAGATGCTTACAATCTAATTCTAGCACGAGGTTTGTCCAATATTATGGAAATTGTTTATCACAGGGTAGTGGTCAGGAGCAGCACCCGTATGCCTTTTGCCGCGATGAAGCACTGGCCGTGAACGTCATGGATCGTAAGCGGGAGAGAAAATCGATTAAGAGATCGGTTTTGGCATCAAGTTCGGTAGGAGGGATTTTTGGAGGAGTTGCACTTTGTGCTGTGATTTTCTTTACTGTAAGAAGAGTACATGCGAAACAAACGGTGAAAACACCTCCGACAAGACTAATAGTAGAAAAGATTTCAACTGCATACACAGTGAAGCTGCTTTCACATGCAAGTAAGAGCAGTATCTTTGTTATCCTGTCTTTTGGAGGATATGCTTTTGTTTTATCTCTAATAGGCTTTGGGGTTAACGATCTGCTTAATTGCAGAATGCCCTAATCCCAAGAAACACTTGCATGCCGAACGGACACCGCCACATGGTATCCGTCAGCATATGCGCCGATGGATACCACATGGCAGTATCCTATCTGTGTGTAAGTTTTTCTCCTTAATCCCTATTCTTTATTGTGTAGTGGTGGGAAGACAGACCTATGAGACACTGACACCCCTAAATTCTTGTCACATTCATTAAATTGTTAAGTTTTTAGAGGAGTTGGTGGTTAACAATCATATTTGGTATCAGAACAGCTGATAGATTCTGTGTTAGAACCTCATTGTCTACCTAGTTATTAAATATTTGCACGTGTTTACATGTGAGGGAATTTGGCTGCCAACCTCCAATTTAACTATCCAAAAGTGTTTCGAATAATTTAGAGTTAAAATAAAACTCTTCCAAATAAGAGTCTTGACTGGAAGAGTTTTATTTTAAATTCGGACCATTGATTGCTGAGATAGGCGGTCTGGTCAATGGTCTGGATGGGCTTGGCAGGGCTTGTCGTCCCTTAAGTTGTTAACCACCAACTCATCTAAAAGCTTAAACTATTAGAAAGATGGGTAACTTTACTATTTATATCTTCGACACGGGAGCGGGGACCCTGTAGTGCCCCTAAGCATTACAGGGTTATAGTTCCCCAATCTTAGCAGTTTGTTCGGCAATCAACGGTTCGAATTATCTTCACATAAAGATAAGTATTTAAACGTAGAATAATCCAAACCGTTGATTGTCGAACAGATGGCTATGATTGGGGACTATAACCCTGTAGTGCTTTGGGACACTACAGGAACTCCGAATCCTCTTCAACACGCCACTTCACTCGTAGCCAGGCTCTCCTCCATAAGCGGGGTAAACACATGTAAATTTTAATCATTAGTTAGGTATGAGATTCGAACACAGGATCTATTACATGTTTTGATAAACCATATTAAATTGTTAGATGAGTTGGTGGTTAACAATCTAATAGTACTCGTGTCGGACACTCCCGGGACACACGACATGCCGGGGACACATCACACGGAAGTCTAATTATCTTTAAGTTGGGGACACACCGGGACACATCGGGGACATCCGTGTCTCAACTTGGATACGGATGCAAACATGACGGGGATTAATTCATGATATTGATAGCTTATTTCTGGGGTATGACATAACAAAAAATAAAAGGAAAGAAGTATGGAAAAAAATAAATTTTGACCAAATAAAATCCTCATTTAACTCGTAAAATTCAAAAAGACAATGGTAAGAGTTGCACAGATACATTATTTCTATATGGACTATCGGAATGTTCATATGAATAACAACTAGGTATGCATCCTAATATAGGAGTATTACGTAATTTTTGCCATGTCTCTCATGTCTCTCACGTGTCCGTGTCCTAGCTTATTAGACACAGACTTTCTTCTGATAATGCAAGGAATGTGAGGGTGGATTTTCCAGTATCACCCCAGAATATACTCTAGGGACATTGGAATTTCCTCATGAACTTTTGCACGAACAAAATGGTCATTGGATACAAGACATAAAAAATTTGCAGATATGTAGCATCCATGACATTATCTTTCTGCATATTGAAAATTGGCTCCACTGCTTTCCATAATTTTTACCAGACTGTCAAGTATTCCTGCTTGTATTCATGCAAAAAGGACTATCTTGCTAGCAGGGCATATATCGGAGACAATGAAGCTTGGAGCAATGGGACTTCCTCCTTACCGAACTTTTGCTTTGGAGGAGCTTAAGGAGGCTTCTTGTGACTTCAGCTCGTCAAATTTCATAGGCGAAGGATCTCACGGTAAGGTATGAGTTTGGACAAAATCTTTTCGACTAGCACATCCCACATTTTATGTTTTTATTCTAATCTTTCAACCCCTGTTCTCGTGTTTATATGTGAACAGTCCTAAACAATAATTATTTATTCTCTCATGGTGAACTTGAAACAAGCCTTTCTTGAATATGCTTGAGCAGAAAACTCCCACCATCTTGATAGGGCGCAATGTTTTGCTGTTAAGTCCTATTTAAACCGAGTTGTCATATAGCTTGTACATCTGCGTATGCAAACACGTAAATATTTTTTGCGTTTGTTCTAATCAGGTTTACAAAGGGATAATCGAAGATGGAACAATGGTCTCTATAAGAAGCTTGAAAATGAGAAAGAAGCATGGCATCCAGTTTTACACACACCAAATTGAGTTAATTTCAAAACTTAGACACCGCCACCTTGTTAGTGTTGTTGGCCACAGCTTTGAGTGCTACCCAGATGATTCAACCGTCAGCACAATATTTCTGGTCCATGAATTCGTGCCCAATGGGACACTTAGAAGCTGTGTTTCTGGTAATTAGTCGCTTAAATAATTTTCTTTCCAGTTATTCATTTCAGAGCAATATCAACTTTTAGTTCGCTAATAGTATTCCATATTCATAGCCTGTCCGTAATTCCCAGTTTAATGTACCGGGCCTAACATCAACCGGGAAATGTGTCCACATTTGCCATCTCCATAGTACAATCTTAGAGTTTTTCGTTGAGCTATGACTCCTTTAGCTGTATTCTTGGTACATGTATACATGTACTCAGTTCTTCTCTGGTAACACTCCATATGGCAGAGGTAATTTCAGGACACAAGTTCAATTGGACTCAAAGGATAGCAGCTGCAATTGGAGTTGCAAGGGGTATTCAGTTTCTTCATACAGGAATAGTGCCTGGTTTGTTTTCAAATGATTTGAAGATAACCGATGTTCTGTTAGATCATAATCTCCATGTGAAGATAAACAACTATAACCTTCCTTTGTTAGCTGAAAACCGGAGCCAGGTATTAGCAAAAGGAAACTATTTCTTTGCTTCTTTACGTGTAAGTGATATGCCCAGGGTTGATCGTTGCGTACTTGTAATACTCTCTTAGGTAAGTGGTGAAGCTTTTCACACTAGACCGAAAGAGCAGAACAGGTACATTTTCTTTTGTGACTAAGCTTGTTTTCTCACTCAATAGCTCCTGCTTGTGTATCGAAGTCGTGGAGCTCATTTGGCCAGGAGGAGAAACCTTCATGATCTCATACTCAATGGGTGTTAACATCTATTGCTAATGAATATGTTTTCTGTAACTTACGTAGGGGCACAGCGAACAGCGACAAGAGTGATGTATATGACATTGGTGTCATTTTGCTAGAAATCATTGTCGGAAGGGTAATCAAGTGCCGAAGTTCCATTACTGTTGCAAAGGATCTCGTAAGACTTTTGCTTTTTAACATGACTTCCTATACCGGATAATCTTGTGCTTCATCAGTACATTTAGTAGGAAGATGACGGAACGTGTTCATGACATAATCCTGCAATGTTTGCTTTGTTTCCAGTTACAAGTAAGCTTGATGATAGATGATGTAGGTCGGAGAAGCATCGTGGACCCAGCGATCAGCAAGGAGTGTTCCGATGATTCACTAAAAACTGCAATGGAGATTTGTGTCCGGTGTCTTTCCAGTGAACCAACCGAGAGGCCTACTGTGGAGGATGTGCTCTGGAACTTGCAGTTTGCAGCTCAGGTTCAGGACCTCTGGAACGTGGACTCTAACAGCAATCAAGGCTCCCCTATCGTGCCTACCGTATAGTCGTAGCTTGCATATTCTCCCACTTCCATGTGACATGATGTACAACCATCCCTGTTTTAATCAAAATAGGTGTCAATTAAGCTATTCCACCGTACTCTTAGTTTATTTTAATAACTGGATGTCTGGGCCATCTTGCGGCACCTTGACTAATTCCGGGACCTGGAAGCAGGGGTGGACGCAGGATTTATCATTAGTAGGCTCAAGACTCTACAACATAAACTCTCTTCGGCCCATTTTGGTCCCTTCCGAAAGTACATGCAATTATTTAGATCATAATAAAGTACTTTTGCACATGATTTTTTGAGTTTTTTCGTACCAAATTAAATATCTCGAGTAATTCTTTAATTTGGTGAGAAAATTTTCAAAAATTATAAACGTAAGTAGTTTATTTTTTCTAAAGATTGCACGTCTTTTCGTAGGGGACTATCAAAATCGGACAAATAAAGTACATTAGAATAATGAACCAAAAGAGATTTATTCAATTTATACAAGCAAAAAGTGGTATGTCATGTTGCTTAAGACAAAGCAATTCAAAAAAATGTTACTTAAGGCACACAGAGAGAGAGAGAGAGAGAGAGAGAGAGTGAGTGAGGGGAACTAAAAAATAGTCGGAGCACAAAAAAAAAATTATTGTATGATGGGTGGTTGTACTCCACCTTTTTTTTTTCATATGAGGGAGAGTGTGTTAAAAAATGGTGCAACCAAAACATACTCCAAAATGAAAATTACCAAAATATTCAAAAACATATGTACATGTTTGGTGAGATTTGGTGGAGGAGAAAACACTCTTTTCTTTTCTTTTCTCACCATTAAGGAAAACCACACTCTTTCTTTTCTTTTCTCACCCACTTAGCCAAAGGGGCTGTAAGTCTGAACAGAGGATCTGGGGGAGGAAGTAATTATACTCGAAACCATCGGGAGCGAACAACACTTGTCACCACCCCAATGTACAAACATAAATGAACCTTCTAGTTTCCAAAGACAACCCTCCATACTGGTTTATGTCCAATGTAAACACATAAATTGAACCTTTAAGTTTCCAATGGCATCCCTCCAGTACTGTTTTTTAGCCAGTATGGGAAAGGAAACTGTTGGAAATCCGGCCTTCAAAATTTGTCGGTGATGGCGTCGTCTCTTCTACTCCAATTTGCTCAGCAAAAAACAATTCGAGACGCGTTGAAACAACGCTTTCCTAAAGACAGTATTTGCCCCCACCAATTGGCGTGCACTGGGTTACAGAAAATCCGCCTTCAAGATACAACGAAACCGAATTCGAAGTTCTTTCTGCTTGTGTTTGCACAAACAAAAGTAGACATAATATCCATTATGTGAAATAAGAAAATCAAGAACCACTGTTTTGTTTCTTGCAAGGCAACAAAACACAAAATAAGCGCTCAAATTATTTGGACAGGAGATGATAAATTTTGTTAGCGAAAAATTGGATTCAAAATAGTTTGTGTCAAAGCCTATTTATAGGCCACACTCATCCGTAAGGGATGCATCTGTACAAATGGATGCAACCATTTGCTTAAGGAGTTACACCCCTTCAATGATAAAACACATCTTTGAATGAAACAAGGCAACTTTCGATAATCATATGGAGGCCACCATACGGCTTCCACACTCCCATTCGGTGATTATCAATTGAACCACAGTCATAAGAGAAAGCACCCATTCGGTGCTTCTCAAATTGATACAAAGACATCCCTTCTAACTCATTAATTAATGGTACCCGTTCGACAAATGGTCACGTCCCTTTATCATATTATAACATGCAAAAGGCATACCTTTTGGCTTAATAATCACATCTACTTAGTTTAGAACTAATAGAAACAACTTTGTATTACAAACTAAAAGTCACTTCTCTCAACAAACAAATCAACACAACTTTTAGGCTTAAACACAAAAGGTTGCAATTCTCCACAAATAAAAGGAGACTAAATATAGGAACAAAAATATTTTAAAACTATCCAAAATAAAACTTATTTATTTTGAAAAAAAACCCCCAACAAACTGCACTTTTATTCCAGACTTTATTGACTCCACAATAAATCATTCGTTTTCCAAAGTTCCTTCTCCCAGAAAACTATATCCTGATTTATGTAGATGTTTTAACTCCAATTGTCCAGTGTATCTAATATTCAAGTTCCACAATTTGTCTAAAATTCATCTACTCACTATAGACCAAATTTTAAGCTAACAGTTTTCTGCAACTATAAAATTTTGAAACTTGACCTCCTTGTCAGGCTTGTTGAGAGTCATCAGCTGTAGTTCTTACCAGAAATACAAATTCTCATACAATAGGGAATATGAAATACCAAAGTTTGCTTAAGCAGCATGATTTCGGGCGCCTGCACCTTGTTTACCGATCGAAAACACCTGATCTTTTTGTGCAGAATATGTTGGTTTAACTAACCCTGCATCAATTTTGTGCCAAAAAAGCTTCCAAAACTGAATTCTTTTCTCTATAGTCTCTAAATTCAGCTCTCCTGCCATGACCTGAAAAACGTTGAAGAAACTTTATACTTCACCGTAATTAGAGAAACAAGTTCAGCATGAAATTGTTTTTCTGATTTGCTTTCTCCTTCCTTCTTTTGTTTTCCTCCCGTGCGTTTGAATGATAGGTAGGATGAGAGAGAAAAATCGAGGGAAGAATAAAGCAGAAAACAGGAGCAGGTTGAAAAAGCTATTTACCATTGCAAGTATAGTTTACAAATAAAGTAAAACAATTTGAATGAGTCCCATTGTTCTCGTTACATGAAAAGGAATATAAATTTTTAAGAAATATGATCCCTGAGAGACGATTGTACCAAACATGGATCATTCTTTGTCCCCAAAAAAGAACAAAACTAAATTAGAGAGTGAATTAGGCCAAATGGTAGTTTTGATGTCGAGGCCTCAAGTCCCTTGTTGCCAAACCTCTTGGACAAATTTTCTAGCCAATTTTTTACTTACGTTGAACAGCTTAATGTGCTAATTTCTCAACTACAACAATCAACAGAAGAAAACACAGGAAATGTAACCAATGCCATGGCCAAGGAAATCCTTTTGTGCTCAAATGTGGAATTTATACAGTTAAGAATGGACAAGAATATATCCAATAGGTTTAAAAAAGAAAAGAAAAACACCAACGTAACCAAATACAAATTCCAGGTAAATGGGTAGAGTTTACATTTGTCGACCTTTTGGGTTTAAAATGGTCAAGATTAGATGAGTAGCTTTCATAGCATCCATGACTCAACATGACAAATAAAACTAGATGATTAGCATTTATATGAATTCTGAGGATTGATGATAAAGCAAACCCACCTGCCAGTATCCACTCAAAATCTAACTCAAGTAAAATGCTGACTCTCTTCAACTGCATGGGTACTACAAGACAAACAGGGAGCAAAAGAAATGAGCATGTATCTCAAAATAATCAGTACTAGGATAGCAAACTAAAATTTCTATTACAAACAATTGGTAGAAAGGGAATTGGGGAGGGGCAAACCGGATATTATGCCCGCAAAGAGAACAATTCCTCCACTAGGTCGTGAAAGCCTGAGTATTAATATTAACATTTGTTTTTACTAATATTGTTTAATAAGCAAGGGTGGCCCCACGTAGGGGCAAGCGACCCTGCTTTACCAAAATTTCCTACTGCCGTGTATATATAATTTTGGGTATTTTGCCCCCATACCATATAGATTATTTTCTAATCTTGCCCCAAGTAACAAAAAATAAATATAACTATGCCTAAATAATTTTTCCGGATCACCTCTAATCTTTTTTTTTTGGAGAGAGCATTTTTTGCAATAAAGATTGTGAAGAACTGACTTCGTAACAGAATGAGTGACCAGTGGATGCAGGATAGTTTGGTTGTGTACATTGAGCGAGATATTTTTGTTACCATTTCAAATGAAGCTATCATGAATCGGTTTCAAAATATGAAAAACCGCCGGGGCGAGTTGTAAACGATATCATATGTTATGGTTGACATACCACTTTCGCTAATATATATATATATATATATATATATAGATTAAATATCTTTTGGTTAAGTATTACTCCCTCCGTCCCAAAACTTTTGACACTTTTTGGATAGTGTGCCATTTTCAAATGTCTATATCTTTCAATGTAAATGTCAAAAAATATGTAATATGGATCTTGTTTGATAGATTTTAATTAGTTCTATTAAACAAAGTTTTCAAAATCACATAAAACTTTATAAATAAAAAGATATAAGCAATTTAAAATGGTACGCAATCCCAAAAAGGTCAAAAGTTTTGGGACGGAGGGAGTATATTGGATCTACTATATACTTGACCCCGCTGATACTAAATCCTGCGTCCGCCTCTATTAATAAGGATACTTTAAACTTTATGTTTTGTTTGTGTTAATCAATGTTTAACAACATAACCTAGTGGTGGCTTTCTATTGTTCTTTCTCACTATCACTCATTTTGGAAAACAGGTACTGGTTTTCTCTCTTTTGTAATTTTAGGCTTGGTTCTCCAAAAACTAAAATGGAAATTTGCTAAAATCAACCACTTGATTTTAGCAAATTTTCATTTTAGTTTTTGGAGAACCAAGCTTTAATAAGGTATTGGAGCCTTGTTTTTGGGCTATGAAGCACTGACACCTCTAAGGGTAGCCATATCGTAGTGTCTGGATATGGTGGAACACGTGTCCGGACACGCGGAGGTCAAAACGAAAGTTTTTAATTATTTTTTTGGGGGTAAATTCATAATTACTCAAAAGTTTGGGAATAAAACTATAATTTTACACTATGTAAATATCTTCCACTTATGGATAATGGATGTCTTGTTTTGTTTGTCTTTTCTTAAAAAATATATATATTTTTATATATAAATAAATATACACGTGGCGTGTCCCCCGTCGTGTCCGTATCCCCATTTTTTTAGAATTCCCATGTCCCCGTGGCCGCGTCCGTGTCTATATCCGTATCCGTGTCCATGCATCATAGGTTCTGGAAGGTCTTGGATTCAAACCTCTATACACATTGTCACCTGTGTGCATTACACTTCTCCCCTTTGCATTCTCTTTCAATCTATGTGGATGTTTCCATCTCCACATGCAAGACGGGGGTTGCATGTGGGGGATTGTGTTGGATAGCTTGACATGTACTCTTGGGCCCATTTCCTAAAACCTTAAGCTTTTGAGATAGTTGGTAACTCAATATAGTATCAGGGTTTGCATAGACCATCCTCCTTGCCATAGTAGTCTTCTTTTGCACTAACCCATCTTTCATACCCGTATGGATTAACCTTAAAGTGTAAACCTAGATCTTCATCAGCAACACCTTTTCCTGACCACCAGCGACCTCAACCCTACGTTGGACCCTTCCATTTGCTGACGACTTTTTGAAATCCATATCTACAACACCAGCCCTCTGCTATTCTTCGTTTCAGCACATTGTGACCCTTGGTGGTGCCGGCCGCTGGTGACTGGTGAGCCCTCCCCTACAATCGTCTACAATACCCCTGCCACCGGCAACCCTTCTCCAGCGCGGCGGAAAGCTCACCTCTGCAACTCCAGCCATCTGTTTCTCTTTGTTTCAGTAATATCTGACCGCCGGTGTAGCTGTAGGACTGACGACAACAGGTGAACCCTCCCCCCATATGCTGATTCTCGCCAATCAACGATGATCACTTCTCCAGCCAACGGCGACTGTCAGACTACAACCAAAACTCAAAATCTCAAACTCAAAGCCCCCGATATACTTCGTTTTAAGTTCTTAAACCTCCGATCTGTAACACCAACACTCGAATTCAGGTCTTGGGCAAATGCTAAATCTCGGATTATCAAGGATGAGTGTTGCTTTTGTCAGCAAAAGGAGCATTGAAAGAATGCGCGACCTAAGCTTCAGCAGCTTAACGCATGCAATCCTCATGCGACCACAACTTTCCCTCATCCTTTTGGCCACCACAACTTTCTCGCCCTCCTGCATCCTTAGCAGCTCCTACCTTTGGCGGTGTTCCACCTTCCTTATTTGAGGTTCCAATTGTATCAGGCCTTTGTGCCTGCTACTTAGGGCGATCAGCTGATGACCACTAATCTATCGGGTTTGCATGGGTCTTACCCCACATGTATCTGACTACTACATAGAATTCATTTCTGGTTCTTTCCTACGACAGCATGACTAATCAGTTGTCCTTACTTAGTACTCCCTCCATCCCAAAAACAATGTTCATTTTCACTATTCACATCTTGGGTCACTTCTTGGAAATCACGAAGAGGATTTTCGGACTAGACTGAGCGGGAGGGGACTCATTTTTTATTCTATATAGGGGGAGGTGAAGCTGTCAGAGGCAGAAGCGGCAAATCGCTTCTACCCTCTGAAGTGTTATGGCTTTCTTACTTGCTACGGTATTACTATTTATACTTATTGTCATTTGTCTTCTTCAGGCTTCATATAATATAACCTAGTTGTAGCTTTGTAATGTTCTTTATCACGTTCACTCATTCAAAACACAGACACTGGTTCTCTCTTTCGAAATACGGCCAACTCTTTTATGTTGGAGAGCTATCAACCTCTTCAATCTAGCTTAAAAGCAGGTTGGCCCAAAAATTCTAGAACATCCAAACATACCCACGCCCATGTGTTCCACAAAATGCGTACAACCACCCTTGCAGGGGTAGTTTAGTTGTTCTAGGTAAAATTATGAGAAAATAGGGATTGTCCTTGAAAATCAATCATTCATACCTGAAAACCAATTGTATCTCTCTCCTATGCTCAACCTGGTTTCATTCATCATCAGATGGTCCCTGGTGAAGAACGTCTTGAGTGGCTTGTAAAACAAGCAGACTGATCCCTACCATATATATCAGAGAGACGACAAAATGCCAATTAGTTAAGTTTTCTTTGGTGAGATTGACTTGATTCAATTTCTTAACATAAAGTTAGCCTGTGGTTTTTTTATCGGATAGTTAGCATGTTAACGATGAGTAAACGTGGTAGTACATTTAAATGAAACTATGGCAGGCATATGTACTCACTTCTGAATGACCTAGGGTGTATACAAGTTCGATGTCATAGCCAAGGTCCCATGGCCTATTGCCCTCTAGCTTAATCTCCACATCAGCCATAGAAAACTCAACCTGGAAATACCAGAACACCAAGTAACATGCTTGAATAACAAAAATCAAGTTCTAATCTAAATGTGAAATGTGTAACTTTGCTGCAATTGATGTCCTCTAAGGACTAAAATACAAATTTTGTAGGTTTGATAACTCCCTTAAAGATTATGAAGAATGTGGCTTTTTACCTTTGTTCAAACCTGATATAAGTTGCTGCATTATATGTGTTGGTGCAAAAATCCGGGAGTCGTCGGGAAACTGAACCTGTTGATGACGGAACTTGCTTCGAGGCACGTTATTATGTTGCTTTCCGAAAACGATATTCGCCCCCACCGTTTGGTGTGCACCGGGTTGATAGCGAATCTGTCCGAGGATACAACGAAGCCCGATCAATTCAATGATCTTCTGCCTGCGTCCGCACAAACGAAGGACAGACAGAATACCGAGTCGAAAAAGAATCGAAAGAACCAAGGAATTGCTGGCACAGTTTCTGCAGAGTAACGGTACAGCAAAACTAGAAAGCAATCTGTAGTAATTTTGGCAGAGTAACAAGGCTAGAATTTATCTCATCATTCATATGTATGTAATCCTGGGTGTTATTTATAGGCCCAAAAGTATCCTTTCACTTTAGGACACGGCCTTTAGTGAAAAGACTTGAGTTTGGGTCATAACCCTCCGTTCAGAGTTGCATCCGTTCGCGAACTAGTGTCACTGGTATCGATACAGGCTTTATGTAGTATCGATACTGTAAGGACCCATATTTTTACACAAATTTTCCGGAATAATGTTGGGTAAATGTGAGGAATTAAATTTTGACTTTAGGGGTCGAAGAGAGAGCATTTAAATGCATTTGAGTCTTTTTAAAGTACATTTGAAAGTTTTGGGGTGAAAGTGTAATGGGGTGAAACTATACAACACATTATGCTTTTATTTTTTTTCAAAAAAATCAGCCTCTCTCTCTCTCTTCTCTGCCGACACTCTCTCTCTCTCTTCTCCTCCACTCTTTGTTGCTCCAAGCTCAAATCTCCCAAAAACCCTCAAGTTTCCTTCATAAACCCCACCTAAAAACACCTCCTCTACGCATTTTTAAGCTTGGGTTGCTCTCATTTCGCACCAAGAGACCCCATTTCGGGTTGGAGCACATTGGGAGCTAGGGTTTTCATTTACCTACTTGTTCAAGCTCAAACCTTGAGGTAGGAAGACAAAATTCTACTCCCTCTAGTTGTATTTATGTGATATGAAGCATATAACTTGCCTTTGTTTCTAAATTCCTTTAAATTCTTGTTTTGCTCCCATGGTTGGCTTGTTTGAGCATAATTTTGTGATCTATGAATTAAGCTTGTGTTTGTTGCAATTGATGGTTGTTTGACACTCCCTTGAGGTCCATTAGTCACTCTACATTTCCAATTTTTGGCCTTGAACTTTACATTTAAGTTTGGGTTGAAATTCCACACCAATAGGGTGAAAATCTGTGCACTGCCCCTGTTTTAGGGCTGCTGCCCCTGTTTTCCAGAGAACATCCCCTGTTTTGGGGTGGTTTTAGGCCACCCTTTGATGCCCGTTTGGTCCCCGATGGTCCATTTCATCGTATCTTTGAACTACACTATCATTTTGAACACCAAATCCACATCGAACTCATAAAATTGACCCTTCGACACATGAATTAACAAAATTTATGTTTGACGTATCGGATACGCGCCGGTTGACACATTTTGGCGAAAATGGTGAACCTTTGAAAGAGATGGGATTTTTGGGACTTTATGAAAGACAAAGATTTTTAATATGAAATTGTTGGATAAAATAAACTCTAGGGATCACCCGTTTGGTGTCCCTGGCCATGGGTGCACGGAGCCCATGGAATCCGGCCAGGGTGCACGGCCCATGAAATCCGGCAGGTGTACGAGCCCATGAAATCCGGGCATCTGATATTTTCCCTATTAAAGTTGAAGATTGTTTTTCTTATGAAATATCGGTTGTGGTGAATTTGGACAAAATTGGCATTTTTGACAAAATTGACTTTCGGTTTGTGAAATGAGAATTTTGGGAAATTACTTGGATTTGGTTAGATATTTGCAAAGTTTTGGGACACTTGGATATGTTTTGGGACACTTGGATACGTTTAGAACACTTGGACACCCTTTGATTACGTTGTGGTTGAATCATAACCTTCCATCTATTCTAACTTGTACATTGGTCATGCTCACTCCATATTCATCTATTATGTATGTATCATGTTCCTACACCTAGCGTTAGTAGAATAGTTTTCCTACTGGGCTAGTGAGCTCAACATATAAATTTTCAGGTACACGGCATGGAGCATGAAGTTGGATGCGTGTGATGTGACACTTATATGGAGCGCGTTCATGCATGAAGTTATTTTTCCATCTTTGTATTTTGTTTTGGGGAAGATGGTTTTGTAACTTCCATATGGTTATCCTTTTGACTATTTGATCAATGTAATAATTTTTAAACCTTGTACGTATGCATTCGGGTTACGGACGATAGTAGATAGACCTTGTTATTCGAAATGGTGAGATTGTATCGTGTTAATTTGGACTATCTTAAGAAAATTGTGAGACTTTGACTGATTCCATGTGAATCTTATTTATCTTTGAGTTATTAAATTTGAGGGCTTGACAGATACCCATCATTCTGTTCGTGAAACAGCCGCTTATGAGCCAACTGGTATCGATACAGTGAAATAGGCGTATCGATACCGTTCCACCCCGAACGCCACGTCAGCAATGCCTTACCACCAAGTAGCAATAAGAAAGGGTGCCTACAAGGCGCCTTGCGCCACTGGTATCGATACAGGCTTTATGTAGAATCGATACCCATCATTTTGTTCGTGAAACAGCCACTTATGAGCCAACTGGTATCGATACAGTGAAATAGGCGTATCGAAACCGTTCCACCCCGAACGCCACGTCAGCAATGCCTTACCACCAAGTGGCAATAAGAAAGGGCACCTACAAGGTGCCTCACGCCGACGTGCTAAGTGCGCCATCAAAGCGCCACACAGCCCACTACCACGCTTACGCACGCGCGCGCAGGTGCGTATAAATGTGTTCCATCACGGCTGTGCCGGTAATGCGCGTAATATCATAGGTGCCTTGCACTTAAAACCATGTGAACATTATAGAAATGTTCTCATACATATACCACTCAATCTTTTCCTCACTAGCCAATGTGGGACAAAACCAAAACACAACAATAAAAGCTTTCTAAAAGGCACAAGGAATATTTTGATAAAACCCCAAATAAAAACCCATTTATTTTGATAATTTCCAACAATATGGAGACCATGGGATGCAGATGACGTGTAGTTGGGCATTCCCCAACAATTATGTCTACAAACATGGAGTTATACCCAAGACTGTGTAACTTGGTATCAAATCTAGGTACCGGGAACGGGCAACACATGAGGGGGGTATGAAGTGAAGTCCCACATCGTCTGGGGACCAAAGTAATATGAAGTATGTGAGCAAGAGGGCACCGTCACTTTAAGAGCTAGCTTTTGGAGTTGAGTTCTAAACAAGACCATGTATCAGCTAGACTTTTGGAAAATGTAAATAGCCATGTCTCAACACTTGGGTAAGGTCTGAGATCAGATAAGTTTTTAACATGTTTATTAGACGTTCAGCTGGAAGAAAATGAAAATAGAAGAGTTAACTATGATTCTATTCCAATAAATATATTGAAGTTTCTTGAAACTTAGCATTAACCTCATTAAAGCCAATTCAAGGGACCAATAAAGCTTCATTAAGGTCTTTTTTTAGTTACAGGTAAAGTTTCTAAACTAACCCAGGTAACATAACAAATGGGACACGCTTCTTTTGTCGCTAAATAGGGTTCACTTTACATTTGCATCAACATCCAGTCAAATCCCTATGGCTTAACTTTCTAGTTCCGAATGCAAATTTCGCTATGAACAACTGCAGGAACAAACAAGTGAAGTAGGATTCATATTGCGTAATCTCTAGTCATGGGGGGAACTTCATGGATGAACCTTTCTTTCTGTGCTATAGGGGAACCTTTCTGTTGCAATGCTTTTTCAGTTTGGTATTGTTACGTGGGCCTTGCTATACTGAGAATTTTCCACATTGCAAATTGAACCTCTGTTCCCTTTGTAAGTGTTTCTTTTTCCTATTTCCTTTTTTTTCTTTCTTTTTTTTTTTTCACATTCCACATTGGAGAAACACCAATAGCTACTGAAGAAATAGAGAGGACACTAGAAGCACATATCTATAGTACATCTTTTGAGTGCAAAATTCGGTCACATTTGAACCGATTAGACCACTTCTCATGATCTGCAACATCACCCCTGGTCACCAAAACAGAAAATAGGTCATTTAACAAAGTTTGCAGAGAAATTAAGAAAGGTCATTTCATCGTGCTTGTGGGTGAGGAACATGTATCGGACACCACCCAATGTCTCAATGTTAGAAGCAAGCCTCTCTGTGTATCTGGGACTGCAAAACATTAAAGTGGGAAGTCAGTCAACACTAAACTCGTCTCACCAAATCTTGTAGTGAAAAATAATATATTCTAGCTTTATTCCCTAGTCTAATACACCGTTGACTCTACTCATCATTTTAAATGTTCTGTATTTAATGGGAATTTTGTTGATAGACTGATGCACATGCTTGAAGTTACCTATCAACAAGAATATTTCCTTCGGGGTGAATAATCAAATAGGAAGCAGCTCCATATGATTTTTCAGAGTGATAACCACAGTGATACACGCCCTAGATGTTGGGGTGCTAGTTTAAGGTAGAAGGAAAGTTAGGGAGATAATTTGGAGTTATAGGTAATAGAGGGACTTGAGGTGTAATAAAGGAGGTTTGGAAGGCTATTGATGTATTGCTTTTACAGATTGTTTCTTTCGGATAGTACAAGGGAGGAATACTAGTCAATGGAATGTCTCTTTCATTCAATCCAAATGGTACAAAATGAAGCTCTATTTATAGAGCCCTTTGACCGACTACTTGGTCTTCCAGAACCATCATGATTTTACACATTGCCGACTCACTCCATTGGCTTACTCTAGTCTAGAAAACTCCAAGTTTTTAGCACACATTTCTACACCCTTCTAGACACTTTTAACTTAGAAATTTTAATACACACTTCTAGACACTTCTATATTTTTGCTTAGATTATTTTTAACACATATTCTACACAACTCTAGAAGATTACAAATTATTATTTTTAACACTCCTCCTTAATTTGTAATCTTCATAAATTGTGAGAATTTTTCTGCTGCTACTGCTTTGGTCATTATGTCAGCTAGTTGCTCCTTTGTATTGACAAACTCGAGCTGAATTTCTCCGTTTTGCACCAAGTCTCGAATAAAGTGATGTCGGAGCTCAATATGTTTTGTCTTGCCGTGAAAAACTGGATTTTTGCTCATTGCAATGGCTGACATATTATCGCAGTAGATGATTGTAGGACCTTGCTCTTTATGCTCCATGTCTGAAAGAATTGCCCCGAGCCATACAAACCTCACATGTTGCATCCAGAATGCTATATATATTTCCGCCGATGAGAGAGCAATTGTCCTTTGCTTTTTAGAACCCCAAGTGATAATGCTGGATCCCAAGCAAAATACGTAGCCAGACGTGCTCTTTCGATCATCAATTGATCCAAAATTTCAATCACTATCTCCAGATAGCCCATAAGCTTGTTTGTCATTCTTCTTTTGTGTATCCGATGCCGAGTTTCTTCGTCCCTTGAAGATAACGCAGAATCCATTTTGCTGCAGTATAGTGTAGCGTGCTTGGCTCGTGCATAAATCTGGAAATAAGATTCACAGAATATACAATGTCGGGCCTTGTATGAGTGAGATAATTGAGCGAACCAACCAATTTTCGGTAGGCCGTAGCATTGACTTTCTCAGCTCCATCATTTAGCTGTAACTTGTCGTTTAGAGAGAGTGGGGTAGAAACTGGCTTGCAGTTACTCATGTGGAATTTCTTCAGCAGATCTTCAAGATATTTTTCTTGTGAGATAAAAATCCCATCTTTGGATTACCTCACTTGGATGCCGAGAAAATATCTCATGAGGCCGAGATCAGTCATCTCGTACTCCTTCATCATGGCCTTTTTAAATTCCTCAAGCATCAATGAATTGGTGCCTGTGTAGATTAAATCATCAACGTATAAGCAGACAATGAGAAAGTCCTGCGTACCTCCTTTTTTGACATAGAGTGATGGTTCGCTTCGGCTTCTTTCAAAACCATTTTGGCAAAAGTACTTGTCAATGTTGCTGTTCCAAGCTCGAGGTACTTGTTTCAAGCCATAAAGTGCTTTTCGAAGTCGGTACACCTTGTCTTCTTTTCCTTTGACAGTGTAGCCTTGTGGTTACTCCACGTAAACTTCTTCTTCAAGCTCGCCATTAAGAAAAGCTGATTTCATATCGAGCTGGAACACTGGAAGCTTGTATTGCGCCGCCAAAGCAAGAATTGTTCTGATCATTTCCATGCGAGCAACAGGAGCAAATGTTTCATTGAAATCTACTCCAGGCTGTTGCAAGTAGCCTTTTGCCACTAACCGCTTTTGTGCTTCTGAATTGTTCCATCTTCTTTGTATTTTGTCTTATAGACCCATTTGAGCCCGATTACGTCTTTGTCTTTCGGCAACTCCACGAGATCCCATGTGTGATTTTTCTCGATGGTTGCAATTTCTTTGCCCATTGCCTTTTTCCATATTTCTTCACTTGCAGCTTCTTCAAAGTTCTGTGGTTCACAAGTGAAGAAGGAAAAATCACACGAGTCATATATGTCTCGTAAGGAGCGTACCTTTCTTGTTGGATTGAGATCTTCCGATGAGCTTTCTGGACCAGTTTGCGGACTTTGGCTTGGACTTGGGTCTTGAGTCGAAGTTTCTTGCCCATCTCCTGCATCAAAAGGCTCGAAAAACTTTTGTTGTTGGATGGAATTGTCCTCCCATTTCCATGCAGCGGCTTCATCAAATATCACATCTCGAGAAACCACAAATTTATTTGTGTTTGGATTATAGAGACGATATCCCTTGGACTCATCACTATATCCAATGAAAATATATTTTTCTCCTTTTTCGTCAAATTTTTTCCTTTGTTCTGAGAGAGCTAACGCGTATGCTATGCATCCAAAAATCTTGAGAAAATGTACCTGTGGCTCCTCATATGGTGTCTTGTTTTGAACTGCCTTTGTGGGAGACCGGTTGAGGATGAACACAGCAGTGTTGACAGCTTCAGCCCAGAATGTGTTTGGTAAGCTTTTGCCTTTGAGCATGCTTCGTGCCATTTCTGCAATGGTGCGGTTCTTCCGCTCTGCTACTCCATTTTGTTGAGGTGTCTTCCGGACTGTAAGTTGCCTCTTGATTCCTTTTCCTTGCAATACTCCAAGAACGGTGTGTAGATGTATTCACCACCACGATCTGTCCGAAGTGTCTTTATTAGTCGTCCGCTTTGTCTCTCCACCAAGGCTTGAAACTTGAGAAATACAGAAAATGCTTCTGATTTATTCTCAAGGATGTAAAGCCACATCATCCTTGTATAATCATCAACGAAAATGAGAAAATATCTTTTTCCTCCAAGAGATGGTGTTCTGGTAGGGCCAAAAATATCAGAATGCACCAATTCCAATGGTGCTTTAGCTCTCCAAGCGACCTTTGGAAATGGAAGTCTATGCATTTTTCCATATATGCACCCTTCACAAACTTTATCAATTTTATCAATACTTGGTAGCCCTTTCACCATATTTTTCTCCTTTAGCAATCTCATGCCTTTGTAATTTAAGTGACCATATCTTAGATGCCACAAATAGGAGTCATCAATTTTTTCTCCTTTAAGGGCAAAATTTTCATTAAGTGGCATCATTAATGAGAAAATTTTATTTGGAGTCATTTTGACTTTGACCACTATAAAATTTTTATTTTTGTCAATAATTATGCATTCACCGTTATCAAATTTAAGTGCATAATTCTTTTGTAATAATTGCCCCACACTTAGTAAATTTTGAGTAAGCCCAGGAACATAAAGGACATCAGAAATTAATCTTTTGTTACCTCCCTTTATGTAGACGGCAATAACTCCCTTTCCTTCAACATTTTGCAGCTTTCCATCTCCCAGCTTTACTTGAGACGAGACTTTATCGTCAAGCTGCACAAACTTTTTTCGATTGCCTGTCATATGGTTACTGCATCCACTATCCAAGTACCAGATGTTATCTGATTCTTCTTGAGCATTCATGCAAGAGAATAAATGTTCTGCTTCATTTTCTTCCGAAAAATTAGCTTTGCTTTTTTCATGATTGAACCAACAATCACGATCGGAATGATTGGAAACTTTGCATCTCTTGCATTTAAATCTGAAATCGTTGGATGCATGATTTGTTTTTTTTCAAATAATGCAAGAAGAGTTAGAGTTACCTCCATTAGGATTCCTTTGATTATTGTATCCTTTTCCTTTGTTCCGGGCATTTTGGCCTCCACGTCCTTTCATGCCCCCTCCTCGAGTTGAGCCCATCTCTTGATTTGCTTGATTCTTTCTTCCAAAATTGATTTTGCTTTGAAATGCTTGCTCCAAGGATTGATTTGTGAACTTACTCATTCTTTGTTCATGTGCCTCGAGAGAACTCATTAGTTCATGTCGAGTAAGTTTAGATAAATCCTTGGACTCTTCAATAGTGGCAACAATATGCTCAAACTTTGGAGGCAAACTTCGTAAAACTTTTTCGACAATTCTTTTGTCCGTAAGGGTATCTCCATAACTTCGAATTTGATTGACAATTCCAGCAACTCGGGAAAAGAATGTTTGAACAAATTCATTTTCTTTCATTGCTAGATTATCAAAATCTCTCCAAAGTGTTTGAAGTTTAATGGAGATAACCTTATCATAACCTTGATATTCAACTTTTAATGTCTCCCATGCTTTTTTTGAAGTTTTTGCACCCAAAATTCTTGGAAAGATTGTTTTGCTTACCCCGCGTTGAATGTTGAGTAGAGCCAATGCATCTCTCTTCTTGTTCTCCTTGAATTTCTTCTTCCTTGCTTCCGTCCAAGTTGCTTCTTCTTCGTCATTTGCCGGTGCCTCGTATCCGCTTTCAACGAGATCCCACAAGTCTTGTGAGATGAATAGAGTCTTCATTTGAATACTCCAATAATCATAGTTCTCTCCCTCAAATATAGGGATGAGAGTTTGTGCATAGTTGAAAGTGGAGGTGTTGGCTTCCATGTTGGGTGATAGAAAATAAGGAGGACAAGATTATATTTGGGGTTCCTGCTCTGATACCAAAATTGTTGGGGTGCTAGTTTAAGGTAGAAGGAAAGTTAGGGAGATAATTTGGAGTTATAGGTAATAGAGGGACTTGAGGTGTAATAAAGGAGGTTTGGAAGGCTATTGATGTATTGCTTTTACAGATTGTTTCTTTCGGATAGTACAAGGGAGGAATACTAGTCAATGGAATGTCTCTTTCATTCAATCCAAATGGTACAAAATGAAGCTCTATTTTAGAGCCCTTTGTCCGACATACTTGGTCTTCCAGAACCATCATGATTTTACACATTGCCGACTCACTCCATTGGCTTACTCTAGTCTAGAAAACTCCAAGTTTTTAGCACACATTTCTACACCATTCTAGACACTTTTAACTTAGAAATTTTAATACACACTTCTAGACACTTCTATATTTTTGCTTAGATTATTTTTAACACATATTCTACACAACTCTAGAAGATTACAAATTATTATTTTTAACACTAGAAGCATTCAATTGCCAATTAAGTAAAAAATCTAGTGCTATTTGGGAAACTAGAAAGCAAACAAAATGGTTGTTAAATGCGGAAATTCATAAAGCACGATTACGATCTGGGGTGAATCCATTGTTTAAACGTAGAGAACATTTTTCAGGTTAAAGAAGTAACAGTCAGAAACTCACTTAGTGGAATCAAAAGCTCAACACTATACTTTCAAACATGCTGGAAATAAAAACTTCACAAATAACACCAACTTGATTTTCTTGTGTCGGCCCAAAAGATTTATGCAATATCCATTCAGGGTCCCAAGAACTCTCCGCCCAACTAACCGAAATGAACTTCACTCATTCAATCCAAGCTCATAAAATGAAAGAAAATCTATAGGAATCAGAACACACAAAGGGATTTCACCCATCCTGAAGGAACTTGAGGATTTGACGAGGTAATTTTTCCCCAGTTGAAACCTGAGGATCACAAAACAGGTCTGCAACACAACAGCAGCAGTCTACAGTTTGGATTGCAGGGGTGGCAAATATATATATAAAAAAAGGGTGATACTTGGTGGATTTACGAAAACTTTGAAATTTTTCATCATCTTACCTGTGGTCATAGAACTAACGGCAACTATATATGTGGGGTGCATCATGTTACAGAAATGTAACCCTCCTTAACACATTGGAACGTATTCTCACGATATAGAGCGCTCTCATATGAGGATACCCATGATGTCGAACTTAAACAGCATTCAGATCAAAGATAAAAGACAAACCTATCACTTATCACCTTATAGTAGACTTTCTCGCTCTCAATTCATATCCCATTTTGAAATATCTCTATTGTGCAACTCCTCTTTTGTATCAGATTGATGATCTAGTACATTTGGCTCAAAATCATTAGTTTACGATATTAATCTTGTTAGTTATTACAAGTGAGCGGCAATAGGCTGCGAGGCTTTAACTCTTTAAGACTCTCTCACCTCTCATCTATCTGTATCTCTACCTTCCTCATTTTATCTATACTATCTTCCTCATTTTATTTACACACGCCCATTAGTCACCAAACAAGCAGCCAAGCCCTCCGTTATTAATCGAGAGAATATTACAGGCCTAGTTTTGAGGTTTGCATTGAGTTGGTTCCAAAGTCGAAGATAACTTTCAGATAACCCAACATCCAGAAACTATAGCAAAAATAAATAGACATATTTAAGGTGGTCAACAACCATGCAATTTGAAGGAACACTTTAGGGAACAAACCAGTTGATGAAGTTTAATTTAACCACTTCAAATACCTATCCGCTACTTCAAAAATGTTAACAGGGGAGCAGCAATAGTAATAATCAGAGACGAAAAAGAAAGAAAGAAGAGCTACAAGAAATATATAAAAAAAAAGAGCTGCAATAGATCGAGGGAAGAAGAGCTGCAATAGATCGAGGGAAAAAGATAAAAAGAAGTGGTGTTGGGATTTATCAAAATAAATTGGGTTTGTTTTAGGTGTTTTTCTCAAAACCTTGTTCTTGAGAGAGCTTCTTTAAAGTTTTGGAGCAATCCCACATTTCTTAGATGGAAAAAGTTAGAGTGGCTTATAGATGGGATTACATCTATGAAGTTCTCGTTATTAGCGTAGCTCTAGATTGGTTTGGCTCCTACGGTGCTTCGTACCCACAATTCACACGCCCACGCACATGTGCGTGAGCAAGGCAATGGGCTGTGTGGCTATAATGTGGCACTTTAATGGTGCACTTCGCACGTTGGTAAGG
The DNA here is from genome assembly GCA_022606695.1 of Vaccinium macrocarpon. NCBI lineage: Eukaryota > Viridiplantae > Streptophyta > Magnoliopsida > Ericales > Ericaceae > Vaccinium > Vaccinium macrocarpon. The sequence continues at coordinate 11,850,342 of CM040175.1, forward strand.
CGCCTTGTAGGTGCTCTTTCTTATTTGACTTGGCAGTAACATCACTCTGATGTGGTGTGACGCCCTACATTTTATTTTCCTAATAATTAATTTTGCATTAAAATATAGCTGTTATGATTGGCCTACTAAAATTATTTTGGGGCACACTACATGTACAATTGGTGCTATCAAATATATAAGCTAGCATTTTGTGTAATATTAGAGAATTAGGTTAAATTACTCAAAATATCTATTGAGTAAATTAGTTGTTCACGTCAATCTGATTAAGTCGGTTAGCTACAAATTAGGGATATTTTGCTAGTGGGCAGTTATATAAAGTACTACTCTTAAGGAGATAATATCAAGGGATTAGGTTTATTATATACCCTAAACAAAATATTGGGCAGAGAACGTCATTAGAAGCCGCAGCGGCTTTTTTTCATAGTAGTTGCTCATGTTCTCACTCTGCCAATCTAGTTTGGTACATATCCATGTTCTTGATTGTTTCAATTACTATGTATTACCACTGCTGGTTAGAGGGGAGGAGTTCTTGGGTTTTGCATCATTGTCGTGTATTTAATTTTCTTGTGGAGTTCGGTTGTTGCAGTGCAGGTCGGCAGTGAGAGAGAGAGAGAGAGAGATGGCAAAGGGTTGTGCATGTCAGTGGTGTTGTTGTTTTGTGCCAATTAGATGGCAGTTGATTGTGTGGCTTTGGGTGTTGTGATGTTTCGGTGCCACTAATGTTTAATTTGTAGTTCTCTTAGATTAATATTGGAAATTTTGGAGTATATATAAGGTTGTGGTGGAAATCCTAATTGGTGATTCATATGGGGAAGGGTTGGCCTTAGGTCCATGTGTTGTGCTTGGATAAGGTGTACGTTGGGATCAGATTGTGGGGGAAACAAATCAAATGGGAATTGGGAACTAAATTTGGGTTTTGGATTGACTGTTAAATCAATTGTGCACGTAAATGGTCTTACGGGTTTTTAAGAGTGGATTTTGGTGGCTAGTGATTATATACTAATTAATTTAGAATTAGGCTAGATTCAGGGTGTTAGTAGTATGTGATATTCTTCCTAACATAGTTTATATGCAAACTCGTTAGTTATTTTGTATGTTGTACTTGTGTACAGGTTAGTCTCTTTTGGCATGTTCGAGTTGCATTACTTTTGGGTCGAGGTGAGTGGTTGAGTATGTTACGTACTTTCGAAACTTTCCGTGTCCCTCAAATTATTCTTTGAGAAATTTAGAATTGTTAATTGGAAAAGCGAATTATTTGTATTTGATTCTTTAAATTGGCACACGATATAAAAAAAAAAGGTATTCTTTTTGGTGAGAACTTTACGGATATTATTGGGAATTTTTATTATTGGAGTCCAGGGAAATTATTCCTTTGAATAGGTGAACCTGGCCATTAGGGAAGAGACCCGGGTTAGGCCGGTGACCCTTTTGCTCAACGGCTGTCTTTTCGCCGGATCGACTTAGGGAAGAGTACCATGGTTTACCAACACCTGGTGACTCTAAGTTCGATATTGGATCCAATTTTGAGATAATTATTCGTTGGCCATGGTACTATTTGGTTGTGGTTCCCCATTGTTATTGGATATCATTTTGTGATCACCATTAAAAATTTATTATTGTTTTAATGTTACATCGTGTGTGCCAAATTATGATGATATGGTAATTTAATTTAATCCCTACTTTTGAACTTTATTTAATATTCATACTTGTCATTCACTGAGCTTGTCAGCTGACGGATTTATTCCAACATCATTTTCAGGCAAATAAAGTCGATAGGTGAGAACTCTTGGCGGCGTCTTGGGGAACTACTGTGTCGACCTCCATAGGATATTGCATGCATCGTAACTTTGTTAATTAATTTATTCGCTTCCTCACCTGGTTAAACCTTTTTTGGTAAAGGATTGAATTCATTTTATTATTGGTGATAATTTTTATCGATGGTTCATGGGATGGTGTGCCCCATGCTTTGTTGAGACAATTTGGTTTAATTTTGTTTAAATTAAGATGGTCATTTAGTGTACACGGATTATTTTATTTAGGCTTCGTGAGCCATCTGTCAGTTATGTGGTTCACGGCCGGTCATTTCCCGTTTTGGGGCGTGACATGTGGAATCTATGTTGCATACGCGTGGCGGGTTAGTCACATAAGTTCTTCAAGAAGCCCAATGGTTAATCAACCGTCAGTGGTTAATTGATGGGAAATGGCAGCACCCATTAAAAGTGTATAAAAGGCGCGGACAAGATGGTTCCAAGGCCCAAGCCTTAATTTGGCACATGTTGGATGACATAGGGCCCACTTGAGATATTAATTAGGCCTGCACTAGTTTAAAGGCCTTAGATTTTTCATCTCATTGATCTTCTAGAACATTTAAAGGCTTGGTGACCTTCCAACTTCTAGGAAATAGGAGTAATTAATCTGTTCGGGAACAGGAGTAGTCTTTGCATTTAACACATGTTTAGCAGTTTATAAATTGATGTACTTCAAGAGTTTGAATTAAGAATGATTAAAATGAAAATTTATGCAGCTTTATGCTTTAAGATTGTGTGATGCAATCCCATTCTTTGGTGTGACGCTAAAGAGGCCTTAGGTGTGATGCCTTTGGTAACTTAGGTGTGAGGCCTAGATTTATCTTCTTAAAACCCTTATTCTTCTCTTCTTATTCACTGTTCATGTTCACAGCCCCCAAAACAGCCCCTTATCTTAGTATTTTGATCATCCTTAACCCTATTCCAATCCCGTCTTACATCATTAATTAACTACTGGGTGCACCTGTTAGAATAGGTACGATTGCAGTCATCGATTGTGATCGAACGGTCTACATGGTGTCGATCTTCGTACCGGTTTGGATGAGCCGATTGGGTGCGGGAGGATACAGCACTGGTTCGAATAAGTGCAATCCACACCGTAGGATCTAATGGCTATAGATGAACGGGTACAAGTCCATTTGATTGGGTGCATCTGGATCTATAAAGACAGCCCAGATCACAGCCATTTTGTACACCAAAAAATCTAGATTATTTCCCTCACTCTAATCAATTGCTTTCTTGTGCTGCTTTGCTTTTATTCTGCAGAAACGTTTATAACAGCCTTTGCTTCGTTTGATTCTTTGTTGGCTTAGTATTATGTCCGTCCTTTGTTTGTGCGGATACAGGCAGAAGATTGTTAGATCGGGCTTCATTGTATCCTTGAATAGATTTGTTGCAACCCGACACTATTTTTAGAAAACAAAAATGTAACAACGCGACTCGAAGCAAGTTCCATCAAGACATTCATATTCCGAAGACTTATCAAAAAAAAAAAAGGTGTTCATATTCCGAAGAATCCAGATTCTGCACAAGTGGTGGATTGTTCTAGACTTCCCTTGCTAGGAGTCATGATTGTATTGACAACACATATATATCGAACGATTGTTTGTATATCATGTCACATTAAAATGTGGACAACCCTCACAAGTACATCTAAACATATTTTGATCATCACATGTTATGCACATAATCATCCAATACAAAGCATTCAAGTGCTTGAAATGTGATAGAAAGGGCCTTTGCATTATTGAAAAAGTGATGGGCAATTTTTAGAAGTCATTATCATCCCATCAAGACTCGGTGAATAAAGGGAAAATCGCTTATGCTCTACATGACTTGGTGAATAAAGGGGGGGAAAGGGACAATGGTTTCAATGCAGGATCCAATTGGTCAAGTCCTTTTTTCAAGCATCACTCGTCCCTAGGGACCATCTCAGTTTGCTTGATCTTGTTGTATCAAGGGATATGTCCTATATTTTCTTTGGTGTGTATGGTATCATCACACGGTTCTAGCAATTCAAATTGCATACTTTCTCATTCCACAGGAAAAGGGTAACTATTAAACACATGTAATTGAAGCATTGTCATATCTGAGAAGCACTAATGCCTGGAGCCACCATCATGCATTCAGCCATATCTGCTTTTTCTCAAAATAAAAAAAAATAAAAACTTACTCAAAATAAAGTAATTCATTCGCAGGAATACTTCTCTGTTCATTCCTGATATTACTTCTCAAGATTAAAATCTGTGATGGATTGACGAACAAAGAGCAGTAATAGCACTAGTCACTGCAAAGGTAAACAGTTGGTTGCAGAATACGTGTCCTTAATAGACCACCAGAAGCACACCAATGGTAATGAAAGCCATAACCATTCTGCTGTTAAGTTGTTTTGAGCACGCATCCTAGTATCTTGATTTAAGTACCTTCTTCGGACAAATTGAAGAAGACAGGCAGTATTAGGTAGCATCCTAGTGATAAGTGATCCTACTACTGAACAAAGGGAAGTCAGCAACGAATACATCTTTGCTTTCATAATTGATGTAGTTAGGCAGTTACTAGGTTATTATTGACGTGTATGTGATCTTTATAAGTGAACAAATTTGTAACTGAATATGGAATGTGGAATGTGGTTAAACAGTCCAGAAATACATTTTGGAAACAGGTAAAAAGGTGAACATAGTAATCAATAACGCAAAAAACAAGCTACTGGAATTCTCTACTCATTGATTCGAATTGGGAATGTCTTCTGAACTTCAAGAATGTCTTGAGCAGGTTGCTCTGTACATATCGAGCTTGTAGGGCATGAAAGTAGGGCCTAGTTCATCAAAAGTTAAGATAGAAAACCAGGAGTTGCAAATTTAGGGCAATAAATTGTCTTCAAACTTGTGTAAGAGGATCACTATTATCATTAAAGATCACTATTATCATTAGGATATACCGCCACAAATACTGTATCACATATACTCTCTAGAATTGACTTACAACATATTCATAAAGTGTGAAAACGAAGGTTGTCTAGAAAGCAAAAGCACTTCTTACATACGTAGTCAACCGCTAAGAAGCATGGTAACACCAACAAGTACACGAAGACAGAAATGGACACGGTGACAATAAAAATACCGATAGTTTTATGTATATGTTATTTCAATTATTATGCATATATTACCAGCAAACACCCAAACATTCAAAACCAAAAACAAACTTAGCACACAATGAAAACTATTACTGCCTGTACATTATTAACTGATGATCCATCAAAAAGATAAATCACAGGGTTTAAGCCTAGAAATAAGTTTACCACATTATTAGGTGACATCACGCTGTCTCCATATCCCCTGTAAAATTTATTGTATACAATTGGACTATATGTACACAGCAAGTCCGACATAGATGTGGCAACCACTTAGGTGCATCGGTACTTCACCCCTTTGTTGTTTCTCTAACAGAGTTCCACTTGCTAAAATCTAACATTTGATAAAATCAAGTGTTGATTTTAGCAAAAAATTTCCTCATATGCTAAAATCGACACTTAATTTTATCAAATGTTAAATTTTAGCAAATGGAAAGCCAAAAGGACACATAACTGAAGTACGATGAAATCAAATGAAAGACATACCTGAAGTGCCTTTATGTATTGCGCTAACAGAAAAAAAACTCCTAACATGTAGAGTGTTTGTTATGTATTCACATAATTTTGACAAGAATGACTCCACTACCTACGTTGAGCTCTTGACATTTTCCAGCATGACAATGTCAACTTAGCATTCCCATGAATTCCCTCATCTGTATACTTTGATTCATCTCAATAGGATTTTGGTGGAAAGCAATTGGGCTAAGACAAGTGTTCATGTAACCACTACCCACCCATGAACCTTTGTGATCATAGCATTAAAATAAACTATCTTATGTTGGTTGGTTCTCTCCATATTGTGAATACAACAGTAATAAGTTTCAACACCACCCCCAACCTGTCGGTTATAACCTGGAGATTAGTCCAACCAACTTTACATGGCATTACACTACTTCTCACAGTGTAAAATAGTCAAATGCAAATTTGAATTGGCTAATAACAATAAGAAAGTTTGATTTGAATTAATGAATCTAAGTTATCTAAAAACTACAAATATGTATCCTTCTGTTGTAACCAAATTTTTTTCAACAAAAAAGTGTGTCTTGCCTAGTACAATAGGGAATTACCGGAGCCATCCAACGACATGTATCACAATCTATGCATGTGTGATCTGCAAAAGCAATAGAAAGATGGCTATATAAGGTAGTAAGGCACAGGAATGTAACTTTCAATTATCTCAACCATAGTTAAGTACAATAACTGATAAATATTTAATTGATTAAGAAAAAAGTATTTAATTGACAGGTAGCTACAGCAAGTTCCTGGTGGCTTTTATAACAGCATAAAGGCCACCTTCATAAAAAAATAAAATCAAGCATGAGTAGTTCAATTCAGCTGGTCTGCATTTACATCTCTGCATAACTTTGTTGAACCATTCGATTGCATAACTATGTCAAACCATTTGATCCTATCTTCAGTGAGAAAAAGTTGCAGATTTCATGCCTGTACTTGGGTTTAAGCCTTCTCACGAATTCAAATATCATCTCAATCCAACCACAATGACAAAGACACACTCACATGCAAACACTTGGAGAACGAAGAACATCTAAGTTTAAACATGAGTTGTCGAGCGGCTCAAGACTAATGGTTATGATTCCTATGATTTACTTCAAATGAAATTTTCAAAGCTTTAGGCTGGGGTATCAGACTAGTTGTCAATGTTTAATAACAATAATAATGCAAATTTTTATCAGCTAGCGACAACAATGCAATTTTCCTGTTGAGGCAGTTTTTGGGAGGACTTCAAGTTTCAATTGGTGACCAAGCAGCTGGTGTGTGGGCAATAATAGCGAGAAGAGGGTCTGAGTATACATCATTTCAGCCCTTCTAATCAGGCTTTGCTGAGAAAGGCGGCATGTTTGTAGAGGAGAGTTGTGGACTGCAATTTGAGGTTTGGGGAGGTCTTCTAAATGAGTCAGGGGCTCTTAACGTGCGAGGCTTTGGAAGACAATTACAGGTGCGGGGGAAAAATTGTTGAGCATACTAGCTTTGTGGTAGAGGTTGTTTGGGAGGATGCTTTGGCTGCTTCTTAACCGCAACTCTTTCTGATTGCAGTAGTAGGATCTTTAATGGAACATCTGTCTCAGCTCAAAGTGTTAACTCCGACAGCATGAGTGGCTTTTTTAGCCTTTTGTTTTCATAAAATTAATCGCAACACACCTAGCATTTTCTTTCCAAATATTATCCCATTCATACCATCGCGAGCCCCTGCTCTCTGTATCCTGAGTGTGTCCGACATGGATATAACAACCACTTAGGCATGTGGGTGAGTCATGGATAGCAGTTATCACTTCGATGACTCTTCAGTTGAGATGTTTTCATACCATAGTTATCAAAACAAAAAACGGACGAGGGACCCTATCATTGGCTTACCGACATAAATATTTATTAACCCCTATTGGAAGATAAGAACACATACATTGTAGAAAATATGCAGAATATATGAATTATGAACAAAATAAATTATGTACAACATTATTTTCTGCTAAGTTCTTATCACTAATAGAGTAACATTACTATTTCCCCAAAGTACTACTCTGTGTCCGACGGATATACCATGGATGGTGGGATGGAATGTGTCTTACACCCGTGTGCAGTGTTAACAATTAAGATCCCTAAAGTTTGTTTATGATATTTTGAAGAAAAAAGAGCTTGCATTAGATAAAATCTGCCAAGAAAATTAAACACACAGGCACATATTTTAGCAAACATTACATGTATACATACCTACAATTAACTGCTTACATATGGAAGTAATGCCGAAAATTAGGGCAACAATTCTATGCTTTGGACTTTGTTTTAGTATCCTATAATCTTTTATTTTTTCCACAATTTCTTGGAGTAACAACACAACACAATTACCGTAATTCATTGGAACAAATATACGCCAGAACAAATAATACCTGTGAATATGCACGTCGTGGGCATATACAGAGAAAAGATCTGATTTGTACAGCAAAGTTTTATTTATGATTGATTGATGACAACACATATAACAAGCTGAGCCAAATGGAGCTTTGAAGTGTTCGAGCTTGAGCTCCTTTAGTATTGAGGTGTTCGAGATTGTTCCCTTAAGTAAAGAGCCTAGCTCTTACAAACGTGCAAAGTTACAATTAGCTCAAGCTCTCGATTTGTTTACTAAACAAGCTTAAATTAAAGTTCCATCTCGACTTGTTTATTAACAAGGAGAGGCACGAGCTGCCTGTGAAAAGCTCGGTTTAAATCTGTTTGCAGCCCTACTGATATAACCGAACGACGTTCACTACTACAAAAAACCATAACCATCACGTTTTTTAGGCGTGATGGTTCACTTTCCATCACGCCCACGAAAGCGTGATGGCTTCGGGTGTGATTGTAAGTCGGGCATTTTCTATCACGCTTTATAAGCGTGATGGAAAGAGAAGATCAATCACGGCAAAAAAGCGTGATCGTTTAAGATAAAACCGAGATGAAAACTACATCCCCGCCTTATTTTTTGGGCTTTTTATCACGATTTTCATTAAAAAGCGTGATTATATGTAAAGAAAGATCACGGCCAATAAGCTTGTTCGTTTATGGTTAAAAGTGAGATGGAAACATATATAGCGTGATCTTTTATTGTTTTAGATCTCGGTTTTCCCTTAAAAAAGTGATTGAATGTCTTTGATATCACACTCTAAAAACGTGATTGAATGAGGCTTCCTTTTTCTTTTCTTTTTTTCTCTTTTGAATTGGCAATTGCCGGAAGCTCATTTTCATATATACAAAACCGTAATGTATTGCTGTTTCCAATCCAAAATAAAATTCAGGAATCATATTCTTTCATACAAAATCTAATCAGTCTCAAATCAAATTAAATTCAAACAACAATCATAAACAAATCAAAATTAGTCTGTATAATTCACTTCTACAAAAAAGATTGGTCAAACCAAACTGTTATGAAAAGAACTAGATGAGCTATCCCGCAAATGGTGACTTTCAAAGATTGATTCCAGCAATGCAACCAGTGTAGCAAATGTTGGATCCAATAGCCCAGCGTCCAATGATACAGAGCTTGATCTGATCCCAAATAAAACAGATGCAGTCAGTATGAGATTAATCTGATCATTGATCCAAAAGTTTTCCAGAAAAACATGATGATCCAGCAGAGGTGTAGAAAGGCTTGAACATAAAAGTTGAACAAAATCTTGCTCCATATGGAAGAATTGAACTCAGCAGCAAGCAATAAGCTTATAATGCATGAAGCCATAATATGAATCTAAGGTCAACAACAAGACATAACGAGACACAACCAAGATTTGGACACCAAATAGACCCCCCAAAGCAAGAGAATAGGACAGATTATCAAGACCTAATATCAAATAGACAAGAGTAAAGACTCAAAGGATCCCCCAGACACAAGAGCGTAAAAGCACGGGACAAACACCAGACTGAAGTACTGCGACAAACCAGACACAATAGAAAAAATTAAGCAACCCCAGACCAAAGACCTTTCATTGCAGATTTTAATCCGATAGTTGAAGCATTGGCTTTAATTTTCTGGTCTTATTAACTGTGTTTTGCAGGTCCAAGGCAAATTCTGTATCAGAATAGATCCTCTAGGAGATGGTGCCAAGTGGAGTCGCACATTTGGCCAATCGGAAGTAATTGGACATATTCTCATGTACTAACAAAAACTTTTAACTTCTAATCACAACAGAAAGACGAGATGATTGATATTATTGGGGTGACCAAGGGTAAAAATTAAGAAGACGATCATGTCGAATCTTAAGCATGGAGTATATATAAACAAGAGCAAGTGCACCAAAGCATTTTGAAAGAAGTGAACCCAAACAATGAGAGATAGTGAAGAATAAATAGTGAAGCATACCAGAAACAAGTGATATTGGATTGAAGAGAGCTCTTCCGTCGGGATCACTTCGTTGTCTACTTCCCTCTGTCAAAGATAAATAAGATAACTTAATCATTTAGAATATTTTTCAACTACAAATCTTCATGGATGAAACAATAATAACTACCGCACTAAGAAAATAGTTACAGCAATAATTTCAGTCTTAATATGGCATTTTCAGCAACTAAAAACAGTTTCATGCACTAAAATCACACAGTTTCAGCACCCCAAACACTATTTCCAGCATCTAAACCCAGTATTCAGCACTTAATAGTACAATTACAGCAGTCACAACTTGTTAATTTCTATCTAGTTTAAAAAAAAAAACTGGACTAAGGAGTTAGGACTTCTTACACCAGTCACTGAAGGTATTTAGAGTAAAAAAACTGGACTGAAAACCCAACAATGGTATGAATTAGATTTCAGAAGCTTAGTAGCCCAAAGTATTTTAAGTGTTCAGAACCCCAATAGTGGTTACCAATCAGATTTCAAAAGCTTAGTAGCTCAAAGTATTTTGTCCAATTTGTTGTAGCGCATATAAAGTAGCAGCAATTATGACACTTCAAAACTGGACTTAGGACTTCTTACAGTAGTCACTGAAGATGTCTAAGGTTTGTTGCTCATTTGCTAAAGAAGTACTACCACAGAACTTAATAAGATCTACGATGGAAATCAAACCCCCGTCCCCCCTCTAATTATGAAGGAAAAAATAATGGCAAGTTGGCATCAAATTTGCGGCTGCTATTTGTTGATGTGGATTCGTCAGATGCATTTTGTTAGGAAAAGGATAATTACAATGCTACAAAATGCAAGCAACTGTTTTAGCAGCAAAATAACAAGGAACGTAACATGCCATGGTTTTTCAAAAACTAGATGCTTACCAACTTCTAAGGACATCAGCAAAATCCTTATTGTTAAGTAGACCTTTATCCTTAGATCAGGCAATACACATCTCTTGAAATACTCTGTCAATCTCTACACAATTTCAGCAAAATAACAAAGAAAGTAACTTGATAAGCCAACTTGAATAATCTAAGTTAGTTAATTTCAAGTTTCAAATCACACAAATAGCCGCAGAGCTCGAAGACTTTTGAAGAGATTGAGAGACGCAGACGGAGCGAGTGACTGGCAATGAAGTGCAATGACGACTTAAAAGTCTAACTCGGGAGCGAGAGGGAAGAAAGCTGGGGCGTTGAGCGAGACAGTGAGAGTAAGAGCTCAACATGGTAATTGGAAGCCCTAACTTTATGCATTTGAGAAGTGACAAACACAACTATTGAGTGTAGACATATATGTATATGTATATGTATCACCTTCACTGTGGAAGAAAATTGGAATAAAAAACCCTAGGTAGGATTCGATGGATAAATTAATTTTAGAATTTTGATGGAGTTTGACCGTTGATACAAGCTACTCTTCAAACTGAGGGAAATTTCAAATTTCTAGTAGAACACAAAAACTTGTTGGGATTCGATGGGTCCTGGGAAGAGTACAGAAATTATCACAGGAAGAAAAACTATATAGAAAATGGCAAAAGAATGGGATTCAGCCTAAAGTTCCGACGGCTTAAAATCAAAATCGAAGGCGGAAAAGAAGCAAACCTGTACTCATACAGTCGCCAACAACCTCAATCAATACTGGACTCTCTCTTCTTCGGAACCCAAATGGCAGCCCAAAACGAAAAATTGCAGTAGAAATCGTCTTCTAGGGTTTTTGCAGATATGATGCGGGGGAGAGTACAATGGAATATGGTGGAGAGAATATTTCCAAGCGGTGAAAACAAATTGCAGTAGAAATTAGAAATTGGGCGCGTCCAAATTCGTTTCCGTCTCGAGTCGGGAAGCTTTCCATCACCGCTTCAAAGCGTGATGTATTCTTTTCCATAGCAGCTTCAAAGAATGATGTATTCCGCGCACGACCCTTGATTTGCATCTCGGTTTGGGAAGTTACCATCACAGTTGCAAAGCGTGATGGTTGATTTTTTTTCCGGCGCGGCATATTTGTTTTTCATCTCACTTAAACAAACAAAGCGAGATTAAAAAACTACTTACAATCTCACTTTTTTATTCCTGTGATTAAAACTTTTCCTTCTATTTCTTTATCACACTTTTTCTAAAAACGAGATCTTTCTAAAATTCCTAGTGTGATCCTTATGGAATATTGTAATAGTGGTTGCTTGGGAAATCCTAGCAAGTTTAAAATTAATATTTCCCAATTGGTCATGAGAAAGTGGAGGAAAACATAAATTTAACGAAATAAACTAGTTTAATAAACCAACAAAGAAATCGCCATCCACGTTCTGGGGACGTCTCCATCTTCTTCTATTCGCGGAAGAAGCAGTAGCAAGGTAGGTTTGGCCTTTAAATTCTTCTTCTTCTTCTTCTTCAATTTTCTGAGAAGAAGAAGAAGAAGAAGAAGCTCTAGCAGCAGAGGTCTTCTTTGCAGCAGCAGGGGGGCGTGGAAAGAATAGGGAGCGGCATGGGCTCTTCTTCTGATAAGATTTAGTACTACCAGTTGCAATAATAGTACTTGGGGTAGTTTTGAACATTGAGAGCTGCTGATGATGGAGGATTGCTGTAGCTGTTTGCGTTTGCATCGCGCTGACAGTCAGTTTGCGTTACAGGGAGAAGACGAACTTTTTGCAACCTCAAGATTGTATACACAACGTCGAAGCTCCCTCAGTATGGGACGACATTAATCATTTTTGAAGAATAATGTATGCAAGTATTACAGTAAAATTTTGGAGAGATGATTTAAGATTGCAATTGAGAAGATTGAGAGCGACCTCCTGTAGTGCAATTGATTGGTGGGTTTGAAATCCATTAATTTCTTGTGAAAACTCTTGGCCTAGATGTCCTGGTTTTGATCGGATTAGCTCAGATGGCCTATTTTTTACCAGACTGGAGAGAAATTAGTCTATGTAAGTCAAAGTCGGTCCGAAGCTCAAGTTAGTACAAAGAGGAGATCGGAGAGAATTAAGTAAAAGGTTGTATTCAGAAATGGAGCAGCCTACCTCTTTAGGGTATTTATAGGAAAAAATGTATTTGCTCCCCAAGTCATGCGTACTCGGCACGAGCCATAAATAACATTATGGATAACACTACCACGTGCCCACCACCTGACATCCAAAATGTCTCCGACCGCCTCTTGGGATGGATTAGCTTTTGGGTCTGGTCTATTCTGCTCAAACAGAAACCACTGAACTCAGATGTGTATCCAATAAGCGATAGGCCATGCGAAACGGATAGGACTGTCGGCTTCGGCCCAACACGCCTCTTGTGGACTTTGGGCTTGATAGGCCCAAGCAGAATCGCATTCGGCCCGGTAGGGGACGGATTCGGCCCACCCCACCTGACCATGACTATCAAAAAACAAGAGGGAGTTTTATATAGCTAAGGTCTCAAGACTCTCAACGGCCAAAGAATAAGTTCCAAAAAGGAGTAGCGATCAAGAACTTTGAGAGATTAAGGCCATCGTAAATTTGAGAGATTTCAGATAATTGATTCATAGGCTGGCCAATCATGATACTTGGAACGCATTTTATTAATGATGCCTTCCGTCTCAAAAAGTTAGGGCCACTTTCGGATTCCAATTTTTTTTTAAAGATATAATTAGAGTACAATTTTTATTTTTGTCTTCCCCATTTTACCCATAATCATTAACAATTTTGCATTTAAAGGGTTCTTTTCACATCAAAAAAGGAAAGGTAAAATGGAAAATTAATGAAATACAGTAAAGGACATTAATTTTGTAAATGGACTAACATTTTGAGACAACCCAAAATTAAATATTGGATCGCGAATAGTGAACATGTTAAGTCAAGCTGAAGGAATTGGGTCATTTAAGTTCGATTTAGAAACTTGTAGTGGGCCGAATAGAAGGTCCACCCTCATGATGGATCAACACCCCACAAAACTGAACGAGCTTTGAAGAAATATTTAAGTGTTGTTGGCTATTATCAAACGGGCTGTGATTGAACCAAATTTGATTTTGAGTATTATTGAACACAAGTCAAACTCAAGTGGTTTTGTTAATTAGTAGCTCATTTGGGAGATTATTTTTCCACTTTATATTTAAATTGTGAGTCGTAGATTTTTTTTAATAATGATTAGAATATATCATTAACCTATAAGGTGTTTGGGGATGTGTGCAGTATGTTTTTTGCAATCGAGCAGCATTTGGGATTAATCAAGCGACATCAAGAGACATTATAAATTGATTTTTTAGCCATAATGCAATATGAGAATGCAAAAGCTTATCCATTGTACTGTGGAAATTTAGATAGTACTGAAGCGAAGAAAGAATGTGCAAACACTTTCTATACATTCAAATACCAACTGGGCTAGCTATTTCTTTTGCAATATCTGAAAATTAAGTTCTAACCCTGCTAGAATTACACATAATGTGCTAGCAACAAAAACAAATACCGTCCTTTAATTTACCAAAGTAGGAGCCAGAAAAATCGGTATGTACAATGTCGACGACAAAGATGTTAACTGAGAAATCCGTTGGAGAGAGGAAGAGAGAGAGAAGCCGCGGAATCAACTACCCAAAAGGCCATCAACCTTCTGGTTAGTAGCAGCAGACAAGAATTTCATGCATATAGGAGCTTTCGCGCCAGCCAGAGACAGAACAGCCGCGGGTATTCCCCACAACGACTCGCCACAGATCATACCAGAAGCCACAGCAGGTGCAAAGTCTTTTGCCTTCTGCTTGTTCACCCTCTCCCATACGAAAAGGATCAAACTCCCCAAGCACATATCAATGGCAAAGTAACCTCCGAGGTAGAAAGGAATCGCCATGCACATTGGGCTCGGGACAAACCTGTGTATCTTCCATTTGGTCTCAAACTTCTCCAGTAGCTTGGTAATAATGTTTATAACAATGGCACCGATAAAGAATCCGATGGCAAGTCCAAGGCAGTGTTTTGGAAGGGAAGAAATGCCCTCCACTCCAAGAAGGGCGATTCCTCGGTACATTAGGGCATAGGGTGCTGGGTATGCGCCTTCTGGGTCCCCTACGGCGTATGCCTTGTAGAAGAACCAAAAGACCAATGGAGACATTACACAACCCATTGCGGTCCCCAATACTTGGCTTAAGAACATCGAACGAGGAGATGCAAGCGTGAGATACCCGGTCTTGAAATCTTGCATCAGATCAGCAGCTGTAGATACGATGCTCATCATAACACCGCATGAAGCGAGCCCAGCAATGATTCCACCATGTCCAAGCCCAATCCAAGAACTGAAGATAATGATAGCAACTTTTCCATAATTGGAGGCCAGAGACCAGTCAGTGAGACCACACCCGTATGCGTTGCAGAAGGCAAGAACCGGTGCAATCATGTAAGCGACCAATATGTGATACCATTTTAACTGGGGGAAAATGATCGGTACACAGCCAATCGATATGGCAGCGAGAACAACGTATCCTCCAATCGCTACTGAGACTGGGATCTGATCTTTCAAGAAATATTCCGTTCTCTTTTTCTCATCATAGTCGACGATTAACTCAGATTCTTTTTCGCCTGATCTCGGGGCCCTGAAACTAAGCCCTGTTACTATCAGCATGTTTACAAAATGAAAAAGACCATCACCGAGCATCGTGGCAATAGCGATAAAAACCTGTTAAAACCAAACAAGTCATGAAAAACTTAATCAAATAGTAGGATTCTTTACAATATTTACCTTTTTTTTTAATTTACATACAAGCAGAAGATATTATATCGTACCCTGTATCCTTGGATGCCGTGAAGACTGGTTGGAGATAACTCAGCACTGTACCAGTCGCCTTTCTTAGTAGCGATATGCGGCCACATGATTCCCCATGAGATGATAGCTCCAAGTAGCAACGATATATTTACCATGTAAGGGCAGATCATCCCAACACCGACGTATGTGGCTGAGAAATCAAAGTAGAACCTGCAAATTTCATTTATCTTTTTGTGAAAATTTGATATTTACTTGTCAAGATAATCGAAGTACACTTTTTAATTCAGCAGAACTACACTAGAGGAAAAATGGGAACTAGAAAAGCAAAGAAAGAGCTAACCTTTGCTTAAAAGCAGCAAGACCAAATGTTGGAAAGCTACCAAAACCACAGCCATCAGCAGCAGCAAAGAACCATTGGAAAAGTGCATTACCAAAGCTTCCACAGAAGGCATAGAAGAGCGTCACAACTTGTTTCCTGCATCCAGAAATCGATTTAACAAAATCAGCTTTAAGCCTTTAACAGCATTTTTATTCGAAATTGAAATAGTTAAAAAGATAAAAACACTAAGGGTTATGAATCTATAATTCTAATTGCTTTAACTGTGATTTGTTATCTCCCTTAACCATATACGCATTCGACAGAATTAAGGTCAGAATTGTACAGTAACATGTAATTGCTTACTTTGCCAATTTGGCTCCTTTGGGAGTGTGGAAGCTGTTGATGAGGTATGCAGTCGCAGTTCCACTCGGGTATGTTAACTTGTACTTCAGAATCATCATCTGGTTAAACAAATTCAAAACTGGTAATTAGGTTGTGGATCTTTCTCCAAATATTACAATGTCATGAAACTAACGAAAATGCATCGCGACAAACAGGTCTTTATAATGCTCTTTCAGAAATACAAATGTCAAACACACATCCGGTGAGATGGTCTTTTGGAAAAATTCCTGAAAACAAGTGTCAGAAAAATCCATTTTACCAATGGTACGTAAAAACTGTTTTCAAGAACTCAAGTTTTTACTTTTAGAAAAACTCAAGCGGAAACAAAAATCTGACAATGCTTAAAAGTAACAATGTGGATGAAGTTGTTTTATACCTTCCTTAAGGGAACAATGGAAAATAGGCCGACGAAGCTCACGACCAAAAGAAAGCCAATCATCCATCCCACATGAAGATTCTTCACGTTGTTCGGAGTGTTCCCTGCATCTGCTTGCGAAGCAACCCGCGCGCTCATGCCTAGCAGATAACTAGCAGTGCCACCTGAGAAATCTCATTACAAGTTAATGAAAAGGCAAAAAAAAAAAAAAAAATTAGTATTTTGCAACCAATAAGGGTACAACATGGGAGATTAAAGGCCTATTTCTTTGATCCTCCCTCGGATCCAGTTTTGTGTTTGGAAGAAATTATGGATATTTCTCAAAATATTTGGGTAAAAATCAAAATTTTACCCATTTCCAATTCCTTTCGTCGGGACGAAGATATAATCATCAAAAAAATTGATGCAAAACTTACAAAAGCAAAAAAAAAAATTTGAATAAAGACAAAACTACAAAATTCTCTAGTCAATTGCTCTGGAATGAGCTATAAAATCTCCAAGAAATTGCAAAAATAGACAATTATACTATCGCCCCCAATTAATTCACTACAACCACGAAAAAAAGTCTACTGCGTATTTAGCAGCACAGAAGACCAATTTTTTTTTCACAAAATACAAACAATTAACGTTAACAAACAAAAAGGTCTTGATTTTATTTTGGCCTCAAAAAACTTTTGGGGCCACTAAGAGTTATACTCAAGCTACCTCCAAGGTCCGAAATTAGTCGAGGTGCATACAAGTCTTGGACATCCGGTTATTATATATATATATATATATATATATATATTTGCCTCATAGAAATATTCCTCCACGAAGTTGTCGCCAATTATTCAGGCAAATATCGCGGCTGAACATTTTCTGTCGCAATATCATTATGAGGCTTTGTTTTGGTTTTGACCAAATCAATTTTCTGTAGCGATCAAGATTTTGTGCTTTGATTCGACAAGAGAAACTGGAAAAAAAGATATTTTATATGAACCAATTGGTAAAAGATCTTAACAAAGCAAAAATTTTCACGACCTTTCTTCGATAATTTATTTTTCTGCTAGTTTGAGTTATGAAAGTAAAATAAAAATTGAACAAGGTAAATAATATATCATAATCAAATCATAAAAATATAAAAACTAGGTTTTCACATAACCCTAGACAACAGTTGCGTCGTAAGAGTATCGGGAGTATCAAACCATACATAACGGGGATTGGTTCAGAGAACTGGAAACTGATCAATTGCCCTCATTGAAATATCAGGGTATAACGACATCAGAAATTCAACCGTATTAGGTAACGGCTGATATTTAAAATCTTTGATTGTAGGAGGGTAACTAAAAAGAAGTCATGATATAACCCTAGTAATGGTCACGTTGTAAGGGTATCAAGAGCATCAAACCATCAATAACGGGAATAGGTCTCGAGAATTGGAAATAGACCGATACATATGTATTTTTTTTTTATCTCATTTGAATATCTGGGTGTAACGGTATCAGAAGGCTCAATTCATATTAAGTAACGCCCCGATATTTAAAAATCATCTTTGATTGTAAGAGGGTAACTATAAAGAAGTGATGAGAGAAACGTACTGCTAAAAGCGATGCCGGAGGAAGCAACAACACATGTCTGGATAACAGTATTTTCTTGTCTCGTGAAGGGTTGTTTAAGGAGGCCAATCTTTTCAAGCAAAGTGGTCCAAGCCTTGATGAGAGCAAACCCTAGCAAACCAGCGGCCACATTGAGAGAAGGAATCACACCCGTCGTGAGGTTAAGCTTGCACACGATGAAACTAAACACGATGCTCAGCACAAAGCTCGTCACCATCGATCGCACCGTGATCTGCTCCGTCCACAACGGAACTTTCTCGTTCTTGAACGCATGCTCTATCGTCATCGCAACCTCGCTCTGATCCACTTCTTCTTCTCCTTTTTCCTCCACCCATTCGCTGCGATCGCCTCCCACTCTCGCCCCTCGCTCCATAATTGATTCTCTCTCTCCCCTCTTTTTCTAACTCTAATGAAGAAGAAGAGAGAAGAATATGAGATTGAGAGGGACTCTCTCTGTCTTCTCCCTCTCGCTCTACTTTTTCTCTCTCCTCTTAGGGAAGGTGGAATCGCTAGAGATATGTATGTGCAGAGGTCAAGAGGGGTGTGAAGATTATTTATAGTGAAACGGATTCTCTCGAGTCCATGTTTTGGAGTCGATGCAACCGTCGTGATCAAAATCGTTCATTTGTACTGCAATTAACGGTGTGGATGTACTTATAAATTCTTTAAGTAAAAATTTGTGAGTAAATTCAGACCATTAAATGCGTGATAGACAGTTCCAATGTGAGTGAACCTCGTCGTCGGTTAACGACCGAAGAGAATCGGGATCCTAGTTATAGTAGGAATATTTAACGTGGGGGCCAAATTGATTCGAAGTCGGATTGACGTATCCCCCTAGAAATGGGAATGACAGTTCAGCTTACTACCAAACTTGTAGCCTATCTTCGAGGTGTTCCACCCGAGTACGGTCTCCACTTGGCCCAAATTTTCTAGTCTTTTTTGTAATTTTTATTAGATTCGAGTCTAATTTATTTATTTATTTAATTGGTCGTTCCAATGAAAAAATAAAAGAAAATGTAAAATCAAATTGAAATGAAGACAAAATGTTCGATAAGAACAATTTTTAATGTCTAGCATTGTTTTGTATGAACTTTTTTTTTAACTACTCTATAATAGGTTCTCCTTCCTACCAAATTGCTTATTCTTTTGGGTAATCGTGTAATTTTTCGTGCAAAAAAAATACCGCACACTAGTGTTGCTTGTTTTTCCAAAGAAAATAAATAAAAATTCACCAATTTAAATAGCTCACATAGAAGAAAAAATTGATTTAAAATTTTCACCTATTTAAGTGATTTTTTTAACATGCTCTCCCTGTCCCAAAATGATAGATCCTATTAATTCATGAAAAGAATTTAAAATTTCACTTTCAAGATTGATTAATTTTAATTTATCGTTTCATAAACCAGATTAGTACTAGAATTTCAGGACATAGGGTTGGCCATTTCCTTCGATCCGTTCGAATCCGATCTGATCCCCGATTCGATCGGATCGGCAATATGGAGATCTGTTTGAAGATTTGATAGGATATGAGGATTTTTTGAAAATGTTTGGGAACGGGTAGGGGATAGAGATAGGCATGTCCCCGTCCTGAATTCGTTCCTTGATCCATCCCCGCCTCATCCCCGAATTCCCGAATATAAGGGTCTATTCATGAGTTATAAAACTTTTGGGTCCCACTAAATTTTCTCCAAACACATGGGGTCCCACTAAATTTTCTCCAAACATTTTATTATAATTGAATTTTGTAAAACAATAAATGTGATTAAATAAGAAATGCATCACTATAATTTGAATACATCCTAACTAGGTTGACATCTACTCAACTATCAATCATAAGATTCCTAAAATTAAACACAAAAAAATGCAAAATAAAAATAATATTTTTTCAATCGAGCAGTTGATTTTGTTGTTCATATTGATGAAATCAATTGTGTAAACTTTCTTCTCGATTGAGTTCAGAAAGCTTGTCGATCGGTACCCAATTTGTATTTTTTTAATGATACTTTTCATCCCATTAAATGCTTACTGATACGCGATCCACAAAAAAATTTCTACGACTGATGGATACCATAATATGTTATCTTGTTTGTGGTTCCTTTAGTTTTCAAACTAGAAATCTAGTTGATATTTGATACAACTTGAATTAAAACTAGCAAATACTTACGCTTATACATGAATACCGTGTCGTACCATGCCAACGATAAATGTACCGTGCCCAGCCGGCCCTGCCCATTCGACACCTCTACTTGTAACTTGATTTTAACATTTACTACTCCCTCCGTTTCATAATATTGATTCCCAACGAAACTACGTGCAATTTTCAAAGTAAAAATTAATGTACTTATGAACATAATTTGTTCATCAATATGGATCTTATTTGATAGATCTTATTATAAACTTTTAAACGGTGCCGAAAAAATCCAAAAATTATTTTATAGATGCGTTATTTTTAGTTTAAAAATTGCACGTAGTTTTGTAGGGGACTAATATTATGGAACGGAGAAAGTAATTTGTAACTGAGATTCTAGATTTTTAGTAATCTTTTTTTATAAAAAAAAATTATTGAATTTCCAAATCCCCGTGGGGATCCTAGTTCCCTATTTGGAGTGGAAATGAAAGATGAAAATAAAGTCTTGTTAGATATCAAATAGGAGATGAATATAAAAAAGAAGTTTAAGAATTAAAAATGGAGATAATACTTTCCGACTCCGATCCGTCCCCTAGCCATCTCTATTGGAACTGATGCAACATTTTCATAACTGTAGTCTCCCTTCACGCTGAGGAAAAGTCCACACGTAAACATGCAAAAAAAGACAAAACCCCTCTCAAGGAGTAATTAATGAGTGGGTCTAATTGAGTCAAAGTGAATCACCCTTGAAAAGGGAATGACAGTTCATGGTCCACCAAAACTTGCAGCCTAATTTTCATGCGCTGAAAAACTTGAAAACCATTAATGGGGTTTCTTTTGCATGTTTTTAATTAATTCCCTTTTTCCATAAAGGGTTGGTAGGGTATAGAAAAAAAAATCTCCAAAAATGTTCATGAAAAAAAAATGAATGGTTCAGAACTTCAGATTCACATTAGTTTGAATTTGAACCATTCATTTTTCTTTTTTGGACATTTTAAGAGAAATTTTTCTTAAATCCTAACATTTTTGTTTTCCATGTGAATTTACATCCCTTCACACGAAAGGAAAGTCTGCACAATTACCCGGAAAAAAAAATCAATACCACCATGCAAAAAAAAGAGAAAAATATGTAATTAAAAAAAAAAGAGTGTGAAAATTATTACTCCTTCCAAAAATTTAAAACTACCAAATTTGAGTAATTAGCTTTTGAAGGGTTGCCAGATAATCAGCCGTGCTATTTGCTAGGGAACAAAGGTTAAGCACGGATCATCTTGTACGGTCCATCTCAAGTCCGTCAAGATGATTCAAACTGTTGTTATGTCATATAAATTTTGAAAAAGTCATTAACTGATAAATTTAATTGAGCTCATTTTTTGTAAGAACTCGTTCATAAATATTTACATATAATTAGTCGATCGGATAATCTTGGCGGACCCAATACGGACTCAAAAATAAGATACGTGCATGATATGTGTTCCCCTGTATGTGTGTGTGTGTGAACAAACTTTCCGGAAAACAGTCCATGTAGAAATATACTTTTTCCATTTTTAGGTGGATGCTGATAATCATATAAAATCGAATTATTTTGGAAATCGAGAAAGATATTCCCAAGTCAACCACCGCAATAAATTTGTACAGTTAGACATTTCTTGTACTAATTCATTGGATCTAGCTTTCTTCTCCTCAAAATTACGGTAACTTTAATAAAAATCGAAAATGCTACCTATAATAAAAGGAAAAATTGATGACTGTGTCGTAGCGTATCAAAATTAAATTTATAAAAACAATGAATTAATCCTTACTCAAAAGAATAGTGACTAAGTTCGAGTATCGATCCACGGAGACAATTCGGCTAAATTACGTTAACTTTGACTAATTTTTAATTTAATTCAGAAAAAGAGATTTGAGTGATAGATTTTTGGAAATTAAATTAATCTAAGAAACAAGTAATGAAATTAATGAAGAACGAATGAAGGAGAAGTCTAGGGTTTTGAATCCACCCCGACCACGTAACTAAGTTATGTGTAGGTTAGATTTATTATTCGAATCACAATTTGTCAAAAGGATAATTATGTTGTTAACAGGCTTGGACTATCCCATAACATGGGCCATCTTGCTGGCACAACCCATCTTACGAGCATAATTCATCTCAGTTACCCAAGCACAAGTGTAGAAAACCATTGCTTAACAAGGTATTTGAGTTGCAATCACAAATACTCAACCAATAGAAAGAATTAAAACGATTTCATCTGATCATAATGAAAACATGTTCTAAGTTAAGCAATCGATTCGAGTTAATTAACCTAACGCCTACAGATATATAGAGTTACTTGGAACGGGGCTTCATCTTCCCCCTAGAAGTTGTTTAGCCGGCCATGGAGGTGGGGATGAACGCTTGATTTGTTAGAGGAAGTGAAGAACCCATGGATTGGCTTACTTTTTTCCTTCTAAACTTGTTTCAAAATATTCTATGTCACGCTCTCAATTTTTTTACCAAAATACCACATAAGTCCATGTTGGACAAATCAAAAGTTGAACATTCTCCCATTTGAAAAGCCAAAATCTTAATACATTTCTATAATCAAATTCCACTCTTACATCTCTGCATCCGTATCAAAATGTTCATAAAAAAAAAAAATACATAGAACCATTACGTGTCAAATAAATGATAATAAAAGTTAAAATACATCCTTGTCATCTTCCCAAAAAAGAAAAATGTTACAAAAGAATAAAGATGGTCAAATAAGGAAGATCCTTGATGTTTTTCAAAAGCAGTCATGCCAACGCACACAATTCCATTCACTCCACGCCATGGTCCTCAATGATTCCCTGAAAATGATAGGTTGAGCTACACTAGCCCAGTAGAAAAACAATCTAACAATACTATATTCATATAGTATGAAGATGTATAGATATAATAGTTAGGTGAAAGAATGAGACAAAGTTCGAAGATTTTCAAATTTGACAAGTCTGTAAATATTATAAAGGTTACTCTTTTACTTTCATAAAGCATACTCTTTCAAATCTCAAATCTCAACACACGTAAACAACACATCCGTAGTCTCAAATTAATATTACCAACTTTCTCAAGTTCCCGTACACGAACACAAGTGTTCATAAATGTCACTAGATCCCTAGTCATGTCATTTTAATATCAACCTCTACATAAGTATCTTGGTGTCTCTAGTTCCCATGAAGGTCTCATTTTATTTTTCAGGTGATCACACACATACACAAATGCACAAGCCAAGCTACCAATTCTCAATATAATTTTAATTGCAAACTAGAAGCTCCGTACACACACACACACACTCATGTCATGTAAGGGTAGAAGGACTAAATTATGCACCTTAAGTCCCAAAATAACCACACGTGCCCTCATGGCATCCTAGAAGTGATCAAATCTCTTAATGTGTCCCGAAATATTTATGATGTACCCAAACACATCCTACGTGTCCTTATATTGACGATATCAAGATTTCTTCTAATGCCACCTACTCACAATATCAAGCGTTCACACAACATTCACACGTATCCAAATAACTCAATATGTCCATCTATATCAGTAAATCTCATTACTTTCATTCCATCAGTTCACAATTTTCAAGTTTTCTTGCACACACACACAAGTATTCACTGTTTTTCATGTTCCTCGTTTACAATCCAAATGTTTACTAAACATCTACAGTATGACCAACAGTCCAAGTATTACTCTCTCTAGATAATCACATTATATCCGACATTTCGTGGGTTGCCATTACTCCTCGCTCGATACACAAGATACAATACATCACCCGGTGTAATAGCAATGTTCATAATTTAGCGATGTTCCATTATTTTATTTTTTTTCACAGAAAGAGGATAAATTTATTAAGTAGATAAAGAGTCCGAGGAGCGGACCTCAGAGAAGATAAGATTAGACAACCATTGGGGGACAGGACCCCCCAAAAGCTCTAACTTAACCCCCAATAAGGCTTGATTTGCCAACAAATGGGCTACCTTATTACACATACGTTTAACGTGAACAAATTTGCAAAACGAGAAAGAAGGAACAAGCTGCTTATGGGAAAGTGTTTGGTACCAGAAAAATTTCTCATAAAATCTCCCATTCAACGGATGGATCACACTGAGAAAATACATCCAACGGGTGATTTTATGGGAAACTTTTCTGGTTCTGTACCAAACCTCAACTTTATATTTATTCCTATACTACTCTAGTAAGTATTCTGTAGCACAAAAGGCTAGTGGTGAGATAGACTCACTGGCTAGTCATGCTATATAGAATCGGGGATTGAAGACTTCAATTTACAAATAGAACGTAGAAGAGTCTGATGCTGGTTCTCGTGGGAAATAGAGCATTGTACAGCGCCCATGTAGTACAACATTCAAGCCATTGATCTTGGCAATCAACTGTTCGGATCTATAAAATACCGAAATGAAATCAGGACCGTTGAAACACATTCGACGGCTCGGATGTTGAACTACAGGACGCCCTACAGCACCCCCGTTCCATTTTCGTTTGTTTGATTTTTATTTTATTTTATTGTAGATGGAATGGTAGGTGCTTGATTTTAAAGTTTAGTTTTTTGGTTTAACATCTTTACAATTTTGATTTTTTTAAAAAAAAGACAGACTTAGAAGAAAAAAAATACGAAGAGATATCTGTTTAAGTTGAACTTTTGTTTAATCTCTCGTAACATATTAATACTGAAAACTCTCCTGAAAAAAAAAACAAAAAAACACTGAAATTTGCTTCAAAGCAGGTTACAATTGGAGAACAACATGATTTAATATTGGGAAAAAATAAATAGAAAAATTAGTCAACTCACTCCCGGAGATCCATCATAAGGCGAAAATCATCAGACCTACTTTGAGTATCGAATCCTTGCCTGAAGTGGTGATTAGTGGTAACTCTAAACCGAAAACTTCGCTTGACCGGGGCCGCTTGGAACGTAAACAAAACTTCATTCTGAACTTGGTTTCAAGATTTTGAGCCATTGAGGGAGGGCATAGGAGTTCTATTCTTGAGTTGGGGAGGGACCCCATTATGGAGCCTAAGAGGTTTTCAACTCTCAACATGAATATCTGCAAAAGTATGTCATTTTATCATAACTAGAACTTGAGAACCATAATATCATTCGGAGATGGATTGTCTTCGATCAAGTATTAATTAACATGATTTTTGACATGATTAATGTTCTCGACGAGCTCTACAAAATGAACAATTAATCTCAATCATGAAAGTAAACCAGGCATGGACCCACAAATGGACAATTGCCCTAATGCAATCCCTTTAGAGGGTGTTTGGGTGTAACCTTTTTGCATTTTGTGATTCTAGCTACTTATTACATTTTGAGTGTTTGGGGGATTGTTATCAAAATAGATTATGCCAAAATAGGTTTTCAGATTTTGGATTTAGAGTGCAGAATGAGAAAGAGGGACCGGGAGGAGTTTTTTGACTTCTCGTTTTCTATTTTTCTCATTTTGATTAACAAAAAGACCTACAAAATGTATTCTATGTTGGAAACTCGGTTTCAATAATCCGGAAAATAAACAGAAAAACAAAAATAAGAATGATTAGTAAACGTACCGGGCCAATTTCAGTACACCGGAAATTGGCGAGAGACGTGTCGAGACGAGTATTAAAATACCCTGTCCTTAAGGCAAATTCACCCTCCACTACGGTGCTGATGGAGAAACTTGGGCGTTTGCCTCCTAGGAATACCCGACTTTCACCGGTCGGAAACAGCATTGCAATCTGATCGGTTGGCGAACCAGGAAACTACGCAGAACTCTCAAAACTTTTTGTGCAGTAAGTGCAAAATGTTATGCAATGAAAAACCGTTAAATGCATGAGAGGAGGAGGGTCCTATTTATAGATAAATAGGCACCCGAACGGAAAGGTACGAAATGAAAATGCACGACTGTTTGGAATGGACGCAACTCGTCGGAAGTGAATAGTTACACTAATTCGGTAGGAGAGGAAAATAAATCAACCAAAGTGATGTAACTCTTGGTCTATAAGAGATGCAACTCTTGGTTTATTAGCCTTCAATTCAAGATAAATCCAAAGGGCTTAATAACTAATTAAAAGATATTTTCACCCACTCAAAATATTAATTATTTATCCAATGAAATATTTTGGAGACAATTTTCATTCACTCAAAATATGATTAAAAAATCATATTTTTCCAACAATCCCCCACATGAATGAAATTGGTGAATAATAATGAAGCAAACGTGCATATGCAAATGTTCTGAGAGTTACAAAAGGAAATCTCCCGCATGGGGTTAGGTAGCTTTTGGCTTTGAACCTCTCATTGTGAATAACTATCGGACTTACTAGCTAACCAGTGAACGCGATGTCTTGAACTGTTCAGCCATTTGTGTAAGCCAAGACAATAGTTAACACACAGGATCATTCCAGACATAGTTTGATTCTTATGGTTGTGCTCATTACGGCCCTGAGACACTCCTGGTCTTCATGAATGTTTTGTAGAGAATTCCGCCCGTGACATTCTCATAGAATTGGCCCATTCTACATCCACATAGGTGATTCTCAATAAGAGTATCCTGCTATACTCTACTTGGTTTTTCCAAGGTTTAAGAATCATTAAAGGCATTGCCTAACCTTTTACGCTGCAGGCATCATTGTTGCATCATAGGAATGGGTAGAGACATAGTCTCTACAGTGATTCTCCTAAGTCTCATATAACTCGGTTGTCCCGTTGAACCTAGATCTTGGGATCTCCAGTCAGCTAGGTTGGGTTGCCGTTATAGAGGCTTTTAAGTTATGGGCTTTAGCTCCATTCCCCTCGATGATTATTTGTTCTCTAGTCAAAACTTGATTAGACGGATCCGTAATAAAATTTGACATTTCATTCTTTAAGTGAGAACAAAAGTTTAACGGTACATGTCTATAATATTGAGACTTACCGTTTTTCGTGGTCCTCTATGCCTTTCCAACTACCAATGGCCATCGTATCATAAACCCTAGATTACTGTTGCACGCCAACAGTGAAATAAATCATTCTTTGAATTTTAAGTCACTAGATTAAATTAGATAAATCCATCATTTGGATTCTAAATCACTATAATAAATATCCGAATAATATTCTTCAAGTATACTTGGATATCTTCTAAAATGCAACACACATTTTAATTTCGTGAAGAATTATAAGTATTACTCCCCCCACAATTCTGAGATAAATTCAGAATCAATCGAAATAATTTTCAAAAATGTGACATGGTACTGCAAATGCCACAACTTCCTCTTTATCTCTTTTATCTCAAGAGATATTATCAAACCAACCCTATCAAGTAACTTACTCAATATCGAGTAAATCTTGTTAAAATTTTCCACGATTACAAACTCAAAGCCGCATGCATTTGAATTATCTTAATAGATTCACTGTAAACACTCCAAAATACGAATTGACTTTGCCCAAGTGACATTCATACGGCACAAGATTATACTCATTTACTAATAAATAATACAATATAGGTCAACCCAATCTTCAATCCAATTCTAAAAGAAGATAAAAAGTCACTTGAAAGCACTACGTACAATAAATAAGAAAACTCAAAAATATATGCGGAAGACGTGAATCTTGTTAATATCCGGAGAGGCCAGAACTAAGTCGATACATTCATTGTGTACAATCTATTGTACATTACTGCCTCATTAACCAGAGAGACTTAGTTCTGATATACCATCAGAGAGACACTCCATTGCACCCCAAATTAGCCTCTACCGGTTTCTAGTTAGAGTTTCCTTTCTTGCTTTGGCAATCAGTTGCTCGATGGCCTTGTTTGCCACACACAAAGCATCTCCCATCGAACCTAGCCTTTTTGTCCACACCTCCTTGCGGACCAAGGTCAAAACCTTTGCCTGAATTTTTCCTTTTATTGCTCTTTTTTTGTGGGGTGTAATTAAGATAACTATCAAACACTCAAGATTGTTAAAACTAAAATGTTCCAAATCTCAGTTTTCATGCCATATCAAACATAGCCAGCCAAGCTGCTAAGTTTATCGAAACCCAATTTCAAATAATTAAAAACATAAATTTGCATGTTTTATGTTTCCAATCGATTTGGTTCAAGTGACTTATTGAAAAGTTAAAGGGTATATGACTATTCGTCAATGGACACGCCTCTTGGTTTAACCATAATGGTTACACCTTCTTAGTCACACCTTTTGGGGTAATCTCAATGGTCGATCAAGGCACCGTAAGAATCTTTTACTAGCAATCAAACAAACTGCGTTCTAATTAACATGTGAAGCAAATTAAATTGCATTCCCTTTTATAATTAGAATCTGTCTCCCAGTCAAATTGATTTGCAAAACATTAAAACATTTTGCTTCCCTCTTACAAAATTTCTCATTTTGGACTTTCCCAAAATTAGTATTGAATCAGTCAAAAATCTATATTGAAAACTTCTTAAACAAAAACCAACACAATGTCATTCACCAAAAAAATGACACATACTTTGTTAGCACTATCAAGTGTCAAATTTACAATTGTATGGTGAATAATTTTTTTTTTTTTTTGAACTCCAGAAACAAGTAAACTATATCATGCAAATTAAGACAACCATAGATAACAGTTGATTTTAACCCAAATGTCACATCTCTCGATGTAAACTCAATTGTCACAATGCTTGGTTTAAACTCAAGAGTCCCACATTTTCACATATCGAACATGGTGACAATAGCAAACAATCAAAGTTCACAATGTCTTTTGAGATTAAAAGGCGCTAATGACTCCCATTAATAGTGGAGCTATTACTAGATAAATATGAATGACACACATATATGTAAATATGTATATGTTAAAAACACAAATCACCCAAAATTAGTATGAGAGTGCTACCTTAGACTTTGCCTTATTCATATCTTCCCTGTACAAAGCAAGACAACAATTCGAATGCAAGTAGCGATTTTCAGATGATTTGAATTTTATTCTAGAACATGATGGACTTAAAAAATTAAATCAAATCTTATAAAAGCAATCAAGAGTAATAATGATTAGTACATGTGTATGGAGTATACATCTCGCTCTTGTATACACATCTATGATCAAGTAACCACCGTAATAACGGATTTTCCAGACACTAACATGCTTGTGTCCAAAAATATGACTATAAATATGCATAATAAGTAAAATTGCAAATGCCTATTGAAATGCCAACTAATTTATTTATTATCAGCATAAGAGTAAACACAATTTGGTTTAATCCAAGGGGTCACACACCCTCACATTCAAAACACTGTGGCATTTCCAAATAGTCACACTTGTTGACATAAACCCAACACTCATATCTTTGGATGTAAATTCAAAAGTCATAACAATAATTCAAAATCCAAAAATTGCACCTTTTGGTTTAACCCCAAGAGTCACACCTCTTGGGCGCCAACACTCAACTCCAAAACAAGTTAAACAAATGAATAAAAACAGTTGTAGACTTCATAACCATTGATGAAACAAACTTAGATCAAGAAACATCCCCATGTAAACATGAAGATGCCAAAATAGCTATGGTAATAAAAATAATCAGATTACTGCTCAAGGGCAACAATGATAAAGAAAAATGAAGTAACCGATTAATGCATCAAAAGTCATGAAAGTCATGAAACTATAACCGAATGCTCCTATGCCTTTATAAGCAAACCTATGCCAAAGAGCCATCATCAAAACTAAGATGAGTGAGTGTAATTCTCCTTTACTTGCATGCAAACAAATTGCAGAGAATCGGTTTTGTCGAAGTAGAGTCTTAATACTAATCACGTAACATGAATTGAATTGTCCAATTCAAAACCAAGTAATCTTTCATTAACTCTTTGCCATATAAAATAACAAAAAAAAAATGTGAACGAGTGTCCAGCCATATATATTTCTACATATACTATCAATCAATGAGATATCAAGTTTTGACAAACATGTCAAGAAAAAATTCTCAAGTCTACTCAAAACTTCAATTTTGCCTTTGCATGCAAACCAGTAAAATCTCCAGGCCAAATATTAATTAATTAGGCTATTAAAGAATATGCACAATCAAAGACAAAATTGTAAACTTGTAAACCACAGTCAAATTATACGAAATTAACTTTAAAACCCTACAGATTGTTCTTGAAATCAATTTTTTTTTCCCGCAAATAAAATCGAGTATGGATAAAGGGAATAAATATATCTAACCCAACTCACTGATTATGTATCAACAAAACAAAGGAAAGGGAAGCCAATAGTCTAAGGTTATGCCCTTTGGAAAAGGACACGATCCATTGCTTCAATAATTGGCAGCCACAATAGCTTTCTTTTATTTCCATTCGAAATGGTGCAATGGTGACATAAACCTGTTTGTAAAGTTGCAATACTTATAAAGGGTTAAACCCTTTGGGAAAAGGTAGCAGGACACCCTTTTCAAAGGGTGAGTGCACGCCGATGTATATATACAGCCACATGACCATTTAGTTCAACCGCATAAAATCATCTTCATACCCCAAAGTTCTGCCTGATAATTTTCTCTCAAATAAAGCTTTCGACCATTCGTAATATTGCTAGTGCTCAATGACTTATTGCCTTAGTAATAACTTCATGAAAAACCCAAACCGACTGATTACAAGGTTACGGATAGAAAATCAATGTTCACAAATTTCTAGAAAATTAACCAAGTTCGATAAAGGAAATATAATATTATATAGAAGAACAAAACCAACATAACTCACTGATTAAAAGATCAAGTGGTGAACCGACACAACAAAATTATGGGAAACCAGTAGTCTAAAAAACAAGTGCTAACGTGTGGCGAAGTATTAAACCACCAATTCGACCACGAGAGTCCAGAAACTAAATAATTAAAAAATGCCTCAAACAAACATGCAGTGATAGAAGTATAAAATAAAGCTATTGGGATGAAAGGCCACTGTTCAGTTTCAAGACAATGGAGGGTCAAACAATTACACGTTATCTAATTTTAGTGAATTTACCAAACGTGAACACCCAGAATGAAATTTTCCCAGAAATCAAAACCAAGTTTGTAAAGAAGAATTTGCCTTAAGATTGTTGGAAACTCGGTTTCAATAATCCGGAAAATAAACAGAAAAACAAAAATAAGAATGATCAGTAAACGTACCGGGCCAATTTTAGTACACCGGAAATTGGCGAGAGACGTTTCGAGTCGAGGTGAGTATTAAAATACCCTGCCCTTAAGGCAAATTCACCCTCCACTACGGTGCTGATGGAGAAACTTGGCGTTTGCCTCCCAGGAATACCCGACTTTCACCGGTCGGAAGCAGCACTGCAATCTGATCGGTTGGCGAACCAGGAAACTACGCAGAACTCTCAAAACTTTTTATGCAGCAAGTGCAAAATGTTATGCAATGAAAAACTGTTAAATGCATGAGAGGAGGAGAGTCCTATTTATAGATAAATAGGCACTCGAACGGAAAGGTACGAAATGAAAAGGCACGACTGTTCGGAATGGACGCAACTCGTCGGAAGTGAATAGTTACACTGATTCAGTAGGAGAGGAAAATAAATCAACCAAAGTGATGTAACTCTTGGTCTATAAGAGATGCAACTCTTGGTTTATTAGCCTTCAATTCAAGATAAATCCAAAGGGCTTAATAACTAATTAAAAGATATTTTCACCCACTCAAAATATTAATTATTTATCCAATGAAATATTTTGGAGACAATTTTCATTCACTCAAAATATGATTAAAAAATCATATTTTTCCAACATTCTACATATATCTCCCAAACATCACTCCTGTTTTTTGGGTAAATAACATCACTCCTATTGCAAAATGGATTATGCCAAAATAGGTTTTCAGATTTTGGATTTAGAGTGCAGAATGAGAAAGAGGGTGGGAGGAGTTTTTTGACTTCTCATTTTCTATTTTTCTCATTTTGATTAACAAAAAGACCTAAAAAATGTATTCTACACATATCTCCCAAACATCACTCCTGTTTTTTGGGTAAATAACATCACTCCTATTGCAAAATGCATTCTGCATATTTCTTTCAAATACTCCTCCCAGATTCAAAACTCATTTTGACCATAATCCAAAAAACCAAAAAGCCAAAAAGTTAAAAATGAGAAGCTGAAAATAGGCTCCCAAACACCTAACATAGCTTTTGAAGCAAAGAAGACATATTATAAACAATCATATCCATCTTCCAAATGAACGTTTGTGCAAATTAATTTCAAGGAGAATTAAGCAGATGCTGAAATATCATTTGTTTAATGATGAATGAAATTCTTGGTGCATCCACAGAAAAACCCAATTGGAGAAGTGAAGAAAGGAATGAGAACCAAAAGGAGGCCTAGTCTCTATGCTGTCCAAAGATTGGATATAGATGCTTGGACTACGTCAACAAAGGTCTAGCGATTTAAAGAGTCGATGTGAGACCAAGTCTTTAACAGTTTTATGTTGTTTACTTATATATAGTCGATCACTTAAATTTCTTACGGAAAGAAGAAAAAAAAAATCAAAAAATTCTATCACTAACCCGATTGTGGGTTAGGTGCTGGTGCGGTGGTGCCACTTCGGGGTAATGACCTGCAGAACCGATAGATAATATGTATTGCAAGATTAGATCAGAGAAAGGAAAATGAACGAGTCTCGATCAAATGATGCATATCCTCCATTTCTAGCAGAAGTGAGGTTCGATTATGTCTACACAATATTTAACCTACTTCGAGGGACACAAGCACGCGTACGAGTAGTTTTTCCATGGACGAGTATTGGTCGAATTTTCTTTGGAAATCGAGAAAGATATTCCCAAGTCAACAACCGCAACAAAAAAAAAAAGTACAATTTGACATATCTTGTACTGATCCATTAGATCCAGCTTTCTTGACTTGAAAAGTAGGTAAACTTTATAAACTCGAAAATATTAGAATACGGAAAAGTTTTCTAGAAAAAATTCAGAAAAGAGAAATTAATTATTAAGATTCATGTAATTATTAATCTGAATTGTTAATTTCTGATTCTTGAGGCTGTGTTCGGATTGGAACTGAAAAATAATTTTTATTTCTCAAAAAGAAGTTTGTGATTGGATGCAGATTGTAGCAGCACTAGTACGTGGGTCCCATTCCAACTGGGATTTGCGCAGAGAGAGAGATGCATTGACAGCTGGGTAATTGGGTTTTGGACTGGGGCCCACAATTCGGTTTTGTGTAGAGAGAGAGAGGCTTTGATAGCTGGGTAATTGGGTTTGGGGATGGGGCCCACAGCTGGGTTTTGCACAGAGAGGAGGAAAAGTGATTGGATATGCGGGTGCAGTGCTTGTCGGAAAACTTGTACGGAGTGGGGGTTTTCCAAAAGTGTTTCCAAGGCATATTTTTGAAAAGCTTTGTGAAAGGAATCCGAACAAAGCCTGAATCTTTTCGGGAAAATTTTTCTAGTATCCTAGTAGTACTTTCCGTACAAAATTCATACTAGTAGTCTTAGTAGATTCTCTTTTTTTTTTTAACGCTTTCTGTGGTAACTTTACAACGGGTGCTTACAGTATGGTATATATTACTCTGAATTGAAGTCGTTTAATCAGGTTTCATGTACTTATATATCGCAAAAATATTTCCTTTCATTTGTCAACTTTTTAGCCCGACGCGGTGTAATAAAATCCCTTGCCACGGTAGTTCACAAAAAATTGTACCACTGAAATAGCGGCCTTTCCATTGATTGGGGATTACGTGGATTTTGTTTTTCTATTGTTGTTGTCGTGCTATTTTTCATCTAGGTTGTACAATAAAACTCTAATGGGTACTTTTCCATTATCACTCCCACGAAACTTTATGGGAAAGTGTTTGGTACCAGAAAAGTTTCCAGTAAAATCACCTAAAAAATGCATTCAACAGGTGATTTTATGAGAAAATTTTCTGGTTCAGTACCAAACCTCAACTTTATATTTATTGTCTATACCACTCTAATAAGTAATCTGCAGCACAAAAGGCTAGCTGTGAGATAGATTCACTGGCCAATCATGCTATATAGAATCGGGTATTGAAGACTTCAATTTACAATTGAAATGGAAAGTAGAAGAGTCTGATGCTGGTTTTCATGGGAAACGAAGCACTGAACATCGCTCATGTAGTGCAGCATTCAAGTTGTTGATCTCAGCAATCAACAATTGCTTCGATTTCATTTTGGCAATGGACAGCTTGGATCTGTAAGTGCCTAAATGAAATCAGGACCGTTGAAAACACATTCAACGGCTCGGATGTTGCATTACAAGACGCCCTACAACACCCCTGATCCGTTTTCGTTTGTTTGATTGTTTTGTTTTTACTGTAGCCGAAATGGTAGGTGCTTGATTTCAAAGCTTAGTTATTCAGTTTAACATCTTTACAATTTTGATTTTTTTTTTATAAAAAAAAGATAGACTTAGAAAAAAAAAATACAAAGAGATATTTGTTTAAGTTGAACTTTTGCATGATCTCGTAACATATTAGTACTGAAAACTCTTCTAAAAAAACAAAAATCACCGAAATTTGCTTCAAAGCAGGTTACAATTGGAGAACAACATGATTTAGTATTGGGAATAAATAAATAAATAAATAAATTACTCAACTCACATCCGGAG
The DNA here is from genome assembly GCA_022606695.1 of Vaccinium macrocarpon. Lineage (NCBI taxonomy): Eukaryota > Viridiplantae > Streptophyta > Magnoliopsida > Ericales > Ericaceae > Vaccinium > Vaccinium macrocarpon. Next base: position 11,885,269 of record CM040175.1, read on the forward strand.
ATCCATCATAATGCGAAAATCATTAGACCTACTTTGAGTACCGAATCCTTGCCTGAAGTGGTGATCAGTGGTAACTCAGAACCGAAAACTTTGCCTGGCCGGAGCCGCCTGGAACGTAAACAAAACTGCATTCTAAACTTGGTTTCAAGATTTTGAGCCATTGAGGGGGGGCATAGGTGTTCTGTTCTTGAGTTGGGGAGAGACTCCATTATGGAGCCTGAGAAGTTCTCAACTCTCAACTTGAATATCTGCAAAAGTATGTCATTTTATCATATCTAGAACTTGAGAACCATAATATCATTCGGAGATGGATTGTCTTCGATCAGGTTTAATTAACATAATTTTTGACATGATTGATGTTCTCGACGAGCTCTACAAAAATAAACAATCTCAATCATGAAAGTAAGCCAGGCTTGGACCCACAAATGGACAATTGCACTAGTGCAGTCGCTTTGGAGGGTGTCTGGGAGTAACCATTTTGCATTTTGTGATTCTAGCTACTTATTACATTTTGAGTGTTTGGGGGATTGTAATGCAGTCGCTTTGGAGGGTGTCTGGGAGTAACCATTTTGAATTTTGTGATTCTAGCTATTTATTACATTTTGAGTGTTTGGGGGATTGTAATAAAAATAGATTATGCCAAAATAGGTTTTCAGATTTTGGGTTTAGAGTGCAGAATGAGAAAGAGGGTGAGAAGAGTTTTTTGACTTCTCATTTTCTACTTTTCTCATTTTGATTAATAAAAAGACTTATAAAATGTATTCTACACATATCTCCAAAACACTACTCCTGTTGCAAAATGCATTCTGCATATTTCTTTCAAATACTCCTCTCAGATTCAAAACTCATTTTGACCATAATCCAAAAAACTAAAAAGCCAAGAAGTTAAAAATGAGAAGTTGAAAAGTAGGCTCCCAAACACCTAACATAGCTTTTGAAGCAAAGAAGACATTATAAACAATCATATCCGTGTTCTAAATGAACGTTTGTGCCAATTAATCAAGGAGAATTAAGCAGTTATGCTGAAGTATCCTTTGTTTAATGATGAATGAACTTTTTGGTACATTCATCCAAAAACAATTGGGGAAGTTGAAAAAAGGAATGAGAACCAAAAGGAGGCCTAGTCTCTATGCTGTCCAAAGATAGGATATCGATGCTTGGACTACGTCAACAAAGCTCTAGCAATCTAAAGAGTCAATGTGAGACAAGTCTCTAACAGGTTTATGTTGTTTAATTATATGTAGTCGATCACTTAAATCTCTGACGGAAATCAAAAAATCAAAAAATCCTATCACTCACCCGATTTTGGGGTAGGTGCTGGTACTACTTCGGGGTAATGACCTGCAGAACCGATAGACAATGTGTATTGTAAGATTAGATCAGAGAAAGGAAACTGAACAAGTCTCGATCTAATGATGCATATCCTCCATTTCTAGCAGAAGTGAGGTTCGATTATGTCTACACAATATTTAAACTACTTCAAGGGACACAAGCATGCGTAGGAGTAGTTTTTCCATGGACGAGTATCAGTCAAACGATGGATATCCTCCGTTTCTAGCAGAAGTGAAGTTCGATTACGTCTAAACTCTATTTCCCTCACTGTCAAGGGACACAAGCTTGCATTAGAGCAGTGTTGTCATCGAATGTTTGGATCTCCCATTCGTGCGGGAAAACATTAAGGAATGGGAAAAAATACGAGGATAAAAGGAAGTTAGAATTTCGCGTTGGACATTGTTATATTTGCTAAGAAAAATTGCAGGCAGCCTTTGAATGATTTTTTTTTTTGAACTGGACAGTCTTTAAATGATTGAACATGAATTTATAAATTTCAATTTTCTAGTACTTACTTGGTGCTGTTTGTTGGGGTGTTGATGACACTGGATGATAAGAACCTGCAAAAGTTGGGGCAGGAACCTAATCAATTACATGAAAATCGAAACATCTTTAGTTTTGCACAAGTGTTGATCAATAAAATGAAAACTTTGATTAAAAAAACACAAAAAGATTAGTTTTGAATGAGAGCATAAATATATGTAATCGACGCATTGATCGCACCTGAATTTCCTGCTGTAATACTTTGCAACTTAGAGAAGAGGCCAACAAGAGGAGCAGTAGCAGAAATTGTAGGCTCGGTCTGTTCATAATTGGTGCGATCATCGGAAAAGTTGTCGTTCTTGGTGGGACCGCCTACTAGAGCTCCGTGTATGACATTAGGGTTGGCGCTGGGGCGACGGTACCATGTGTCAAACCCTTGCATGCATCCAACCGACGAATGGAGAACCAAAACTGAAGCAATGGAGGCACCTCTGTGGTGAACGTGAATAGGGTACTTTTTGCCATAACCAACTACGTAGCTCACGGACATGGGATTCTTACCGAGCATGTAATCAGCCTGTCGCATAACATATCTCAATCACAATAGACACCATACGATGCAATGATTCAATGTAAATATAAATGAAATGAACATCGATCGCTGAAGTATAGTATACAATGTTTTCTTTCTCCTCTGCAAATTCCCTCCGAAAATCTTACATAAGCGCAAAATGTTCTAAAGAGAAAAGGAGAGAGAAAGTATAGTATTAATGCCTGTGATTTAGCGAAATGGAGGAGGTCCTGAGGTTGAACTTGGGCATCTGGACATTTGAGCACGGCGTGAGCATTTGAGAGGCAATCAGAGTACACAGCTAGAAGAAATGCAGCAGAGGATGCATACTGCATGTTGTTCCATTCACGCACATACACTAGCCCACCTGATTTAACACGACCATATAAGGGGTGTGTGTAAGTTGGTCCGGAGTCTCCAGACACCTGAGTTTTAAAAAAAAAGGAGGCCCGAAAAGACAATTGGAGTCATTGTTACAGAGACATGATAAATTGGAGTTGGGGTACTAACCAGGAGTCATGGCGACATTGTGGCCATTATACTTTTGCAGACAAGCACATGCAAAGATGTTTGCTTTGGCCTGATATTTTTTCAGAATGGCAGTGTATCCTCCACCAGCTCCCCCCATTAACACCTACACTTAGCTTCCCAAACGTTATATCGTTGCTGATCAAAAATTATTTTACTGATACTACATGGTTATAGATATAAAAAAAGAAGGAATTTATTTGATCTTCTTTATTAGAGATTAGCTTAAATCTTTTTTTCGATTTATGAAGGAACTTATTCTAGATTTGTCACTCCTGGCATCTATCTTTTCTTGAGGCATTACAAGCGATTTCACCAAATAACATAGGAATGAACCAAAACTACGGATCATCTTTACACTAGCACATATACATTGCAGGCTCAAATGACACAAACAGCAAAGCAGACCGAAAACAAGTTCGGAGATAGGGCCAATCACAAATCTGGTAATAGAGGATCCTCAAGGGAAACCTGCTGGCATGTATCACGAACTGGCAAACATGAAAGCAAATTTTGTTTTCAATTTGTTCGCTGAGCTTACTGAATAGTTCCTATGTCAAGGGCCCGAGAATTAGAACCATGGTTTATTCACCTAGAATGCCATGATTCATTCTTTCCAAGGATAAATACCACGGAAGTTAATTTCTGTTACCCTTCCATGATAATTTACTCTTCTTTCTTACTTTTATATGCAACGAAGTTGCTATATTACCTTGGACAGAAGAATTTGTACACCGGCGTACTTGGTGTCCCAAGAGAATTCTTTAACAGCACGTACAGTACCTCCCATGGAGGCAGCATTATCGGCTACGTATTTCAAATAGTATTCGTCCTTGGTTGCTCGGAAGAGCCATGCAGCAGCCCAGAGCAGTTCATCCTAAAGCACAAAATCAAGATTTGGCCAAGAAAATCAATCACTTGGGACAAGGTAATAGCAGAATGATGAAGGTAAGAACAAACGAATCACGCAGAGGTAAATAATCACAAATTATTTGTTCGATCAACTAACCGAATAACCCGAAGATTTATAGGACTGCTTAGCACACTTGATGGAGTCATGGTACAAACCCCTAAATGTATTGGCAAATGAGAAAAGCTGCAACAGTAGTAGTAGTAGTAGTCAGAAACATTAGTAACAAAAGTAATAGGGATACATGAATCAAAGAAGCGAAAAGACGTATAAAATTTGTTTATCGAGAAGTTGGGTTTGCGATGCTTTGATTTCGGATCAACTTTTACATTCTTATAGCCCGTTCCAGTGTTATTGACTTAAGAATTTTTTGGTTTTGGCCTTATTCATATTTTTTTCACGTTTGTTAGTTAAGTGACTTTTCTTGGATATTTCCCAACGCAATTTTGGTAAAAGTCATAATTTTACCCAATTTCAATTCCTCTTGTTGAGATGAACAAAATTAACAAAAGCAAAAAAAATTGAATAAAGACAAAACTAAAAAATTCTTAAACCAATGACACTGAAATGGGTTAGTGAACATATTTATCAAACTCATGAGCTGGAACAACCTAGTTGGATAGATGGATGATAGAGTATAAGAAAAGTTCATCCAAAAACTTCAAGGAAAGATAAAAGAACAGTTCAGATTCACAAACAATGAATAGTTCAGATTTCATTTATCTTTCTCACACGTTTTCGGAAAACTTTTCATATATCCTAATATTTTTTAGGTAGTTAAATTGGGTTGTTCTTCTGCCTTGATGTAAGCTTCTTTTTTTTTGGAAGTATTTAGTTTCATTCACCTGTTTTGAATGGAGTAAAAGAAGGGCAGAGTAGGAAGAGTTATGGGGTTTGAATGCTAACGAAGCGGAAGCGAGAGCGGCAGCAGTTTCAGCAGCAAGATCCGAGCCAGGATGTCTTGGATCCAGCTTGTAAGCAGTCCTTGGAGTGCTCATATCTTCAGCACGCTCCCAGCAATAGTGATCCGACTCGCTATCCCCAACCTGATCAGTTTATGTTCATCAACTCAAAATTATAAGCAAATTTACAGTTAAATCCACTTTCAAAAAATTATGTCTCTCTCTCTCAAAGAATCATCAATGTATGTATCTCAATCTTCGTCTTCTTTCTCTCGATTTTGTTGTATTTTCGAAATCATTCATATTTCTTTTGCAGCTATTGCGTTGCTTTTCCTTGTCTTAATCGATTGAATTTTTTTGGTCCAACAGGAAACTCAGCTTCTTTGCAGCGAACCCGGTAAAGGGCATTGTTGATTTGATTTTGTATTTGGTAATGCCTAGCGAAATGGAATTGTGAGTCATGTGGCATGTGAAGTTTGGCTGGTTGGGCAATGCCCCGAAACTGTTTGATGTAATGTCTCCTTATATACGATTATGACTTCAAGTTTTTGGCTCAAACTTGGTACATGTGTATAAACTGCTTCGAAAGGAACAAGTCTTTTTCCTTCTTTGGTTTGATTTTTCGGTAATGATTCAAGGGAAAAATGATGTAATAATTGTAAATATAGGGATAATGATTTGAGAGATAGGGATAGAAATGAGAATAATAATTTAAAATAAATATCATGATTAGTGAGAAATGTGATTAATGATTGAGTAATAATTGAGAAAATTGGTCTCGAAATCCAAAACGAATACTTTGGTTTCTAATAGCATGTGTTTAGAGCGCTGGTTAGGAGCAGAATGTATGATCCTTTATTTAGGTTTGAAGGTGGCACTGTGCACTGTTGTAAATGGATGGCTACGAATGTGTTTTGATCATGTTATATAAAAGGGTGTTTTGGTGATTTTGATAGGCATAATACTGTCACTTGTGTAGAATGTGAATTTTTTATTTGAAAAATGGGTATTTTGGTATTTTATCATATATTAGTGGTTTTGCATGTCAATTGTCGACCAAATAATTGAAAAATGTTTTTCAGAAAATGTTTTCAAATCACAACAAAACACCAGAAATCATTATTTTCTTGAAAAAGTTTTCCAGAAAATATTTTCCGCCCGTTACAAAGAGAGCTTAAAGCGCTATCGTTAGAAAGTATTATTTGACATGGGCATTCACCTTTTGCAAATACTCCCTCTCTCAATTTTATTTGCTTCATACAAAAAAATCGCTATTTTGACCTCGAAAAAAGGTGACCTCAAGATTTATTATTTGAACTTTTGCACCATTCAACAGCACTAATTGAGAACTTTCGAACATTGCGAAAAATTTGAAAACTCGTTTTGGGAAGTAGCATATGTTTGGAGGTCGAAATGACATGGTACGTTGTAAGCGACAAACAAAAAAGGACGAAAAGAGTATATTAATTGCCACCAAAAAAAATTCTAGGTAACCAAAAAAAAAAAGGTGGGAAAAATGAAGTGCGGAATAAATTCAATCTTATAGTCTGGAACAGGTGACCAAACAAGTGAAACAGCCGATGCCCAATTCCGTGACTTTGTGCATGCATCGTTGGGGGTAGGAAGGAAAATGAACAGCTGAGCTGATGCCTCAAGGAACGTAGTGAAAGGTACGTATATTATAGAATCGGTTCATAAAAAAGTGTATTGGTCGCTACGTAGCGTTTTTTGTCCTTCAATGCCGTTTGCACTATGATATATTGGTATATAATATAACAAAAATTCACACCCATTAAGGTGGAATTGTGGTACATACTCCTTCATATTTAGCGGCGCACACAGAGTTTGTATTTAGTAGGGGTCCAAACCATGTTTATTTCTACATTGATAACAAAAAGTATATTTTATATATATTTATGGAATATAGTTTTTTGCAGGGTAATTTTATACAAGACTAAAAAATAATTGATAACTTGAACTTTTAAGTATTTTGCCCCACTCATATTTAGGAATTTTAACAAAAAAATTCACCCAAAGGAACTACAGGGGCAAATTCTATATATATATATATATATATATATATATATATATATATATATATATATATATATATATATATATATATATATATATATATATATATATATATATATATATATATATATTAATTAATTAATTAATTAATTAATTAACATCATAATCCAATACCATATGTGAGAATATTTGGTTGGAGTACAAGGGATGGCAATTCAACTCACCCCGTCTTGCCCTACCCCGACTGGGGTAGATGTTTGTTAAATTTTTCAGGCATAGGGTTAGGGTCAGGGGAGAAGTGCAAAAACCCGACTAGGTTAGGGTAGAGTTAGGGTATACATCACCCCTTCGCAAACCCACCCCAAATTTCTTTTATGCAAAAAAAAATTATTTTTATTCCTATATTTAAGTTGTAATAGTTATTTTGTGAATTTTTATTATTTGTATTCATTAATTTTAGAGTATAAAACATATTTTCTTAATATGGGGGAAAAAAAAGGACCAATGTAGGGCGGGGCTGGTTAACTCGTTACCCGTGAGAGGGCAAGACAGGGGGTACCCAATTACCCAACCCATTACCCGTTTGGGTTTGGGGCGGGTGGAGCTAGTGAGTCAGTTCATATTCATTTTTTTTCCTCTCTTCACAGTCATTATGTTATACCGCTACAACCTCTTTAAGTGCTATGGGACTGACACCGAAAACATTTTGAAAAATTCCACGTCCGCTACATTCGATTCCTACACATATCATCTGATATTTCCACGACCATTACCGTTACGCCGCTACTAGTATTTAAAACCTTGTCCAGAACAGAGAGAGTATATATGCATGCACCTACTTGTCCCCAGAGGATATTAGGGTGGGGATGAGCCTTGATGAAGTAATCAGTGCCCCATTTGATAGCATCCAATGTGTGAACCATCTGCTTCTGTCCAACAATCTCTTCCCTGAAATCAATAGCTCCCCAAGAAAGCATCGTCACACTGAAAGCCATTGGCAGCCCAAACTTCACATGATCTCCTGCATCGTAATACCCTCCCACCAAATCCACCTGCATGCACAATTCAATCTTCACCGTTAAATAAAATGATTTGGCTGAGTATTTTTAGTCTGCAAACATCTTACGGTGGAAGATTCTGTGACAGTACAATTTTCCCAGCCGAACCCTATTCGAAGCTTGCATTTGATAAGGGAAAAAAAAATATCATTATATATAAGATGCAAAACACAATGTAGATATTGCAATTTATTCACAAGTTTTAAATATTAGCCGATGCATAACTGCAGGTTTTTAAGTCTTCTTATGCTATTGCACCCTCATTATTGATAAGATGAAAAATCAAATATGTATCGATCGGCCGGTTTTCATTACGTGTCAATTAATTTCCAATTCACGGCCTGTGCTTATGCGTGTGAGAGAGAGAGAGACTCACTCCTTGAAGAAAGCCATCACGGAGTCCAGAATTGGCTCGCCACTTGACCCGTTGATGAAACGGTAATTTTCCAGACCTTTGAGCCTCAAAAAACAACAAGCTCTTGGCCACGGCATTCCCGTAGTCGAAGCGGGCAGCAATATTTTTTGCCTCGAACCCCACTACTAATGCCACAAATAAGGTACGCCAAAAGCTCGCCATACCTGGCTTTACTTCAATTCAACACTTTGAGCTATAAAAACAAATGCCTGGCTTCACTTGTTCCCCTTTTTTAGACCCAGACTTAACTCGTGTTTCAGACTTATATATTTGTATATATATATATATATATATAGACCTCTCTCTCTCTCTCTCTCTCTCTCTCTCTCTCTGTGTGGAGAGAGAAATGTTTAGAAGGTAGGTTGATTGGGTATGGGTTTGGCAAGAAGAGTGGACGGGTGTTAGCCTCCACGTTGACAACTTACTAAATTAAAAGTCATAAAAATAGCTAGAGCCGCTGTCCACTTTGTGCGGTTGACATGTCCAATGATGCCCAAGTCTCATCTTCAAAAGTCGAGGGATATCAACTGTTTCCATTTTTCTATTTTGGACACTTCCTCAAAAGTCTCTTCTTCATTTTCCCTGTGAAATCCACACTTTTGGATCCTCTAATATTCTAAACCTCCAGAACATTTATGTTTATCAACTTGGTCTTGACTCTGGCCCCATAAGGAACGAATCCGAGGGAGCGCTGTGCGATAGGAGTTGTGTGACAAAACTACGTTGTTTTGCTCATTTTCTTGGTATCCGAGGGTCCTGTTTGGAGAGTTAATTTTGGAGTTCAATTTTAGGGAACTTAGATTCTTTCGAGTAGGGTATAGTGGGCTTAGACACTTTAGGTTTAGGGTTTAGGCACTTTCTAGTTGTTTTTTCATTTTCCCTGTGAAATCCTTACTTTTGGATTCTCTAATATTCTAAACCTCCAGAGTCCAGAACATATATGTTTATCGACTCGGTCTTGACTCTGCCCCATAAGGAACGAATCCGAGGGAGCACTGTGCGGTAGGGTTTGTGTGACAAAACTACGTTATTTTGCTCATTTTCTTAGTATCTAATGGCCTTGTTTAGAGAGTTAATTTTGGAGTTTAATTTTGGGTTTCAATTTTAAGGAATTTAGATTCTTTCGAGTAAGGTATAGTGGGTTTAGGCACTTTAGGTTTAGGATTTAGGCACGTTCTAGTTGTTTTTTCTTCCTCCAAACAATTCTTTTGGAAGCTTTGAAGGTGTGCACAAAAATCAAGCAAAATGACATTGTTTTACCGCACAACACCTATCACATAACACCCACGCCGAATCCATAAGGAACCTATCCATTTGATTTAGATGGCAGATTTTCGTTCTACTTTCCCAAAGAAGCCTATCTTTTCCTTGGTACTTATTAGTGGATCTTTACACCATAAATATCATTTTTACAAAACTAAAATGTTGGTTTATCTAGCCCAGTATGCTCTGAACCAGCCCAGTGTGCTTTGAACCAGGTCAAGGTTAAGTGGAAAAAAATTTGTTCACCCTCACCGAAAGAGGGTAAACAATACTCTCACCCTGATTGGTTGAAATAGTGTTGAGTGCACGAAATTAAAACACTTTTTGATAAGCATGAGTAGTGGACCCATTTTCTTTTCAATCAATCAAAGGTGAGAGTTTTATTCACCCTCTTTTGGTGAGTGTTAACAAATTTTTATTTTTATTTTTTTTCTGGTCAAGCATCTCCGATTCGTCAAGTTTCTCCTGCATTTTGGTGACATATCTTTTTGGCAAAAGAAGATAGGGGACATCCCAAACTCTTTACACCCTGTTTGGCGACTTCGTTATGGGCCGGATTAACCTTTCACCTGGATTTCCAGTCAAGGGGCCACCCCAAACCGCCGTTTGGGATGCGATTTTGGCACCCGGAGTTGATTCACTGTTGGTACGACTACTCACCCCTCTCCTTCGTTGGCCAACGACGGCCTCCACCCGATCGTTAGCAAATCCGGCCTGATTTGCTAGTTTTTCTCCCTATTCTACCCCTCCAAATCCGGGTGATTTGGAGGGTTTCTGCTGATACACGATCTTGGGTTTCGATCAGAGAAAAAGAAGAAGAGAAAAGAGAGAGGAGGGTTTTGTAGCAACAGGTCCAGTCGCCATTGTTGCTCCTCTTCACTCGTCTTGACTCGGCTTCAACCTGAGGTATGCGATTTTTGAGGTTCCATTAACTCGATCCCTAGTCTGTGTTTTGGTTACCTCGATCTGTCCCATTTATCTGTAATTTGTCACTATTTTTTCTTGAGTTTGCCCTAATTTCGTAGCCACATCTGTTACCTGATTTAACCCTAATTCGTAACCAAAATCAGCCGTAATTTTGTACTACAATTTATCCATTGTTTTGTGTACTTTTATGAGTTAGCCCTAATTTTCAAGAAATCAGTGACCTCTGATACTGATTTCTGAGAATATTTTGGTATTAATTGATATGCTTGTTAAATTGATAAACAGATGACAAGATTAACCACACGTGAACAACGGAAGAAGGCATCCCGTAAGGCTTTGGTAGCAGTATTATGTGTAATGAGAGTAGTGAATACTACTCTCATGCTATATATGTTGATTATGGACTTACTGAGGTATCGACAAAGGCCCCGTATCCGTGTCAACCCTAATGTTTACCAAAATCAAGTTGATGCACTTAATAGGTTAGTACGTGGTGATGACAAAAATTGCCACGACCAATTGAGGGTAAATAGGCATACATTCATGAGGTTGTGCCATTTACTCGAGCAGAGAGGCTTACAAGACTCTAGGGACGTGACACGTGTCGAAAAAGTTGCCATTTTTTTGTGGGTCCTCGGCCATCATAACAAGAATAGGCCAACCAAGTTCCAATTTGTGAGGTCCGGTGAAACAGTTAGTAGGCATTTCAACAAAGTATTGTTGGCGGTATTGCGACTTTACAATGAATTGTGGCATCGTCCCCAACCTATTCCTGCTAACGAGCCGGACCCTAGGTGGAAGTGCTTTGAGGTATAATCACCATCCTAATCTTTTTTGTTTCCCTTTCACTTTCTTCATTCATTTTCAAGTTAGTACTAAAATGTATGCGTAACAGAATTGTCTAGGGGCTTTAGACGGTACCTTTGTACCTGTCCATCCCCCAGCCGAAGATAGGGCACGCTATAGGTCAAGGAAGGGTGACTACGCAACAAATGTCTTAGGAGTTTGTAGTCAAAACTTACAATTCATATATGCACTGTCTGGCTGGGAGGGGTCCGCCACAGACTCTAGAGTGCTTCGCAACGCGTTGGTGAGGCCTCATGGGTTGCGAATTCCACAGGGTATGTCACTTAAATAACCTTTAAGGACACTACATACCTCCGGACTTGTTACAACATAATGACATATAAGTCAATGCGTTTTGTAGGTAGGTACTACCTCGTTGATGCCGGTTACACGAATGGGCCTGGATTGTTAGCTCCGTATAGGGGTCAAAGATACCACATTAACGTTTGGAGGCAAGGACACCAACCCCAGAGCCGGGAGGAGTATTTCAACATGAAGCACTCAAGTGCTCGAAATGTGGTTGAGAGAGTCTTTGGGGTGTTAAAAATGAGATTTACAATATTGCGATCTTGTTCTTATTATCCCATTAGAACTCAATGTCGCATAGTGACTGCATGTTGTCTTCTCCACAACCTTATAAAGACAGAAATGGAAGTTGATCCGGTTGAACAAGAATACACAGCTTGGGAACAGGCGACCGTGCATATAGTCCCACCAGATGATTACATTGACACGATCGAGCCAACCACGGAATGGACCCAAATGAGAGATAACTTGGCAACGCAAATGTATAATCATTGGTTAGCTAATGGTCCGGCCGCGGAGTAGTAACAATTTTGAACATTTGTTGGCATTGTTGTAATCTAATTCGCTACACTTGTTGTCTAATTTCGTACTTTTTTTAATACATTGAATGAATTTATGTTCTTTTTCATATATTGAAGGATTTATGCGTATGTGGTATTGAAATACACGTCTTATGTCAAATGTAATAACTGTCGTTACATCAGCTTACCTCACCCAATGGATTGTCAACAAACTTCGCAATCCAAGGCATCAAAGGCCAAAGGGAAGGGTAAGGATAAGGAAAAGGAGAAACAAAGTAGGAGGATATGGACTCAGAAGGAGGAGGAAGGCCTCCTTCTGTGCATGCTCGAAGAGTTTAAAGATGGTGTAAAATGGAAAGCTGGAAACGGCTTTAAGTCAGGTTCCTTTGGGGCAGTGGAGGTCTTATTCCACAAGATGTTTCCTGGGACAACTATTAGAGCTAATCCGAACATAGAGTCGAAGGTCAAGAATTGGAAGGAGAAGTATGGTTTGTTAGCCGATATGCAAAGGCTGAGTGGTTTTGGTTGGAACCATGACACTCATTCAGTGGTCGTGGATTGGGTGGCGGTGGGATTATGTGAAGGTAAAATCTCCTCCATTCACCTATAAATCCCGTCCATTTTATGGTCGTTTTGAAGTAAATGTATTTCTTTCAACATGTGCAGTTCAATCCCAAAGCAAATGGGATGAATGGGAGGTCATTCCCCATGTATCCTAGTTGGCAAATTCTATTTGGGAAGGATAGGGCAACAGGTGATATGGCGGAGGATCCTGCTGAAATTCGCGATGGGTCGGATGAAGAAATCGACCAAGGACACCAAGAATCCTTTGTTGACACCAATGATTGCTATACACCAAGGTTTGAAGATGGTGGGTTTGTGTTTGGAGATCTTAATTTCTCTGGAGGTTGTTCTCAACCCGCATATCCCTCCACTCCTATGACCAATGCCAACCCTAGCACTCCCACAAGCCACGCCACTACCAATCCCAATGCTTCAACAACGATTCCTCCTCCGAAAAAATCTAAGAAGTTGACAAGGGCCGAGGCAAAACAAGTGGCACTAAGTGAGCAAATTGCGATCTACATGCAAGAGAGCAAAGAGGTGATGGAGAAGCTTGTCACTGCCGTAGGGACAGACCAACGACTATCTGAGAAAAGGAATTTGGTATTTGGAATGTTAGAGAACCTTAACCTAGAGATTGAGGATATGTTAACCGCAAATGCGATGATATTGGCGACAGATCAAAAGGTGGAGGAGTTTCATATCGTACCGGAAAGATACAGGCAACACTGGGTGGCCTTGTTGCTGCACTTTTGTGGCCTCTTGTTGCTGCACTTTTGTGGCCTCTTTGCTGCACTTTTGTGGCCTCTAGTTGCTGCACTTTTGTGGCCTCTTTGCTGCACTTTTGTGGCCTCTTTGCTGCCATATTGTGGTCTGTTGTTGCTGCACTCTTGTGGTCTGTTGTTGTAGTTTTGTGGCAGTTTTGGTGCAGTTTTGTGACCTTTTTGCTGCACTTTTGTGGCCTCTTGTTGCTGCATTTTTGTGGCCTATTTGCTGCACTTTTGTGGCCTCTTGTTGCTGCAGTTTTGTGGCCTATTTGCTGCACTTTTGTGGTCCTCTTTGCTGCACTTTTGTGGCCTCTTGTTGCTGCAGTTTTGTGGCCTTTTTGCTGCACTTTTGTGGCCTCTTTGCTGCACTTTTGTGGCCTCTTGTTGCTGCACTTTTGTGGCCTTGTTGCTGCACTTTTGTGGCCTCTTGTTGCTGCACTTTTGTGGCCTCTTTGCTGCACTTTTGTGGCCTCTAGTTGCTGCACTTTTGTGGCCTCTTTGCTGCACTTTTGTGGCCTCTTGTTACTGCACTTTTGTGGCCTTTATGCTGCACTTTTGTGGCATTTTTGCTGCACTTTTGTGGCATTTTTGTTGCACTTTTGTGGCCTATTTGTCTGCAGTTTTGTGGTCTTTGTTGCTGCAGTTTTGTGGCCTAAGTTGATGCACTTTTGTGGCCTTGGTTGCTGCAGTTTTGTGGCCTATTTGCTGCACTTTTGTGGCCTAAGTTTCTGCACTATTCTGTGTAATTGTTGTGGGCTATGATGAATTAGGGTAAAGTAAGTAACGCGAGGCATACAACTTGGCGGGGGTACTTATGAAGGCCAATGGCTTGAAAACCATTTGGCAACATAAGGATCAACCAAGGCATACATTCACGACCAGTGACTTAATAGAATTCTGAGCCTCATGAAGTGTGTGTGTGTGTGTGTGTGTGTGTGAAATTGCATAAACAATTTGCCACAAAACTACAGCAAAAACAGCCACTCATGAGACATGCATTATGGTAGTAGTTGCTGATTCCTAACGCATCGGGTAATTGCTCGTAATGCTGGTAGTATGATTTGAAGTAGTTAGCATTACTAACTACAATAATTTCTAATGGCTATGATGGTATTTGTACAAAACGGCTAAGCACTAGTGTTCAAAAACAAATTGTGAGGGCCAATGGTTTTTAACAACCGTTTGGCAACATAATTTGTAGACCGCCATGTGCAATGTGTGCCGTGATTCAAATCTGAGCCTATGAAAAAGTGTTCCCTTCTATACACCAATGTTTTACATGTCTTCTTTTTGTTTAAGATTTTCGAATGGTAGGTCAATACAGTGAGTCGTACAGGGTGGTGTTTGTTGGATATCATCCGCGGATCTACAACAAAGACATTCAATCGGCACAAATCAAATATAAAGCAAGCGACAGTGCTTCGACATTCGCAAGTGACGGCAACATCTCATTGTTTGTAATTTTCTTCTTCGGTTTCGTACCTTGTGTTTTGTTGCCACTTATTTTCGATTCCGAATGAACTTGTACGCATGTTAATTAAGTAATGACTTACTGTAATCAAGTGACGTAGGTTATTTTTTGGGTTATTGTCCTTTATGTATTTATTTTGTATTTTTGTATTTCCAATGTAAGGATTATGAAATGTATTTATATGTTTTGAACATTTATCAAAATGGTTCTATTTCTAGAAATAAAGACTTCATTATTAAAAACATAATTACACTATCAAAATAAATTTGAAGATTTCTTACAACACTCTCAAATAAACATACACTTTATACAGTGTTTTTCTATTATTTTAAAAAAGCCTACAAAAAAGATATGTTATTCAAACACCCGGTTTGAAGTTGATTCTTCATCTTCCCAATCAATCCATTCTTCATCTTTACCAAATGGATGGACCTATAAAAAAACACCAAGATATATTATGATATGACAACTAAATTAAGTACAAGAGTTAAATGTCAAATAATTTAAACTCACCATTCATTCAAATAAAGAAAAAAACGAATATTAATTCACCAGCCATTAACCATTCAAATAAACAAAAAAAAAAATGTCTTTTATTAATTTTTCAAATTTTCACTTCCTAATTATTATTTTTTCCCCGAATTTTTTTTCTCTAAAATATGGTTTTAATATTTCTATTTCATTTAATGTGTTTTTTCATATTTATTATGTATTTATTTATATTATAATCGAATTAATGCAATTAATTTAACAAAATATTCGGTCCAGGGGTAAAAGGGTCATTTGCTCACTTATCCTATCAAATCCACCTTCCAAATCCACCTTCTCAAAATACTATCCAAACACCTCACTAACAAATCCACCCTTCTTATGAGGTGGGGTCACCCTCATTACAAATCCACCTTCAAATCCACCCTCATTACAAATCCACCCAAATTCATCTCCGGTTGCCAAACGGGGTGTTAGGGCGACGTCAAGAATTGCTTGGCCCAAGTAGGGGGCACCATATTGCCACGGAGACAGTTTAATGACTTGCTTCATTCTTAGAAACTTTAAAATATTTATACATAACCTGGTTTTTTTTTTTGTTGCCCCAGCCCAGGGGTTGCCCAAGCCCGGAGGCTTGTTGAGCTTACCCTGGGCCGGCCCTGTGCTTGGGGAATCACCATTGGTCTCTTCATCATCCATTGCACATTGTGCTTCTTTCTGTGTGTGTTAGGGCTTAAAAAATAGGAGTATTAGGGTAGTTTGGACCTCAAATCTTCAAGTGCAGTGCCATGGATGTGTAAATATTATTTTCCTCGTCATGCCTCCAATGATTTTTGAAAAGGTTACCATGTATGTGGAAATATTATTTTTAAAAATCACTGTCTTGTCATTTTCCCAATTTTCTTTTACTTTAATTTCATAATGTAATTGAGTACAAATAATACTAAAAACAATCAATTTTTATGGAAAAAAACATACCAACTTTTAATTCACTTTTTGAACCCATGGCAGTAAAGCCACTCTAGTCTGTTGTGAAGTTCGGTCACACAACAAACTGCCCATCTAGCTAGCTGCTGTGAGTCTGTGACCATCATACGGAACCCATTTCCGGCTACTCACATCATACGGAACCTAGTTCGGGCCTCAAAGCATGACCCAAATCCTTTAATTTTTTCCTAATCCATCCAAATTCATAACCATGTAGAGACAACGAGTGTGTGACAACCATCACAGAGCATGACCAGAAGAGTCCATGGAGTCATGGACATTTGGACCCAAAACAAGGACTCAGATTGGCTTGGGCACACAACAAACCGCACACAGGAACTTGCTGGAGCACCCTACAAGCTTCAGCCAAAGCTTGAATCCGTCCCCAAGAAGAGACCAGTGTGAGTAGTGACACGAAACAGATGGCTAAGATTAAAGCGCATGAGTCTTATCCTAAAACCATGGCTAAGATCATAGGGCCTGCAGTTTCAGCTGGTTAATTCTCCTCATGAAGTGAGTTGATAGCTGCCATTCTGATCGGGAGTTTCATGCATTCAATACCAGTTGGCTGCTGCTAGTGCTTTATGTTTGGCAATCCTGAGTGTGAATTGATGATCATGGTTCCAGCCGTTTTATCCTGGGAGACAGGAGTCAATTCATCAACACCACCATTGGTCGGCGGCAAATCTGTTTTAAGGAGACTATAGGTGCTAAAATAATCAATATGAAAAAAAACTAATTGCACAGAAGAAAGCTAGAGAAAACAATAATACTCACATCATTAACAGGAATGGATACATGATCCGATTGTGGGCCGGGCAAACACTATGACAAAAATTTATTGGGTGGGCGAACCTATATAGTTGTAAATCTTTGAAAAAATTACGACAATATTTTTATAAGAAACTTTTGAAACTTGGGTAGGGTGGTCGCCTGAGCTAGCTCGCCCTTGCATTCGTCTACAAATAGGGTAAATTACGATGATTCTGTCCCAATTTAAAGCTTTGCCCAAAGTTTATGTATTCTGAGTTTTGTATTCTATCACGTGAAACTACACATCCGAGTACTGCAAGAAGTGTTGCGAGTAGAGGAGTCAGCCGGTTGGGCTGCATAGGCACAAGACAACGCAGCATGTTTAAATGTGGCATGGCACAACACGGGCATGGTTTTAGATGGGCCGGGCACATGCCCGGCATGGAAGTGGTCCGAGCACAGCTTGGTTCTAGACAGGCAAGACACAAACAAATACTATCGCAAAAGATAAGAATATATATGGAGTACAAATGTGTGCTCATTTATCCCCAAAGAAGTTTTTTGTTCTTTTTTTCCCCCATCTAGTGGTACAGTATGAGACCATGTAAAGTTATAACCGAAGCTTTCGAGGACTTCCACCGATCTGATCAATGTTGAGTACAAAAATATATTTATCTGAGAGGTGCCGAAATTGTACCTCAGCATTCATTGTCTCTAAAACAGCACCTGGAACGGGATCAGGGCAGCACTCATCTGGAGTAAAGTTGCAGAGTATTCGTTTGACCAGCGGAAGATTAATGGATGGGCACACCTACACAACATAACAAAAGTCATAAAGATCTACCAAGGGAAGGCTAATCTGTCCCTGTAACATAAATGCACTGAAATAAAATGGAGTACCTCTGTCCTGATAGGAGTTTCCATAAGCATTTTTTTTGGAAGCATCAAAAGATCACTCAGGTGATTGAGAAGCAGGAAATGCTTCGGTCCCTGCATGACATCATGCTTACTAGCGTGCTGATCTTTGGTATCGATTCGAAATAGTTCAGTAAGCCATTGCGACCAATTGCCAACCTGAAATGTGCAAATTTTTCTACAGTTAATTGCAATCAAAAGTACGACAAATCGAAGACCCACATAAGGTCAGAATGCAGATTCTTAAACCATTTTCTTACATGTGCGCAAGTAGCACTACAAAGTCTACAATTGACAAGGTTCTTTCAGAAACCAGCATAGAATGAGATTGTTTCTCCATATTTCATGTGGCCTTCCAAAATTTCAATTGTGGTCACATATTTAAGGCTCAGTTTGGTTTTGGTCACATAGAATTTCATGGGGCATTGCAGAAATGACTTCATCGGCATTTACAAAGCTCAAAAAGACTTCCCGTGCAAGGATAAAGTTGAGTAGGTAGAAATTATCCTCAAGAAAGATTTAAATACCTTACCAAACAGTGAAAAAAGAACTAGCTTGCACCAGTATAGAGCTGTTGGATGGAACTTGTTTCAGAAGTATTGGCAATCACATAGTCACCATTCACCAATTAAACGATGATTTTTTCATCCATGAAAAAACGGATTTGAGAAGGATGTTTCAGGATTCCATGACATTCCGCTCTAAAAACTATAGCCAACTGCAACCAGGTATCTTCCTTATGCCTCTTTCATTCATTTCGTTCCTAACAACAGACACATCCAACCACCGATCGGTTGCTGCGTAGATGTTAGACAACAACACATAATTAGAAGCATTCTGAGGCTCAAGCTTAAATAGTCGTGAAGCTATTTCCTTCCCTAGTTCACTATCACCATGCAGTTTACAAGCCCCAAGTAGTGCACCCCAAGCACCAGCATGAGGTTCCACAGGCATTGAATTCAGTAACTCATAAGCTGGTCTTAGCTTTCCTGACCGGCCGAGAAGATCCACCATACAAGCATAATGGTCAGTGGAAGGAACCAGAGAGTATTTATTTATCATGGAATCAAACAATCGACAGCCCTCTTCAACAAGTCCTGCACGACTACAAGCAGTAAGAATGACCGTGAAAGCCACACCATCAGGAGTATGCCCTTCATTTATCATCCTACCAAAGAGTGAAACTGCCTGAGCACCACATCCATGAATTGACAGGCCTTGCATCATAGAACAAAAAGAAATCAAGTCCCGTTTAGGCATCTCCTCAAACAACATTGCCGCTCTGCCCATATTCCCACACTTGGCATTCATGTCTATAAGAGCCGCAACAACATGAGCCCTCTGGAGATCAAGTGAGCTTTGTTGGTTCACATAGGAATCCACCCATTTAGCCAGTTCTAAGCTACCAATTTGGGAACAAGCAGACATCAAGTTAACTAGTATGAATTCGTCCGGCTTAACATTCCATGACAGCATTTCAAGGAAAAGTTTAACAGCGTTGGTAGGCTGCCCATTTTGGGCATACCCCGATAGGCAAGCTGACCAAGAAACAACATCCCTATCTGGACACTGCTCGAACAAGTCCCTAGCAGAAGCCATGTCACCCGCCTTGGCATACCCATCGATCATCGCTGTGAAAGAAACAACATTCTTATCAGGCATTTCGTCAAGCAACTTCCTAGCACTCTTCAAATCACCAATCCTCGCAAACCCACTAATCATAACATTCCAAGAACACACATTTCTCTTGGGCATTTGGTCAAAAACCTTCTTGGCTTCGACAACATGTCCCACATTAACATACCCAACAACCAAAGAAGTCCAAGAAACCTCGTTTCTCTCATGCATTCCGTCAAACACCTCACGCGCACACTTAATCTCTCTACACTTTCCATAGAAATCAACAAAACTCGACCCAACATAAAGATTATTATCACACCCGTACTTCACGGTCATCCCATGAATCCCGCGACCTAAATTCAAAGCCAATGATTTAGAACAAGATTTAACCAGCAAAGGAAAAGTGTATTTATCAGGCACCACATTGAGTCGTGTCATGCGGAGGAAAACGGAGAGAGAATGACGGAGGGAGGAGTGGTGGGAGTGGAATTTGATGAGGGTGTTGGAGAGGTAGATGTTGGGTTGGGAAACGCGGTCGAAGACGGTGGAGGCGTAGGAGATGGTGGTAGTGTTGGGAGAGAGAGAGGTGAGGGCGGAGATGAAGAGAGTAATGAGGAAGTGGTCTTGTTCGGAGCCTTTTTGGATGATCTGGGTGTGGATTTGTTCTAGGTTACGGAGGGTTTTGCATAAGGAGATTAGAGATGGGATTGAAGAAGATGGTGAACACGTCGTGAGGGCGCCACGGTTGAGCAGAGTCATGTGAGGGGCTGAGGCTGAGGGCAACTCCGGGTGCCTGCCTGCTCGGTGTCTGATCTGATAACAGGATCTAGTTTACTTGCTAATGTTGCCATAATTCTAAGGGGGCCGAATTTTCGTGAACAGAAAATGCACTGATCGGCTTGGGGACTTATTTTTAGATCTTACGAACAATCATTTTTTAAATAAAATGGGATGGGTTTTGGATCTAGCACTTAGGCACGTCCGATTAATGTGATTTCTCGCGGAGCCTTTTGAAAAATAAACAGCTCGGATCGTTTGTGTGGAACCTAAAAGCGGTTCCCCAAGCTGATCTTTGCATTTTTTTGCACCAAATTTCTGTACATGTAGTTTGGTCCATTTATTTGAGTCGAATACCAATGTTCGGCTCATTTTCGGCTGGCTCATTTATTTTATCAATTTGAAATTGAGGGTCATGAATTATTATAGCTTGTATAGTGAACGAATCAAACTCGAATGACTTATTATCAAACCGAGTCCCAAACAATTTGCGAACGGGTCACTTCGGTTATATGAAAGCCACATAAAGTGTTGCCACAAATTTATTTCTATCATTATATTACCTGTCTAGAGTTTTTTTTTTTTTTTGTGTAAATTTTACGAATTTAATAATCAGAAATACTAGCATTTCTGTTTGTCCGTTTGTGACGAGGATTTTAAGGTAAATTAAAAAAGAAGAAGACGAAAACCTATGGAAAAATAGCCCTCCAACTTCTTAATGAATTGGGCCCATTTCCCATTGTTTGAAACCAAAATCATGGGCCTGAGAGAGGTCCGAAAACTTCAAAACCTGTCTCATTTAAACTCATTTTCAAATAAGACTGGTTTTGACGATTTATTTGTGAGTTCAAATGTGACAAGTTTCGACGTTTCCAGACCACATGAGAAAGGTTTCGATGTTTCCAAACCTCTTCCAGGCCCATAATCTTGGTTTCAAACAATGGGCAATGGGCCCAATTCGCGCTCATGCGAGAGAGAGAGAGAGAGTTGCATCGACGTTTCCAGTCTTAGGACAAATTTGGAAGAAAAGTGGGTTTTATCCTTGCTAGTGCTTTTTTGGTATGAAGTTGGAGTGCACAGTTCATGATAGGACCAGCCGATACTGTGCCCCAAAATAAAGGATTATAAAGATGAACCGTTACAAATTACCGTTGACACTTCATTGGACATCAGGGTTGAATAAAGGAAGATATTAGAAGAAGTTGTTTCTAACTTTCCATAACACTTTGGATTTGAGGCCATAAATTAGAAGCGTCATCCAAATGACTTGGATGACTCAAACACATAACCCCAGTTACGATTGTAACCATGTCACAATTTCACAAAATGAATAACCAAGCATGTTTAGCTTCTCAGCCTTTCTCCTTTGGAAACAATAGAAATGGCCCATGCTAAATGAATCCAAGACATCCAAGCATTCAAACCACACCAATTTGTTCAAATCCAAATGAAAACGATAATTAAAAACTCTAGTTCTACCGGCATGATGATACTTCTTGAAAAAACTAAGCTAAACGGTATCGTAAAAATAATGGCATTTCAAAACTCAGCAGTTCGCTCTATTAGGCCAAGAACCATACAATATTTGTCGATGTCAAAGTCACCCTTGCATTACACTTCTAGCAAAGAACTGTAAATTCTAAACACAACCCTTGTTCTTTTTAGTTTCCTTTGGTCAATTGTTGGAACCTTAATTACAAACTCTCACAATTACAAAATTGAATGAAGAAAATATTAGGCTCTGTCCTTGTAGTATGAATGCCAATGCCAGCATATAAGCAGTTTCGAAAATTGCTTGTGTCATTGAGACGCCTGCATACGGGAGGAGAGTTTTCGATTATTTGTTTTAACAACTCAAAATAAGAACTATTTCAATTGAAAAGAGTTTGCTTACACAACCAAGAACCTTAGGCATTTGGGTTTCTTTAGTTACCTACCACAAGGAAATATTCGATATACATGACAAACACTGCACCAGAGGTCAAATTCTAAGGACACTATTTGGACACATGCGACACTCAAATTAGATGTCCTATACTTATTCATTTAGTTTACCTTTGAACCACGGTTGTTTGTATAAAAAATAGAATCTTATTTCCCTTTTCTATTACATCTGGATTGTAACAAAAACATAAAGTCATAAATATAATTTTGTAGCATGTCCCCACTGTGTTGTGTCTTTCATATCATGTTGGTGCTACACTGCTACTTAATACATCCAAACAACCAATAAGAAGTAGCAAATAGATTACCTTATGCACTTTATCCAAGATACCGAAGCAAGACACCATCATTCCCTAGCACAAACCCCGTTTGGTCATTGATAAACCTACACCACAAAAACTTAAAAATAAGTACATGAATTTTTCCTGAAAAAATAAACACCATAACCCATTTTAAATCAATAACCACACTAAAAACTTGAAACTTCTCAAAAATTCAATTGGGATATTTTATTTTATTTTTCTTATTGAATGCACTAAGCAAATCAAGTGTATGCAATCCTTCTGGTTGCCAGACAGAAAGGTGATCAAAGGCGAGTAATAAAAATGATAACCAAGTGCTACAAGTTCTTGACCAAACTTGTTATAAAACGTCAAATTTGTTAGCGCTGCAAGTGAGTGCATGCTAGCTACAAACATGTGCCTCAGCAGTATCACAACTAGATTCAAAAAACAAGGTAGAGACAGAGAGAGATTAGACAAGGAGCCATGAATCAAATTGACAAAAGAGTTTACGCAAGTATCGAAGCTCACTTTACTGAATAGAGATTTGCTGCAATGTTATCAGCTGCCTTGTCACGGATCCACGTCTTGCCCCCATTGTTGGTTCTTAACAGAATCCCACTGCCCCCAGCTGCCCAAGCCTCATCCTGCACAATCAAATTATTCAGCGTTTGAACACTAGACAGATTGTTCTTCTGTTCATTATCAGAAGTGACTCGAATTAAGACCAAGGGTAAACTCTACAATTCTCATAAATGACCACTGAGGCGGTAAGGCCTAGAAATCTGAATGATTGCTCTTGTGGAAAGAAACCTAACACATAAATTGAATTCTTAACTTATCAGTTTCCGTGCTTCTTGAGGTAACCTAACAGTTTAGTGCTTGAGAATCGTTATTTTGGGAACCCACAACAAAGAGTGATAGTTGGCCTCTGAATGGGAGTACTTCAAAATGGATTTCTGGTTGGCTAGTCAATGGCTTAGCGCTTGAGGGAGTGTTCTAGCTTTGGTACAAGATAATATCGAAGTATCGAACAAGCCAATTCTTTAAGAATGAGCATCAGTCCTAACTTCCCTCAACATTAATTGAATTCTTGTCCTAAATAAAAATGTAAAAACAACAATATCAAATCTGTCAATTGGTGCTGGCAAAAAACGCTTGATAAATCTCTATTAATTTACATGTGTAACGATATAGCCTACAATCTTCATCCTCTACTATTTTCAATGTGCAACGACCTCCTCATCTTCAATGCTATTTCCTAGTACCTTCTCAACCTTGACTTCCCTGAATCTGTCTGAACTATCCACTGGGTGCTCCTTAGGGATCTATATTCCAAATGCATGCCAGATGGGGGGAAAGCTGACCGCACATATCCAGAAGCTGGGACACCTAGCTTGCCTAGAAAGATAAGAACTGAATAGAGGTGTTCTGTATTAACTATCAACTGTGGTGTGTGGACTACTACGTATATCTAAAGCTAAAAATGCCCATTTACAGATGATCTTCTGGATCAGCAATTGATTCCGAAGTTAAAAGATCTAACAAGGGATTTATCCAACTATCTGTATAAATCTCAAGCCAAACAATCACATTTATTGGTGCATACTCCACATTCGACTATTGATCTTTTCCATCTGGTGCATGAAAGTCAAATGATTTTCCTCCTCCAATGAACATGTGCAAAAATGAGAGGCACAACAAGTCTGTCATAAATGAAAATATGGGGACAAAGTAACACAAATCAAAAGGAATAAGGTAAAGAATATAACTCATGTAAAATTAAGAGGCACAAGAAGTCTGTCATCCCGAAGTTGTATGTTTCTTCTCAGAAAGAAATTACAGTGGTATGCATTTGAGACATTGAAACGTCTTTATGTCATAGTAAACAGATGCATCCCTAGGAGCAAATTTCATTTGCGCCTAGTGTTATTCTTACACCCCTTCACATGTTTACACCTACACAGCCAAATGTTTTGCTCTAGCTGCTTTGTTCATGTTTATTGGCACTTACAAGATGCCAATACGTGTATGAAACTGTCTCCATCTAATTCAACATTAGCCGCATGCATGCATATCAATTTCTGTTATGAAACTGATCCAACCTGAGGTTTGGGTGCATAAAAAATACTTCTACTTAAACAGCAGCTCCTAAAGCACAAGGAAGTCACATATAAATCCTAATATTAAAGCAATTCATCTAAAAAGCAGTTGCCATTCACATGAAACAGCCCATGTCTCATTTGATGAGGAGCAACACAGGAACATGATACCGCAAGAAATAATGGCAATGTTACCTGAGAACGGTATCCAACATCTAGAATTCCAAAACCACGACTCTGTACAGGAATCTCTTCAAACTCCTCTGTTATCTGGAAATGTTAAGAACCACTAGCACTTAAAACCAAAACAAGGCAAAATTGATGAATTGAACATTAGGCATTAACAACGGATTGCAAGTTGTCTACTATGGGAACATATCATGAGGGAAGAGAACCTCACCACGTGCAAGTCTGGTTGCATGTCCAGGGAAGTGTTAGAGCTTGTCCCACGTTGGTTAATTATAACCTCCAAAGCTAGTACATGAACATGGTCCTCTCCACTCATAGCCAATTTGGTTTTGAGTTGGATGCTTTATCATCCCTCACATGCATATCCATCTTATTATAGATTTTTAGCAACTCAATTTTATGGTGGATATGATTGACAATTGCAACCAGCCAGTCACAAAGGAGATGGTCAATTTACAGTCACAAAGGAGGAGACAGTCACAACTTCTGGGTTTTTCTTATTTGATGTGGAATTCCGTCACACCAATAATGTCATGATGTCGAAACTTCAAATTTAGGATTGGTAGTGTTATTCAAGCTCTTTTCCAACATGCAATCAGGGAGCAGCCAACAAATTAATAACAGCAAAAGATAAAGCAGACATGAAGTATAATTTACATATCATCAACACCAAAGAATAACTTCCCATCCAAAGCTATGTATTATTAGAGCATATGAATTCAGAATATTTTGAAGTTATAATATGAAGAATGCAAATTCACTAGAAAAAAGATCTTTCACTTACCCCTGTGCCTTTGCTGAGATAAAGTCCTCCACCACGAACAAGGAGCCAAAGGCCACCATCAGCTCTCCATCCCATGTTTTGAATTCTTCTTGCAACTGCCCTGTTATGTGGCTGCCAGTATGGCTGCAACATAAATGAATATGAGTGAGAATTGGCACGATTAAGTATTCATCAGTGTAATCGAGTAGCATAACAATGGGAAAGAAAGAAAGACAGCAGGTACATGTTAGAAGTTTATGAAGCCGTCACCAGAAGGGGAACTGACACTCCTACATTTGACACAAATCAATGTGTCAAGTATTTGGTTCATTACCCCCATTTTTCAGGCAAAATTGAACTCCAACCAACTAAATTAACTATTCCACGTGAAGATGAACTAAAACCATTTAGCTGACCATATTCGTCAGTTATACCAAATCCAAAGGTATGAGCTTCATTTGTAATTTTATAATTTTCCAGGAATATTCGCTGCAAAACACCACCAGACCATAACCCATCTGCTAGGGTAACTTAGGGGTTTAAAGACTTATTGCATTCACTTATACAATCGAGCCTTTCTGCCAAAGTGAATTAGTAGTTTTTTTCTCCGTTCTTTTAGCTTTTCTTTTCTTACCTATTTTTTGTTATGGCTTGAGAGCTAGCAAAATGTAGGTTCGGTGGTACTTGATAAGGATAAAACTATTGATAATTAGACGGCCAATATCATATTTACTTCTAGTTCCTGATTGAGTAAAATTGGAAATTAGCATTATCTTTTATTCTTTTTGTTCATTTACAGAAAAATGCTTAATTTAGAATAAAATGATGAAACCAATTATTTTCCATTCAATTCAATTAGTGCAAAACTGACCAAGAATTTAAGGTTGCAGAATTTGAGGGCATTCAAATCCAGGTTGGTCATTTAGTCCAAGATGTGGGCTATCTACCATAAACATTCAAAGAAAATTATGTAGAATCTAAGCCCATTGGGAGAACATTGCAGCTTATGTTCACGTATATGGTGGGTCAGAGCCACGAAAATTGGGTAAAGTAAAATTGGCACTTGTTAACACATTATGGAAAGGGTTAATGGAATGGTTTGACAACTGATTAGGCATTGTGGATATTGGGTTGGACTAGGATTGGAGTTGAAAGCCAAAAGGATAAAGATTCATAATTCGTGGAGCTAACTAATTAGACTTGTCATGCAAGTCTCATTATGAGCGTATCAGAGGCTATATATATGTGAGTGTAGTGTTTTGTGTTGGGTTGTCCCACCATGGATGACTTCGGCTGCAAAGAGTTACAGACTCGGACATGGGAAATAAATTCTCTCAAAATAATGAGAAACAGACAGGGAGGGATACACGACGGTTTGTCTATATACAATATCTTACTTATCCACACCTAAATTATAACCACTAAATATTTAGGTAAAGGGCACTTATAGAATGCATTATGGACAAATGGTTTACGCTTATGCACATACACATATGTTATATAATACTCGTTTTGGCCCTATACTATTGAAGTGAAAATACTAACTCCAGGAAAAAGCATCAAATTTCGTAAAACCCAGCCTGCCAGGTCTGATTTCTGTCCCAGCCATGCCCCTCCGTGACTTGGGCATTTCCCAGTGTGTCCAGCCATAAAAACTACTAAAATTTTATGGACATGCCATGTATTTTGGCATGTCACGCATCCCCGGCATGCTTGACACAGGTACAGCGACTAATGCGTGTGTCCATGCTTCGTAGCAATTCATGCACTTGCGAGTACATTAAAATTTCACAACACAAAAAAAATAGCAGTATAGCACCAGAAAAGAAAAGGAAAAAAAGAATAACCTGTCCTGGCTCCCATGTCAGGTAGAAGTTACCACGGCTTGAAACAGCAACATAACTTCCATCGGGAGAGCGATTCACGGTATTAAAAAGTCCCGTGTAGTAGCTTGCACCACTAATACCACTAGAAACTGTTCTGCAACAACAATAGAATACGTGAATATCATTTTCCTATTCCAGAACCGATAAACTTTTAACTTTGAATTCCAAAAACTATTAGCTCCATTTTCATGTAGGCTGCCATTCCCTACAAAGTGTAGTTTAGAGAATAAATATTGCTCCACAGAGGTCAGAGAAGAAATATTGTACAGGCAGTGGATTAGTGCAAGCAGCTACAACATTCTGAAAACCAGAACCAAACATTAAGAAAAGTGACATTTTACGGATGGAAGATAAAAATATGGATGTGTTGGTAATCTGAAAAAGCATAACTAAGGAAGGAAACCTAATTGAACAGAGAGGTAAGGTTTTCCCTGTTCATTCTGGTTTGTTAAAACAAAAACAAAAAGTTAGCTTTGTCTCTGTATAAACTTAGATACTATTCCAGGTAGGTATGGCTTGTGTTATAAATACTATGCTAGGTAGCTTCGTCAAGTTACCCATAATACAATCATTAGGTTTTGTAGTATCAACATACCCATAGCATACCGTAACCATTTGGCATACCCCTAGTTTTGCTTCATACATTCCAACAGAAGAGAATGACTAGGCACCAAATCAGATGAACTTGTAGAGAATAATGCTAACAATGAGTATCTTATTAGTTCACCAGCTTCATTACGAACCACATGTAGCACTGTCAGAGGACAGTGCCAGTTTAGAAAATCACCTATTAAGAGTAGCTGAGACAGTCTCCTGCACAGCAGCCCTCCAGTTGTAGCCCCTGTTAGATGTCACATAAATTGCTCCCTCGTCGGTTACCATCTCTGCACTCTTTTCCCCAGTTGCCTTTATGTAAACCTGCAAATGTCACAAAATGGATTGGTAACCTTCAATAATAATACATGCCTTGAAGACGAAAAAAAAAATAATGGAGAGAGAAAATAATGGAGAGAGAGAGAGTACTAATAACTGGATTCTCTAGATAAAAATCTGAATGGAAGGGGAGAGATTAGGGAATATGAAAACACTCCAAACCAGAGTGAAGCAGGGAGTAAGTTGGAGCATTATCAAGTTTGAAGTCAAACTGAGTCTTATTTCGTTGCTTCTTTCAATTAGTAGGTTGCTAGAACTTCTTTTTCTTTCCATATGCTACAAGGTTTAAGTGGGGGAGATTAGGAAATATGCAAACCATACAAACAAGAGTGAAGTGGACTGTTGCATGGAGCAATTTTAGATCATTATCTAGTTTGGGGCCAAACTGAGTCTTTTTCAATGCTTCTTCCAATTAGTATGTTGCTAGAACTTCTTTTTCTTTTCCATGTACCACAAGTCTACAAGGTTTTAGCAGTCAATGTGTACTATACTACAGAAACTTTCTGTGGACAGACTTGCAGTATGATTCCATTGATGTCAATGTACCCTCATTGTCGATTGCATCTTATAAGTGATCCAAATAATCTCAGGAGTCCAGGGTAAAAGTCCCTTTTAGTGACCTTAGTCCACATAAAATGAGAAATCCACCAATACATAACAAGTATAGATTTACACAGTTTTTTCCATTTAATGACTCTTAGACTTTGACTCACTATGATCAAAAGAGCTAAGCTGTGGCAATCCCTAGAAAGATAAAGCCAACCTGGAGTACTACCCCTTTTCTTTTTTTTTTTACTTTTTGGCTTCTCTAGATTGACATGCTGATGTTTTAATTAGCAAGTTACAGCAACCACTGACATAATTATCCACATAGATAGCATCACTCAAAGGAATCTTCAAGTGAAATAACATTTGGCCTGTGGATATCGTCTTTTTTCCTTTTGGGGTATTCTCAAGTCAACTTAGGGTAGTCCTATCAAAACAATTCAACTTGGGGTTTGGTGATTCAAAACTTTGAAAAAAAATAGACCAACTTTAGGCGTTGTTTCTTTCAAGTTGGAGTGCTTTTGGATAGTTGTTTACTTATTCTGGTTTATGGATCTTAGAAGGGTGCAGACATGAGGGGCCAGGGCCCATTTTACAAGCCTACATACATTGATGCTGGAGGACAGGTCACCAAACACCAGGACATGGTCCAAAAAAATCCACCCAAGTGGAACGCCCAAGTTGTAGTGCAACAATGAAATCTTGTGTTCACTTACGACAACGGGTTTGATGGTGACTCTACATCCATAGAAGCAAACAGAACCTGTTAAGACTCTAATGTTGGTCCAATGGGCATTAGCATGTGTGATAGCATTGTAACAAAGAAGAACCCTTAGGAACATGAGCTATGTACAAGGCCTGAAAAGTTCCATGTCGACTTCCATATGGGATTTCAGCTGTCACCCGCCAGAGGAGTACATTGGTGGAAAAGTGACAAGTTTAACAGCATGTAAGCAGGTGATTAAGTTGCCATCAAGTACAGGCATATAGTTCTTGTCACAGTTAGTAACAAGGTTTAATAAAGAACTGAGCAGCTATACTTCAAATTTAAATCGTATTGTCTTATCTCCAACAGTTTGCATGTTCAACTATAGCAGCAGCAGTTTTGATCCAATCTTACCATATCACCAGGAAGTTGATTACTTAATGGTATCCTCCCCCAGCTTTCCCCAGCATCAGAAGTGTACAACAGAATAGCTGGTTTTCCAACAATCCATCCCTCTTTCCCTTTGAAACTGATGGAGTTGAACCTGTAATTGAAATCTTCATCCTCGGCAGAGGGTATCGACCGTGGATTCCAACTTTTTCCCCCATCTTTTGTCTCTAGAAGAGTCTGCCTAGTGCCCAGAAGAAAACCTGCCAAAGCAACAAATTTCATAGCTTTTTAATCAGAAAACAGACCAGACACCAATCAACTTCAAACTGCAGAAGAATATAAAGGCAATTTTCACCAAAAGTGTGATACAAGAAAATATCAATGTGAAATTGCATTGAAGCAGAAATTCCTTTTGACCTTCATAACCATAGAAAAGAAAACACTGCTGACATTGGACAAACAAGACAACTTGGGTGTTTGTTGGAGCTTTAACTCGAAAAAAGCTGAATATTGAAAGCAGAATCAAAAACATTAAAATAGAGCTTCTCAGGAACAACTTTCTTTTTAACTTAAAGAAAAGGACTCAACTCCATTATGTTTATCAAGCCAAAAACTATAACTAGAAGTTGAAATAAAAGGGACTAGCAAAATTTTCAGAAGGGAAAATGCTGAGAATAACTTTCTTTTTAACTTAAAGAAAAGGACTCAACTCCATTATGTTTATCGAGCCAAAAACTATAACCATTAACCAGAAGTTGAAATAAAAGGGACAAGCAAAATTTTCAGAAGGGAAAAAGCTAAAAGTTGCTGCTCAAAATCTGCAGCAACCACACTCGATTACTTTACTAAGTTTGGGTTTGGTTGTCAAAATGTTGGCAAATTAGAAAATACAATGTGCACAAATGATTGATATAAGCTTTGGTATTTTGGAAAGTGAGAAAAGCACACCTCCACTATAAGTCCATTTTCAATTGAATCAATTCTCCTTTAAACCAAAACTAAGACCATTAGAGAATTCTAAAACCAACAAGTATCTCATATTACACATCATTTAAGTGTAAATCCACCACATATATATCTTACAAACAGAACTCAATAAAGAAGGTCCGACCACAGAAGAAAACAGAATGTTCGGTGAAGCATGGAGAATAAATGGAGGCTTCTTAGATAGATGAGCTAGTTTCAGTGTTGTATTTCTTCTCTTTTGCTAGTTTTCTTCTGTTGATTGTTCTGATATGCTGCTTGGTTCTGGTTAAGAGGTCTGTTTCATCCCTTGTGTTTGTGGAATAGCTCTCAAGGTTCTTTCCTTGCCCGTTCATTTTCGTAATGGTTTTAACAAAACTATCTTACCAACAAAAACAGAACTCAAGACGCTACTTTCAGCTTTCGTCCATTGTCACAAAAGACATTGGACTCAAAGTGATGCATAAAAGAACGCGGGTTCCCACAAATTTCTATTCGTTTATTGAGAGAAATGGGGATATCGGAATATTAAGTTAGACATAACACTTTGTCGAAGTAGAACCTCACGGAAACTATCCTTCAAGGAATACTCACCAAAAGATCGAAGAATAGCAGACTATCTAGTTGAGGGTACTTATGGCCCATTCAGTTTGCTGCTTATTTAAACAAATCCTTTGGCTATCGAATGTGTACTTTGTTTATTGCTTTGTTTTTCTCCAAAATGCTTATTTGCCTATTTTGGAGGATGTTAAACAAGCTTATGTCATTATTTGCTTATTTTTGAAATATCTGACAACCATCAAGGGAACGGAACGGGCCCTCAATCTAAAGAAGATAAGGTAGACTAGACTAGACTAATAGCCTTGGCCTAAACCTAAAATAATTTCTAGAGGCAGCCCAGACTCTAGTTCTTAGGCATGATTCATCCCTATGGTACGTATGGTTCATAGAGCATCAACCCAAATTGACATCAGATGTTGTAGCCTGCAAGAATAAGAGTACTCTAAATCTCAGTGAACATGTAGTGCTTCATAGTTGATAGAGCTCAATAGGAAAAAGGATTCATGTAGCCGACACCAATTGACTAGGACATAAGGCTCGGTTTGGTTTAGTTTGGTGTAGAAATACATTTAACTGAGAAATACAATTAATTTTTCTAATAACTCAGGTGTCCGAACTAACTTAGTTGTACCTCGACTTATCCAGGACAAATCCTGCGCCACTGGCAGGGATCCAATTAAAGCCATGTAGACCGGCTCCAAAGGAGTTCTAACATGAGACATTAAGAGTGAGGAAACCTAAATCCCGGTTTTGACCACCAGGGAGAAATACATTTCGTTGGGGACCCGTTAACTACAAATCCAGCGTCCGCCACCGACTCAACCAAAACCAAGAGATAAGCATGTAAAAGCTTGACATTAGAGAGAGAGAGAGAGAGAGAGAGAGAGAGCTATGAACCGTGATTGGGGTCGTCGGGAACGAAAGCGATGTCAAGGAGGACAACACCAGGATCAATTGGCAAATAAACTCTTTCCCATTCCGACAGACTCTCCTCTGATTTCGCAACGCCACAGCCGACGATGAGAGGAGCGCAAACTGATGAAATAGAAATGACGGTGGCCGCGTCGGCTATCAAGTGCCTGCGACTCAAAGAATTAGGCAATGAAGTAGTCGTCGTCGTCTTCGATTGGGGGTTGTTGTGGAGAGACTCTGCTCTCACTCTAAGAGTTTGGATGGAGCTGCTTCTTCTTCCCCCACACGGTGATGATGATGGTCTCACCAGTCCAATTCCTGGGTTGGAGCAACAATCAGTGAGCAACTGCAGAGTCACCATTGCAATTGTGCTCTCTCTCTCTCTCTCTCTCTCTCTCTCTCTCTCTCTTATCCGAATCCTATTTCTGGTAAAAGCCTTCGCGGGAGCTTTGAAGTGTCTCGAAATCCCACGAGGATATGGTCACAAAATGAACGCGTGTTTCGCAAACACATTTTCTGGAAAATGGCTAAACAGTGGTAGTCAGTGGAACTAATTACGACTTTGGTGGTGACAAAGTTTGGAAATCACCAAGACCATGATAAGCCTCAAAACATGGTACAGAGGGCAAGTCAAACAAAGGATGCAAAAAATGGGCTCATGCAAATCCCACGAAAATGGAGACGGAAAGTGAGGCCAATTATTACTCTCTGAGACATGTGTAGGCCTTTCGGGGTGTAAGTCGTAATAAAGAAAAAATAAGTTAATAAAGTTATATGGTCAAGTCCATCTAATACCAATGACAAGTCTAAAAATGGACGCGCAAAGTGGGTCCATGGAATGATTGTTCTCTTAAACATGTGTAGACTTTTAGGGTACAAGTTTCACAAAAAGAAGAAACAAGTCTATAAAAGTGATGGGAATAAGTCCATCTAGTACAAAGGACAATTCTACAAATGGAGGTGCGAATGAAGCCTATCGAATTATTATATTTTGAGGCATATGTAGATTTTTTAAGGTGCAAGTCTAACTAAAAGAAGAAACAAGTCCTTAAAGTTGCAGTAGCAAGTCCATCTAAAATAAAGGACAAGTTAAAAAATAGAGATGCAAAATAGTCTGGCCATTTCAAGATCATACTCTTATCATATTTCACCATATTTTGGTTATTTCAATAGTTCTTACCATATTTTCGTAATTTCAGTACTAAGAACCATTGAAATAGTAAATATTTCCGGTCAATGCTACCGATTTGCAATTCTCCCCATTTCTTTCCCCTTACCTTTTGCCCCTAGTCCCTAGACATGGAATATTTTTATCGGACTCTTTTTTTGTTTCAATGATACTTATTATGGGTTAAAATATTTACATCGGATAAATTTGGTGGTATCACAATAAGGATAGGATATTGTGTCTCAAAATGCATGGATCACGTTGCGCTACAAAAGTAAAAATAACTTACTGGGCTACTCAAGTCACAACCCAATAGAAGAAAAACCTAAATAAAAGCTTACAAAGGCCAAGACTGGATATAATTGATTTTGACACTTTACTTTTTAATAACCACACTCTAATATTTGCCTTTTAAACTACGAAATACAAATAACATCAACAGTAAAAGACAAATATTTGAATGCGATTATCAAGATTTGAAGTTCCAAACTCATTTCACAAAGATTGAGTTGTTAAGGCATAATAAGGGCGATAACGAGGAGTGACGCCGTCATCTCTAAACAAGAGAGGTGGCACAGCAGAACCTTCCCCTATTTTTTGAAGCTGGCTTTGCTGCATGAGTTTATCATTTGTGGAGGGAAAGGAAAAGGAGAATCCGAGTAAAAGCTAAGAATGTCATGGCTGTGTTCTCCCCTGTTGAGTCATGTCTGTGTTCTGCCCTGTTGAGAATAATATACAAAAACTCGATGTGTACGCACACCAGGCGTACGCAATATGCACAGACGGTGCATCTTCACCGTCTGTGTGTGTTTTCAACGATCCGGATTTTAAAATAACTCTTCCATGTAAGCTCGGAAGAGTTATTTTAAAATCCGGACTCTTACACGGAAGATGGTCCAAATGTGTTCGTGCGCGTACATACACGTAGCCGGGTTGAATAATATAAGAGAGAAGACTAGTTCCTCGAACCAATTATTCTATACTCAAGCTAATTGGAATATGAAGCTCTTACTTCATGTTACTCAAGTACAATGTGCTGTGCCTCCACAGTTATTTTGAACCACTAATTCCGTAAATAAAAATAAAATAAAATAAAATAAACGCCATTAATTGAAGTTCGAATTAGATTAGTATAAATACCCACAGAACAAGAAAGAAGATAACTGAATGAAGTGAAAGAAGAAAGCATACGACTAACTTCATGCGCAAACAATAAAAACAAGAATCCACAAGACTCATTGAAGATCAGTCTTCTAAAATCTGTTGAATGAGCTTCCTTTCTTGGATTGGGCTCTTAACCAGCACTTTAAGAACATCCTTTTCTAAAGCCTTGAAGTATTTGTTCAATCTCAAACCCCCAACCTGCCAACCAAAGTTTCAATTAATAGTGCCTAGTCATATTATCGACATGAACGAGCAAATATATCCCGACAAATTCAGTAGAATCCCAGCTTACAAGACTTTTGGGTAAATAACTAACGATCATACGAGGCTGAATCTTATAGCTATACCAGGATTCGTCTACAACTTGCAAGTGGTGATAAGGCAAAGGTATGGATACGTAAAAACGAAATAATACAGCAGTTGGAACAGAGCCAGACTAGAAGCCATAGCTATACCAGGATTCGTCTACAACTTGCAAGTGGTGATAAGCCAAAGGTATGGATACGTAAAAGCGAAATAATACAGTAGTTGGAACAGAGCCAGACTGGCAGCCAAATTACAATTAAACCTACCTTAGCCCTCAGAAAAGAATAAAAAAAAATTAAAAAAAGAAGCAAAGATAATAACAAAAAAGAAGAAATATAAACAATTAGAAAGGTGGTAACAAATTAACAGTACATATAACAAAATAATCTCAGCTTCATTAGGCATCAATATCTGCAAAAATTTTCTATCAAATGCAAAATGGAGATAGAGGCCCAGATATGAAATCTTACCCTTGAAGACTACTTTGAACCTTTATCTTTGCCTTCATCACCAACAGCATCCGCAACTAGACCCATTGGTCTCTGATCAATAACCTCATCAATAATACCAAATTCCTTCGCCTCTTCTGGTGTCATAAAATAATCCCGATCCATATTCTGCTGAATTATCTCTATGGACTGTCCCGTATGCTTGGCATACAATTCATTCAGCGAATCCCAAACCCTAATTATCTGCTTTGTGTGAATGGAAATGTCTTTAGCCTGCCCACTATACCCGCCTGAAGGCTGATGAATCATTACAGTTGCATTTGGGAGAGACCGCCTCTCACCCTTTGCACCAGAGGCCAAGAGGAGAGAAGCCATTGATGCAGCTTGACCCAAACATATGGTATTAATAGGAGACCGAATGTACTGCATTGTATCATAAATTGCAAGACCTACACATAAAGGTACAAAATTAAATTTAATAAATTAACAGTCTTAACAAATATAAGAAGTGTCGGAATTGGTGTCTTATGAAGGTTATTTCAATAAAGAAAAAAAAGAGATTAGAATTCTTCATCGACTTTAATCAGGATAGTGGATTTTTCTTCCCTAACCGCCACGACGTCTTAAAGCTTTGCACATCATCCAAACAATTACCAACATATTGAAAAGCTTGCATATCACGTTCAACCAACTGCTGGGAAGTAGGAAAACATCCCTAGCGAAGCATTTTCAATTACTAAAAACAGAGCATATAGTTTCCTTTTTTTTCTTTTTTGTCTTTTTTTTTTTTTTTGCAGTAGAGTAGATATAAAAATTATAATGGGACTTCAGGCCTTTCTTGTATTAAACGCATAATACACACAAACAGAGTAGTCCCCTTCTAATAAGAGATCCCTAACGTGCGGACTTTGCCGTAAGTCACCTTTCCCGATTAAATTTTGATGATCTGAACCATTCAATGTGTTTAAAATGTGTTTACAAGGGTCCACACAAGGAATCATTAAAAAATGACAGAAAGAGCTTCATCCGAGCAGTTTTTTGATAAAAACTATTTAATTGAAAACTACTCGGATGAAGCCCTTCCAGGTCATTTTGTTTATACACCAATGTTCCAATCCACTACTCTTACCATCCACATTTTTCATTTCCCGATCAAATTTTGATGATCGAAAACGTCCAATGTGTTTAAAAAGTGTTTTTAAGGGTCCCCATGACGGGAATTG
The DNA here is from genome assembly GCA_022606695.1 of Vaccinium macrocarpon. Classification (NCBI taxonomy): domain Eukaryota; kingdom Viridiplantae; phylum Streptophyta; class Magnoliopsida; order Ericales; family Ericaceae; genus Vaccinium; species Vaccinium macrocarpon. Next base: position 11,922,194 of record CM040175.1, read on the forward strand.
ATTCATCCAAGCAGTTTTCGACAATACTGTATTTAATCAAAAGCTGCTCATACGAAGCCCTTCACGGTATTTTTTTTTTATGATTTCTCGTGGGGACCCTTAAAAACACGTTTTAAACACATTGGACAGATCCGATCATCAAAATTTGATCAGGAAATGCCTCATCCTGACAATCCCAGACCTTAGCTATCCCGGATGAGATAGTTACATTTATAATCGAAAACTATTTATCCGTCAAACTTCAATTGGGAAAGGTAACTTTTGACAAAGTCCGCACATAAGGGATCCCTTATTACAAGCTTTGTGCGTGTGTGTGTGTGTAGTCCACTTCCTATGTCGGGATCCCACACTTTCTTAAAGTGAGACTCCCATTTCCGAGTCAAATTTCAACGATCCAAACCGTTTCAATGAGTATAAAACGTGTTTTTAAGGGTCTACGCGAGGATTCATTAAAAAAAATACCCATAAGGGCTTCATCCAAATAGTTTTTCATAAAATATATATCTACTATTTGGATCAAGCCTTACCAAGTATTTTTTATTTTATTTTTTGATAAATCCACGCATAGACCCTTAAAAACATGTTTTAAACGCATTGAACAGTTCGGATTGTCGAAATGTGATTCGGAAATGGGTGAACTCTGTGACTCCCACACTTTAAGAAAAGTGTGGGATCCCACATGTGAAGCTGAGTGTATATACATATCTCAACATGTAGCATGCTTGTTGAGTCATTTATAATATTTTCGGATTTACCCCATCATTCCAACAAGTACAGTCGGGTCCAAAAGGCAGCGAGAAAAATCTCCATTCCCTAGGCTATGAGGCTCAAAACCAAGCCCTAAGAGGCAGCACGCAAGGCTACAAAAGAACACTAAAATCTGAAATTTTCATTCACCACCCACTCCCTTAAAACAAACATTATTGTCCTATATATATATAATAACTAATACTCCCTCCGTCCCAATTTTATAGTCCCTCATTCTATCCTAACCGGATAAAAAAACGATTATATCTTTCAATCGGTAATATATTTTATATGCAATATGGATCTTGTTTGATAGATCTTGATTTAATCTAATAAACAAAGTGTTCAAAATCATCTAAAACATTTTAGATTATAAGTTATAACACTTTGAAAAGTGGCACGAACTCTCAAAAGGGACTATAAAATTGAGATAGGGGGAGTAGGTTAGTGGCAAAGTAACTAAGAATGGCAAAAAGAACCCTACCAAACAACAAAGAGTCAGGACGGGAGCTTCTTACAAGTAGCTTACATGCACCTCTTTTACAACGAGATCTCTAAAAAACTAAGAAAGCCAAGAAAAATACCAACTACAATAGAACGTGGCTCAGCAATTGGCAAATCTTTAAGTCCCATACTTTGAACAAAAGCTTGTGAATCAAAAATTTTGGGGCCACCATTGTCAAGAATCAATGTGTAATGAAACCCATAAAGGAAGGCTCTAGTGCAAAATATAGAATCATGCATCCAATAATGAGTTACGTTTGGGAAATGATTTGGAGAATGACAAAGGAGCAACTCCCCGGTTGTATCAGCGTGAATCTCATCGTAAGCCTCACCATCTTTGTTTTGTTCATTGCTACTCTCCTAGTCCTTATTCTCTTGCAGTGATAAAGTAACTCTACAATTAGAACGCTGTCAACCAATCAAGGAAAGTTTCTGGATTAGTCTTCCCGGTAAAGTTACACACTTCTGGTTTAAACCCATTATCTCCCAACCAAAAATTATCATTCACATTTCTAACATTTGTGTGACACATAAGTTGGTCTCTTTAATCACCAAAACGACCCATATGAGGTCGATTTTCTTTTTTCAATAAAGTATACTTGCTATCAGAAGCCATGCCTCCTTGGCTGAAAATCATCTTGCCCCAGTCCTTGGCCTCCAAAACACACATTACACTGGCCTTCTTGTCCATCCGCTGGCATATGATTTGCCTTGGGTGTAGTTATGCATGTTGGCTGTGACTGTAGTTTTCCAAATGATTCTTCAATGTATGTTCATCAGCTGCGAATGAAGAAGTTGGTGGATCCAAATAACTTTGGCACAATTCCCGAGAGAAATTTCATTAACAATATTGTGTACCATAACTTCCAAGGTTGAAACATTCAATACTTCTGATCATATCATCAAGGGATCCTCTGGTCACCTCCGCGGTTGTTGCGATGTTGAGAAGATTTAAGAAAGAAAGCAAACTAAGGATTTTAACTTTCTCTGATACCAAAACTGATGTAAATGGGTTGGAGGTTCAAACAAGTACAATCGTAGGTGGACCCGAAAAGCAAAGACCGACACTGAGAATATGCAGAAACATTATTTTTAAGGCTGATTTTATAAAATACAGCAAGGCTCGATTCCACAAGCTATGGGGTTCAAAACCGAGCCCTAAAAGACAGCACGCAAGACTACCGAAGAACACTAAAATCTATAAGTTCCAATCATCACCTACTCCCCTAAAACAAGTATTACAGCCCTATGTATGATTTTTAATAGGTTACAAAACAACAAGGACAGGACGAGTGGAAAACATGCAGCCAATTTTTCAACAAGCTATGTTGTCAACGAGCTGCATACAAGTAGCTTATAGCACCTTCTATCTAACAACTAAGAAACCAAAGAAGAATATACCTCAATTACCAAGAATCATAAACTACCCAAAACCTTCATTCAAAAAACACTCGTTAATCAAACCTTTTCCCACGAAAAGTTTCTGCCCGAAACAAACAAGGCGTATATGCAGCAGCCATATACCCAAATAAATGGGGAAACAACTATTTCAGCAACAAGAAGAAAATACTTACGCTGTGTAATATTTCAACATTGTGTCAAAAGGATTCGTATTTCAAGGGTTTCTGTATTCGAACCTCACACACCAACATAAGAATCTTTTTGCTGATAATATCAATTTCTCTGTGTCTTTCAGTCTCATAATTAATCCCTATCCACCGTTTGATTCTTGTTTCCCAGTTGATAAAATCATTGATTTCATCAGAACCTTCCTCATTTGCTAAAATCCACACAGTGATTTTATCAACCCTCCTTAAAACTCGTATCATGCACTCAAGTGACTTAATCGAAGGAGAACACAAAGTGATTTAATCAAGCCTCCTTAAAACTCAACTTTTATGTGATTTCCCATTTTAGCAAATGGGAAACAAAACCTCACTTTAAGCAACAGGATAAAATAACTATTCCACCAGAAAGATAATTAACTTTTTTGAGAGGACAGATATAATATGGTGTAAAAAATACACACTTTCCACAAGCATTTGGATCAATAAGCATATCAGGTATGAATTAGTTGGATGAAGGAAATGCAAATTACTTAAATCCTCAAAATTGAAGTTCCAAAATACGCAAAAGGAAAATGCTAATCGGTGAATAATGTATAAAACATGCACCTCTATCCGAAAAAGTGTATCTATCTGTAAACATGTATTAATATTCGTGATATGTATACTGAAATGTAACTTGCTTGCCATAATGTCTTTATTATCCACCGCCGTGGTTAGCAAGATCCTAAGTGAAAACGCCCTGTATAGAGAAAATGAAATAATTCAAATGAAGCTGGAGAAAAAGCCGTGTATGGACTGGCCCCAAATAAGTTGATAGCATTAGTTTTGAACATGACCTAGGAGTTAGGAGGAAGCAAATCCCAAAGGCTCAATCATTGGATCAAGAAGCATACCAGGTATCAAGGACTAGCCCATCCCAACTCATGTGCAACTCGACTAATCCTGAGACTAATCTAATCATCCACCAGCGGAGCCCTCAATTAAAGCCAGAGCTTTGCTCTGCTTGAACTGGTTTTAAAGGAGTTGATAGCACCTGCTAGGTTTCGAACATGAGACATAAGGAGGGAGCAAACCTACAAGTCTCAAGTCTTGACCACTAGGCCAACACCTTAGACTACAAAAGAGCCCACTTTCGACAAGCATTTGGATCAAGAAGCATACCAGCTAATCAGCTCGATGAAGGAAATGCAAATTAAAAACCCAAAATTGCAGCTCTGACAAAATCCGCAAGAAAACCCAATGAATTGAAATGATGAGACAAAAATGCCCAATTTCCACAAGCATTTGAATCAAGAAGCATACCAGGTGTAACTTCGTTGAAGGAAATGGAAATTAAATCCAATACTTGAGCTCTAGAATACGAAACCAAATCCATGCAACAGGGGAAAATAACCATTCCACCAACAGCTTGATTTATGTAAACAACAGGAAAAATAACTGTTCCACCAGCAAGATAAATAAAAACAGTTTTCTTTGCAGTCAAAAAATTTGAGATGGTGTCAAATGGAGCATGAATTTGGCATTTGGATCAGGAAGCATACCAGGTTTCAGTCCATTACAGGAAATGCAAGGTACGTAAAAAGGCCTAATGAATTGATTGAAATGAGACGACCAAAAGCAATCAGAGAGAGAGAGAGAGAGACCTGCGGTGACGGCGCCACCGGGGGAGTTGAGATACATGTTGATGGGTTTGGAAGGGTTCTCTGACTCGAGGAAGAGGAGCTGAGCGACCACGACGTGGGCGGTGTCATCGGAAATGGGTCCGTTGATGCAGATGATTCGCTCCTTGAGGAGGCGAGAGAAGATGTCGTAGGCTCTCTCTCCTCGAGACGAGTGCTCGATCACCATTGGTATCAGACCGTACGCCCTCGTTCCATTTCCAAGAGTACCACTGCTCGTGACTCTACGCCACAGCTGCTTGCTCATACCATTGGCAATCAGGCTCCTCATGGCTCCAGCACCCAGGAGAGGTCTTGGAATTGCGAGATGAGGTATGTTTAGGGCTTATGAGTCGCCTCTAGTAAGGGAGAGTGTGTGTTATTCCACGTTCCTAATTTGGATTGATTGATTTTTTTTTAATTAATCATTCTTAGCGGGTGTTCCCTTGGGTGGTTTTTTTAAAAAAATTTGACTTTACGGTTTTTTCATGTGATATATTATGAGAGAATGACTTGTCTCGATTTTTTGAAAAATAATTTTTTTTGTTAGTGGAACACCCCCTTAATCTGAAATGAAACTCAAACTCGAAATACACTATGGGATGTCCAAGAGCTTTACTATATGAGCTAACCACTGCTTTTATGAGTCGTTTCTGGTAAGGGAGAGTGTGAGTGCGAGTTATTCCATGTTCGGATTGATTGATTTTTTTATTTTTTTAATTCATCATTCTTAATCTGGAATGACATTCGAACTCGAAATGCAGTATGGGATATCCAAAAACTGTACTGTATGAGCTAATCACCGCTCGCTAAAAGGGGCCACTTAGAACATCCTTATCAAACTCAACAAAAATTATGCCAAATTTAACCTCAAAAACACTTTTTATAAATTAACAAGTCACTTTTTAAAAAACTTCCAAAATCAGACTCTCTATTTAGGAAGTTAAAAGAGAGAATTGCTTTAACCCGTAAACAGTGCCTCAAAGGATTTACCGAGTTACTATAGAAAGTTTATAACTTTTGCAGATTTACAAAAATTTCATGAGTCTGATTTTGGAGGTTTTTTCCCCTCTTTCACTCAACAATTTAGCCATCAGAGGGTTTTGTCTCACCACCTCACCTCTACCCGACCACTTCCAGTGACCAAAAAAAATTAGTGAGATGTCACTAATTTTTAAAAATTCTAATTTTAAATATAAAATTTTAAAAAATCGTCACCCCACCTCCGGCCGACCACCACCCAGCTCTAACCACTTCCGGCGACCAAAAACATTAGTGAGATGTCACAAATTTTTTTAAAAAAAATTCCAACATAAAATTCAATAAAATCTTCACGCCATCTCCAACCAACCACCACCCAACCTCTGGTCGATCACTTCCAAGCGACCAAAAAAAATAGTGAGATGTCACTTATTTTTAAAAATTTTAATTTTGTACATAAAATTCAAAAAAAAATCACTACCCCACCCCAACAGACTAGCACCTCGGTGACCAAAAAAATTAGTGAGATATCATTACCCCACCTCCGACCCACCACCACTCTACCTTTAACCGACCACTTACGGCGACAAAAAAAAAAGTGAGATATCACTGATTTTTTAAAATTCTAATTTTGAACATAAAATTCAAAAAAATCACTACCCCACCTCTGGCCGATCACCACCCCACCCCTGTCCGACCACTTATGGCGACCAAAAAAATTAGTGAAATGTCACTAATTTTAAAAAATTCTAATTTCTAACATAAAATTCAAAAAAATACCACCCCACCTCTGGCCAACCACTTTCGACGACCAAAAATTTTGTGAAATGTCACTAATTTTTAAAAATTCGAATTTCAAACATAAAATTAAAAAAAATCACCACTCTATCTCCAGCCAACCACCACCTCGCCTCTGGCTGACTACTTTCGGCGACCAAAAAAGTTAGTAAAATGTGACTAATTTTTAAAAATTCAAATTTCAAACATAAAATTTAAAAAAATAACCACCCCATCTTCGGCCAACCACCACCTCGCATCTAGCCAACCACTTCCGGAGACTAAAAAAATTAGTAAAATATCACTAATTTTTTAAAATTCTAATTTCAAACATAAAATTAAAAAAACTCCAAATTTGATTAACTGTCCCCTTAACACCCCACCTTCGATATCATGACCTCTTCCACTTAACTGTCCCATTCTAATTCTTGTACATCTTCCAATTTTAACTTATTCACCTGGGTAAATTTCAAAAAACACCCCAAAACTTTGACCAAAATATCAAAAATACTCCCAAACTTACAAATTTTTCAATCGTACTCCCAAACTTCACTTCCGTTATCAAAAATACTCCCACCGTCTGGATCTGTTACCAAACTAACGGAAAATGCTGATGTGGAGGTTAACGGCACCAAAAACCGTTAAGTGGCCCAAAACGACGTCGTTTTGGGCCTTTTTTTAAATAAAAAAAAAAATCATCTTCTTCCTCCCCCAATTGACAGGAACTAGGAGAGAGAGAGAGAGAGAGAGAGAGACGAAATGCTAGCAAGCAACGAAATAAGTAAAACCAACAATGGCAATGGTTCTCTCTCAATGGTCACTTCCACTTCTAAGGCTCTGCCCATGAAAAGGCCATTTCCTCCCACAAATGGATGAATAACAGCAAATAGTGGATGGGGGTTTTCGACAACCGTATCAACACCATGGCTTGAATTGGTACTTTATTTAGATAAGTTTTGGGAAGTGGGTATATCATAAATTCTATGGATTAGCTTGAAATCTGCAGAAATAGATATAGATATAGATCTATGCATATATACATATGTGCTTAACGGTTTTTTTGGGATACGGCTATGGATTTCATAGTGTCGAGGAAACCCATCTCTCTCTCTCTCTCTCTCTCTCTCTCTCTCTCACACACACACACACTCTCTCTCTCTCTGTTTTCCTTTATCTACTTCGTCTCTCTCTCTCTCTCTCTCTCTCTCTCTCTCTCTCTCTCTCTCTCTCTCTCCCCCTTGGTTCCTGTGAATTGGATGAGGGAGGAGGAATAAGAAGTTAAAAAAAAAGGGGCCCAAAACGACGTCGTGTTGGGCCACTTAACGGTTTTTGGTGCCGTTAACCTCCACATCAGCATTTTCCGTTAGTTTGGTAACAGATCCAGATGGTGGGAGTATTTTTAATAACGGAAGTGAAGTTTGGGAGTACGATTGAAAATTTTTTAAGTTTGGGAGTATTTTTGATATTTTGGTCAAAGTTTGGGGTGTTTTTGAATTTACCCTATTCACCTCCCCATTAGAATACTACTTCCCAGAACGATATGAAACAATTGTATATAGATACAGATTACTAGTTGGTATATACTTACATATATACATATAGGGGGGCGTTCCGTAGACAAAACAAAAAACACAACAAATGACACAAGATCTCGACCTTTGCTTTGGACGGTTGAGATTAAATCCAATCCTTTTACCCTCTCTCATTACCTCATCTTCTTCTTTTTCACTAAATGTTTTTTACAGATCCACACCCACCCACTCCACCCCTCTCCACTCCACCGGCCCCCATCTCCGTCCTCCCTCGTCTCCGGCGAACCCCTCTCTGACAACCCCTCATCTCCGGCGTACCCATCTCCTTCGAGCATCTCTCCGCGCGACCCCATCCCGATAACGTTTTGAGTTCTGGATTTTGGGTTTAAAATGGCGTGATTTTCTCTCTCGCGGTCGATCCAAGCCGCCTTCCAAAGCTTTTTCTGGCGATGCTAACAAACGATTGAGGTAATTTTCCTCGTGACTACCATCGCCACTGGATAACCAAACTGATACACCATGGACCATCGAACTCGACCAGTACTATTCCATCCATGAGCATTGAGCCATTCTCCTTTATTGATACTTACGTTAAAAAAAATCTGTCCAATAGGAAAACCACTATGCAATTCCATAAATCAACTTCAAAAAAAAAAACATTACATTTTCCATTCTCCTTTGCTTGTGACCTTTTTTTGAACCCCTCAATCTGGACGGGGTCGCCAGAGAAAATTAAAACAAAAAAAACTGAAATTTGGGATTCCAATTTTTTTAGGGATCTAAGAATTTATGTGTTAGCTCCAAGGTTTTAGCGTTGCCAAAAAAGCTTTGTTTGGTGCGGTTGTAAATCAAAATCCCGAGGGTCACCGGAGATGGGTGTCACTGGAAACGAGGGTGGCCGGAGATGGGGTGGCGGTGGAGTCGGGAAGGGGTAGAGGTGGAGTCAAGTGATGATAGATATTTTTTTGATAGTGAGAAGAAGACGAGGGACAGAGAGAAAAAAAAAAGTGAGAAGAAGATAAGGGGGTAAGAGAGTGTAAAAAAGCTGGGTCAATCTCAGCATTCCCTTGACACATACAAAAACACAACAAATGACGCAAAATCTCAGCCATTGCTTTGGATGGTTGAGATTAAGGGTTAGTTTAGGTGAATTAGGAAAATTGGCTTTTTAGTTTTTTGAGTTTTGTCCTTATTCAAAAAAAAATTTCATTTGTTGGTTTTTGGTTTTTTTTTGTGGTTTCTTGACAAATTTTTGGATTATTTTTTGTCTTTATTCACAAAACTTTAAGTTTGGCTAATAATTTTATACTTTTTAGATTCCTCTCATCGAGACAAGTTAAGAAATCACAAGAAATTAACCAAAAACCAACAAATGCCAAAAAAAAATTTAAATAATGACAACCGAAAAACTAATTTTCCCAATTTACCCAAACCAACCCTAAATCTCAGCCCTTTAGACTCTCGCACATCCCATTATCTTCCTCCTCCTTCGTCTCATCCAACTCCCCACCGTTGAATCTAGCTCCACCCCTCTACACTCCACCGGCCACCCCATCTCCGGCGTCCCCCTCTCCGGCAACACCTATCTCCGGCGTTCTCCTCATTTCTTGGCTGAAGTAGAGCCCTCGTCGGCGATAGGAATCCCAAATCTATTTCTATCCGTGGATGCGTTGTTACGTTGAAGAAGTGGATTTGGATAAGTCTGTGTTAATTAGAATCCCAAATCACTGTCTGAGAAGTGAGAAGAAGCCTTGATGCACGACATGGACCAAACTTTTGCATTTATGATTTATAACCAGAATATGAATTTGGTGACTTGGTGTATAGAACACCGAACACCCAATTCAAAAAAGAAAACCAAGTACGCCCCCGCCAACCAAAAATTAAAATCGACCAAATACGCCCCCGCTGACCAAAATTAAAATCAACTCTAGCCGGACTGGGGTGTCGCCGTTTCACACAAATCAAAATCCAGAACTGCCGTTTCAAGATGGTGGTCCCAGAAAAATGTTTGTTAGCACTTCGCCGGAGAGTGAGGCTGGAGATGGGGTGATCGGTGGAGTGGAGTCGACTGGGGGTGAGTCGGTTGGGATGAGGAGAACGTGACAGGCGGATGATGGGATGAGAGAGAGAGAGAGAGAGTGTGTAAAAGGGCTGAGATTAAATCTCAGCCGTCCAAAACAAGGGCTACGATGTTGTCAACGGAACGCCCCCATATATACATATATATATATATATATATATATACACACGTGTGTGTATGTATGTATGTACAGGCAATGTATAACATTTTTTCTTTTTGTTTTTGTTTCTTCCTCTCCGATTTAAATAGACTGGTGTTCCAAAAGCAAATTAGATAAATAAATCAACTCAATTTGTTTAAAGAAAGTTGTATTTGTGTCTTAAAACTCTGTTATTAGCGATTTTGGATTCAATCGGTGTTCAAGTATTAACCTATTTTGATTGAATCAATAAAGGTACAAATTTCGTGAAGTTGTTGGATTCATCTCATTTTGATTGGTTATCTTGTGCAGAAGGATATAGATCTATCAATTTGAGTAGCAAAAAGGAGAAATATGTTCCCTTCCCATCGGTTCTGCAATTAGAGAGAGGAGGGGGGGTGTCGAGGATCCCAAGCCAGTGGCATTATTAGTACCTTTTATTCTTTTATTAAATCATAATTACAAACAATGTTTTTATATTTGATTGCAAAAGTTCATTGTCTTTCCCTTTAAATATGTAAAATATTATGTATTTATGACTAATTATTCCGTAATAATACTATTGCCTATCTACATTATTGTTATTATTTTTTGTGAAATTCCAATAAAGGAGTTAGTAAGTCATGATCATTCTTCACAAAAGGCAACACTTGAGAGCAATTTGAAATATTTCTTTCGTTTAATTTTACTCCTAGAAAATAAAAGTTCTAAAAAATGGCTTTGCGCTAAATGGCCGTGGCTTAAATACGGATATGTTAGAGCCGGGTTGAAGGCTGAGGCTTAAACTTTATGATTGAATGAGCTTAGCCCGGCCCGTTTTTTTTTACGGGAGCCCAATGGGCTTGGGTGGACTAGCCCGAGCCCGATTTTCTATGGGTTGGGTTAGACTAGGCTAAATTTACACCCTTACCCTATGTATACACAATTTCGTACAGCACCACTAGGGAATTCCATGTGCCTACAACAGTACCTACAGATTGTTTTTAGCAAGTCGATTAACCATTATAACAACCATTTTTTGGGCTCATTTGAATGCGTGATGAGTTTTTTTGTAGATTAAATACTAATGGTGAATAAAATAGTAAGGGATACTAGATCCAGTGAGGTTTTTGAAGTGTGGATAAATTAGAACTTGATTTGAAAAATTTTACTGAAAGGGGATTAATTTTGGGTGGACGGTAAAAAAAAATATCAAAACACTTACTTGCCCTTATGTATATCTATTTTAGCTATGCATTTTTTGTAATCAGATAAATTTAATAATTAATTAATTAAGCTATAAGATTTAATTGTGCTTAATTTTTACTATAAAACATCAATTTATAATATATTAATTTTTTTTTAATTTAGTAGAATATTGGATCACAGATCTGCTGCTGTAAAACCTTTTAGAATTTTTTAACAAGTTGGAAAACGTTTTTAAAAATTAATTAAACGGTTTCGGATAAAAACTTTTTTTATTTTATCTAACGCTAGTTAAAAAATATTTATAAATTAATTAGATTTTTTAGGTCTTTAGATCTTTAGCACTAGTTAATTTAATTATAATTTTTAGATCTTTATAGCACTAGTGCTCTAAAATGTAATGATCTGAAAAAATGTGCATTTTTTGGACAATAATTTTTTTAAAAAAATTATTGGCATTGAATTAAAAATCTCTATTAGTAGTTTAATTTTTTGCAAAAGAAAAGAAGAATTATGCGTGAAGTACTTTGTTTTTTTTATCCGAAAGATATTGTAAAGCAGCTCAACAAGCCAAAAATACAAAATACTAAGGCCTCATTTGGTTGCGGGGTGAGAATGGGGAGATAACTCACCCCCTTCCCTTTATCATAGTCTCACCTCTTATACATAGTTTGGCAAATTCTTTTAGGGTCCGTTTGGATCGCGTACTGGTTTTGGATGAATTAAATAATAAGTGGGATAAAATAGTCGGAGATTAAATAAGAAAGGTGGACCCACATTGATGTGACGATTAGAATGAGGATTAAATAGTCCATGGTTTGGATGAAGAATTAAAAAGGGGATAAGAATTGTAGATGATGTAAAAACCTATCAAAAGACAATTTTGCCCTTGTGAATGTCCATATTAGATTATGCATTTAAATTATTATATAAATACAAAAATTAATTGTTTTGTTATACTTGTCAGCAATTAAGTTATAATACTTCATTTTAATATATTTTTATTTAAATTAAGAATATTAAATATTAATTATATGTTCAAAAACCTACACCACACTTCCGGTCCAAACTCCCGGATTTAAAAAAAAAAATCCGGACCTCATTGATCCCGATTGAATTTCGATGATCCGAACCATCAAATGTGTTTCAAAGGTGTTTTTTTAGGGCTATGTACAGTTTTGTGAAAAACTGGTTGGATCAAGCCCTTCCTGGTATTTTTTTTGTTGATTTCTCGCGGGGGCCTTAAAAACCATCTTTTAAACACATTTGACGGTTCAGATCATCGAAATTTGATCGGGATCAATGAGGTCTGGCTTTTTTTAAAATCCCGGATCCCTGACAAGAAGTGGACTGCAAAAACCTATATGTCTAATTATAAAATTAAAAAAAAAACTAAAAATTACTAGAGTGTAGTGGAGTATAATAAAATGGTGTGGTTTCATACGCATTAACTCTGTAGGAAAGGTCAACACGTCTGACAATAGGCAGTTGACCAACCCATAACAACAAGTCACGTGGAAGGAAAAGTTACTAATAGACACATCAGACATTGGTTAAAATTAGCAGATGGGAAACAACCGCTGCGAGGTCCAACTCTCGCGAAAAAGATATGTCTAAAAATCATAACGGTCTTTTAAAAGAAGATGGCTAAGGCAAAGCCCCACTGCGAAGGTGGTGACCTCGCGGGAGAACACGACAGAATAGCAGGTACCCTAAGCAAGGATGTATTGTGTAAGGGAAGCACCATCTACTAGAAGTTCACCCTTCGCGAGACCCTTGGCAAAGGGGATAGGCGCAACAGGAAGGAGTGAACACTTACAAAAACATGCATATTGAGCTCGCGAGTACACCTGACCAAAAGGCAGGGGCAGAAAAGTTGATACGAGTCTCGAGTTAGGTTTTGGCGCGAGCTAAAGGGCTCGTGACCATGGCCAAAAGAATGGGAATAGGGGAGATACAATTGGCTTGGTGGCTTGTTAGGGATTAAGGCTCGCCGTGAAGGAAAGGCATGCACTGGATAGGCCAAGGGAATCTTCCTAACAGCCAGTGACATCACTCACGTCGCCCAGGTATACGGAGAGAGCACGTGTCATCATATTATTAGGGAAATGTCTACAGCCCAATGATTAGGTGTAAATCCCTATAAATATGGGACACTCCTTCACAAATTCTCATATAGATTGATTCTCCCCAAGGCACGAAAACCCTAGAGAAAGAAAGTAATTCAGAGCTCTGGAATCAAGAACATTGTTCTTCCTGGTGCTCGGGAACCCATCTTTCTTCTAAAGTTGTGATATAAGGATGATGATGATTTAGGGAGGAATGGATGGAATGTTGTTGCCTTCTCTTTCTGTATATCTGTCTTAATCCTTCACCCCTCCACTCACTCTCTTATTCATTGTTAAACCATTAGTTATTGTTTGCCTCTCCCAGTTAATTTAATTTGATTTGGCTTCTGCTAAGAACCGAACCTACAAACTCTTTCTCCGTAGATTGAGGTTAAAGAGTTTAAAAAAGATTCTAGCGTGCTCTTAATTTTCGGCCACTTCCCGACCAGTTTGAGGTACAACCCGATGTGCATTTTTTGGTAAGATACTATATGATTTTGTTCAAGATATTGTATGAGTTTTGTTCTTCTAACGACTGGAATTTTTTTTCTTCTTTTGCTATTGGGTCCATAAATTGGGAATTAGAGAGGGTAGGGAGGTAAAATGGGATTGATATCAACCATGACTAAATATAAGCACCCGCTAGGTGCTTGTAATTAGTCAATATGGGAGAAGCAGGATGAGACATCTGGGGAAGAAAAAATGCTCCTAAACGATGGATATGGAGGAGAATCATGATTGAATACCCTTACCCTCCTTATCCCTCTTCTAAAAATGCCATCCAAACGGGCCTTTAGGGGATGAGTTATCTGCCTCCCAATTTAATACCCTTCTATCCCCCTCCTCCCTAGGGGTGCACATAAAAGGGGTTGGGCCGGGTTCGGGCAGATCTTATACTCGACAATAACGAGATTTGTGCATTCCCAAGCTCGGCCCATTTATAATTGGGCTTCGTTTAATATGCCCAAACCCAACCCAAATAAAATTTTAATTCCTCAAGCCCGTCCAATAAGCCCATTTATTTTTTTAAAGCATAGTATCACAAAATATAAATTAATTAACCATAACAATCACAGTAATTCGCAATCGTAATAATATACTTAAAGTTTTGAGTTTTTACAAAAAAAATTATAAACAGACCTAAAAATTAAAGTGCAATTAAAGTATTAAAAAAAATGGAACTCTCCAATATACATCAATCTCTAACATTATAGTATTAAAATAAAATATTACTTAAATCAGCCGGGCTGGGCCTCATGGGAAATCTCTAAACCTAAGCCCATTTAGTAAATTGGCTTAAAATCTCAGCTCAGCTCAGCCCTATGGGCCTAAATATTTTTCCAAAACCCTAAAATAATAGGGCAGGGTTGAGCGGGCTGCGAGGGCTACCGTGCCGGTGTGCGCCCCTACTCTTCCCTCACTAATTAGTAACACTCCCATGTTATAATTTTATACCCTTTCCAAAATTACCTACCTAGGCCCCCTGTCTCTCCACCCCAATGTTGTTGCTGCTGTATTAAAGTACTTTGTAATTTCCTTCGGATCAAAAAATAAAGTACTGCATATGAATGAGAATTCACATGGTTAATCTTTCAATTAGGGTCTGTGGGAAAAATCCCCAATATGGACGAATTGAAATCGGAACCCTAATAGGTGATCTGGAAATCAAGAGCATCAATTTGTTCACAATTATTATGTCTACTATATTGAACATTCCACAGGAACAATCATCATTCAGTGCATTCAGTGAAATCACCTTTTCTTGGTTAAACGGCATATTGAGGGCAAAGCCCCACTAGACATACACAAAATCATACACACATGAGAGAGAGAGAGAGAGAGAGAGAGAGAGAGAGAGAGAGACCTAGGTCAAATTTGCTTTGAAAGAGATTCTATATGAACTCCTCCCTCCATCATTCGAAGTTCGCCATCAGTGGTGTTTCACCGGAGGCCCAAGAGTCTCCTGCTGGAGGTGGGGAGGAGGTGGTTGTGGGTGGTCGTCCATCTCTGTTAGTTTGGAGAGAAATCAAGTTGAAGCCATGAATAGGTGGCTTACCTTCAGACAGGTGCAGGAATTGTTGTTTTTTTTTTTTTGTTTTTATTACGAGTACGTTTTTTTGGTTTTTTATGGGGTTAAAGTTGGGATGGGCCCACCATGAACCTCTTTTTAGAAGGCCAATTTGAAACCTATTTTCAAAAAGTTCTCAAAATTGGGTTTTTACAAACCTAACCAAACAAGGTCATGAGTATTCAACATGTCCATCTCCTTCACTTTTCATCACCGCCATCCAAACGCCCCATCAATCGATGGAAAAATCCAACGAGTTAAACCCCATCACTGGATGTCTCTTCGATCTCCAAACACGCAGCCATCCAAAGGCGTCGTCACACAAGGTCTCTTCAAAATCGACGATCTCAACGGGCGATAGAAAACATCCAATGAGTACCCTTCAAGAGAACAAACCCGATGACGGAAAAATTGATCTCAACTGCGACAAAAAAATCGACATCAACGCTGTTTTGTTGTGAGTTTATAGGAACTACACAATTTTTTCATTTTTGTTGAGAGTTTTTTGATCATGAGATTCTTACAGAGGATTCATGATGAATAATTTTTTCATGTTAGTTTTTATCACATATGATTCCATGGTAAATCGTTTTTTTCCCCAATTCGATGGTAGTTTTTTTCATTTTGATTTAATGTTGGTGTTCTTTTTTGATACAGTACAAATGGTAAATTGATAAACCATGTTCACATGTTCTTTAAAAGATGGTTTTATTTCATACTGTGAATATGGTTTATTGATTTACCATATTGGGTGATTTGATACGGTAACGTAGTAAATCAATAAACCATGTTCACGTGAGGGTTATTTCGTACAATGAATAAGGTTAATTAATTTACCATATTGGGTGATTTGGTATAGTAAACGATGGTTTATTATTTTACCATTCGATGATCTCACATAATCAATATGCTAAATCAACATAGGATTCATGATTACCATGAATCCGGGTTGCCAAGTTTTCTTATTATTTTAATATTTCTAATTTTGGTGTGAGATTTTAGGGGAGAGAAGATTTGGAGACACAGAGGATTAAAAGATTAGGAAAGAAGAAAATTTGAAAAATAGGAGAGAGACGTTAAGATAAATTAACAAAGATTTGGAAAGAGAAATATTTTGAAAACTAGGAGAGAGAAAGGGTGGTTTGGGGTTTATTTGAATTTGAGGATACAACTTAATTATTCAAACTAACTAATCCATTGGATTTATCAAAATTTGATAAAATTGAGCCCTTGATTTATCCATTGGTGAAGAGCTTTTATCAAATCTTTGATAAAATCGATTCAAGAACAACCCTTAGGGACATAAATAAGTTTCTCAAACAGAATGTCAGTTTAACATCCCCAATTTTTTTTGGGTAGTGCTAATGCCAAAACTATTTTTGATTGTGCCAAAACCATTTTTGATTGCGTCAAAACTCCAATGCATAAAATGCATGTACATTGCACATGCATTTTATGCATTGAAATTTTGTCACAATAAAAAAGGTTTTGGCATTAACATTTGCCTTTTTTTGTCCAAAAAAACAAGAAATTATTGTTTTTGTTAAACTATCGTTATCTTTATTTTATTATTGTTAGCATTGAACTACCAATGCTTAGTGAAGTAAATGAGAGTTCAATTTAATTTGAGAGTACGAGGCGGTTTGATAAAGTTGAAAGCTGAAAACTGAAAACTAAAAATTAAGTACTGAAAACTGAATGTTGAATTTATTAAGCTAATAAGCTGTTTGATATGTACTGAATCTTAAGCACTGAAAAAATAAGTTCTTTCTCCCTTCTCGAATGAATCACTTCTCTCTCTCCTTTTTCGTGGAGAGGCTGCACTTCTAGTGGAGGCATCATCACGATGATGGCTCCTTCTTTCTTTATCACGCTGCAGGAACTCGTCCGTGAGTGTAAATCCTTCTCCTTCTCTTGGAGTTGCTGCTTTAGGTCCTGAATTTCTCGTTCGCGTTGAGTGACTTCTCATGCCAGTTCTTCTGTCTCTTATTCTCTTTGATCAAGGCTGTCCTCACGCTCTCGATCTCTCGTTCGCCTGTGATCCTTCCTTCCTGGGGGGCTCTTCCCCCTCGCACGACAAGGAGAGGTTCCCCTGTCTCTTGATGGTGTTTTTGAGTGCCTTTGTTGCTCCTCAGATTTTGGGGAATCATCGATTACCAGACATGTATCCCTGAACCTTGGAATCTTAAGGATATGCCCTATATCAAATCTCTTTGCAGCGGGCTTCTTCTGTGGCGCCTTTGGAGCCGCCGAAATTCTTTCCATCTTTCCACCCTTTTTCGTGGTGTGCATAGGAGTCCTCTTAATGTCTTCTTCCACTGTATCTCGTCGGGGAGTTTGGATGATGGGCTCTGAAGCCACCATTGTTGACTGATTCCTTCTATACAAGGCTTTTCAAGCGTTTTCCCACAGAAGACGCCAATTGTACACAGATAAATCCATATAGGGTCTTGATCATGTGCTTCTTCACTGGAACCCTAGATTTGCAAGACAGACAAGGGTTAGAGCACCTTTGCCTCTCGTTGGCAAAAGCCCTCCGATACTTAAGCTAGTAATAGATTTACTAAGTAAGCAAAGAATAGTGTGTATGAGGAGTATTACAACGTACCTCTCTTCATGGGCATAATGTTGTATTTATAGGTCTAGATATTTGTTGATGAGGGCATCATGTTGCCCTTGTTTCCTGTTTGCTTTAAGAAACCTTTCTTAATAGAACTCTTCCTATTAGGAATAACGTTTCCATACACTGCAAGATCTCGTCTTGCAATAGAGATTCCTTCCATATAGGACTCCCTCCTATATGTGGTGCAATCTTAATTGCATTAGGATTACTTATGTTAAACCCGTAATTCACGGGATTGCCCGTTATCTTAATTTTTTAAGGAATGCAAAAAGTGGTTATTAAACCTACTTAATTACTTATTACTTAATTCATTCAGTTTTAAGCAGCTAGAGAGTAAATCTGGACACGGGGTTGCTGCTGTGCAGCACTTGCACAACACCTATTGTGCACTATCTGAGTCGTCCGTTGCTCAGCACATTTGCATCCAAACCGTTTGTTGTCATGCGTGCAAGATGAAATCTGGGCCGTCTATCTAAGCAACGGATGACTCAGATGGTGAACAACATGTGTTATGCGGGTTGCTGCACAACAACCACCCTAAATCCATCAAATCTAAGTTTCATAAGAATAGATTTTGCATATTTGTGAATTTTATTTGAGAAAATATTATTTACACTGCCGGTGTAAAATTCCCCTTTTCCACCACTGTCATATGTGGGTCTCACCATGAGTTTATTGTTTTAATCTGAACCGTTCATCTTGTTGGGCCCATAAAGTATTGTATCCATACAAAAAATCAATTTGATTGGACATCAATAGATATGTGGAATTTTTAATTTTGTTTGGCGAAATGGATGGTCAAGGACAACTTAACTTTAAAATCTATGACCACCCATTTTACAAAACAAAATTCAAATTTTGATATGCATGTCAATGTCCGATCAAGATGATTTTTTACAGGGATGAAGTACTTGCAGGTCCTACTAGATAAACGGTTTAGATCAACATTTAATTAACGATGAGGCCCACAAAAGTGGTGGTGGAAAACGGGGTGTAAATTACACCGGTGGTGTCAAGAATGTTCTCTCATTTTATTTTCAAATGGTAAACATATATATATTAAATCAATTCCATATATTTTTTCTAATGAAATGTCCAATTTGTTCCCATCTATCTTTTCCAATTAAAATTCCTATTCAAGCACCACAGTCCCCACCCTATCTCAAACCCTTGCCCTTCATTGCCCTCTAACAGGCCAAAATTTGAAAATTTAACCTTAAGGCCCTGCTTGGATAGGGGCAAAGTCTCCTTCCAAAAGTTATTCGGGGTGATAAGTGGGGACCCACGTCTTTGTCTTTGGTTTGGTAAGCCTAAAATCTTCCCCTCTTATTTTTCACCCTTCATATGTTTTCACCCCTTAAGGGGCTTTCTCCCTTATAACTTTTGGGCACCCCTGAGGCTACCCAAACATTATCCTCCTATAGAGGAGCGCAAAAAATGACGATTGTAACCCCCCTTAACGCCTTTGCCAAGCCCCATCCTCGATCTCTACCCTAAAAAAAATTCACAAACAAATACAAAAAACAAAATTAGATTCATCAGAAAATTGAAATCTAGTATTAGAGGGAGAAATCTGATACCAAAAAAACACAGAATCTGATAGCAAAATTTCACCATCCATTTTTTTTATAAAAAAAAAATAGAAATTTGATACCCAAAAACAAAGGGTTGACTGAAAATCCAAGGTGCTCCGATGGTGGTTTTGTTCGGATGGATTTCAAGGTCTCGCCGAATAGAACAACATTCCCTTCTGGCTTTGAGATCGAATCCCTTGTTATAACCTTCAATTTTGGGTTTGAAGATGAGATTGGGTATGGAGGTGGGGAAGAGAGAGAGAGAGACTGTCAATGGGCCAAAAAAAGAAAAGAAAAGAAGAGAATAAGAGATAATGCCTCGTTGTTGTCTGGAAAAATGATACTATATGGGAGAAATTACATTGTACCTCCTCTAACTAATTAGTAATACCTCCACCAGTTAAACATATTTATTTCATACTAAAGTTTTTTAAAAAAAATACAATTAAAAACTAAATTTAGATAACAACAACATTTAAAAAAACATTTTTTTAAAATAAAAAAATTAATTTTTCAATTAAATAAATTTATATAGCTTCAAACTAACCAAAATTAATTAAATAGATTAAGTTTTGCAATTATATAATTAATTTAACGTATAACCAAGTTTGGGACATCACAAGGGTAAAAGAGTTATTTGACAGCTTTTTCCATTATCTACCCTCTCTTATTTATAAATCATCCAAACCAAGTTAAAAGTTATTCCCCTGTTTAATCCCTGATTCAAACTATCTAGTTTTTTTTTTATCTTCCTCCATAAACATCACATCAATATGGGCCAATTCTCTAAAAGTAATTACCCCTTTTATCTTATCCCCATCTATAACTTATTCCTCTGGAATTTTAGCACCATCCAATCAGGGCCTAAACTATTTCCCCTCTCCAATGGTTAAAAATCTCTATACCTGCCTTCAAAAAAAATCTTTGGACCCAAATAACATTTGGGACTACAATCAATGATTTATTAATGAGATAAACTTCTTTACGGTTCAGACGCAAACAAACCATGGGTTTGCGCCACCATGGGGTTTGCATGCAAAATTATGTATCAAGTTGATTTTTGGTTAAAAAAACGGGCGGTTGTGGACGTTTTAACTTAAAAACTATTGAAGAATCTAGACCGTCTATTTTTTATACCAAAATTCAACTTTTTGACAAACCTATCGATGTCCGATCAAGCTGATTTTTCACATGGATACTTGATTTTACCGGCCCTATAAGGTGAACGGTTTAGATTATTGCAATGATTGCATGGTGAGACCGACAATTATTGGAAATCCGTCTCTTTATTAATTCACCGAAAAGAGAGCACGTAGGCTACGTGGCAGCTACGACAGATCCTAATTCCTACAGATGCAATGGCGGTGGAAGATAGATGAAATGAAGAATTGAAGATGCTGCGGGAGAACGTTAGAAAAGGAAAAGGATATTGAAAAGTTATGCTCTGGTTGGTGAAAGAAAAGAAGAAAAGGCAATCAAAGAGGAGAGAGAGAGGTGCCGTTGGATGAATTCAATCTCAATCACTCAGCGGCGAAGCCAAAGAATCGAAGTCGGAGAAAGAAATTTTGATTCGATAATTTTTTTCAAGACTAAGTCTAGTCATTCGAGTTTTAATGGGACAGTTTTGATAACTCAAAAAATTAATCTTGAGTATCGTTAATTATTATCATATGACTTGACAAATGCAGTATTGTCATTGCAAGGGATCATTCAACATAATTTAGTGTTGTTAACATAAAAATTGTTCTTACTACTTTTTTAATTATTTTCAAAATTTTATAATTTTCTTAGGAATATTTATAAAAAAGTATGTAAAATATATACTCCAAAACAGGAAATTGGAGGGGTGCCCCTATATAGCTCCTTCCCTGCAATACCGTGAAAATGTGTTTATGTGGAGTCCATACTGTCGTGAAATGTAATATAGATTTTTATACAAAGTCATCTAACAGTTTTTATTAATATTACAATCGATCATTGTTATCTTGGCAACTCAGGTTTGAGACTAGGTTTAGATGGGCGTGACCATTAAATGAGGAAAGCTGTGAGCAAACTAGGTTGAAT
The DNA here is from genome assembly GCA_022606695.1 of Vaccinium macrocarpon. Classification (NCBI taxonomy): domain Eukaryota; kingdom Viridiplantae; phylum Streptophyta; class Magnoliopsida; order Ericales; family Ericaceae; genus Vaccinium; species Vaccinium macrocarpon. The sequence goes on from CM040175.1 coordinate 11,943,805, forward strand.
CTTAGAGTTACTACAATCCGTTAACACCTTCCAAGTAGGGGATGACAAGTGGTTTTAGGACAGTTTACCACCCTTCTCTATTCCCTCCCTGGCTAGGTTAATTTTCTTTTACTACTATTTTCTCAAGATTTAGCTAATACTATGTGTTTTTTTTTTAACCAAGAAAACTTATATTATTAGATTAAAAAAAAAGGACGCCACCGGACTGAAAATCCAAGTAAATAAATAAAATATAAATGCCGCAAAACTGTATAGCACTGACAATGGAAACCACCAATCCGCTTGGATGTGGCTGGAGGAAGATGACAGAAATATATAAGCATCTGAAGCCCCACATCTTTTTGTTCCACCCCAGACGTAGCTGTCAGGCAACACCGCCGCTGCTACTGGAGAACCCACAAATCCGGCCGCCAAGCTCAAATTTGAGAGCCAGAGGTCCTAAATCAGTATATCTAGGTCACCACCTTCCAAAAATGATGGGTAATGGGAGAACTTCTCTCGTGAGGATGAGAGTCTCAACTGCCACACAACCATGGAAGAAATAGGAGAGGAAAGAAAACTGGGAGGAAAAGCGAATCGGGTAGGGGGAAGGAGAAGGGAGAAGGAAGGAAGAGAAGGGGAGGGGGCTGGAAGAAAGGGGGAAGAGAAGGGAAGATGGAGGCGGTGGGGAAGAAGGGTGACCCAGCTACTCTTTCTCTCTAGAAGGCTCTCGGCCTCTCCCTATGCTTTTTGTTTCTTAAGTTCACATTACTTTGTCGATTATTTGATATGTGTGTTATGATCTTTTGCTTATCTTAATGCTCTGTTTATTTTTGTCTCCTTCTCAACATCGCAATATTTCACTCCTCCTAGAATTGCCCCTTAGCTCATTACTTCTCATCTCGGGGGCCAAGGAGGAGTGAACTACTATGTCGAGAAGGACAGGGGTTGATTTGATCATTAATGTAGTGATGTCTACTCCCAAGCCGAAAAACGGTGCAAGCATTTTATGCATGCCGGCGGGTACGTCCGTAGCCTTTGAGGTGTCTTGATTCTTTGAGCCCTACATTTTCCCAAATCGATGAGTTTATAAGGATAAAGTTAAGTTCTCGTGTAGTTTTTCTTTCTTGCTATTTTAATGTGAATTTCCCTTGGAAATATATATGGTCTCAATTGAGTGTGCAAAGTTAGTAAAGCTTATGGCCGTGTTCGTTTCAGAGTTTTGGGCCAGTTTTGATCCTGTTTTAGTTTTGCTTATATCATAATTTCTCTCTTTCTCTCTCAACTTATTGCACCTGTTTACATCATCAAAACTAAACTAAACCTATTAACTGAACGGGGCCTCTATCATTCTTGGTACATTAATGGCCATTTCGCCTCCTAGATAGCGGCGAGCGTCCAAATCCTAGTATTGACGATGAGATGACTATTATGAACTTGACAGCCATTGGTGAGGTGACATTAGGTTTCCTTACAGTAATCTCTTTCATGAGGCCATCCTTTGCTGTTGAAATAGCCCATTTTCAAGGGATTGAGAACTTTAAGCTTGTAGTAGTATATCGGATTGATGCCCTATATGTCTTTTAGGCATCAATATATATGTAATCTGTTACTACATTTAGGCTCAGTTTTTTAAAAGATTTTAGCACTCAGGTGCTAAAATTATAATATCAAATCAAAAAATGAAGTGGTTTCATGTATCGTTTTCCCTTTTGTTGCACCAAATTAAAATACATAAGGAGTACTTTAATTTGGTGTGAAAAAAAAAATCGGAAAACGATACACCAAACCGCTTCATTTTTTTTTGATTTAATATCACGATTTTAAAGACTAATCTTTAAAATCTTTTTGGAAACTTAAAACTTATTTTTATTTTCTTCTTTTAATTTGGTACATCGACATGATTTTTCTCGTCACACAATCTCATGTTCCTTTCGAAATAATAGCAATGATGGAAAATTATTAAATTGGGTACCCTGCAATATGTAAATGTTTTTGGTATGCGTCCAAAAGAAACTCACGTACACATGCAAGGTTGGACCAAATCAATATCGAAAAGTGTATTTCATTATTTCCGCATGACCCACATCACAATATAAAAACTCGGTAGAGGATATACCAACGGTATATATCTTATGATGCTAAGATATTTTTATATATATACTGGAGTTTAAGCCACAATTTAAAACATACAGGTTCAGAACAAGCCATGTCCCTGTCAACTGTCAAAAAGAGAAAACAGAAAAAAAAAAAAAAACTGTCTCACACACTCTTTGTGATGGGGGCTCTAGTTTATGGATCCTTCAAGTAACAGCCCCGTGTTCTGTCACTAAAACCATTATTTGGCCCGTCCAATAATAGTTTGAAATGTTTCATTTCAAATGGTGATTTTAAAATTTTTCGTAGTTTGTTACCGCTAGTTTGATTTTAAGAAGCATTAGCGGTTGATTTAAAGAAGCAAGGATGCTTCTTCTTTTATTTTTTTCCATTGTACTCCATCTTTTTGGTCCTAGAAGCAAGGGTCGCTTGAATCAGCAAATTGTTATGGCTAGTTTGGCGTAATAAACCATTTACTTATTTTATTGTCTTTATGTTTGATTTAAAGAAGCAATTGATTTAAAGAAGCAAGGATTGCTTCTTCTTCTTTTTATATTGATCTTTTTGATCCTCAAAACAAGGACAAATAATTTTTGTCTTTATTTAAGTTTAAATTATTTTAATATTTGTTAGTTTTACAACAAATTATTTTGGATTATTCATGTTTTTCAACGAGAGAAATTTAAAAAGTACAAACTTATGCTCAAAACAATTTTTTTTTAAATAAAGACAAGTTATACAGATAGATTTTTGCAATATTTTTTCTTTACTCAAAAAAATTTTAGAGCATAATTTTTATATTCTTCTTGTGAAAAAGACCTATTAATCTGCAAAAAATTGACACAAAACTAATAAATATGAAATTTTTTGAATAAAGATAATAAAATAATCCAAATGACTTTCATTATAAGCCAAATGTAGCCTGAATTTGCTAATTCACGCCAAACATAGTCTAAGCAAGGACTGCTTAGGTAATGTAAAACTTGTGTGCTAAGTTTCCCGTTGGTTGAAAATTTTGCTGAGCTCATTGCATGGAAAACATATACTCCATCTGTCCTAAATTACATGTTCTTTTTGGGTTTTCATGCATTTTGCACGTAAAATCTAATGTAGTGGCATTCATTTTTTTTCAAATTTTTTTACACTAATTTAAAGATCTCATTGAGTAGAAAAAAATGGTGTAAATTTTTTTTTAAAAATAATTCTCATGAACACATCATTTTTTGTGTGCAAAATGCACGCTTCTTCAAAAGGGGCACAACTATAGGACGTAGGGAGTACCATATAAATAGGGGCGGATGCAGATTTATTTATTATTTTTTTGATTGGCAGCGGGTGCAGAAATTTTATTCTATCGCTGAGAAAAATGTATGAAGATTTTGTTGTATACAAAATGCTATGTGGAATACATACATACATACATATTTATTTATTTATTTATTTTGGTTGAATAAGTTACAGGGCCTAGTTTATTTTGTCTTATTGAGCTACATGATCTACTTACTTACAAATTTAAATGAATATTCATTTACTCAAGATTTGTAATCCGCAAACACTCTTATAAATAAAATTTGCAAAAAATATACCACAATAGTGCATTTTGTATACTAGAGGGCCGCCCCCATATGTAATAGCAAATTTTCTGCATCTCATAACTTGACACTCGCATTCCTTTTTCTTATGTATATCTTCTACATTACCCCTTCATGAGCGAAAAAGTAAATTAGCAAAGGGTACTTCACATGAATAAAGATGAAGAAAAGAGTTCGAATAGCAAAAAAATTAAATGAAAGTAACAAGCGATTCCACTACTGGTAATCAGGGATGGAGCTAGAGGGGGCAGTAGGAGCGGTCGCCCCCGCAAAAAATAAAAAACCCTCTCGTATTATATAGAGGAAAAAAAATTTCTATGAATTATATAGGCTCAGTCCTGTAAAATATTTTAGAAAAAATATTCGCTCATGCATGCGTAATGAAATTTCTGGCTCCCTCTATAACTGCCACCGAGCCGACATTCCGGTATCACTACCAAACTATTCCCACATAGACATTCTTTTCTTGATCCATGGAAGACCTTTTTTTTTTATATTGATGTGCCAATATTCCAGTGGTTTTATACTTTCATTGATACACATGTACACAAAACAATAACATAGAAGTGAGTCAAGTAACATCTGTCCTTCATCAAAGGATTAGGATTAGAAAGTCACGAAAGAGGGTAACTTTTTCATATACAGGCACCAGATCACTATCACCTTGTTCGGTTGGGTTTTTGAGAACCCGGTCTTGAGAACTCATTTGTCAAAAAAGGGTTTCAAGAGTTGTACGAAAATTTGCTATGGGTCCCTCCCATGTTTGTTTAATTTGATGTGGGTCCCTCCCATTTTTGAAAGGAAAGTGATGGGTGAGGGAGGAAGATTAGTAGGGCCCGGCCCCAAGTGACACGTCATGGATTAGGTAAATTGTAGGCAGCTTAAAAAAGAAAAAAAAGGGCAGAGAACTCTCTTTGAAAACCGAACAAGGATGGGTTTTCCAACCCTATCTCAAAAACCCAAACGAACTAAACCTACTTTCTCAGTTTCTCTCCTAGCCAAAGAAGGGGTCACCCCATTCAGACTTGTACGTACAAAAGAAAACTCACACCGATTAAAAACCTAAATACCAATAGTAGCAAAGCTGGCAAGCCCATCGATTTGATTAGCCATTGTTCCACCACTGCCACCGCCTTTCTTCGTTGGAGAACCATCACTGCTACCACTGACAAAATCTGAACCGACGACTTAGTAATTAAGGGGAAGCTAAGAGAATTAAACCCAGATTGCAGAAACACAATCCATAGCTTAATCAAGAACCATATTTCGCGTTTAACATTCTTTTTTCAGATTAATCAGCTATTGAGCATCAATAGTACTCGCTCCGTATCATGTTACCTCTCTTTATCAAATTAGTGTGCAAAAATTTAAATCAATATGCATTATTTTACGAGAATATTCTTTTCGACCCCAAATGAGATGGAATATTGCTCATGTTAATGCCATTTGTCGGCTTATCTCGAACTCACTTTGAAAATTCAACCACCTCAAATTTTAGAGTTCGGCGAGAACATTAATCTAATCGTGACACAAAACTGTGTTTTTATCTCTTGTGTGGGATACGCTTAGCAAATCCATAGAATTCAATCGAATATTAAAAAGCATACCTTTGGAAAATATTCCAAAATACCATTCCCTACTTGACCCGTTACTCGTTAACACATTGATCGACCCCACTGCCTCTTTTAACTTTTTAACCTTTCCTGTGTACCCAACAAGACGTTTCCAGGGAATATATTCTCTCCGTACCATATCTCTTTTTACCCTTTCAAACCCTTGTTTCCGGGTCGGGATGGACCCACGATTGTGATCTGATTTGTTCCAGTCACCGTACGTGAAAAAATGACATGTCTGCAAAAAATCAGTTCGAAATCAAGGAATATGCGAATAAATTGCATTTTATTGTGTAAATGATAAGGCTTAAGGGTAAAGTATATATGCCATTTATTCGATATTGTAAAGTGTAACACGTACGCGTATATATCGATATTCAATTAACTTATTTTTTTGCAACTATGTTTTTATCTGCATGTTCTCCAAGAAGAACAGTTTAGATTCGGATTATGAGTTTGGGATAAGTCCACAAAATAAAAGTATGGAGGTATGAGCGCATCTCCGGTGGAGGTGGATTTTCTCTATTGCATTTCACACACGCTTTCTACCATTACATTGACAATTTTCAAAGGGGAGCTTCTATTTACTACCTTTTTTTGACTTCATACAACCTGTTTGCAACATACAACCCTAATGAGGTGGCAAATCTACAAATTTGCTTGATACAACCATGCACATTTCCAAAATTGCCCCTTATTAATTTTTGCCAAATCTACAAACCCACTCCCACTTAAAACCCTTTACTATTTCTCTTCCCTCCTCACATAACCCCTGACAGACGACCTCCATCACCATAATCGATTCTTGTCCTCATTGATCGACCCATCCATGGCGATGACGGCAACGGCGAGCACCCATCCAACTGATCTACTCTGGTACTATTCCTCTCTCCCTCTCTCTCTCTCTCTCTCTGCTCTTTTTGCACTATTTCATATGCAGTACTCATGCATCTGTGCATCTACGTTAAATGGATCACAAAATGGAATAATGTACATACTCATCAAATTAAATGGACCATTCCAAGACCACAAAATGGAAGCAACAGTAGCTAGAAGAAGAAAAAGAACCGGATCAATGTTATTTAGTTAAAATAGAAACTTGGAAGACCATCCCGAATTTTTTTTATCTCCAACCCACTGAAAATGAGTTCAGAATTGACAAACAAAATGCCCTAGAAAACTTTATATGTGTGGGGTTTCCTTGCAATGTGAAAATCACGAACTTTAAATTGTAGTATAACATGAAGTAGTTATTATTGTGCACACCATATGTTTGAAGAAATGCTAGTCACTTAGATGGGCATTTTGTGTACCAAGTAAATTTTTTTTTCTTGTGCATTTAGTAAACTTGTTCAAAGTTTTACTTCGTTCATGATTTTTGGAACTTGTTAATAATTTTTTGTGGATTGTGTACCAAGTATAATTATGATTTTACTTCATTCATGATTTTTACTTCATTTATGATTTGTGTACCAAACATAATTATGTCGTTAATAATTTTTTTGTAGACACTGCATTGTGGCAAGTTTTACTTCATTTTTTGTAGACACTACATTGTGGCAAGTTTTACTTCATTCTGATGATATTGATTTATGTTCTTTTTGTCTTTTGGAATAAATACTGGTGTTATTATTAACAACGAGGGGTTACAATGAGAAGTTGGAGTTTTCTTATACAATGGACCACTTTATTTAATTGCATTCACACATTACATGAATTGGGTTTGGTGAGATCCTTCTATTTGCTTGTGCCATTTTGGAGTTGTTGTATACTTGATTAGAGACAACATGAAATATTATTTGCTTTAGAGTTGGAATTTTATTTCATTTGTTATTTGTTATTTTACTTTACTTTACTTTACCTGACTGAAGTTGTGTATGTCAAACAAACAAATATGGCCCACCAACGGCAAACAGCTTCTATTCAGCGACGCAAGGCCTCAGAGGCTAGTCAGGCTATTGGACAAAAGACCAAGCGTGCTCATGGTCGGTTTGCCCTCCCTCGACAACAACCCGAAGAGGGTCAATTGGAGGAGGTTGAAGAGCAGGGCGAGGAGGGCCAATTCGAGGAGGCGGAGGTTGAGGAACATTTCGAAGAAGGTCACGAGAGATGTCCCGTGGGAGTGCCATCCGGATTTTGCAGAGTGACTGAGTAGGTACTCCCACTTTAGGGCGTCTCCTGATGCGGGTGCAGGTGAGGTGAACATTGATGGTAGCGCTACCGATGGTCTCAAGTTAGCAATTATAACACAAGGAGTTGACAAGGTATTCACTGAGGGACTACCACCATTTAACATGCGTGACGCTTTGCGGCACATATCGAGAATCTTACAGCCTACAATCAGGGGAGAGCCTAGGACACCACGTACGACAAAGGGTGTCACCTATGGTAGATGCACAGATGCTACTTGAGCACTGTGTTTTATTTCTTTAACTATGTGGTTGACTATATGTGTATGGATAGACTTTATGGATATTTTTTGACTTTGGTTATCTATGGTTAGACTTATCTATATTTTGTTAGACTATGAAAATTTTATGACTTTGGTTATGTTTGTATAATTTTATGGTGGTGGTGGGCACAATCGAATAATTTCAGGTCTTTGGTTTTGGCACATTCGGATATTAACTCCCGAAAATAAACATATAATTCGGATACAAGCTACCGAATTATGCCCAATATTGCGGATATTCACTACCATCACCAATTTCAGGTCTCTGGATCTGGCATAGTCGGATATTAACACCCGAAAATAAACATATAATTCAGATACAAACTATTGAATTATGACCAATATTGCGGATATTAACTACCATCACTAATTTCTGCTCTCTGGATCTGGATTGGAAATGTTCGGATATTAACTACCGAAATTTTGCACAAAGTTTAGATATAAACATCAGGTTGTATGAGTAATTTTTGGGTATTAACTCCTGTTTGCAACTTCTGTACAAAATTAGTCATTCAAATTAAAGTGCATGTCATGAAGCCTGTGCGCACGAGACCCGTATGAATTAAGTACTAAAATTATTAACAAAATAAGTTTAGTACATAGTACATCAACATAGTTTGAATGACTATGTTGATGTATGAAATTCCAAAGTTCGTCAACACAGTACATCGAAAGACAAAGTCCATGAAATAAGTACTAAAATTACAATTTCCATCATCATAATACATCCATCAATTAGTGGTGCTACTCAACAATGTCAAAACTCTCTGCAGTTGCTATGATGGAGCCAATTATCCTTCTAAATTGTTCGATTCTACTACGAAATGGTGCTTCCCATCCAGTTGCATACGTTTCCAGGTATCTTAGCCAATTCAACTCTATCGGTGGCATGGGGAAACTCGGCCTCATTACAGCTGGCATCACCTTAAAATAGACCAGAGCAGAAGAACATTAGTGTTAACATTAGTTCTTGCACTTTGGATTTAAACTCCCGAAATTTGGTATATTTTCAGTAGATAACTACCGAATTGTGCCAATAATGACAAACATAAATTGTCAAAAAACTAGAACCATTTCGGTAATTATGAACTGAAATGACTATTTAGTTTTCATATTAGTTTTTACACGTCGGATTTAAAATCCCGAAATTATGTATAATATTCGGTACATAATTACCGAAAATTGTACAAATTATTTTGGACATAAATTCTCAAAAATTAGAACAATTTCGGAAATTAACTACCGAAATGTAGTGAAATTTTTGGGATTGTGGTATCGTTTCGAATGAACAACGATTGAAAAATCGAAAAAACCAATGGGTTAACTCTTCGATCGTTTTTTGGTCGAAAATCTTTATTCTGGGATACCATACTCACTCTCCACCTCCATGTTTTCCTCAAACTCATCCATGGTCTGTATTTGTTCATTCATTGGTAAATTTGGAGTTACAAATTGCTCCAATACTTTTTGGAGCTCTTCTCCCAAATCTAGTGAGGGATAAGATCCCTCCATTGATTCAACAAGTTCTTCATTGAAAGAGAGGAGAGATGAGGGGCGGGAAAAGACAATGGAGGTTAATGGCTGGAGGAGGAAGAAGCGGAGGAAGAGGGGGTTTTTTGATGTGGGAGGGAGAAGAGTGAGTAAACACTGATGAAGGAAGAAGAAGATGAACTGGATTGGTACTAGCAATTGGGAAAAAGTGGGATAGGTTGGTATAAAGTAATTTAAGGGGCTAAATAGTATTTTTCGCGAGGAATGAAAATTTTGATATTTATTTTGTATGAGTTGTACCGAGGAAAGAAGGTTGTAACTGGAAGCCTCTTTTCAAAGATACTCTAACCCCTCTCTCTCTCTCTCTCTCTCTGTCTCTCCACAAGTCACTACGCATATATTCCCTCATCTTCGTTAATCATCATGTCCACTCTTTCTCTCTCTATAAATAATCCTTCTCTCTCTCCTCTCCCTCCCTCCTTTCCTCCCTCCCCTACGCCACAATCTTATACTACCATTGCAAGTTTGCTACAATTCTCAGGGCTATTTCTCCTCTAAGATCACACCAACCCATTTACCCACACCTCGCAAACTCTCAATTTTTACGGTCAAACAGAAGATCCAATCGTAATTTGACTCAAAGATCTTCTTTGACTGCAGCAGCTAGCACTAGCAGCAACATGGCTATTACAGACATAAGACACAGACAAGGGGAAGAAGAATCTCCTCTTTTGCTTGAATCAGAAGTGAAGTGTTCTTCTAGGCCTTTTCGCCGTATCGCTCTCTTTGTTGAGCCATCTCCTTTTGCGTGAGTCTCTGATTGTCTCTGGCTTGTTACTAACTCTAAATAATTGTGACCCATTTGATTTACTTGCCTTATTTGATGGTTTTGAGTTTGGTTTTGTTGTGAACTCTATGTGTTTGAAGCGTTAACTCTGAGAGTATGAGGTTGAACTATGAACTACTCCCTCCACCCCATTATAAGTGCTCCTGGGGGATTCTAACTTTTTAAATTATTGCTTTAGATTTTCAAAATTAACCTTTGAAATTGTGAAGTTCATTAAATCTATTTAAATTTGCTTATATCTTTTCAATATGGATTAAAATAAATATTTAATATGGATTTTTTTTATTATTTATCTCAGTTATTTTTATCATACGAAGTTTTGAAAATTATGAAAAACATTGTAAATTAAAGGATATAGACAATTGAAAATGACACGAATATAAATATTGGACAAACCAATTAGTTTGAAAGAGAATTTTTAAGAGTAAAACTGGAAGTTTGGAATGTTTTGATAGTTGGTTTAGAAATGAGACATTTTAAATAGAAATGACACTTAAAATGGGACAAAAGGAGTATTTGTTAGAGCATCTTCAGCCTTCGCCCCCACCACTCAAACTTAAAATTTGAGTCAAATCCCTAAACCTAGGCCACCACATATACCAAATTGAGGTGGTGTTCCACTAACAAAAAACTGAGACAGGTCATTCTCTCCCAATACATCACATAAAAAACCGTGAAAAACCAGTTTTTTCAAAAAACCATCTTTAGTGGAACACGCCCTGAGTTTTACTTGAATTTTTACTCAAATCTCAAATTTAGTTTGAATTTCGCAAGCTCCCTGTCGAATTTACGATCATGCCATTAATTGAAATTTTACTCAAATTATTGTTTAAATGTGATGAGTTTGCCAATTAGAGTGCTTCATATCAAATCGAGCTTTATTCAAGTTTGAGTCAAATTTTAAGTAAAGGGTTGGAAATGGTCTTAGTTGTTAATTTGAACTGTATTTTTCTTCTTAGTTGGTAATTTGCAATGTGACTGTAATTGAGGAATCTTAGCACGGGTTCTGGATAAACCACTAATTTTTGGGACTTTTTCTGCCTCAAATTTGCGCGGGTGAGGTGGCCAGTGGCCTGGTTTACATTCTTTTGGCACAGGAGTGCTTAAAGTGTGATTTTGTACTTATGTGGAAAATCTACAAATTGACTCTACCAGCTGTTATTAGCATGACTTGTAATTGCTTGGTTTAAGTATGGAGTTCTTTTAATAAGTACGTGTATTGTCTTCTCTTTGACGTTTGGATTTATGACATCAGTACTTCAACTGTATCTCTGATTGGTCTTTTGTTACCGGATTCTGATGCTTGAATTTTCTAAGATAGCTATTTGACTGTAATTGCACATACTATGTATTTTCACGGGCTTTATGGCTTATGTCAATGATTAGGAGCCACGATTTCCCGTCATTATTTTGGATAGTTGAAATGTGATAACCAAATATTGTTTGTTGGTGTGCGGTTTTTGGATACCATGACATGGTAGGGTACAATCATCTTTATTTTTTGTACTTCTAAGTTCCATCTTTTCTATTTTCCTGTTAATCTGCAATTCCTTTTTCAAGCAATGATCTGTCTCACGTTGTAACCTTTTCTATATCACATTGTCTTTTAGTTTGGGACTGCAAATACATTTTGGGTATGCTCCATTAAAAGGCACCGAAACTCCGATTAATCACACTTCGAACGCTCACTATCTTGTTTAGTACATGATGCTACTTTCAATTAATAAGCCTTCTGAGTTTTCACTTTTATCTTGGGGCACATATGTTGTACTTAGGTGCACACTCAGATTTCCTTTTTGAGCACATTGCTACTGAATTAAACTTGAAGTTGCGATCGTAATAATCCTTTCTAACATTGTCCTCATCAGCCATTCGGCCCATTCATATCATTTTGATTCCATTTTTCAAATTTTATACCATCTTAAAGAAGAAAATCCTTTCACAAGAATGAAAAAGTTGAGATATTTCACAGAAAGTCATGACTCCCTGCCTTCTGCAGGTCTTCACTTCAAAGAGATATTCAGATGTGATTTTAATATTACATTATTAACCAAAATTTGACCGTGCTTAATTTGGTGGTTCACTAACCTCTTTGTGTGCACATAAATCAAAATGATTCTTGGGTCTGCCCTCTCTGATGCCTTTTGGCTTTGATTTGAGGGCATGATTCTTTAGCAAACGCGACGGTATAGGGGGACCACTGTTTCAGTGATATTCTGTGAGCAGCCACTTTGTGCATTCATTGCCAAAGGTTAGGTCTATCTCCAATCCATCTGTTTCAGTGGTATTCTGGGAGCAGCCACTTTGTGCATTTATTGCCAAAGGTTAGGTCTGTCTCCTATCCATCCCCCGCCCATACCCCCTAATTATTAGGGACATAATGAGTTTTGTTATTGTTGTTGTTGTTGTTGTACTAACCTCTTTGTGTTTTATTAATTTTGCAGTTACGTGTCCGGTTACAAAAACCGGTTCCAGAATTTCATTAAATATCTGCGGGAAATGGGAGATGAGGTACATTCTGGTAATTCCCCTAAAAGTTCATCTTGTTGGAAATAGTGATGTCTTGGAGTGGAACATTTTGATTATTACCATGTCAGCTTGAACTTGGCTCACTGGAAGCTCGGCCTTATTAATTAATTTGACTTGACCTTGTGGTGGAAGTGGCTTGGTTTTCGACTCTTTATCCAGTAAAGAAGGTCAAGACTTTATCATTTTGAACCTTATTTAGGTTTGCTCTGATAAGTTTTAGCTTTTGACATTTCAGCATTACTGATTGGACAAAGTTATCAGACTTGTCCAATCTTGACTAAACTCGGCCTCTTATTGCATTAAAAGTCTTAGACTTGTAGGTTGGACTAGTTGTGATAATATTCTCTCTGTGGTTTCCGTTGAGAAATCAAGGGTTAATTTTTACGTGGTTGAGGCGTGTCTATGTTACATGGGCTTTTTTGAAAATGTGTTCAGGGTAGTACAAATGTCATGAACACTTGGAAAGCGTTGATGGTATGGGTCCACAAGTGTCTAGGAAGACGAGTTTACGATATAGCTTATTATATTATGAGTGAAATGCCGAAATGCTCTACATCACGTTTGAAGCGCCATTTTAAGAAAAACAAATATTTTCTGTCCATGGCTGCTTAGACGCCAACACCTTGCACCTATACACAATTCCATGCAATACATGCGTCCCTCAGAAGCTTGTCAATAATTGGCCCAAACCTTTCTTTTGACTTTGCCTTTCATGTTATTTACACGTTATGTATTTGAGCTTCTATTTTGTCATAGTGTCATAAATGTTCACATTTTAACTGCTAAATGGCTTCTCGGAATCTATTCTAGGTGCTAGTTGTCACAACGCATGAAGGAGTGCCTCAGGAATTTCTAGGAGCGAAGGTGATTGGATCTCGAAGGTTGTTTTTATTATTATTTAAAATTATTATTATTATTATTATTATTATTATTATTATTATTTATTTATTTATTTTTTTTAAAGATATCTGTAGTTGCATTATTCTCCTACGTATTGTTTTGTTTTCACTTGCATAGTTGCATTTTAGTGCCTCAATTTTCTTCTTCTAATACAAAATTGCATCTTTGCCTTGGCTATCAAGGCAAAACAAGAGATTCTAGACTAATAAAGTTCTTATAGGTACCAATGTTGAGGTTTTGAGTTTTTGCTATCTAGTCAAGGTGGGATAGTCTATCTAACTACTACAAGAGGGGCAAGTGCTTGAACATGTGATCATGCAATCATGAAAAATAAAGGAGTGGAAGTAAGTCGATAACTTTTTTGGTCGCTAAATGAAAAGCAGCAATCATGTCCAGGATTGGAATTGTATCTTTCTCAATTCGAAGTTGAATACAATTCAATCAGTTTCATTTCATCAATGTTACTTGATCTGCTTGCTGCTAAAATTTCTAGAGTCTATGATAAATGTATAAACCACCTTTGTAGGATGCTCAACAATCAAGTAGCCAAGTAAGCATGTGGGATATGGGGTGGGTTGTCTTCGGAGGTTGGACAGCTTTCAGTAAGCATATTCACTAATACTAGTTTACTATATTCCTATGCATAAAACTTGAATACTATTCATGAAATGATATAGTTACCATGTAAATGTTGCTTTGCAAAGAGAAGAATACGTTTATTGCATATGGAAAGACTAAATTATTACAAGACTAATAAGGGGGTTATATAGGCTAACCCTTTTAACCTTGGCAAAACCCTATTAATACAAATAGACTAAGCTACCCTTAACATAAAAGATAAATAACAATATGGGGAGCCCTAATTTACTTCACAGTAAACACCATTTTACCCATGGTAATAAGAGCGTAACGTACTATGAAATACGACATTTCCTTGGCCTTGGATTTGATGAATCTGACACTCTGGCACATATGTGCATGAAAAGCCTTTTCCCAAGTTCATGTAACATAGCTTGTAGTCTTCTCATGATTATGTGGATAATGATCATTCTGAGCATTTGCAGATTTTAACCTTCCACTGTATATTTTAAATCCATCTTAAACCATAAGTGGACAGAAGTGCGGCAATATTTAGTGTTGAAACCCAGTTCTCGATGTGTGGTGCATTTTAATGTACTTATCCAAAGGGATATATTTCCTTCACTGATATACCATGACGGCTATTCCTTATGGAAAAGTAAATGCCCTTAAAGTGTTTATAGACTCCTTAAACAGTACTTTTTGACTTTTTGTACTATTTATTTACAAGTAATGGGAAGTGACATTCACCCTCCATTTTAAACCACTCATTAGGTGGCTGTGAGAGGCTCAAAGTGAAGAAGATTGTTTTTCCGTAGGCTATCTACCTTGTTTCCTTGCACTTTATCTTCTGGTCTTTTGGTTAAACCTGCAGATGGTTGAACCATGTATGCCATTACCGGTCAATTGTCATGAATGGATGCATCCTATTCGTTGGCTAATTTTTTTTTTTTTTGAACGGCCTTATTCGTTGGCTAATGGTTTGTATCTACAACCTTTGGAGGAGTTCACTTACCCTATTATTTTTCAGCTTTCCCTGTCCCTTTTACCAGAATGTGCCCCTCTCCCTTGCACTTAGTCCAAGAATAATCTCAGAGGTTGCCCAGTTTAAACCTGATATAATCCACTCGACATCCCCTGGTATTATGGTACGTCTTCTATTTGCTCCTCTCTCTCTCTTGACAGCTTGTTTAAGTTAGCTTGCAATGCATCACTGACAGTTACTCTTTGTACCTGTAGGTATTTGGTGCTCTCATTATTGCTAAGCTATTGTGTGTTCCACTAGTGCTGTCGTATCACACACATATTCCTGTGTAAGTAGGATTCTGACAGTTAATCTTGTAGATAGAGTTCTTAGCATGCATGCCACTCATGTATATTACTTTAGTTGACAGTTACAAAAAGTTGTAAAAGAAAGGAAGAAAAAGAGAAGAAAACCTCCTGAGATTTCTCTTGGTCCATTACCACCACTGTGTTTGGTTGTCAGTCTAGAGAAAAAAATTTGGATAAATATTTTTGAGATAGTGTTTTGGTTTGGTTTTTGGAAATGGTTTTTTGAGTAATGATTGGAGAGAGAAATGATTACTAATTAGAGAGAGGGGTAATTAGTGGAGAGAGATAGAGAGAAATGAGAGTAATGATTGGAAAGAGGGGCAATGAGTAGAAAGAGAAATGTGAGTAATGATCGGAGAGAGAAGAAAAGCAGGGGAAAATTATTTTCGGAAATTTTTTCAAAAATGGAAACCATACCAGGTGCATGTCTTTGACTCGAGGGTAGTCGGCATGGCATAAATCGAAGATTGGGTGGGTGAAAATTACTAGTGGGGGCAATCCAGATGCTTCTCATAGGCCTGGTTAAGTGGTTAGGAACTTGGCGCACGAAATATTTCCAAGAAAAAAATTGTCGAGTGAAGGAGGTCAAGGACAGTGAAATAGATAGTCTTCTGAATTTTGTAAGAAAATTATATAGTAGTAGTTTAATTTGCTAGGGAAGTTTGATCACAAAATAATGTTTCCTGCAAAATCTTGGTACTTTTTGTTAGGGGTGAGCACAGGTCGGGTTGGGTTGGGTTTGGCACCCACCCACACCCGACCCAATTCTGTCGAGTTAGATATTTGTGGACCCGAGACCAACCCACTACACTAGGAACCCGTCCGAAAAATCATTATCGGATTACCGGATTGGGTCTGTCGGGTTATGCGAGTTGCGCCAACACCAGGAAAGGAAAAAAAAATTCCAAAACATAGTGTGACGAGAGAGAGAGAGAGAAACAGAGATCGAAGACGAAGAGAGAATCTTTACAAAGCATCAAAACTTGAATTCCCAAAAACATCATGCTCAATAGACTCTAGAACTTTGAAAACATCAAAACTTCACATGTAAAAATCGTACCCAGAGACTAAAAGTGTGGGTTTCCAGCAAAGAAAGGCAGTAGCACCATGATGGGTACTTGAAACTTGAAAATGGAACCGAGGGGGGAATTTTTTTTTTTTCTTTCGTATTGGGAAAGTAATGGGAAATGAAAAGGACAGAGAGAGTTAATGTACACTTGCAGGCCTTTAATATTTGAGCTGTGTTTGCCTCTTTGGAATATGAGTTGTGTTGGAAAATGATAATATTGAAAATCCCAACACGAATGACACTGCATCATCTGTAAAAGCACTGTAAAATTGCATGTGTTTGTCCATATAGGTTGGGTTCACCGGATTGTGGACTCCCCAACCCGACCCTAACCCGAAATCCGACAAAAAAAAAAAAAAGAAGGAAAATTTTGACCCACAAACCGCCCGATTACTCTGATGGCCTTGGGGTCTGTCGGGTTGGGTCGGGTTGGTTGGGTTCCTCGGAACCATGCTCAGCCCTACTTTTTGTACGACGACTTTTGAGGGAAAATAAATCCTAGTGGGAAAGCTTAAGACGAGGGTCATGCAAATTGGGCATACATAAGAAAGGAAAGTTAGGTATTCACATTTGTTCTTTTCCTATGAAGCACCGACACTCCTAGAGGTTGCCGTATCCGTGTCCGACACTCATTGAGTTGTGGACACTGCAAAAAACATATGGGATATGCCATGTTGCATGTCTATTAAGTTTGATTAATTTTTTTGAGGGTACGTGGTGGGGACACAAGATAAATGTTTCTATGGGACATTACAGGGGTTTAATATGCAACCTGCCAATTTTATTTTATTTTTGTAATAAATAAATGTATTACTTCAAATATTTTGAGTTAAAAGTGTAATACATTTTTATGCTTCGAGTTTCTGTATATAAACTATGTTTCTACTCGTTTAAAATAAGTACATAAATATTTATTTATTTAATTTTTGCCTTTTCCCCTGTCATGTCCGTGTCTGTGTCCATATCCGTGCTACATAGTTCCTTTCCTTTCCCAGAAGCAAACAGGCCATGGAGAAACAGTAGTTTTCAACCAGTAAATCTGTATCGAATATGTCACTATGTTCCATAGTTCACGATACGTTAATCTATGGCTTGGGCTGAGCTGATTCCTTTTTTGGCCCGCAGATACATACCAAGATACACCTCTGCCTGGCTGGTCAAACCTATGTGGGGTGTCATAAGTATGTGAGCATTCATTTTGGCTTCAGTTGTTTATAGATTACGAACTTTCCCAACTTGTGAACTAATAAATGGAAGTTGCAATATTTCTTGACAGAGTTTCTTCATGGGAAAGCTGATCTTACCCTGGTGCCTTCTGGTGCTCTTGCAAAGGAGCTTGAAGAAGCTAGGGTAACTGAAGGTAAAAAACATCTCATGCCTAGTTGGTTACTCCTTGAAATTTCATGTCGATTGCAGAGCAAATATAAGCATTTTTACTTCTGCTTTAAATGCAATTTTTTTTTAGAAAGTATTTCATCACTTGGCAAGTGAACAGCTCTTTGTTCATCTTGGCCGGAGTACTTTGAAACTGATATCCTGTTAATTCTTTGCTTTTTTCAGCTAACAAGATCCGTGTCTGGAATAAGGGTGTTGATTCCGTAAGCTTCCATCCTCGATATCGCTCTCATGAGATGCGACTAAGACTAAGGTAGGCCTTCTTTCTTGAAATTTCATTGCTAGGTGGATATGAGTTTTCTACTCTTGTTAATAATGCATTCTTTCTGAATCAGCAATGATGAACCTGAGAAACCACTGATAGTTCATGTTGGACGGCTTGGAAGAGAGAAGAGTTTGGATTTACTGAAAAGGTATATCTCCTCTCTTGTGAAGTGCGGAAAATTTGTTTTGCATGAACAGTGACACTATGGAGATATTGCATGAAATGGTTAAAACAGCATTGTGATTACAGGCTGAATTGAATGAGCTCCAACTTTAGTTAGTGAGCAGGTAATACTTCTGTTAGTGAAAGTGTTTGCCACTACAGCCTTCTATCTTTACGCGTCCAATCAAAATACTTTCAGCAACTAGATAAGAGATTGGCAATTTTGTCTGTGTGGCAACCCCAAAGTAACTGCATCAATTCTGCTTCATTGAGTGGGTTGACATCTTCATTTCACATTTTTTATTGTTGTTTTCTGTGAAATTCATGGGAGTTTTGTGCTTGAAAGTTCAATCACGTTGCTAGCTATTTTGGAACCGTCAGCTCCTTGGTTGCACTGAGCAGGAAGAGTGAAAAGTGCTAGTTTAGATATCTTTAATGCTATTATAATTGGTAGCAATTGACATGTTAGCCACATGGTTAACAGGGTCATGGACAAGCTTCCGGGGGTGCGAATTGCTTTTATTGGAGATGGGCCATACAGGTAATTGACTCAGTACTTGTTGGCTGTTTAATTTTGTTAACTCGTCACAGGATTGTTCTCTACAGTTTTTTACTATCCATGAAGTCATTTTATTTTAGCAAACTGATTGCCGACCTTGCTGCATAACCTTGGAGGAGAATATAATGACTGAATAAATTAATTGCGACAATCATTACGGGCATAGATCAATCAATCATGGGACCTTTGTATAATATCTACATCCTAACCTGCCTTTGTTTTCAGCCTGCTCTATAATTCTGCGTAATGTTTACCTGTGATCTAGTCAAAAGGAACAATTGATGACGTGTAATGGGTAATCTTATGGCGTCTCTGGATTTGGTTGCTAATATGCTAGCAGATATGGAAAGATGCTGCGAAATTTATTGGTAAACAATCAAGCATGAGTGCCCAGATTACTGCTTTTAAGAAGGTCCACGGTAACAATTAACAACAAAGAAAAGATTAAACCCTACATATTTAATTTGCAGATTAGAGCATGGGGCCATTCAAGGAGACACTATGTATACTTTGAACCATCAATTCCACCATAACCCATGATATTTAATATTGGGGTTCGTAGTGTTGTTAACTCAAATAGGAGTCCTACTCATCCTCTTCGTGGGAATATATATACCCTCGCTGTTAATTCATTCAAACAAACAGGGCCTTAGTGTACGGGGTCTTGATGCATTAACTTTATGTGTCTCACAATCTTCAAGTAAAAGGATATATAGGAATCATAACATGAAAAACTGCTTGTGGCAGGGGGGAGTTGGAAAAGATGTTCTCTGGCATGCCTGCAGTATTCACAGGAATGCTAGGAGGCGAGGAGCTCTCAAGGGCATATGCCTCCGGAGATATTTTCTTAATGCCTTCAGAGTCGGAGACCCTTGGGCTAGTTGTTTTGGAGGCCATGTCATCGGGACTTCCTGTTGTGGCCGCCCGTGCTGGAGGAATCATAGACATAATTCCCCAAGGCCACGAGGGTAAAACTGGATTTTGCTTTAATCCAGGAGACGTTGCTGATTGTTTAAGAAAATTGAAGCCTCTATTGGAAAACTTTGAATTAAGAGCGACAATAGGAAAAGCTGCGCGTGAAGAAATGGAGAAGTATGATTGGAAGGCAGCCACACTGAAGATACGCAACGAACAGTACAGAGACGCCATTTGGTTCTGGCAGAAGAAGAGACCGTTTCTTCTGAGACCTTTTCAATGGCTATTCAGGTGGATTTTTAAGGCACCAGAAGTTAACTACAGTTGTTTCATGTAGATATATTTCCTAGGTTTTCAGCATTTACCATTCTTGAAGCATATTTAGTGGCTTCAAAGAGGGTTTTCTGGAATACCCATTATAGATTGCTTGTTGGATACATATCTGTTGGTATTCTCATATGGACCGCAAGATTCGGTCAGGTGTATTGCCATTAGTATTTAAGGAAACTAACTTGTCTGGTTGTAAATTAACTTCTTTTTTTAATTTTTTTAATTTTTATGAACATGAGACTTCAACTCAGCACCAAAGCAAAGACGGTCCAAACCACATGTTTGATCTTGAATCATGAGCTTGGAGTTGCGAATTTGAGCATGCCCTTTGTTCTTTTCAAGCTACCTCGAATCTGTATTAATTTAAATAGCTGCATTGGAGAATTTTGTTGATTAGAGAGATCTTAATTCAGATAATTTGCCTTGACTCGTGAGCTTGTGGTCTTAATGAATGGAAATGGCATATTGAACTATCGTCTGCAGCTGGAAATGTATCCCTAAATTCTGGAATTTTCGCCCCAGTTCTCTCACTGTTTTTTTTGACAGAAGTTCTCACACAGGATGAAATGCTCGCTTTTATAGTTTATGGATGCTTGCGCCAGTTTAGTAACATAACCGTGACGTTCAGGTTGTTGCATAGTTTGAAGATGACTGGGTCGTATCACCACGAGGCCAGTCGTTCAAATATGTGTTGGGTATTTTCGACATATAACTTTTGCATAATATTGTCGCGATAGGCAAACTCCAAAAGTAATTCTGTATGAATCTCCATCGTCATTAAAACAATTGCATCCACGTGCACGTAAGGTGAACTACATAAATATGGCATTTTATTTTAGTTTTCTCAATTGATTTGATTATTTTCTCCATTTGAACCAGGATTGGGGTTCTGTCATTCATACACCACTTGAGGAAATGCCTTCATCGTATTGCGACTGTCCAACACGTAATCATAGAATTTACACTAAAAAACATGTAATTAGAGAAAATAAACAGCCCCACAAAAACACATAAAAAAACAAAAATAAAGATAATAAAATAAAAAATAAATTAAGAAAAGAAGAAAAGAGACTTATACCTTGCCTAATTATACAAGTATTTCTGTAAAAAATGTTGAATCCACAAAAATGCTCACTTACTTATCAAAATAATCAGAGAAATATAGCAAATACATCTTCCATTTGTGAGGTGCGACTCTCTCTCTTTATCTATGTCCTTTGCTTGCTGAAAGAATTCCGTCTGCATAGTGAATGACTCTTCATGTGTGCTGTACTAACATTTTGGAAGATCTTTGGGAGGAGGTAAAACACATTCATTAGGACACTTGCCATTGTCCACCAAGAATGCCATCTTTAGCCCCCATGTCGTGTGCACTTCCAAATGGCAATGCATGAACCAAACCCCTACACAATTTCGAGACGAATTAGGTCAAAATCGATTCCTAGAGTGAGATAAAGCAAGAGAAGACGGCCCATGACAAGTGCACAACAACACACATTTACTTAGTGCTGGCAATGAATTAAATGTGGACTAAACAAAGAAAGTCACATGACTTAGATGTACCTGGATTATCTGCCCGGAATCTAATAGCTACCCATCCACCAGATGGTACTCCGATCGTATTCCTTTCAACCGGGTCAACAAGGTTGAACTTCTTTGGATCTGTATCCCGGTTAAAGTTTCCTATCCCCCTCCCGATAGCAAAGAAATTGAATCCGTGGAGGTGGATAGGATGGTCCTCTGGAAGTATTATCCCGGTATCTTGCAATACAAGTTGAACGGTAGAGTTGAATGGCAACCGGTACACCTTTGTCCCAGACGTGGTTTGTATGTTCTGCGGTCCAGAGCCTGTGTAGTTAAAAACTTCCGGGGGATGACCGGGAAAATCGTCGCTAAAAACTCCCTTCACGTTGTAATAATGAGCCTGAAGCAGAGCTGTGGTTGGCATAACAAAGGTGACATTGTTAACAGCCGCCACTACACGGATTCCATTAGTGGCCTTACAAGTAGGACATGGGTTAAGCCCAAGCCCAACAGTGAAAAAAAGGGAGTGGTCCACAGTTAATGGGACTTTGGCAGGGTACTCTTCCGAGTTGAGGCTTCTTAGTGACTCTAAGAATTTGTTGGCAGTTGGGGTGGCGTTTATGTTAGGAATGTCAAGAAATATTGTTCGGGAATTGGCGACGGTTCCATAATAGTGGAGATTGGCTGTGGCGGTAACGTTGTCAACGCTGATTGGGGTGTCCAGGTAGGGTGAGGCGGTCAGCGCGTAGTTGCCGGAGGACTGGTTGGCAATTAGGATTACGGTGGTGGTTTGGCCTGGGGCGACGACTAAGGTGTCGGTTTTGGCTGGTTTTACGTAGGAGGCGTCGACTTCTACTACGGTAAGGTAGTGGCGTGCGATTTTGAAGAAGAGCTGTTCGTTGAGTCCAGCATTGATGATTCGTAGCATGTAGGTTTTGTTGCTCTCAACGTTCAATGTGAATTCTCCTGCATACGATTAAGATGAATGAGTTGAGTCCAGCATTGGCATGCTTCGCAATAATAAGTCCGTCGAGTCCATAATAAACATATCAAATCGAGTTCAAAATATGTTCTACTCATAACGAGCCAGTCTCAAACTAGTCCGCAACAAGTAAAGCATGACTCGAACTCGAATAGCTTACAAGTTAAAATACCTTCTGAAGGACACTTCGGAATGAATCCTGGATACCCGTTGATGGTATGAGAATCTGAGACATTCGGGGCCAAACCCGATTTTTGAGCTTCGTCAATCACAGCTTCGACATCCGATTTCCACCATTCCCCTGCAGTTTCCATCACAACATATGATTTTGAGACTGATTCCTATAGAAGATCTTCATCCTTTACAGAAAAGTTGGAATATATTATGTACTTTTGAGCTTTACCTAATACAATGACTACTTCTTCATGGGGTTTGGGGAATGGATATGGAACGCCAAGCTTGGGCAAAATCACTAGGGCGCCATGGACCGTCGCTCTTAGCCATAAAATGTGTGCATGCCAGAAAAGCGTGCCCCGTTGGCCGGATATGGTGAAGTTGTAGATGTAATTCTGTCCCGGTTGAATCGGGCATTGTGTGATGTATGCTGGTCCATCAGCCCAACCTGTTCGGAATTGCTTGATGCCATGCCTACCACCCAACAAAAGTGTTTAATTTTCAATAAAATATCGGCAAGAATATGCATATTAATTCTAACGGAGGCTCGGCTTGTATGATGGCTAAACGATCTGCAATTTCTTTCTGAAAATCAGGAAAATTATTCATAATCATAAAAATTATTTAGCGCTCCTGGAGCCTGGGCCACAATGTGTGGACCCTTCTACATACCTATTTTCCTAAACTCATTTTGCGTTTGTTTTCTTTAAATTCTAGAAATTGAGTAGTGACATGCGATATGGTTAGGGGAGGAGTTAGTGTCAAATATGGTAGTTGTGGAGCCCAGATTCTCTGTGCTGAATTTTTTTTGTGCCTTTGTTCTGAGAGATTTTCTGGCCGTTGGATCACCCAGAAAAATTAAAACATAGAAACAAAAATCTCAATCCAACGGCTCAAAATCTCTCGGCACAGAGGCACGGGATTTTGGACACAGAGGGATCGGGGAGGGGTAGTTGTGTATCAATTAAAGAGGAAAAGTTGAATACTGATACAAAAGTATTCAGTTTTGGAGAGGAGGTTAGGTTCTCTTCAATTTTAGTCAATCGTATCAGCTCCACCACAACGTATGATGCAAAAAGAACTTGGGGCACCACATGGCCGCTTTAAATATTGGTTGCTAAATAGGGTTTTTTGGTCCTCCGGTGCCGCTACAACCCGCTATAGCGGCGCTACAAAAATTTCACACCCCTATTTGCCGAATCCTGCTACGTATTGCTTTTTATCAGATTTTTTGCCCGCCTCACATCTGCTACAATAGCTTCGGGTGCTCCGGTGCCAAAAGCAAATAATTCATGGTCGCAACACCCTATTCGCCGGTACATATCATTTGATACCCCCGCTACTGCTACACCCAAACTTCTATCACTACGCATTTCGCTATGGGCACTGAATAATCAATCTCATAGATGGGGATTAGGAGGTAATTTTAAGACTAACCAGTGAATAGACATATTGTATTTGACATGGTTGACAACCTTGACGAGCACTGTATCATCTTCCCTGGCGTAAATAGTAGGTCCCGGAAACTTGCCATTGACGGTGACAATGGGCTTGGTTGAACACAACCGGCTAGTGTTCTTCATCACCACCTGCACAAGTTACCCACCAAATTAAAACACCCAAAAGTATTGGAGTAATTCATATTTCAAAAAATGACATGTGGGTGTACCTTCCAGTGTCCTTTGCAACTTTTTTCTTAGGTTTCTTCAACTAACCTCATCAAATGTGAAATGTTTTTTTATAGGAATTTATGTTGACTAGGGCTGCTTTAAGCATTTTTCACTCTATCTAGTTTTTTTTTTGTACTAATAGAGTATGCAACAAGCATGGATATATAGATACAAACACAAAAATAATAAAAATTTCCGGACGCATTCTCGATAATGTTTTTACTACTCTAATTTTACGTTGGATCACGGATTGTTTTACATTTTATTTTATTTCATTGGCACTTTTCCGTGTTTCTGGGAGTTTTCATATGCAACGCGGTGTTACATGTGGACGGAAATGTCTGTTCAATCACAAACCCATCTTGAAGTAGTTAAAAAACAAAGACAATATATTGCTAGCAAGAAGAAGAGGAACACAATCACTGAGTGAACATCAGAATTAGTTCAAAACAAATATTGGACTTGTGGCTTTTAGGTAGTTTAGAAAACACATGTAGAAAAAGGCTAGTAAGAGGAGGAACATTAATGGATCATTGCATGAACAAAAATAGTTACAAAAAATACTAGGGTGGGAGCCAGACCTGCAAGCTAGAAATTCCATCAGTACTTTGAAAATAATAGGAACATAGACGCTACTCAACGGGCACACAAAATACTCGCACAATTTTTGTGGGAGTGATCATTTTAATGATTCGTTTCCCTAGACAATCTTGCATGTACCTAGAAATGCATTTCTCGCACAGTATCTAGCTCTTTCCTGGTAAGGTTATCAACTTTCAGACTCATTTAGCCACTTAACAAAATGTATTTTTCATTTGTTTCCGGTTTTATTCATCCTCCTACAATGAACCATGCACTATATATTCACATCATGACCCTCGACATGAAAATCAATAAAAACTGGAATGTTCAAACATTGCATCTCTGACAAATAAACTTACATTAAACTTGTAGTGACGAACCCTGCACTCAACCAAAGCCGGAAACAAGCACGCGAAAAGGATCAAAACTCGAACCCAATGCTTCATCTTTCCCTCTGCAGCTATATGACTGTCCATTTCCTTTTACCTGATCATGTGGTCTTTCTAGATAGCTGCAGTACCAAGGAAATGACTGGCCAACTCAACCCTAATTATTATACAGGAAAATATGTTGCTGCATTGTCCATTTTCTTGGTTACTTGAATTGATGAATCCTTGAACACGAAGATTTTCCTAGGCAAGTTGTTTGGTTTTCCTATGATTTCTTGCATGCTGATGTTGTACAAGTCAGTGAATATTTATACTTCCTTAAAACTCTTTTTAGAAGTTATGAGTTGTTAATTAAGTCCCTCATGCCATCTAATTTGATTAGTACTTCTTAAAAAGAAAAGGGGTTTGGTTCAAAATTAATGCTTGGCTCACATGGTTTGGAATTATATTTGATTAAACTCCATTGTACAGCTGCTTCAAACACACATACCAGCTCATACGTTGCTGTCATATTGACCTACCAGAACAAAAATGAATAGAATCTTCTGCTTACTTAATTTCCTAGTATCATGACGTTGAAATGTACAACCAATTAAACAAAATAACCACATGGTGGGGGTGGGGTAGGTGCATGCCACCTCATGGTCCCCAATCCATTCCAAGTTTCAAACCAAAGCTTTCCATGTACTAATATCATCATTAGGCGTCTACTGGTGTTTGGACAACTTTATACTCCATTTGATATAGATGGTGTAAAGACTGCGTTTTGATAAATAAACGGTTCGGATCATAATTTTGTTGATATTTTAATGGTTTTGATTTTGAAGACCACAAAAGAATTGGACCAAGCTTTTGTTGTTTTTATCAAAAAATAAAACCAGCAACAAATTCTACTTATATGAATGTACCGATTGCTCATATCTGACATCAGCTCCACCTGTCAGTATTTCCCATAAGCCTGTACCGATTGCCCATCATCCTCTTCATGTAGCCTGAATTACGACTATATCTCTGGATGATAAGTCTTCAAAACCAGATTGAACCAGACTGTCTTCAATCACCATTGACCAACTCCGATCTGTTCCTATAGCAAGCACTTGTGTCATTAACCAAACGAGCGTATGCACACCCCTCAAACTGAGATGCAACACTCGAAAAAATGTATCATTGCTCACTAGCTCTCTGATTGATCATGACCAAAAAACTGTCAAATCTGCAATCACCCGATTGCCCGGTCAACCTCTGATCTCTACAAAGTTTGTCCAATGTTCTTGGTGTGAAATCTTCCACCACTTTCCCGATCCTCTCCACTCTCGTTAGCTTTCCCGGGTCTCCTCCTGCCTAGTGCCTCCTAGTTCATCCACGTTCCCTTCCCATCTCTCCTGACACCCTTTGGACTCCTATCGGATCTCCACAGTCTATCGCCCTAGCAAGCGCCTGTGTCACTGCCAGACGAGCATCCATGCACCCCCAAATCGGAGTCCAAAAACTCAAAATAGTGTATCCTTGCATGCTGATTGCGACTAATCATCCTTGGTTTGCCCATGACTGAACCCAACGGCTACTGATCGACCTTGACCGTGTTCGATCCTTCTCGACCTAGCTCGCTATGCCTAGAACCGCAAAATCTTACTCAAATTAGCCAAATACGAGCCCACCAATGAATCCTAAACATTTCAATTAACTAGGAACAAGCCTCTCACAATCCAAACGCCTCAAAAAGTCTGATTCTGGCTCAATCTAGAAATAATTTGAGCCTCTACACATTAAACAGATCATAGGGTTAGATTCAAAATGTCAAGATAGTCAAAATTGACTACTAACAAGCAAAAAACAGAATTTGTATTGGCTTTGAAAATGCGAAAAAAACATGAACCATCTACAAATAAACCAAAATAACCTTTGGAACCCTTTAGAATAGGTCTTTGACCCTTGAATAGCCTTTGACCTTTTTGAACCCGCGATTGGACCTTGCCTTGAACCTTCTGACCCCTTTGATTGGTCAAAGGGTCCAAATAGTCTAGCTAAAGGGTTAAACAATTCCCTGGCATGAACCTTTTGTTAACGTGGAGCCATGTCAGTGTTGACTGACTGATGTGGCGTTGACCTAGCAAACATGACGCTGAGTTAGCATTGACTCAATTTCTTCCACCTCAGACCTCACACATGAACAACATGCCGCAAGTAGATCTCACTCATGTTGCACGTGCCACTTTCTGTCGGTGCATGTTGCCACCTCTGGTGACGTTCTGGTTATCACTTTGTTCTTCTTTACGAGCCAAACACAATTGCGTGTTTAAAAACTCTGTCTAATCACTTTTACTCTGAGCCCAAACAAATCCGCCTCTTGCCTCCACATGCCGCCCTTCAAGTTGCTCGCATGCCCTACTCTGGTGATGAAACCCAACGTGAGCACACCGTTGGACTCATCTCGATGAGACGAACAAAACCCCGTGAGAAAACCTTTGACGTCTAAGCAACTTCATTTTTTTCGATTTTGAACCGTGAGCTTCAAACTGCGAATTTGGTTACCCTCTCCCTTCCTTGCTCCACTTAAGCTCTGATACCACTTGTTGAGATTGATGGGGCTCACCATGCATGCAACCCCCACACAGATTTAAGGAAAAACTCTATATTTGTATATATGTACATAACGCAATATAAAAAATAGATGGGAAAACCCTGCCTCCAGAGCACCTACCGGCTCCCCGGGGACCACAAACCGGTACCCCGATGCTTAGACCTCACCCTTCCGCTCACCCCGTGCTTTGACAATGTATCCAGAGCATGGCTCCCTCCCGAAGAATGAAGCTCTCATTGCCCCCTCTCTCTCTCTCTCTCTCTCTCTCTCTCTCTCTCTCTCTCTCTCTATCTATCTCTTTCTCTCACATTAGGAGCACGACTCCCTCTTGAAGGAGCATAAAAGAGTATGACAATTATGAACATAGATAATGTAGGGACAGAGCTAAGATTCCGATTGAGAGGTGGCACTCAAGAGCAATACTCTCTCTCTCTCTCTCTGTTCCACAATGATAGTCTATTATAAAACGACGTGTAATTTTCAAAGGAAATTTTCAATTAGTTCTTTAATTTTGTGTCTAGAAATGTACGAAATAATGCACAAAAGTGCTTCATTTTTTTATCCAAAAATTGGTGGTATTTTTGGTAGTGGATTATCTTTACCGGTGGAGGGAGTAATTAGTATAAGAAAGTACAAGTGTTCTAAGATTAATTATTTCTTTTACTTTCAAATGTTTATCATTAGTCAACATACTTAATACCTAAGAATTATTTATTTCCATCACTTACCAATATGCAAACACCATAAATATATACACATTTGAAAAATGAAACTGTTCTTACAATACAAAAAAATTATTTTTGGACCTGTAAGTGACCCATGCCACCCTGCCCCCCTCTTACCCTCTGTCCCTGGTAAGTAGTAATTGCTTAACAAAATCAAATATGCAATATATGAACTGTAATCAAAATTTTAGTGGCATGTACTGATCACCGATTTAGCCCAAATAGTTGGGTGCTTCTTCAAAGTTCATTTAGTCTCAGACTTTCAGGTTTAACTCTTCTAATCCCCACTAACACATCTTGCATTTCCTTCATTATCTTGGACAAAGCCAAACAATAATCTAACTACCTTTGGCAAAAAAGTTTAAACCGGTTTTGTGGTTTATTTGTTTTGTCTTCATTAAAAATTATATTTTTTTAGTTTTGTGCCAAGTTTTCATGGCTTATTGATTTCTCTCGACGAGACAAATCTAAAAAGTATAAAATTATGATCAAAACTATATTGTTTTTAATAAACTGCTTTATTTTCGGCTTTACTAAAAAAATAGTTTTGACTATAATTTTATACTTTTTGGATTCGTCTCATCAAGCTAAATCAATAAATTGCGTAAACTTAACGCAAAACTAACAAATTTTATTTTGTTTTTTTGAATAAAGACAGAACAACTAAATTAAAAAACCAGTTTATTGTTTTTTTTTTTTTTGCCAAAGTAGTTCAAAACGAGAAAAACAAATGAAAATCTAGGAATCTTAGAAAATTGGGCCAGCTTTTATGTTTAATTGAAAACCTTAGAATCTTTAGTTTTATACTAGTATTCACGTGTTCATGAACAATTTTCTTACTAAAGAAATTCGGAAAAATGACAAGGGTCCAGTCAAGTTGGTCTAAAATCCAAATAAAAATGTGATCTTGCCATGAAGGCCTAACACGGATCATTTCATGCATCACGTTAAGGCCATCGTGTACTCTTTTGCTCATTGAAACCATTTGTTTGCTCCGATATAAGTATCGAGTCCTGTTTTAGCTTAATAATTAAGTCGGATTTTTGTTTTTGTTTTTATTTAAATTTTTTTCACATTTGTTAATTTGTGTCAATCGATTATTGGTTTGTCTCGATAGTAGAGATCTAAAACGTAAAATATGGTGAGCTAAACTAATTTTTTTTGGGCGCAAGTGGTGGCTACCTTATATATGCGGTAGATCTCTTAGATGCTCTATACTGCATCTTGGGATCGAGTTCCTTTCCCACCTCCCTAATGGAATGACGAATGACAAAAAAAAAAAAGTGAATAAAGACAAAAATAATCTAAAATTAAAGTTTGACTGTTTTGAACTATTTTTTTCTTTAGTGATCTTTTTCAAAACTTTGATCATAATTTTTTACTTCATTTTTATTTTTAAATTCCTCTCATCGAGACGATTCAATAATTCATAAAGAATTGATGGAAACATAACAAATGCGGAAAATAATTGAATGAGGACAAAAAGTAACCGGGGAATGAATTACTTATGCCAAAACCCTATAAATTGGAGCAAATATTGATTTAGGTTGATATTCTTACAACACGAATTAAACATGTATTCGATATATACGTAATTAAAAAATAGTCGTTGTTCATTGTTTTACTTCAGAACAATGACTATTAAAACAATTAACGATAAAAATGCAATGACTATAAATAACTATTAAAACACATAGCAAGTAAAATAGTAAGAAAATGCAAATTGTGAGAGTAGGAAAGATCATACATATATGAGAATAGGAGGTGTGCTAAAAGCATTGTCTTAAAAATAATATTAGTTCGTAGAATGATATGATAATAACAATACTTGAGATTAATTTTTGGGATTTAGCAAAACCGTCCTATAAAAACTCTGCTACCGGAGATCATGAGAGCGCATATGGTACACTTCGATCGGTACCATTTCTTATTTCAATTTATGTTTTAAATTTCAGTTGCTGTTAAATAAGGGCCACGGACGAAAAAGAAAACTGGTTGAACCGAGAATCAAAACCGAACCGAGGTGGTCATTTAGTTTGGTTTCTAGAGGTAACTGGTTTGGCAAATTTTGATTTTTAGCTAAACCAAAATAAAATTCGACTCGATCCGGTTGGGAAGTGAGGGCCTGTAGTGAGGTAATTCACTATAGTGTTATAGTGAGCCCCATCCGGCCCCTCATCTCGATACAACGGCTCGGATTTAATCCAAACTCCAAATGATCTGAACCATTCATTGTTTAGATTAAAATCTAAGTGATCATTACTGAGATGGACAGCCGTATGAGCTCATAATGAGCCCCTCACTACAGGAACCTTGTACCGGATCCGGTTTGCTGCTATGCAATCTGGTACAAACAAGTCTCCGGACCAAATTTGCATACAACGATAAAACATAGATACGGTTTCTATTATGAGTATTTTTTAAACTTTGCAACTGTCTTTTTTTCCTTTTCTAATGTTAATTTTAAGTAGCTTGTTCGACCAACCTTAGATGCTTTAGTGTTTTCCTATGTTGGTTGGCAAGAAAATTTTGTTTTGGTTGGCAAGAAATTCCTATTGTTGCTATAATTTTTTTTTCTTAAAGAGTAAATTTTTCAATTTTTTATTTTTTTTCTAGTTCAATATGGTTTTTTTTTTTTTTGGAGAAGTAGGAAGAAATTTCAGTAGATAAAGCATGGAGTACATACAAACCATAAGAGCAACATAAAGTACTGCAATATAAACAGTGATACAAAAGCACTAAACAAGGCTAAACTACAGTAGTAATAGCAGAAGGCTGGTCATGAAGTAGGACTCCAATACCGTTGTCCGGGTGAGGAACAAAATAGTCCAGAGCATACTTAGCTAGAATATGGGTTCTTTGGACTGTTTGGCGCGCAACTTTCGAGATTTGGCAAAAAGACAATTTTGAGATTACTGCTTTGATGTTGCGCAACAAAAAAATGTCATGAAAGTGACACTCAACTTTTTCTGTTATTTGCATAATTGCATTGAAACAGTCAGAGAAAATATGAAGACCATATTATTAAAATTATGAGATAAAGCTCAATATGGTTATTTGTAAAATGCCAAGTCTAAGAGTGAGCGGCGTTGCTGCATGATTAACAAATGACAACCAAATTGGTTTGCTTTGGATTGTAAAATATCCAAACTCAAAATGTCTTGTTTTGATTGAAAAAATGTCTAAAACGGATCAAATCGAACCGTTTATATCCCTAATGGGATTGATTGTGGATTGCTTTTGTTATTGGATTGGATTATTTTGGTAAACTTGAAGTGGAGTACAGGCTTACAGGTGGTCTTGGCCCAAATTACACCTAGTAGCTAGTGCTTCTGGGCTTTCTTAATGGGCCAAAACCAATGAAACGAAGAACACCAAACCGGACCCGATCCCTTAAGATTTGGCCTACTTTTACGCCCGGTTTGGAAATTGTGGAAAGTGGAGGAACAGAATGGAAAATAATGAAGAAAGGAAATTGAGGAAAAAATAAAGAGAAAATTCTACTATTCTTATCACTATATTTGATCATTTTTTCTTTCTTTTTTTTTTTCCCTCTCAAATTCTCAATCTAAACAAGAGAAAATTTTCCTTTTTTTTTTTTTTTCAAACAAACCCTTTATCTTAATTTTCCCAAACTAGCAATATTTTGGATACAGTGGTGGAAATGTATTTTCTCAAACTAGTAAATTTTTAATCTTAATTTTCTTCCCCCCACCAGCAACTTCATATTTCAGATTTGTATCAAAACACATGTTAACATAAACATGTCAAATATCTTGACACTAACCTGACCAGTCTAGAATTGTGTCGTGATCGGATTGATTAGAAAAGTTCATAAGAATCAAAACCAATCTCTAAGGAAACACAAGTACAGGCTATGCATTGGCATAGTTGGCATCGTATTGTGTCGAGTCGTGTTATTTCAGGTTAACGAGCCGATATGGAAACTAAATGAGTCCATTTCGTTTCCATGTTGACAGGTCGTGTCATATTCGTATTCTTGTCAAATAGTTATCGACCTAAACCCTCTAACTTCATGTCATGTTAAAGAGTTGTGTCCGGAATTTCCACCCCTACGTATATACTTCGTACTTTGTGTTAGAGTAGCTAGAACAGGGGTAGACCTAGACACTCCTATGGCAGTTGCGTCTACGGTGGGACGAAGAGATGGCGGGGTGTCATCTTCCTCTAGCCACATCCGAGCGGATTGGTGGTTTCTATTATTGTCGTTGTATAATTTTGCAGCTTTTGTTTTTAGGGAAAATGACCAAAAAGTGGTATTTACAAGTAATAATACCAATTCCATGGGAAGGTTATTAGAAATACCAGGATTCATGACAAGGAGAAAAGTAATTCCACAAAGTGGTAAGCCTTACTTGAATTGTCCAAAATACCCTCCTTATTTTTTAAGCCTTAACACACACCCCTTCACTCGTTCATTCTTCCTCCAACTCCAACTCCCTCTCAAATCCTCGTCAACCACCACCGCATGCACCAGCCACCATCGAAGAGCCGACCACCGACCACTACCATCGTACCAACTAGCCGCCACAGACCACCACACGTTTCACCTCCATTTCAGGGTTGAAAAGAACAAGAGAGAGAGAAGAGGGCGACGCACCCACCACACCGACCGCCACCTCCGGCCTCCAGGTTGCTTCTTTCTCCCTCTCTCTCGTTCAGTCTAGACTTTCAGAAACCCCAATTTCAGAAACCCTAGATTTTCTTTTGATTTTGATCTGAATTGGGAAAAACAAGAAAAACCACCATTTCGATTATTTTATCTCTATTTGTTTCGTTCGTTGATTTCTGGTTTCATGCACCATGCCTAAGCCTCTTGTGTTTTGACGCTTTATGACTATACTGGCTCATAATCAGCATGCTTTTTTTTAATTTTTTTATTTTGATTTTGCTGCAATCTGGTATAAAATGGGGTTTTCTCTTGAAGATGCTCATACTCAAATTGGGGATTTACTCAAATTTTGACCCAAATTGGGTGGAAAAAAAGGTAAGGATTGGAGATGCTCTAAGGTTTCCGATTGTTTTCTTCATGTGTGATCAAGCAAAAATTTCAAATAATGGGTCATCAAATTGACCATCCTTCCCAAACGCACAAAATTGAACTGTCTTCATTGTTCAGTGGGAGCTTAATTGCAATCATTCACTTTGTTTAGGCAATGGAAACAATGAAATTGAGAGATGAGAACCAATAAATGGCATGTCAAATAAACAGTGTTTATTACATTATTTATGTCCTTAATGGACTGGATTTAGTTGAGATCATGGTAATTAAATTTATCAGGTTTCAAATTCAGGCATGAATTTAACGATCCTGAAGATGCATTTAAAATCCTGGATATGTCTGATCCAGTTTTTTAAATTTAAAACATGGCATATGATTTAAGTTCATTTTTTTTGCATTCTACGTTTCCATATTGCCATGTTTGATGTGCATTTTAAGTTAATAGCTCTTTTTTGTTTACTGATTTAAGGTTTCTTGGTCAGTTACTTGGATATTAAGATCTTTTACCCCATTGCTCATTTGCCAACAGAAGTATAATGATGGGGAACTTACTTGTGAGTCCCCAAGTCTGTTTATTCCACTGATAATTTCAAGGCATTGTGGCAAGTAGAACACTAAGTGACTTCATGAATATGCTTTATCTATATTCCACATACCTAAGGGTTCCTTTTGCAAATATGTAGCCATGCCCAAAAGTACTTCTCAAAGGTGCAAAAGAATGGGAAAGGTGAACATGGACCTCCCCCGCAACTCAAGAGGAAAACAACTCATCCTTGTCCTTGACTCCCTGTAACGCTATTAAAACTGTTGGAATTCTTTGCCTCTTGTGTATATGTTTGTTTATAGTAGTACATTTTTAATCCTAATTCAGAGGCTAAAGGGAATTCGTTCTCATACGTTTCGTTTATAGTGTACATTTTTAATGTCTGATGTCTTTAGCTCTACATGTACATTCCAGATGCATATGATGTTTTTCTTTTAGTGGAAACTCTCTTTCTCTCTCTCTCTCTCTCTCTCTCTCTCTCTCTCACTGAAGATCAGGTTAAGCTGTTCTTGCTCAAGCTAATCGACAACATATTATTCTCTTTTATAGTTTGATGTGTTTGCTGGTGGTGTCGATACGTCTACCACTGAAACTGCTTCTTCCTCAAAGAAATTGAACCAGAGCAGGCCCCAGGAAAGACCCCTCTTTTGTTAGCTCAAAGCACTCCCAATAAAAAGAGCAAAACAGAGAACTTCAACCCTGCTAACTCATCCAAGTACATGGCAAAGGTCATGACAACAAACAACAACGACACGGACTGCAACAACGTGGGGCAATCCATCACAAAGAACTAGAACATTGATAACTCAAGTTTTTTGAACTGCTAACTTCCAAGCAGTTTACTTTTGTCCCCTATTTGTAATAACCACAATTTTCCTAGAGCAATTTATGGAGCTTTTATCCAAAAGGGATGCATTGATGATAAACACAATAATATTGGAAGTGTTCAATTCTTTTTGGACGGTCAATCTCAAAATTACACCCTGCATGCAAGAGCATTGCACTGTAAATGAAAAACACTTGCACCTTGCAATAAAAGCGTTGCACTCACATTAATCCATCTTGCCTTGCTAGTGTGAGGTCAAATGAAATCTTTTTCAAAATTGCACCGTGCATGCAAGAGCATTGCACTGTAAATAAAAAACTCTTGCACTTTGCAATAAAAGAATTGCATTCACGTTAATCCAACTTGCCTTTTTGGTGTGAAGTTCAATCACATCTTTTTCAAAATTGCACCGTGCATGCAAGAGCATTGCACTATAAATAAAAAATCATTGCACCTTACAATAAAAGCATTGCACTCACGTTAGTCCAACTTGTCTTGCTGGTGTGAGATCAAATCAAATCTTCTTCAAATTTCGCACCGTTTTTTTCAAAATTGCATCGTGCAAGCAAGAGCATTGCATTGTAAACCAAAAACCTGGCAATAAAAACATTGCACTCACGTTAGTCCAATTTGCCTTGCCAGTTGAGATTAAATCAAATCTTTTTGGACAGTCTTTTTCAAAATTGATATTCTTGCACCATTACTCCAAAAACATGCACTCTGTCTCAAAATATTTGCATCCATGTTAGGCCAACTTGCCTTATTGGGTATGGTCAAATCAGACTTTTTTAGAGAAATTTTGCATGTTGCACTCTATATTCGATATACTTGCACCATTACTAAAAAAACATGCACTCTGTCTCAAAATATTTGCATTCATGTTAGACCAACCTGCCTTGTAAGGTACGGTCAAATCAAACTTTTTTAGAGATATTTTGCGTGTTGCACTCTATATTCGATATACTTGCACCGTTACCTCAAAACATGCACTCTGTCTCAAAATATTTGCATCATGTTAGGCCAACCTGCCTTATAGAGTATGGTCAAATCAAACTTTTTTAGAGAGATTTTGCGTGTTGCACTATATATTTGATATACTTGCACCGTTACTTCAAAAACATGTACTCTGTCTCAAAATATTTGCATCCATGTTAAGCCAACCTGCCTTGTAGGGTATGGTTAAATCAAACTTTTTTAGAGAGATTTTGGGTGAGACAAGAATGCTACTTGGAATACCATTGTAGACAGCTAGCCATCCATTGAAAAAGTATTGCTAGGGCTTTAGGATGCTATGAAAGCTCGTGGTGTAAAATTCAATTTAGGGTACATAATTTATTGCACCGAAACTGAATTAGATTTGAAACTTGTATGAATCAACATTGCTCCTTACCTCAAACTAATTGCACTTAGGTTAGACCTTTGCTCCTTGAGTGAATTAACATAATACCATTTGAGAAAAACTATTGCTCTTTAAACGAAAAAAGTTGCATCTTGAGTTAATTAACATTGCACCATTTGAGAAAACTATTGCACCCCATGATGTCTAAATCAAACTTTTTGACAAAGATTTTGTGTATTGCACTCTATCTTTAATATACTTTCACCATTACTCTAAAAAATTGCACTCTATCTCAAAATGTTTGCATCCATGTTAGGCCAATCTAGTCTAATAGCTAAGCATTTTTTCATGGAAAATTGTTTCGCTTATTGAATCTTTGGCATTATTGGCTCTCTCCGAAGTCCGTTTTGTTGCTTGATCTGCACTATCAGAAGCATAGTTGTAGGTGTTAGATGCTCTTTTTTTCCCACTTGACATTGGTCCAGCCATTGTCTCCTTGGCATCTCTAGCCGTATTCGAAGAAAGCCATATTCTTCGCTTGGTCTACCTTTTCAGAAGCAAGTTAAAATAATGAAATAAGTTGCGCTCTTCAACACCATGAATAGAGTTCAGGGATAAACCCCTTTGAATAAAAATCCAAACCAAAAACCAAATTAATAAGATGGTTTGGTTTGGTTTTTAGTTATCTGCAAAGCAATGCGACATACCCAAATGGCACATCACCACAACAATCAATTGCTTGGTTCTTATTCATTGTGAGCATATTGAACCAAGCACAGAAAATTATAAAGGTTCAAAACAAATTTAATACAGAGTTAAATCTATAAGACGGTCTCAAAAAAGCTTTTAGCAAGACGAAAACGAATTTAGCTAGCTTGGCTCCAAGGTGTTAAACTAATCCATTTAAACAACCTATCCAACAACATTTTCAAACAAAAACCCAAAATGAGAATCAATAAAGTGCCGAAGTTAACTCAACACAAAATCAACAATCAAGGAATAAACTTTAATGCCCACCAAAGTATAAATCAAACCCGCTAAAGGAATCATAAATACAAACCCAAAACAGAAGAAAACAGAGATTAAATCTGTCATCAACAGCTAAAACAACATCAAATGAACCCAAATGTTGAATATCGATTAGAAGATAAGATGGCGTAGAGCTATACCTGAAACTAATTTGCAAATCTACGCATTCATACAAAGTCTTGTGTGAGTATGCATATGCACATAGATATACATAGACCTAGGGTTCCTGTCGCAAGTGTAGGTGGTTGGCAGCAGCAGCTGGAATCAGGATGGTGAAGGGGACGATTGATGAAGAAGAAGAGCTCTCTATCTCTGTTTGTCTCTGTATGCGTGTATGATAAAGGGATGAAGAGAGAGAGAGAGAGAGAGAGAGAGATATGTGGGGTATTGTCAGTAGTGCGAGTCTAAAAAACCATGTATGTGGAATTTTTTGTGTGTTCATCATGCTTTGGTCATTTGCCAAACCATGACCATGTTTTTGGTATTATTTGCCCTAACTACCATGTTATTATCCTTTTTTATTATTATTCTTTTGTTGTTTTCTTATATTTTCGGGTCGCAGTGTCCTTTTTTTTACTCTAATAATATAAGTTTTCTCAATTAAAAAAAAATGCATATTCAGGCATCAATCTTTTAACAGTACTCCGATAAAAGAAATTAAAAAAAATCTTTTAGCAGTACGAAAATTTTGGAAGCATAATATTGCAAATTGCACCTAAATGTGCATCGAAAATTGGACAGCGCCCAAGATGATCAAATACAGAGGACTTGCCCACCCAATCGCGTGACGCATGAAGTCCAAGTTTCCCGCAAGTCTTGAACCACTCTCACGAAGGGGAAAAAAAAAATTGTTGACTCTTGCCAAAAGACGATGAAAAAAACTTTCATTCTGATTGGTTGAAATAGTGTGGGGTTCACAAAAGTACATTTTTAGTAAGCATGACATTACTTTGTGGTGGGATTCACACTATTTTTGGTGAGCCCCACACCATTTCAACCAATCAGGGTGAGAGTTTATTCACCCTCTTCTGTACGAAACTTGTACAGACTCCGTAGTGATCCAAGTCACTACACTTCATAGTAATCTTAATTGAGGGCCCTTTGAAATCTTCATTTGGGATCTAAATCTTCCATTTTTTCAGGAATGCTGATTACATTGTGGATACAAAAAAGTATGATCATCGGAAATTGATAGACACACAATTGAGACAAATTTGTGTGACAGTTTATTCTCTAAATGATATTGGTCATCCATTTTTGTGAAGTAAATGATGTCCGACCATATGACTACCGATGTCTAATTAAATTGATTTTTACATGAATGATCTACTTATTCCCGAAAAATTGAATGGTACCGAAAAGACCTTTGTATTCTATTTTTGGCACACGTTTTTAAGTTAATTTAGTACTCCATCCGTTCTTAAATAATAGTCCCAACCTTTCTCTCTCTTCCCATTTTTCAAATAAAAAATGAAGTACTTTCGCGTTTTTCAAATTTTTCTGATGAGTATTTTAATTCGGTGCTAAAAATTCAAAAAATGATACATTGAAGTACTTCATTTTTTGATTTGAAAAAAAGCACGACTTTCCGCAGTTGACTATTATTTTGGAACAAAGAGAGTATTTCTCCATTTTTAAGTCCCTTTTAGTTTTGTATATTAAACAAATGTTTTTTACTGGCTATGAATCCTAAATTAGCATTATCCCCAAGATCATGGGGAAAAAACAACAAAAATGTGGCAACGTAAAATCCGGAAGGATTTGTTGCCAAACAGGGCTTGATTTCTGTAACAAACAACGTAGTTTTAGAATCTTCATTTCTGGTTCTGTTGACCAATTTTAATACTTGCATTAAAGGCCCGTTGACCCATTCTCACGTGAAAATCGCTCATTAAATTCTATCAAAACTATAAAACAATAGGTGGTTCCTTACTTAAGTTTGCGTGTCCTAAGTTCGAGTCTTTATGGAGGAGGTAATTAACTCCTGTTCTCTCTCTCTCTCTCTCTCTCTCTCTCCTCTCTCTCTCTCTCTCTCTAAATTGTTGGTTTTGTCAGATTTCAATCCAAATTTTAAATTGTTAATATCTTTCATCTATAACGTACTTTATATACAAAATAGATATTATTTGATAGATATCAATTAATTTTATAATGCAAAGGTTTTTAAATCTCTAAATTGCATTAGAATGCCAACAAGGCAAATAATTTGGGACAGAAGGACTTAACGATTATGGAAAATGGCTTCAGTTAAGGTTTAAAGAGTATATTGAAATCTTTTTAATTTCAAGCTGATTTATCCAAAAAAAAAGAGTATATTGAAATATGTGAAAAGTCATAAAAGTTGATGAAAGTGTATTGAAAAGTGTAAAACGTATATTGAATGATGTGTGTATTTTTTTTTTTTATGCTTAATAAAAGTCTTCGTGGGCTTCCGTTAGATAGACCAAAGTAATAATCCCTAACATTCTATAGTTGGGGCAAAACATATTTCAATAATTTTTTTGACAGTTATGTAGGGTGGTAGCTAGGAATGAACTTTCACAGCAGGGGATGATAGTATTGTGGCGCGAATACGATCTTTCAGAATTTTCTTTTTCGGACTACACTTAAGTAATACTTCCTCCGTCCCATAAAGTTGTATCACTACGAAACCACGTGCAATTTTCAAGTTAACAAATAACGTGCTTACGAAAATAATTTTGTAGTCAATATGGATCTTGTTTGATAGATCTCATCGAGAACTTTTATACGATGCAAAAAAAATTCAAAAATTATTTTGGCAAATACATTATTTTTTGGTTTGAAAATTGTACGTAGTTTCATAGTGATACAATTTTATGGGACGGAGAGAGTATATCATATTCATGTTAGCGGGCCGGTCACGCTGAAAGTGAAACGTGCATATACCGTTTCTTACGTTTTTTAGTTTTTTTTTTTTTTTTTCATTTGCTTTTTTCTTATTTAATAGGAGAAAAGTTTACGCATTCAAAAAAGTCCAGCAGACACTTATAAGAATTACAACCAAATACACTAAAAATAATCTAAAGAACAACCCAAAGAAACGAAAGATAGGAACCGCTAGGACCAAAGTAAGGATGCCGTCTCAGACACCAAGATGTGAGCCTAAAGCTCTCTAACCCATACTGAGCAGTGCAACCATCCATTGCGTGGGCAAACCGAGTCAAAGTCGGGTTTAGGATGAATCTAGATGAAAGAGACTAAACTCCTTACGGAGGTCAATAATTACCTAGATTGTTATTTGACGCTCAACTATTTCACTTGCGATCTTGCAAATCACCCATTAAAAAGATCCCTGTGGTAGATGTTCCTACTCAATTATTTTTGTAGCATCCTGCTATCTTTCTCTTTTCTTTTTTTTTCTTTTTTCTTTTTGATATTCAATCTTAAAATTTGAGAAAAAATTTCAAAAGAATTTTTTTCATTCCTCGACTCACATATATGTCTAATTGAATTTATTTCAAGCTTTTACAGTTTTACTAAGTTCGAGGGAGACTAAAATATTTATTTCCAATGGTAAATGTCGATTTCGTGTGTGCTTTTTCCTTTACAATTTTTTATATTCAGATCTGAATTTGTTAAAATAGTCCAAATTTGCTGCACTAATCTGATATGATCAATTCAATACGGTTCATAAAATAAAATAAATCGCTATAAGTTTTAATGGACTCGTATTATTTCCCGTCATTGTAAGAATGTGAGATGTCACTTTTGATTTAATAACTTTAACCACTGCGCCTAACAAATTCAATTAGAGTATGTTTATTTGACGGCTAAGAAGGTCTAATTCCATTTTCACAAGAGGAGCTCTTCTGAAAAAGACGATTACTCCTTCCGTCTCAAAAAATTTGGTCTACTTTTTAATTTCAACATTTTATGTACAATACACAATGTTACTCAAAACTTTTAACTTTTCAAGTTTGCCATTCATTAGTTGATTCGAATAAAATAGGAGTTAAACAAGTTTTCAATTTAAATTGTATTCCGAAAAGCGAAAAATCTTACCACCAATGTAATCAGAGAACTTTTTCAAAATTTTAAAACGCACTTTAAACTTTAAAATTTTCAATTCTTCTTCTTTTGATCTCATTGTTTTGATTATTAAAAACATCTCAAGGGCAGAGCGGAGTTTATCAACTTTTCTTTGTTGAAAAATTTAAATTAGCCCTATATTTTGGGACAGTCAAAAAAGGAAAATAGGCCCAACTTTTTGGGGCAGAGGGAATATTTTATTTATTTTTTCTGAAAGGATTTTGCATTCTAGTCCCCTCTTCTTGAGAAAATTTTGGGTACAAATAGGATACCACTTGAGCACACATTGCAGTCATCCAAAAAGGTTTTGGACAGTCCAGATTTCTCCCTCCCTCTCTCCTCTTTCTCTCCCTAAAATTCAGATCATCCAAAACACTTTTAGACGACCGAGATGCGAGATGGGTATCACCACATAGTACTTGTCTGACACCCAAGTTTTTCTCCCTGTTCTTACCATAATTATCTTTGTTCCCACTTATATTGATTTGTGTTACAATCTTGATCATGTTAGAACTGTCGAGTACTATTACATGGTCCCTTTTGCAATTGTAATATGAGAAATCCTAGGTCAGTTGTGCTATCTAAATCTAAAGTGGGAAGATGTCATGTTAAAATATCGTGAATAAAATAAAATAAAATATAGTATGTTTTAATGGACTGTAATCATTTCGAGTCATAATATGTCACTTGATTCAAATGTTAGACTTACGTTTTTTGTCTCACTAAGCCTCAATGTTTTATGCATGTTTGTTACAATTGGGAATACAATATTGTATAAGCCAATAAAAGATATAGTTCGTCGATCATCATAACCAATTAGAATTTGTTTGGAAAATACTCTACATAAAAGAGTCATTGATGGATTAAGAGTCTTTTATTTTTATTACTATTATTATTATTATTATTATTATTATTATTATTATTATCTCTAAGGCTCTCTTCTCTCCTCTATAAAAGGATAGAATACCCACCCCTTCGATATACAGTTTTTTCCATCAATTAAAATATTTGGGTATTCTGTAAGGTTAGAGATAGATAGAAGAAGGCGAGCCAAGAATTAAGGTGTTTCTAACTTGGAGTTGTTCCTTCTAATCTCAATAATCGTCACATGTATGTTTATTTTATTGTTCTTGAGATGTATTGAATTCAAAATTCTAACTATATCTGTTTTCCGCATAATAGTTTAAATACAGATATAAATTTTGACATCGAAATCTTGTTACTATTATAAAGTAGCAGTGAATTCGTCTATGCATTGAAAATGTAGTTAAATGTTGTAAATTATAGTTAGTGTCTTCCCATGGCATGGATCAAATAAATGGGAACTATACTTTATAATAATTTTGTTGAAAGAATAGTATTTGCCGGGTCTATGCTAGTATTATATAGTTGCAAAAACACTACAATCTCACGCGGAAAATTTATTCGATCAACCATTTAATATGATTATTTGCCAGTTATAAAAAAATTGATATATATGCGTCAATCAAGAATGTAACACACACAAACATAAAAAATGCTAGAGCTACACACTTTCAACCACACACTCTCTCGCATGTGGTGGGGCCCACCTTGGGTCCCACGTGGGGTGAGTCCCACCACATGTGAGAGAGTGTGTGGTTGAAAGTGTGTGGCTTTATCACTTTGAGATTAAACTTTATTGAATTTTAGAAAGCATGTCTCATTTTTCAATTTTCTATTTTATTTGATCTAATTAAGATTGTTCCATAATGGGATGCAGTAGTTTGGCATTATACATATATATGGACAATAGTAGTGTATACATATAAAACGTAAATGTCTTCCCAATTGATCATTACTTTTGAAGCATAAATCTTGAATTTTTCTACCTTGCCTTCACACACACCCAACAAAAAAAAGAACTCAAGAATATTAAAAAGGTTGCTTAAAAACTGGGTTATCGCTTACTAGTGATAAAGTGGGGTTATTTTAATTATTTGCCTCATCAACCTTAATATCAGGTGAATGAATACCAATGGCTCGACTCGTTTATAGAGGCTTGTTTAGTAAATGTTGGAATTTGGGGTCGGGTCCTGGACCAAATCGGGTCACCTGTGTGGGCATGACCCGGTGACCCATCTATTATAGAGTCCTATCTTATTTGAGAAGTTGAAGTAATCTTAGACTCTTAGGATTATAGAACTTCTGAAGTATCTAGGATACTCACTCTATATATTTTCTTGCAGCATATTCATAATATGAGATGCATACAAGATTATCAGTTGTTGAGTTCTAGAAAACTCTTTCCCTTGTTTTCTCTCTCTTCCATTAAAAAGCGATTCAAAGCTTTTGCATCGTGTAATAGAGCGTGATACTCGAACCTCGCAGTATCACTCCATCGCAGGAGATTATTGCTATTCAAGTGCATGCCAGAGTATGTAATCCATCCACCAAAAGATCTGGTTCAGTAAAAGCTTGCTAAAGGTAATCCGAACTACCGGTTTCCACATTCATTATTGAAGTTTAACAATAAATAAACCAAGCTCAACTTATTTATAATAGAGGCAAGCTTGAGCTCGTGTTTTTCACTCGTTTGGTAAACGAGCCAGACTCAAACATAACAAAACTCGGGTCTGCTATAGCTCTATTCTATAAACCGAAAGCATAGCTAATTTTAAGTCCGCAAATAGCAAAAGAGAGAGTAAAAAAGTGAGAGTTAAAAAAAATGAGTATTTTTACATATAATGCCTCTAAAAGCCGCCATTTTGTACATTCTCGTCTAAAGAACTGATCTTAGGTCTACATTAATTAATTACAAAGAGCAAAAGGCAGTAAATTAAATAACACAATGGGAAATATAAAAAATATGGGAGCAAAGCTCTACAAGAGTTTAGTCAGC
Organism: Vaccinium macrocarpon; assembly: GCA_022606695.1. Lineage (NCBI taxonomy): Eukaryota > Viridiplantae > Streptophyta > Magnoliopsida > Ericales > Ericaceae > Vaccinium > Vaccinium macrocarpon. The sequence continues at coordinate 11,988,209 of CM040175.1, forward strand.
GGAAATTGATTAAAATTATATTAGAAATCAATTATAAAGAGGAAAAAATTTAGTGAAATTTAATCTTTGTACTCCTGGCTGCTCGTGCATATAATATTGTTTGAATTTTGAGTTCATATTCAGCTAAAACTCTCTGTCCAACCAACAGAGCGAGCGACCTTTTTTTTTTTTTTTTTTTTTTTTTTTTTTTTTTTTCCCTCCCGTGACCAGAATCTCCGATCACACACAGAGAGAGAACCTCCTCATTGACCAAAAAAAAATAAAAAAAAAATAAAAAAATTTTCTGTTGCACTTTAAAAGGTGTTGTTGTGGCCATATTTCTCTCTCTCTCTCTCTCTCTCTCTCTCCCTTTTTAGTGAGAGAGCATCAGCAACGAGCGAAGACCAACTAGGCCTAAGGAACAGAGCACACAGCGCTCTCTCTCTGTTATTTGCCTGCACTCATCATGTATTGTGTGGTGTAACGAGGCAAGAACAAAGTATAACTGTGCTATCGCCATAGAGAGAGAGCGTGCACGCCAGCAACGAGCGAAGACCAACTAAGGCCTAAGGAACAGAGCACACAGCACTCTCTCTCTCTCTCTGTCATTTGCCTGCACTAACCATGTATTGTGTCCTGTAACGAGGCTCTGCTTTAATATTTGGGTAAGTACCTTCTTTTTTTTTTTTCTTTTATGGGTATATGTGATCTGGGTATCCGGGATCGAAGTTTTCCCGTTCAATGTGGTTGGGACACGGGGTCACTGTTGTGCCCCCGAGTACAACACCATGCAGTGTAGTGTCCATTTAGACCATTCACGGCTTGGATTTACATCCAAGCAATGGATGGTTCAGATTTGTAGGATCTTAGATGGATTAAATCTGGTGCAGTGGTTGGGGGGACTACAGGGTACCTGAATTTGGTTGCAAAGGGTACAAATATCTGTAGACAATGGATTTAGGTATCTGTTTATGAGTATGTCTGATTGTATTTTGGGATAAATTTGCAAACCCATGTTTGTTTGCATGGAATTTTTTTACCATTATTCCAGCAAAGAGGGGAGAGGAATTTCTTTGGGCTTCCTTTTGCTCCTTTTTTTTCCCCAAGTAGTTGTTGATTTTTATAAAGTGGGTTTTTGGATTTTTTTGATTTGTGGTTACCTATATTTGTCCTGGTGTTTTCTGTGTTGAAATGGGTATTGTTGAATATGAAAAAGAAGGGTGAATAATTGAATATCATTGACTGTCTAAGGAGACCAAAGTTGTATGTGTTTTTTGATTTTTTTGACTTTGGTTAAGCAAGGATCATCTGGAAAATTTTGTTCATATCAGGGATTCTTTTGTTTTGTTTTTGCAGGGTATGCACTCCAATTTGTACCCCCTCCACAGACACACACAAAAAGAGCATTAGGCAGGTTATGATTCTTGAAAGGTTCTTAATTGTGGTTTTGGATTACCTTACTGTGTCAATCGGTGACACGGACATATATTAGCCGACATTAGACAACGTCAGATGACACATTCATAAATAAATATATCAGACATCCGAAATCCCGTTACATAACGACTGATACGATACCTAATGCCCATTCATTTAGAACCCTGAATTCTTGTAATGGTATCTATAATCTCATTCGTTTTCGTAATTTTTATAATTGTTGTTTTTGGGTATGTTTGTGAAGTGTACATTAACCAAAACAAAATAAAAATAAAAATTGCAGATATAAAATGAGGCACACGTCCCAAGGGACGAACAAGATGATGGTAGGGCAGCCATCCACTTCAAAACAAGTTATGTTCGTTTATAAGTCTATCCCATCGTGTCAGTTGCAGACTGTTTAACATTTGGTGGTCATATTAGCTTTCTTGCTGAGAATCTCATTAGATACGTTTTCACATGTTAAATTTGTGCCATGGATGTTACTACGACGTATAATTTGAATTGATACAGCATACAGAGAGCGAGCTTGGGCCGGAAAACAGTGGAAAACGTTTGTAGTAATTTATGCAGATTTGGATACGTAGACCAATGTTCCCCAAGCTACGGTATCCTTTCAGTCGCGTTGGCAACTTATATTCTGAAATTTATACAGTTTTTGTTCTAGTTATCTCTGTTGATGTTGTTGGTTGGACGTTTATGGGGAAAATTTGATTTTGACATTTTTATTCCTGATAGGCATCATAATGTTCTGTATTTTCTATCTTTGGTATCTTCTTGTATAGCTAGTGACAGAGAATGAATTAAGAGCTTGAGTATATCTAGTACTGGTAGAAATCGCGGGTTTTTTTTCCATAACAGCTTCTTTATCGAAGTTATTCATGTTATACTTTTTCTACTGTGAATTTTAAGAATGGTGACATGGATATTGCAAGTAATCTGTTCCAAGGTATCAGCAGATAACTTGGCTGCAAAGTACCATGGAGGAAGATGGAGTCTTTACAAATGATGGGACGGTCGATATCCACAAAAACCCTGCTAACAAGAAGAAAACTGGAAACTGGAAGGCTTGCCGCTTCATTCTTGGTATGGTTTTCAGCCTTGTTCACTTTTCAGGAAAGTAAAACGAAAAGTGCTCGAAAACCTTAGCTTTCTTTGTTTTTTACTCTTCGGCTAAGAAGAAATGTGTCCGCCCCGTGTCTTTCGTTTGTCCACTAAGATTAGTTTTCCCTCAAAAGTAGTTCCCTAGTTTTTCCCGATATTCGTTATCCGAATGACCAAGTACCAGGAAATGTGTTTCATTTCTGTTCACTTATTGAAATTTCCCACGAATAACTTTGCCTCGCAATTTCTAAACCATTTTGTCGATTTGAACATGAAATGGTTTTCACAGGAAATGAATGCTGTGAGAGGTTGGCATATTATGGTATGGGCACCAATCTGGTGAACTACCTTGAGAAACGTCTCAACATGGGGAATGTCAAGGCATCAAACAGTGTCACAAATTGGTCAGGAACCTGCTACATCACACCCTTGATTGGAGCTTTTCTAGCCGATTCCTACCTGGGTCGATATTGGACAATTGCCAGTTTCTCAATCCTCTACGTGTTTGTAAGTATTCCCTCCAATTGTTTCGGAAGCTAAAAAGCTAAATTTATATTCACGAAATCAATTGAAATCAAGCTGACAAGCTTTCCAAACTATGTTCTGAACTTCACCGATTCCTTGCTAACCGACACGAATTGCCAGTAATCTAACTTAACGCTGCTCTGGAACTTGATGAACGTCTTTGGCATTGTAGGGAATGACACTCTTGACACTATCGGCTTCAGTCAAGGGACTGAAACCAACATGCGAAAACGACGTTTGCCAAGCGACATCATTGCAAACTGCTGTCTGCTTTGCAGCACTCTACATAATTGCTCTTGGGACAGGTGGAATCAAGCCGTGCGTCTCGTCCTTTGGTGCAGACCAATTTGATGAAACCGACGAAACGGAGAAAAAGAAGAAGAGCTCCTTCTTCAACTGGTTCTACTTTTCAATCAATGTGGGCGCGCTCATCGCTTCCTCAGTTTTGGTTTGGATACAGATGAATGTGGGGTGGGGATGGGGTTTTGGTATCCCTGCAGTTGCAATGGCGATTGCAGTTGTGTTTTTCTTCTCTGGTAGCCGGTTATATCGGGTCCAGACACCGGGTGGGAGTGCCTTGACGCGGATGTTTCAGGTGGTGGTTGCTTCCTTGAGGAAATTAAATGTAAAAGTCCCTGAAGATAATTCGCTTCTTTATGAGACTTCGGATGTGGAATGCAACATTACAGGAAGCCGCAAGCTTGAGCACACAAGAAAGTTGAGGTAATTATGAAAACGTGCAATGTCAACTTCGAATTGATTCATCTCAAAAACTATGCTCTGTGTATTCAATAACTTTTAGAAAGCACCTTTCGGCACCATGTAGTGTACCGCGCTGTTAGCAAGGATGCTACCTCAGGGATGGCAGGCCCTGCCGATTGATCTCAGCTGTCCAAATGTGTTTTGGACGGTCCAGATTTGACGGGAGTGAAAATATCCAAAACACCTTTCGGCACCCTTCAAATCTGGGTCGTCCAAAACACATTTGGACATCTGAGATCGGGTCGATAGGGCCTGCCATCTGCAAGGATGGCAAAGTCCCTGAATTCGCTAGCAAGGGTAAGACTAGATACAGATCCTACATTTGCATCTTACCTAGATTTGAGGCATCTCTGCCTTAAACGCTAGGAATAATGCTACATACATGTTGGAAATATTGTAAAATTAATGGAACCGTTTACCTCAGAATCTATAACAGAACAAAAATACCGCAAAAAATTGGCTACTGTTTTGGGTTGAGTCGCGGACTAGGTCGCTCTCTTTAAGCAGTACCAGCTACGTCGCCTCCAAGATAAAACAGCTCAGAATACACCCTCTGTCTTGATCTCTTTTGCACGGAAAAAGACCAGAAATGCAAAATACAATCGACCTTTTCTTGCTCTCTAAATTTCTGTAATGAAAATGTTTTTCGGTGTATTTGAAAAGGCTGGAGTAAAGATCCTTTTATAGCAATTTTGGATCAATCAAGAATTCTGTAATTGGCAAAAAATCTTTAAACATGGGGCTAACTTTCGTACCTGATTAACTGGTTTCCGGATCAGTTTTCCCAAATTGGCTTGGACCTTGGCCTAACCTGCGTACGTGTGAAGCCTCTCTTGAGCCTAGCTCATCAATAGTCTACGGAGCCTCCAACACATATAAGGAACACAAATGTTTTCTAGTTAGCCAAGGACAAGCATTTTTGAAGAACCCTTTTGAGAAATACACAACCCTAACAATACACACCCTCCCATTCACACCCTCGCATTAATGTAGCAAGATCCGGGTTGTAAATATAGGTCGTAATGTATCGTATTGGTCATTTTGTTATGTGATTTTGGACCTTCAATAGTAGTATTATTTTACTATGATCGACCATTAATGTCCTTTGTTGGTTGACATGTAGTAGTATGACCGATACTGTTATGTGTATCCAGATACTGCAATTTATTCCAGAATAGACATGAGGATTTGTCTGTTTGATTGGAACTTGTATTCTTCTACGGGACGTGCTAAGTTTAGTACAAATTTTTCGGTCTCCTGTTTTTCAGTTTTTTCCATAGTTGCTAATTAGAACTACCCATTTTTCCAGATTTTTCGACAAGGCTGCTGTGCAGATCGAATCTGATGACATAAAGGGCTTTGCTAACCCGTGGCGGCTCTGCACGGTAACACAAGTCGAAGAACTCAAGTCCATTGTTCGGTTACTCCCCATTTGGGCGACCGGAATCGTCTTCTCCACCGTCTACAGCCAAATGAGCACCATGTTTGTCCTCCAGGGAAACACAATGGACCAGCACATGGGTCCAAGGTTCAAAATTCCATCGGCGTCCCTCTCCATCTTTGACACCATCAGCGTCATCTTCTGGGCCCCGGTGTACGACAAACTCATCGTGCCATTCGCAAGAAAGAAAACCGGTCATGAACGCGGGTTCACACAGCTCCAACGCATGGGAATTGGCCTCGTCATTTCCATTTTCTCCATGGTTGTCGCAGGGATTTTGGAGGTAATTCGCCTCAACTATGTTCGAAGGCATAACTACTATGATCTAGAGGAAATTCCAATGTCCATATTTTGGCAAGTCCCTCAGTACTTCCTCATTGGGTGCGCGGAGGTTTTTACTTTCATCGGGCAACTGGAGTTTTTCTATGACCAGGCACCCGATGCGATGAGGAGCATGTGTTCAGCTCTCTCGCTCACGACTGTTGCATTGGGGAATTACTTGAGCACTCTCCTGGTTACGGTCGTGACGAATGTGACCACAAGACACGGGAAGCCCGGTTGGATCCCGGATAACTTGAACCGGGGCCATCTTGACTATTTCTACTGGCTTTTGGCTATTCTCAGTGTGATTAATTTCTTTGTGTACCTTTGGATTTCCAAGTGGTACACTTACAAAAAAGCCAAAGGAAACGCCTTGTGATGCTGGTAGGGATGAAAACTGCTTTGTGTTGTTTGGTTGGCGATTGCTTTTGTTTGGTTATGTTTCTGTTGTTTGTTTCATGGCTTAAAAACTAATCACTCGGTGATTGAACTGCTTGTATATATTTATCACAATCTATATTTGAATAGCCCAGTAATTTGCTGTGTGTGTGTGTGTGTGTATCTTCTACTCAGGTACACCAATTTTGAATTCATACTTTAAGATCCTGAAGTCTAAATGAACCATTGCTAGACAAGTACCTCTAGTTATCCGACTGAGATCAATTTAAACTCAAACTGTCAGAATATCTTGCCGGAACTTGCCGGATTGACTCAAGCCAAATGAGATTTGACTTGCCAGAGTAACTCCAAGTCTCCAACCCAACAAAATCTGACTCATCGGAGTGGGAAATCCATTCGGCGATATGTTTTGATTGTGAGAGAGAGAGAGAGAGAGAGAGCAGCTAAGGCGGCAGTGACTCCCTAGGCGTGAGGGCTGTTAAAAAAAAATCGGTATATTGTGGATCTGGTCTGGACCGAACCGATTCGCACGTTTTGGATTTTAACCGTGGATTAATGGTTCGGACATGGATTCAAAAAATAAAAAACCTTGACTTGTGGTCTGGACCGGATTTTGATTTTGAAACCGTGAATTAACCGATCTGGACCGTTAGATTTTTATTATATATAATTTTAATACTTTTATAAATATTGTCAATTTGATATTTTGGTATGAAGGGTTATACTATTATCTCTTACAAAATCTAGGGGTAAACTGTTATACAAAAGTCTTCTACTAAATATACTCGTTAACTTCCATAATTCTAAACCTAATCTCACTAGACCTAATTTGATATTTTGATGTGAAGAGTTTACGGAGTATGCTATTTGGATCTCATTGACAAATATTAGCCAAATATTGTTTGTGCCTATGTTTATGGACTGCCTTTTTTTTTAAATCCTTCTAGAATTTCTTTCTTTGCTAAATACATTTTTTGAACTACATTTGCGGATAGATGTCACGCATTGAAGAGACACAAAATGCTACAGCTAACACCCAAAGGATTGAGGATGATAAGTCATGATGAGTGAATGTTGAGTTGGGGTTTTTGAATGAGCTGATTTTTTTTAGAGTAAAATGAAAATCCGTGGACGAATCCATAACCGATCCGTGACTAGCGGATTCAAGTCAATCCGGACTGTGAGCACCCCTACGCCGTGGCGAGTCATTGTAGCAAAAAGGGGAAATGCGAAGCTGCTAGGATCAGAGAAGGAAACTTTGGGTCGCCATTTTTCCCAAATCAGAGCTTTGCCGATGCTACTAGAGATGCTCTAAGATAGTGGTGTAGTTATTCTTTCATTTAGCCTAGCTAAAAGGCAGTTTTAGCTATTTTGACCAGCATCAGCCTCAATAAAAGGCCAACTTCTTGAAAATATTCCTCTAATAAAACTCAACAAATATGTAAATGACTCCCCAACAAATATATCTAATAGGAGTACTTTTCTACAAAAAGTGGTTGTGTTTGGTTTAGAGTTTTAGTTTAGTTTTGATGATGTAAGCATGTGTAATAAGTGGAGAGAGATAGAGAGAAAAATGAGAGAAATGATGATATCATCAAAACCAAAACTGGCTCAAAACTTGTAAACGAACATGGCCCTATCTTTCTTACTTTATTACTATTAATAATATTCTGTCTCCTCACTTTAAATTTAAAAGATATAAATATGCATAACTAGATAAATAAAGAGAATAGCTGGAAAATGTAGGAATCTGAATCAAAAAATGAATAATTAAAATAAAAACCTGCAATTTCGCTTTGACTTCTTTTTAACTCCATGGAAATTCAGATAAAACAAAACTCTATAGAGACACTGTAAAAAGCAAGGTCAATTCAACAAGCAAACTAATGATATGGATATATACACAAACTAGATAAGGCACATTGAATAAGAGGCTCTAAAGAACTCTTCTCTCTCTCTCTCTCTCTCTCTCTCTCTCTCTCTCCCCGAAAATGATGATTTCCCTCAAAGCCCTGCAAAACCCCTTCACTCCAACCAAGCATGCCCTTTTCCACACAAGAGTACTCTCCCACACCAAGAATCCCACACTAATCTCACTGTGCAAATCCAAAGAATCCAATTCAGAGGAATCCCCACCTGAAGGAGATGTTCGAAAACAGGAACTGCTTGCCAGAATTGCAATGCTTGAAGCCCAGAAAGTCCGTCTCACCGATTACTTAGACGAGCGAGCTGCTTATCTGACAAAATTCGCCGAAGAAGCCAATGCCGAGCTCGATCAGTTTGGAGAAAATGCTCTTAGAGATCTCAATGAAGCCAGTGCCAAGGTCTCCTCAACTTGTTAACCTGTATTGGATAATACTCTGATATCATGTTTTCTAGATTCTTATCTTAAAAAAACGCAAACAACAAAAAAGTACTTGACAGTATACAAAACTTAGTTTTCTCGGATTTAAAATGAAAACACCATTTATTTTTCATGTTTCGCAAAAAATCATTGGGCTAAAAATTGAATGGAATATCAAAACAGCTATTGGTCTTGTTTACAACAATAAAACAATAACAGTACCTATGTAATCCCCAATCGATGGCATGGGAGGGAGAACCAGAAACAAACTTAACATTTTTGCAATACATGCACAAACTGAGTGCTATTCATAAAGTTTTATCATTCAAATAACAATCCATTACTGGTGCTCTGGACTTTGAATGAAGCAAGCAAGGTTATGAGCAAAAATTGAATGTCTGTAGGCTTGACTCTGATGCCTTACGGTTTTGATCTGGGGACATGGTTCAACAGCACACCACCCTTGATTTCCTCAATTCAATCTCTTGTTTTCAATAATAGAGTTTTAAGAAGTGTCTTGCAAAACCAATTCTAGAAACCACAACCAGCCAGAATCCTCTAATGGAATATTTTTCTTTTAGCAAATATAACTCAGTTCATATCATTTGTGTTTTACAGATAATGGGGGACCTAGACAGCCAAATGCAAGCATTTGAAGAATCTGCAGAGTTGAGTAAAGCCGAAATTGAGGAGAATGAAAAGAAGTTAGCAGAATTTGAAAGCAAAATACAGAAAGACAGGAATGAAGGGCTATTCTTTAAGAACTTGGGGGAGGGGAAGCCTATTGTTAAATCAAAAGGAATGAAAGAGGAAATCCAGAGGATTAAGGAGATTACCATAGACAGTGCCGGATCAAAGACTAGGCGGAATATTTACCTCGTATTGATTGGCTTGGTCGCCACGGGGATTGTTGATTCATTGATTTCTTCTTCAACTAGATGGCAAAAGGGGGCAATTCTTGGAGTGATTCTGGTGGGTTTGGTTTCTCAACTCATCTATGAGCAAAAGATATTGTCAGAAACAGAAAGAACAGAAAAGGAAAAAATTGAGGACAAGAAAGATTGATGTCCTTTCTTCCTTCAGTCTAATTGATTTGTTGTAGCACTTTTTACCACATACAAATATAGCATGAGATATAACTCCAAGTGTGATCTTACCACTTAGGGCTGATACATCAAGCAACTTTACTTTTGCATCATCAACTAGTTTTGGTCATATTTCTTGATCACCAAAACCCATGTAACTTAGTTACTGTGTATGATGCTTTACCAAAAATCGAACCTTTCATGCATCATTTTGCTGAACACAATAGACACAAGGAAGCTTTTATCTATTTGGTAAGTTAAACTACTACCCTTGATTAGAAGAGGCTTAAAAATCCATCTGTTTTCTACTCAAAGTTGTTCTCTGTCAGGATTGAGAAGTGTACAAGAAATTTGCTAGCAAAGCATAATGCATTCAAACTAAAATCTTCAATGCATTTAAGGACTAAAACTGCATTAGACCTTGTTTAGCTTAGCAGTGAAGTGAGTGCATGCCACAGATTCTTGAACCAGCAGCAACCATTCCATATGCCAAATTTACCAGGTGTGTCAAACCCAGAACATGTGTATCGAAATACATGAGTAGCAAGGCTATGCATTTGGTAGCAGAAATCACCATTTGCCAACTAGCTGACTATAATTCAGCCAAGTACCTGCAGCAATGGTTGCAACATTAGTAAACGTGGCTCCTACAGCAGAAATTACAAACTTACACAAGACTACAAGTAAAGATTTCAGAAATAGTGACTCTTACTCCAAAGAATTTCCAATGCAGTAATAAGCATTTTGGCTACAAATTCAAACAGCTGTGGAGACTCAGGCTAATGGCGATTGGTGCATCAATAATTACCTGGATATTGGCAGCTAAATTGTAAATGCAAACAACTTGGGAAAACATAAAGAGTAGCAGGGAGAGTATTGGAATCTCGCTTCCAATACATCTAATGCAAGGATCATGTCACAGGTCCATGATTCAGCACAGCTCTTACAAGTATGTTCCATGTGATGAAAGTTGGAACAATCCCCCTAGCCAAAGCATCATTCAAGAACACAATAGCATCACATATTCTATTACAAGAACAAAGCCCCTTCAGGACAATATTATACGAGATTATATCTGGTTGTAGCCCTTTCCGTAAAATTCGTGCCCAGATAATAGACGCCTTTTGGCATTCTCGTGTTTTGTAAAGCCCCTCCATTAGGGTATTGTGCGTCACAAGATTTGGAACACATTGGTATTCACCCATTTTCGAATATAAGCACACAGCATCTTCCACTTTGCCTACAGAGCATAGGCCATGAATCATAATATTGTGCATTATCACATCCGGCTGCAACCCTTGACTGAGCACTTGAAACCACAAGTTAATGGCCATGTCAACCTTCTTACTTTGACAGAGACCATCTATCAACAGGCTATAAGTGATCATGTCTGCCTTCCATCCTTTTTCCACCATTTCCTTCACAAAGTTATAGGCTTCACCGTATCTCTCCACTTTGCATAGGCCATTAATGAGGGTGTTGTAGGTAACAACATTTGGGGAGCAATCCTTTTGCACCATTTCTTTGAATAGCTGAATAGCATCCTCAATTTTGGAAGTTTGGATCAATCCATTTAACAGTGTATTGAAAACTTGGGAATTTGGCTGACAGCCATGCTCTCTCATTTCGTCAAGCAGGCGAATCGCTTCACTCAACCTTTGTTCTCCACATAGCCCATTGATCATGGATGAATATGCAAAAATATTTGGAGCATCTCCTCTATCTTTTGCCTCTTTTAGGACCAGTAAAGCCCTGTTCAAGTACCCATTCTTACACAATCCATGAATCAGAACACCATAAGTTGTGGAATCTACCATATAATCATTCTCAGCAATGCGTTCCCATATGGAAATTCCTTCGTCCACCATGCCAATCTCAAACAACCCTCTGATCAAAATATTAAAACTCACAGCATTACGTTTTTCCTCTTTACCCATCAAATCCCACAACTCAAAAGACTCTTTAATCTTTGCAGCTTGACAATAGCCATTGAGCAATGCATTATACACCACGACATCCGGAGACACCCCACTCTCAACCATTTCTCTATACACTCTCGAAGCCCCATCCACATTTCCACACTTACATAACCCATGAATCAAACTACTATACGTAAACAAATCCTGTTTCTGATCGTTCTTCTTGAGTCGCTGCAAAAATTCGAGACTCTCGTCAAACTTCCCACACTTGCACAACCCACTAATCACGACATTGTATGTGACAACATTTGGACACACACCCAAATCCTTTACCAACCTCTCCCAAATCCCTATGCCACCAACAGAATCACCTTTCTTGAAAAACCCATCCATCAAAATGTTATAACACATCACATCAGGACTCACCCCTTTCTCAGACATTTCATCAAACACCTTCAACGCATCCTCTAAACACCCACTCTTCGCAAGCCCATTTATCACAGTTCCATAACTAAAAACATCAGGCTTAAAACCCCACACCCACAACCACTCCAACAACTCCTTCGCCTCGTTGAACCGCCTCTTCTTACACGAAATCTTAATCAAAACATTGTAAGTCTCCAAATTCGGAGCCACACCCATTTTTTCCAAATGCTTAAAAAACAACTCTGCTCTGTCCCACTGTTTAGACACAACTAATGCGTTTAACAAACAGTTGTACGACCTTATACCCGGTTCGCACCCGAAAAACTCCCTCATTTTCTGAAAAACAAACAAGGCCTTATCAACCATTAGGTTTTTTGAGTAGGTTTTGATGACGGTCAGTGGGATGTCTTCTGGGCACGAGCAGTTTTGAGTGCGAATCATCTCGATGATTTGGGTCACGTGAGGGAGGAGTGTGGGGTGGGATAGGCGGCGGAGGATGTGGTGGAAGACGGCGGGGGTGTGGGCGGAGTTAGGGTGGGTTTTGGTGAAGGAGTAGAAGAGGGAGAGGGCTGAGGTGGAGTTATTTTCGGATTTGAGGAGGGTGAGGAGGTGTTTAGGAGAGAGATAGCTGGGTGATTTGGTGGCGGCCATGAGAGAGAGGGAGGAGGGAGTAGGTCGAGGAGGTTTTTGTGCGTCATTTTCTTATGGCATGGCTTTGGGTGTGGGTGGTGGTTGATTAGGTTTAGTAGTCGGAGGTAATTCTGGTGAAAGTTTTGACGTCGGAGGTGAGGTTTCGGTGGCGAAAGTGTTGATCTTTACAAAAAGCTTGGCTTTGTAATGCCAAGCAGTCAACCAGAGATTGATTTGGGGCAAAACACGAACAGGAATTTTTAGGAAAAAATTTACCGGGTAGGTATCACGTGGCAGTGCCGACGTGGTGCTCCTCGACCCATCCGAATACTTAATAGAGCATGGTGATACATTTATACAAAACTTCTAACACGAGCACATACAATAGAACAATGAAATAATTTGACCTATGGATAGCATCGGCTATCCAAAAGTATATTGGATGACCGAGATTAAAACACTCCCTCTCTCTCCTCTTTCTCTCTCATTTTTCTTCTCTCGGAATTCGGACAACCCAAAATCAAAATGAATGGCCTAGGTGCACAGAGAGGGTACCACGTGATACCCCGCATTGAAAAATCTCTCTTGCTTTAGGGCAAGTATCGGGTTTTCATGATACATACGAGGTGTTTTGACAAAAATAATTAATCCAAATTACTTTTTGTCTCTTCTTAAATTTTTTTGAATAGCTTGACAGAGCTTCTACCTAAAATCACCGGTGAGAATACAAACTCTATACTCCGCCCTCCTCCTCAAACAAACCAACTATCAAACTGCCGAGTAATTATATTAATTTAGGAAAATTAATTACCGAAAACGACAATAACTCGCTAATTGTTACAACCCCTAGCAATATCGACAAGAAAATAGCATGTGATTGAAAACCGGGCATAACCTATCTTCGGTTGGCACGAATCGTCTTCGATTCTATAACTAATTAATCTAGGCACGACTCGACTTCCCTAAGCATAGATTACCTAATTCAATATTCCATGCGCCAAGAAAATTGTTGCATAACTATGTATTTGCAATCACAGAAAACAAACACATAACTCTAGATAGAAAAAATAAGATCGAATCATAAAAATAAATCTCAAAGTTATACAACCATCGTTTCGATAATTAAAATCCAAAATTAATATAAAAAAACAAAGTTTCTTGGTTAGGGTTTCATCTACACCCTAAGACAGATGATTTAGCCGGACCATCGTCGTGGAAATCATTGCTCTAATTGCTTCTATCCAGCCCTGTTGCTCGCGGCTCTGTTCGTGATCCGTGACTTGCATCAATATCTGGTGTGTCATCCTAGCAAAATTGTGCCGCATCCCTTTCTAATTCCCCAAGTCAGGCGTCATAGAGCCCTAGCCGACTTTACTACTAACTAATAAACTTGGGCCCCTTCGGCTTCTTTTAATTCCCGCTGCCTTTGCTTCGTATGTGTACCATGTAAGGATTGTTGACCCTTAGCCCATCATCATGCATGTGTTATTGAACCCAATTGTTGGCTGACCCATTAACCACGTAAAATAATTGGGTGCTTCTCGTTGTTGTTTTCTATTATAAGCTTTGTCCACCAATTACTTTGATCACGGGCTCTGATTCGAAAACAAGTAACATTCAACTTTTGCGCTTATTATATGAAAGCCTCCAAGTATCTACAAAAACACGCAAATAAAGTATTATATTCCAATTAACATAATAAATGGACTTAGCAAGGGTAAATTAGAGGCACTTATGTGAACATTTTGCGCGCCTATCACTCACCCACGGCTACATAATGTTCCTCTCCGCCACAGCCTTTTCTAGACAGAGTGAGCTCTTGATTGTGAGTGTTTGGCGGGCTCTTACTTCCCGTCCTAATTGCTCTTATCGATGCCAAACTCATTTCCGGTACAAATCTCTTAAATTCAATCTCCAATTTTCAAATTTTGAGTCAATCGCTTGGTTTAAAATGCCTTTATGAATAATACTACTAGTTAGAATAATAATGGGATTTAAATAAGTGTCGTGATAATGAGAAATGGGTTGAATAACTCATTTTAAGAAGCAAATATGAGTATTCCTTGGTTAATGTTAGAATTTTGGATGTTGGTGATAACCAAATGGATTAGTTATTAGAATTTGACATGGTGAGTTGGCCGCCATGTCTCTTTCTGAGATGAATTATGGGTTCCTTGAAACGTAGCATTCTGTAGACAACTCAATCTGAGAATTTTTGTACATATTTAAAATCCCCAATGACGAAAAAGAAAATATACCGTATGGTATCTTAAAGCAACACCCTTCAACAAAAAAGGTCAACCCTGGTCAACACTACCGCATAGTGATCAAACCTAGGTCAACTATACCGTACAACACTTTAACCATCATGAAGTCAAGTCGGCCATACATCTATGCCGCACGGCATAAGGGTAGTGTCGTATGGCACCCGCCTCTGCCACACGACACTATCAAGCTTTTCATCAGCTTTCTGCAGGCCACAAACTGCTCCCTTTGTTGAAAAACTTCAAGATGATCAGAGTTACTAGGGGCACATCTAAACCTAAGGTGTAGCCCTCCATAGCCTTGGTGTAATCACCAAGTTTACTTGGAAAATGGGTTTAATCTTTTGCCTACAAATATCAAGGCATTTTTAGGAGTAAAAGGATAAAAAAAAAAAAACCATTGGAAAACCCTCTCCAAGCTTTACCAAGAGTTCATCCATTTCAACCAATCCATTACCACTCCAAAAGCCTAAAAGCAATTTCAAAAACCCACCGAAAATCCTAAATAAAACCTTCATGCAAGCCTTTCCTCTACATTTACTAAAAAGATCAGATTTGCATCAATACCAAAAGCTCGTTAGTCACTCTCAAGCCGGGAAGTTCCCCGTACTGTTTTTGGGCTTGGTTTATCTTTTTCTCCTCGGCAATAACAAAAGAAAAATACAAAGTGATATTCCAACCTTGACGCAGCGGAATCCACGAGAAACTAGTTGCGTACTAGTTCAAACGAAAATAGGTCTCGAATCCACAAGGTTCTTGAATCCACAAGAAGAATGAGAGATAACTCTGAATTTTCTTTGATTAAAAGTTGTCCAATAATAGAGGTTACATGCCTTTTATAGGGAAAACTAGCAAACCCTAGCAAAACTTACCTAAAAATTAAAGTATCCCAAAATTTGGGGAAACTCCCAAAATTAAAAACTAGAAAGAAAAATAAGATATTCCCAATTAGAAACAACGTAAACGGAATTACACGCTAAGAGTAATTCGTAATCTAATTATTACCTAAAATAGCAAAATTACTAAATTGAAGGCCTAAACGAATGAATTTGGCCGAAATCCACCATCAGTCACGATTAGGGTCGTGAGTATTGATCGCTGAGCGATTTTACTTCAGCCCACCAAGTTTGGGCTTATTCTGGGCTCGTCGATAAATTGCCGAATTTGACAATTTTCAATTAAGAGTTGTTTGGGCCTCTTAGGTTTCGACCGGTCCAACTGATCATAGAATTGGGCCGCTACTTGTTCTGCATCAAACCTAGAGGGGGGTAAATAGGTTCGGATCTTATAATACTCAATTTTTCTTTTGTAAACAAATGGATTAGCAAATCAAACTTATAATTAAAATAATGAAGTACTGAAAATAAACAAGAGATGAGACAAAGGATTTTTATAGTGGTTTGGTTAACTGCTTAATCCACTCTTAAGTGATGTTCATCCAAACACTCATCGGTATCAACTATGTTCTCAGTACTTACACCTGGGTTAGATTTCATAGGAGTCAACACCCCTTTACAATAACTCCTCTGGTACACACAGACCAGATCACAAACTCCTCACACTGGTACACACAAACCAGTTCACAAACTCCCAACACAGGTCCACACAAACTAGTTTACAAACTATAACAAACTCTGCCCAGTAAATTGAGGAACAAAATCTTGACAACAAAATGGATTGGGTTCGCTCTCTCACAAGGTGGGTTTATATGTGGTGTGATTCAATCCTTCTAAATAAGGGTGAGGCTTACACACAGAGAGTATAAAAATCTACAGTGAAAACCTCTCTTTCTAAAGTCTAAAGAAGATAATCTATAGTGTATATCTCAGACTTGTATTCTTTGAGTATTTGAACGATTAATTCCCTTGAGGGTTTTTTTTTTCTCTATGATGAAGAATTCTTTTAAATAGTCAAGAACGAAACCCACAAAGTCTTCTAGTGACAGCTCTAACGTTCATATCAATTAATCCCATGCTTTCTTTTACGGCTCAAGGATCAGAATATCATTTGCTTTGATTTCTCTGAACACAAAATCAACATATGAACTAGACAAATATTGAGTTAAAAATATATGCTCTCATATTTCAAATAGTCTATTGAGTATTTGCAGTAATTGCAAACCTTTCAAAAGTAGCAAACCTCCCTTTCTCAGATTTCAAAATTTAGTAGTACGGCTGATTCAATTTGCCCTGCAAATTTCAAATTGAGAGTGGCGAATAATAAATAAAAGTGAGAGAATATATTTGGCATAATTTGATTTATGAAAAACCATAGGAAATATCTTAGTCCCATGATTAATTCTAGTGAGGGAGTCAAAACGAAAACAACGTGTTTGTTTCTGGGCAAAGAAATAGCATTTATATACTTTCCCGAAGTTGTTCACAGAATTTGGGTAATTTCTAGGCCGAATTAGGAAAAGTGTAAAACTAAAAAGTTGGAGCTCTTTGAATCCTCTTTGTTTTGATATATAAATCGTCCCAAAGCTTAGTGAAAAAATATCGCAGAAGTACGCAGACTGCCAAAACTCTGGTAGGCTCCTACATAGGCTTAATTATCTCCATATGGACCATAGTCCAACATATGGACCTATACAAGAAATTCTCATTAGGGCCCATTAATTTAAAGGGGCCCGATTTTTATTGTAAACCTGAACACAAATAAACTTAAAAGCCGAATACTAATTTCATAAACCCAATATTGTTTTCACAATCTAGCAAACCCATTCATGTCTAATATTATAACAAGCCCATTTAAAAACAAATACCATATATTAACTAAATAGCAATTCCAGTAAATACTAAATTTCTCAAACATAATTAGAAATCATTTTAGCAAAACATTATCATCAAAATCGAATCCCTAACATAAAGGTCTCCACGACAATGCTGTGTGGCACCACCCTATACCGTACGGTACTGTTCCTTAAAGAGATACACTTCTGATGCTTTGTGTCTTCTGGTTCATTTATACCTCCAAGGGGCAAGGTACTATTTGATATTTTCTATATCGAAAAGCTCTTTAAAACATTGGTATGCATCTTGTTTAATTCCAAAAATTTAATTTTCAATCTTTTAAAAGAACAAATCTTGCAAGAAACACGCCAAAAACAAATATTGCTTCTATTTTCTTTCGAGTACCAACAGTTTTTTTACATTGCCCATAAAAACGATAATGCCATACGGTACTCTTCTTACAAAAGTTCAAAGGAAATGGCTACAATACATATCCCCTATTTGAGTGTGTATCATATGCACCCTTATAAAAGTTACAAATCGATTAACAAAAGTTACGAAGTTTAATAAAAGTTACGAATTCTTTGTACAAAAGTTACGAGACGCACCAAATGTTATGAATCATAGAAAATGTTACGAATCATACTTCTGAAAAAGTTACGAAACACTAAAAAATGTTACGATTACCAATGAGGTGGCACAATATGGACCACACAATTGATGCATATTGTACACACCTTTAAGGGGTGTGTATTGTAGAATTTTCCAAGTTGAAAAAATCAGTTTCGCAGGCAGTAACTAATGCAATAGTCTTGTTTCCGTTTATTCTGCCATTCTTTCTGTTCATGTTCTTAATTCCCAATCAATTATTATCATATGAGGTCTATGTGGACAAAATTTAAGCAATAACATGTTTTCAAAATCCCACAGGCATTGAGTAGAGACTGATTTCCTATAGGGCGAGAAGGGTGCCTTAAACCCTTCCCCTGACTCCCGAACCCAAGAATGCTCTGTTTTCAAACAGACCAAACCCTTTTCCAAATTAGAGGCACGAGAGTCATTCTTTTTTCCTGAACTCTTTTAAACGGTTGTTCAGGTGTTAAATCCTTTTCTAAAAACCCGAGTGGCAACTCAAACTCTTTTCAAAACCAAAACAAGATTTTTGGTGGCACCATCCACAAAATGGCGACTCTGGCCAATGAGGAATGTTACCAGGAAGCAAAGATGGAGCCAGAGGGGGACAAGTGGTGGCGGTCGCCACCACAAGGTTTTCAAAAGATACTATTATTATGTAGAAAATATATTTTTATCTCTAAATTATATAGACTCGCCACCACTACATTTTTTTTGGTAGAGTGGATGAATATTCATAATATAGTTTGTCTTTTTATTTTTTAAATACATAGTTTCGCCACCACAAAGGTAAAATCCTGGCTCCGTCCGAAGCCTCCTTCAAAATGATGGTATGTCCCCTCAAGAGCTCAAAGAGTTGCATGCTATGGAAAACTTGCCATATATCCATACCGATTACATGGACGATCACAGTAAAGGTAGCGAGATCGACATGGATTTTGATCCTAATGCTGATGAATTTGACCCCGCCAGGGATGGACCACTTGACAGAATTTCGCTAAATTTACTCTTTGAAACCAAACGAGTTTCGCATCATGAACTTTGTACTGCGTACGTCACTTAGACGGGTTCTATAAATTCTTGTAGGAGGGAATCAAGAAAGAGAATCGGAATGAAAATACAAAGAAATGTAAAAAGAAGAGGAAATAGAGTTGGTCTAAATTTTTTATTTTCCTTTCTAGAATCTATTCTTTAACCATTAAAAAATATGGGGTATATCTCTAAACACCTAGATGGATAAGAAAATATTTCGATTAGATAAATAGGTATGTCAATGCATATCAATTAATTTGTCAAATCGCTCCTAATACAAGTAAATCATGCGTCAAGAACCAGATTTAAACTGGCGACACGAGAATTTTCAGTCCTCTACTCTACCAGCTGAGCTATCCTTACCATTCCTAGACGGTAGCAAAACAAATCAATACCCATGCTAACTATTTGGAGGAGGTGGAGAGAGCACAAAGAGATAGGGCCCCATTCACTCTTGAGATTTACGTGCTCCACGTTCACTTTTTCATGCCTTTTGGTTGTGACGCGTACATGCCTTGACGGTCTTCCTATGATGAGAGACAGATCTTGTATGATCGACTATAATCCACCATGATTGAAGCTTTTTGAGAAGGGTTTCGTTTGATTTTTGGGAGAAATCAATTAAAAGAGGAATGGAATTGTACAGAAGAAGTAAATGATGTACCCTCCCAAAGTTGTAACGACTCGAAATTTTGAATTGGAGTGAAAAATTCAGAGAACAACCGTTTTGTTCGAAGCCTTAACAAATCGCTACTGCCGTACGGCACTAGTTAATGTCATGTGGAATTTCGACTGTGCCTTAACAGCACTGACGTTTGGCCCATCCAAAAATTTTACCTTGTTTCCTTGATGAACCATTCTCGGACCACAAAACAACTTTCTTTCGATCCTAGTGGTCGGAAAATAGTTTTCCTCAAATTTTTAAGCCCTCCAAGGCATTAATCAAATTTTCAAATCAATTTTAAGTCCTCCATGCCATTGATTGAACTAATTTTAAAATCCCCCATCGTATGATTAATTTTACTAATTAATTTCAAAATCTCCCATGGTATTAATTAATTTAAAAAACCCCTGTGGTATCAATTTATTTTAAAATCCCCCATTGTATCAATTTATTTTAAAAAAATAATAAATCACATGTGCTATCGATTTGTTTAAAAATCCCCCATGGTATCGATTTATTTTAAAATCCCCTTTGGTATCGATTAATTTTTAAACCTCTTGTAGGTAGCAATTATTTTATACTCCCTCCGTCCCAATTTCTTGGTCCTCCTTTTCATTTTGGAATGTCCCAAAATATTTGTCCCACTTCTAAAAACATCTATCAAAATTGGATCACTTTCCAATTTTAACCTTCAAAAGTACTTTTTCCATCATAATTGGCTAGTCTATAATCTTTTAATTTATAACGGTTTTTATGATTTTGAAAATTTTGTATAATAAAACTAATTGATATCTATCAAACAAGATCCATATTGAATATATTTTGACTTTCATATAATAAATTAGTCTCACAAATTTGGTCAAAGTAATATTGATTGGATTTAGGGGCAAAATAGAAAAGTAAATACAAAGTTTTCAGAACAGAGGACTCTGCTGTCCCCAGCGATTCCGGGGCGCTCCGGTCCCGTGTCGATGATCGAAAACGTTCACGTTGAAGAGCTCGCCGATTAGAACAAGTGTACCAAAAATTAGCTCAATTGGATACTATTTCGTACCTGATCGGTACAAATATAACTAAGCAATAATGGATTTGAGTGGGTATGATCTAGTGTTTTGGATGCATTCTCTTCAAGATAAAAATGTTTCGATTAGGTACTAAATGATAGTCGATTGAGCTAATTTTTTTGTACACTTGTTCTACTCGGTGAGGTCTTCGACGTGAACGTTTCCGATCATCAACACGGGACCGCAGCGCCCTGGAATCACCGGGGACAGTAGGTGTTGTCCCTTGCTAGGGACAGCAGAGCCCCTCTGTTCAAAGTTTTCACATTCCTTAAAAATCCACTTCCCCAAAAGGGGCCAAGAAATTGAGACGGAGGGAGTAGTCCTCAATGGCATCAAATTATAAGTTTTTCTCACAAATCATCATTCATTTTTTCCATCATTGAGAAACAATGCGTTGACCTTCAAGGTCGAAAAATTTCCTCCAAAACGTGATCACTTTCATTTTGCCCCAAAGAACTACGATGATCTGGTCCTTGCAAACTGGTAGGAAGCTCATGTGAGCGCGACCACAAGCATTGAATGCTCACATGTTTGTTTCTACGCAAAGACGATAGGATTGGGTTTTCTTCATCTTTGACATGATTTGCATCACAGAAATGATAGTGAAGTCTTGTCAAAGAGCGGCAACTGTTGACACTCCAATCTAAGAATTTTTGTACATATTTAAAATCCTAGATGACGAGAAAGAAAATATATTGTATGGTATCTTGAAGCAACACCCTTCAACAAACAAGGTCTACCATGGTCATACATCTATGCCACACAGTGGTCAAATCTAGGTCAACTATACTGTATGACACTTTAACCATCATGAAGTCAAGTCAACCACGCATCTGTACCACATGGCATAGGGGTGTCATATGGCACCCGCCTCTGCCGTACGACACTATTGGGTTTTTTATCGGCTTTTTGCAGGCCACAAACTGCTCCATTTGTAGAGTTGTCACGCCGTCATTTTCATAAAACAAGAATAAAAGAATTTCTTACAATCAATAAGTCAAATGATAAAAGATTTCCATAAATCCTTCCAAGAGGTTTCCATTCAAAACGTAAATCTTTAACCCATTGGCGAATCAAGTACTTGGGCACCTTCGCCCCCAAAGGTAAAATTAAATATTATCCCATAAGTTATTACAATCCAATGTCAAAATAATAAAAAGATTAGAGTTACATTGTCATCTCCCCAAAAAGGTAATGCATAGTAGATGAATAAAATAACTCCAAGTCATGTATGCTCATCATCCAAGTCATGCACTTCAAACCATCCACGATCAAAGCTGGGTACCTAAAAAATGACAACGTGAGCACACGGCTCTGTGAGAGAACTATTCTACTACCGCTAGGTGTATAAATATCATATATGCACATGGGGTCAAGATATGTCAAATAGAGGTACATATGTGAGTACAAGTGACCAAATCATTAGGGGAAAAACTAGGAAGCATCAAAGTACCCAAATTGATTGCCAAGGGTCCAATATGATTCCCAAGTATTCACAAACAACCCAAGTGTTCTAAATTATTTCCAAGTACTCAAACACTACCCAAGTTCTCATTTTGTTTTCCCAAAACTACCCAAGTGTTTCACACATGTCTAAATCCAAGGTCACACGTCGAGTTTCGACAAAATACAATAGATGGTCCAAAAGTCTCATTTCTCATTTCTTTCATTGAAGAAAAACCATCATTTTCATTAGTGTTAGGGATTTAATCCCTCTGCAGAATTTCATAGGCTCCGCATGCCTCTGCCAGATTCCATAGACTCCGCGCGCCTCAGCCGGATTCTATAGGCTCCGCGTGCCTTTACCAAGATCTCACCAAATGATGGCATTGGTTTAAAACACCTCATTACCACAAACATTTCATTCAATTTTTACAACAAGTCCATTTTCCCAATTTCATTTCACTAAAACACACCTTTCAATAGAAATGGGTTATGCACACGCGCACACACTTTCTAAAATCCAACAAATTGCACGTAACATTAGATGACGTATTTACTTATGAGTCTAAAATCTTCGAGTCAAGACATGGGTGAAAATGATGCCAAGGGTCAAATACGTGAAGGATGGGCAATTGGGGATCAAACGCACGTCAAAGGGTGGCCGAAAACCACCTAGAGAATAGGGGCAACTGCTGGAAATTTTGAGACAGCAACATCTGTACAATAACAATGCAGATTTTCATTTCTAAGGTGTGGAATCTCAACCCAATCACAAATGAGATAGTTTAGGCTCAAACTAGAGATACTAGGCAACAATTAAACATGGTGGGAGGTCAATTTCACTCCCAATTTCATCAATCAACTACAATTTCATAGATTAAAGAATCTAAGTAAGGAAAACCGACATAAAGAGGGAAAACATGATTTTTAGTGAAATTGAAGCCAAGAAAGAGATATGTACAACACATCACAAATATACAACTAGAGAGAGTAGACATTGTTCCCCCACCAAGATGGGTTTTGGGCAAAACCCTAGAGTACCCAACTGATTTTGACGCCAATCTCCAAGAACGATATCTACCAAAGCTCCACTATGTGTTTAAGAGACAAGATCAAATCAATAACGAGTTATAAGAGTGAGGTTTCACTCACAATCGAAGGGGAATTGAGAAAAACGTGGAGCAAGAGTAACTAAGCTCAAGAAGATCAGCCCTTACCTGAGAGAGAGAGAGAGAGAGAGAGAGAGAGAGAGAGAGAAAATTGTGATCCAAGTGACAATCGAGCTTAGAAATGCAAGAATCTTCAAGATTGGAAGTGGGTTTGCGTTGAAATCAAATGATTTTGTGTAATTTCTAGAGAGAAGTAAGAGGGAGGAGCTCTAGGGCTCAAAATCGGGGTGTGGGGGTGAAAAATGGGTTAAGGAGTCTATTTATAAAACCCTCAAATCGTGCACAAAAATTCTGCAAAAAACACTCTTGCTACCGGTAGCAATATAACATACTGCTATTAGTAGCCAAAACACAAATTGACCCATTGATTGACGATTACTGGTCCGGTAGCAGGTAGCACCTGGGAAATTTTTTATACTTCACAGATTTCCACTACCAATAGCAATATATGCATTGCTACCAATAGCAACTAGAACATTTTCAAATTTTCTTCTACTTCAATCGGTTAAACCTCTGATCATTTCTAACGTTTTCTCAACACCCCAAAACCACATCCTAGCATCAAAATACACATCTCAATCATCCACCAAACCCCGGCACACCAAGACATACACACCCATACAAACACTTGACAGAAACACACTTTAAAAACCCAAATTAACACATTGAAATGAATAAAAGAATTTTCATAAAATTTCCGGGTCTTTACAGTTGACGAACTTCAACTAAGATGAACAGAGCTACTAGGGGCACGTCTAAACGTAAGGTGTAGCCCTCCATAGCCTAGGTGTAATCGCCAAGTTTACTTTGGAAATGGGCTTAATCTTTTGCCTATAAATATCAAGGCCATTTTAGAGAAAAAGGATTTTTTTAAAAAAACACCATTGGAAAACCCTCTCCAAGCTTTGCCAAGAGTTCATCCATTTCAACCAATCCATTACCACTCCAAAAGCCTAAAAACAATTTCAAAAACCCACTAGGCTTGGTTTGGGTAAATTGAGAAAACTAGTTTTTTGGTTTATTTGGTTTTGTCCTTATTCAATTTTTTTTTTTGCATTTGTTAGTTTTCGATCAATTTTTTGTGGTTTCTTGGTTTGTCTCGACGAGAGGAATCTAAAAAGTATAAAATTATTAGCCAAACTTAAAGTTTTGTGAATAAAGATGAAAAATAATCTAAAAAACTGGTTTTTTAGATGTCACATTTGTCTTTATTCACAAAACTTTAAGTTTGGCTAATAATTTTATACTTTCTAGATTCCTCTCGTCGAGACAAGCTCAGAAACCACAAAAAATCTACCGAAAACTAACAAATGCAAAAAAAATAAAATAAAATTGAATAAGGACGAAACTAAAAAACCAAAAACCCAGTTTTTTTAATTTACCCAAACCACCCTAAAATTCCTAAAATAAAAACTTCGTATAAGCCTTTCCTCTACACTTACTACCAAGATTAGATTTGCATCAATACCAGAAGCTCGTTAGTCACTCTCAAGCCGGAGTTGAAGTTCCACAAAGGTATTGTTTCAAGAAGTTCACCCGAAGATATAAATTATATCCCTTCGCCCATGACTCATCATTTTGGCATTCAGAAAAAGGGGGAGTCACCTGGTTTAAAACAGTCCCCCTACTATTTTTGGGCTTGGTTAATCATTTTCTCCACAACAAATAAAATAAAAATATAAAGGTCTCCACAACAGTGTTGCGCGACACTACCTTATGTCGTACAGTACTGTCCTTCAAGGAGATACACTTCTGATGCTTTGTGTCTTCTAGTTCTGTCATGACCCAATCCGGAAGGTTGGAAATCATGACCGGCCAGTGATATTTAATCATCCCATGCCTCTTTAAAAATCATACATTTGAAGGACTCTTCTGAAATAAACGAGTTTAATTAAAAAAAAAAATGGAAGTATTACATAAAATACATTCACAGCTAACTACAAAAATACGTATTCGCCCATCAGCGTTACATTACAATCGTGTGGCTCACTACTATTGACACCGCCAAATAAAATAGAATTACAATTAATGAGCACCACACTTTTATTACAAAATGAATACAAATTACATAAAAATAGTAGCATCAACCACATTAATCAGTAACCACGCTAGATCCATAGACCCTTCTTTTACCCTTTGTTTCCTGGAATGGTTTCTTAAAAATAAAACCATTTCAGTGAGTGTTACGATATACAAAGGTTCCACAATTAACATGGGCATAGTTTAAGAAAAATTAACTTTAGATACAAGTTTTCAAGCTCGAGATTGTAAACTGTAAAATAATCAAAAGACAATTATTTAGGCTCAAAACTGCCAAACCTCTAAAAACAATGCAGTTATTTAGCAAACTGCCAAAACTCTAACATCTTTTATGGGTGGAATACTGGCAATAATTTGGGGATCAACCCCTCCATTGGGAAATGATATCAAGTCCAAGGGATACCCGGCTATATCCCCTCGTTTGGGCATCAAATCTCAACACCTATATGTTTTGCCAAAATGAACAACATAGTTCGTTATGTTTTTCCTTTTTAACCGATCACATGTTTATTTTTAAAATTTCAGTTCACTTGTTTCACATGTTTGTCCGTTATGTTTATCAATCACATGTTTATCGAATTAACCGGCCAATTAGATTTACCAGAAAATTGTAAGCTTATAATAAGCCAACTTTTAATTCTAAGAATATATCAAAACTATCGTAGAGAACCATGTATAAATGAATCAAATAAACCACCAAATAAATCTTTGGATTTATGAAAATGAAGGAAAAATTAAGAGAGAAAATAGATATAAAACACCACACAGAAAAATATTAAAAAATTATGTATCAATTATACGAGAGATTAACTTAGTCAATCGAATAGAGTTACCTGAAGACAAAAAAGGAATTATAGGACCATATTTGATACAATCATACAATAGAACCAATACAACACTAGACATAGAACATAAAACATTAAGTGTGGTAATCGATGGAAAAGAAGCTGCCTCCTTCAACTATAAGTCAAGACATAAGAAAAGAAAATCTTCCAGATTCAACTTATACGTGGTCAACAGCTCAATTTGGAAAATTCACTCATTTTGTGACATTAGGAGATGGAGCCTTATGGTCATTAGATCAACTTAACTAGACCAATTTATTTATTAAATAAATTTGGAGAATATAAACCCATAAGTACAAAAGATTCCAAAATATTAAATGAAATAGATGAGATAAGAATTTTAAACATGACAAATAAATAGCGTTTAGCCCACCATGAAATCAGTTATCTGATATATTTACTGAAGTCAAATTAAAAACTAACATTAGGAAAAAGGTAATCAGATAGGAGACGGTGAAACTCTACTAGAACATCTTAAAAATATAGAAAATAAAATTTAGAACAAATAGTTAAAAGATTAGGGATAGGAATACCAACTAAACCTATAGAAAAATGAAACATGAAACAACAATAGATGTCCTAATGATCAGATAATAACCCAGTTAAATAATGATTGTGACAATATAATTCAAGAATTCTTAGCCTTCACAAAATAGCATAAATAATTAGAACAATCTTTTGATAAAAATACCTCTCTTTCAAAAATTCTTAATGAAATAAAAGAAGAGATGAGAATTATGGCCGAAATTATATTCATATGAACCCTATATATGTCCAAATAATATGGATATAATTTTCTCAAGGAAGAAAATAAAAAGGATTATGAACAAATACTTAACAGCCATAAATGATATATCAATTAAATTAGAAAATTTAACATAAGCAGGTATTATAGAGCGTAAAGAACAAATTATTCTAAAATCACCACTAGATTTTCTAGAAGATATTAAGATAATAGAAACAGAAGAAATGAAAACTAAAAGAACAATCTTAATTAGTACTATTCATTCATCCGTTCATTATCATTTCCTACATAATACTAAATTTTTGTAAAAATCTTGGAAGTACCAACAGAGTTTAACAAATATGTCTTATGTTATACATCTTAAAGAGATAATTAGAGATAATGAAGACTAATAAAAAGAAAGAAATTTTATTTTAGTGGAGCAGATGTCCATCAAAAATCTCAAATTTTAAAATTAAACAAACTGGTTTGGAGGATAGATAAAAAAATAATAATAAGAGATATGACTGGTGAACCCGGTGTGGGTGCTGCGCAGCTACGTGTTCTGTGGGCACAATCATACGGTGCCGTCGTGCCGATATTATGCTGACGATCAGAGACGTTCATCGAGTTGAACTCGTCGAGTTCTATATGAGTATCAAAAATTAGCTGGATTGAATATCGATAATGTCTCATCGGAACACATATAACTTATTGCAGTGGTTTTGATCTAGTGTTTTGGATCCATTCAGAATTATGCATTCCAAGATAATATGATCCAGTGAGACACCTAATGATATTCAATCGAGCTGATTTTTGGTTTACTTGTAGTACTTGATGAGCTCTACGCAGTGAACGTTTTCAATTGTCGGACCGACACTAACACGGCGGGGCCAGCCTCTGCACAACACCCCCTAGTTCCATGACTGGAGTACACACTAAGAAATAAAACTCAATTCAGAATGATATATCACCATAGTTTCTAATTAAAGAATTTTTTTTTCTCTTTTTTGTGAAAATTTGTGCATGCAAAAGGATGGTTTTAATGTTTGAATATCATAATTTTTCTTAATTTCTTAACCCCTTGCTTGCGTCCTTAGATTATATATCAAATGTTGATTTCCCCAAGCGTAGGGTTCAGGTGATGCATGTCATAATAACCGGAAGTCCTAATCAAGTCCATAGGGACCTAATGTGTTGAGCGTGTTAATTGACTCACGAGTGAGGGTTTTAGCCTTAAAGCGGCAAACTTGGCTTTGTAGTTTGGGGGTGGAATTCACTTAACTTGGTGAATGACTTAGAAGATTAAGAAGACTAATTAAAAACAAGGCTAAGTCAAGGGGTTCACAACACCCATGCCTTAGGCTGATTCATTCTCCTGTAAGATAACCGGCTCGGGGCATCGTTAAACGACCCCGAACGGAAGATTTGGTACTTAAAACTCTTTTAACTAGAAATGGTGTTTCTCAAAGAATAGGATTCTTGTGTCATTTATACAAACATTTTGATTGACATATCCCAAAGCATCACACATGTCAAGTTGTCACGCCCTTCGCTACGCGCGATCAATGGGATTAACAAATTCAAATTTTAATACATAAAATTAATTATAACTCTTTGATTAACAAGAAATGTTTGCAATACGGTGAGAATAGCGAATCTACCCCAAGTCATGGGGTGCTAATCACCCCATGACCGAGCCTATAACAACTACTCGGTGATTACTAAGTGAACCATGACTAATTTTATAAGGGAAATAAAGAACATGACAAATGACTAAATAAACTTGATTTTAATAAAGATACTATGATGGCCTACCACTTTAATACTTGAGAAATTAGCTAACCATTAATAGAACCTAGTGTTTCCTAAAAAAATAGCTAGAACAAGATGTACTTCAAAAACTTGGGGGAATTGAAAATAAACTACATATATTGAGAGAGCTTAACAAGAGTAACAAGATTAATAAACATGAAAATAACATAAGATTAACACTTATATGAAGAAAACTAGAGAGAGAGCTTCCAAAACTCTCTAATGGAGGAGAGTGGGGAGAGCAAAATATCTTAAGAAAATGAAATAAGAAGAAGTCATTGGGAAGGAGAGAGGGGAGAGCCAAATATAGACTTCCCCTTCTCTCTCTACAAAATATCCCAAAAGCTCTCACAAAACATAAAAATTTTCCATAAAAGGAAGATGCAAAAAGTCCACAAAAGTTGCCTCAGAGCATTTCTGGACCGGTCCAGAATTATTCCGGATCGATCCGGAATCGTCTGGAAAAAGTTGGTAAAATGTGGATCGGTCCGGATTTATTCTGGATCGGTCCAGAATCGTTTGGAGGAAGTTGGAAAAATTTGGATCGGTCCGGATTTATTCTGGATCGGTCCAGAATCGTCTGGAAATTTCTGGAACAATCTGGATCGGTCCAGAATCGACTTGACTTGAATTTGTTCCCTTTTATCACTCTCATTGGTTTGCGTGCCTCCGGACTTCCTCCCAAACACTTAAATGAGTTGTGCGACCCTCGGGGGAGGTGCTTCTCAGTCTTGTGAGTGCTTGTTCAATCCCGGACCCCACCTAGGGTTTTTTTGTGATCGTGAAGCACGAGTCCAAAACACCAACTTTCTGTATTCTCGGGCTTTGACCGAATCGTCGTTTCGTGGCTTGTGGGGCCCGGTGTTGGCGTGCCATGGGACACGTGGCCCTCGGTAATGTGGCACGGTTCTTAAAATGCTCCAAATGCGCTTATTTCATGTGGTCAACCTGTAACTTGCCAAAAACACTACGACGCGCATATCAAACATATAAAGCGCGAAATCGCGTGCGTGTGTGAGATAAATGAGTTAGATAAGCCCCGGATATGTACAATATTGGGGGCTTATCACCCCTAAGGATAGGCATGGGTATATACAATTTTCTTAATATGAATAGATTTGATATATGCCTTTTGTTGATGTGAATATTATGTGATACACACACATACACATATCGCAAGTAATTTAAGGTTACCATTTTTTTTTTACGTTTCCTTCACACTGTAAAGGCGCAAATCGTGCGGAGACATATTTCATGATTGGAAATATATAAGAAGATATAGATAAAGGTAAATAAAAACATGATTTGAAACATATTTCGTTGTGGTATGGAAAATAAGAAGAAGATTTAGCAAGATTTTAGTTCTTCAAAATTTGAAAAAAGATATATATATATATACAGTCAGCTTCCCATCCGGACGTCCGGATGGGAATAAAATCCGGACCACATGTTTTTCTCCACTTTCCGAGCCAAATTTCGACGATCCGAACCGTTAGATGTGTTTAGAAGGTTAAATGCATTTTTATGAAAAATTGCTTGGATCAAGCCCTTCCGGGTATTTTTTTTTTTTTTGCCAAATCCTCGCGGGGGCCCTAAATAACACCTTCTAAACACATCTAACGGTTCGGATCGTCGAAATTTGGCCCGGAAAGTGGAGGTCCGGACCGTAACACGGTCCAAGATCCTTGACTGGAAGTTTCGTGTATATATATATATATATATAGTGTTCTAGTCCGGGAATCCCGGATCCGGGAGTCCCGGATCCCGGACTCCATGTTCCCGATATTTTTTTGACGATCCGAGCCGTCCAATGTGTTCAAAAGGTGTTTTCCAAAGCCCCTGCGAGAAATCTTCAAAAAAAAAACCCGGGAAGGGCTTGATCCAAGCAGTTTTAAAAAAAAGCGATTTTTCGCGAAAAACTACTTGGATCAAGCCCTTCCCGATATTTTTTTTTTTGAAGATTTCCCGCAGGGACCTTGAAAACACCTTTTGAACACATGGACGGCTTGGATTTTCCAAAAACAATGTTTAAAAGCATCAAAACACCAAAAAATGCTCCAGTCCGGGAAATCCGGGATCCCGGACTGGATCACCAGTGTGTGTGTGTGTATATATATATATATATATATATATATGTGGAATGGGATAAGATGGTGTCACATGTCTCAAAATTGAATCGGAACCAAATGATTCTTTGCCACGTGTCGCTTTCATAGTCCTCACAAAGACTCATCCTGCAATACTAATATAAGATTTATTTATTTCTCTTTTAGGATATAGGAGTCCTTTCCTATCTAGAAGATATTTTAGGGTTTCCTTGTGTATAAATACATTAGGGAGCCACCCCATCAAGGGACTTTTGCCTACCTTTTCAATAGTGAGAG
Organism: Vaccinium macrocarpon; assembly: GCA_022606695.1. NCBI lineage: Eukaryota > Viridiplantae > Streptophyta > Magnoliopsida > Ericales > Ericaceae > Vaccinium > Vaccinium macrocarpon. The sequence goes on from CM040175.1 coordinate 12,019,390, forward strand.
AGTTTTCTTCTTCAATGGATTGCTAAAGCCAAGCTAGGGCTAGAGGTGGATTCATGGTATTTATTTCATTGTTTTCTATTTATCTTTAATACGAGATTCATATTGGTCGTTTTGAATTATATATTTAAAAAAGTTTTTGTTTCGTAAAATTTGTAGATTTATTGTTATTTTGGATACGTTAAATGCAAGCTATTTTGTTAGATTCATCATGATATGGGGTATGGCGAACTCTCATAATTCCATGCGATTGAATAGATGCTATTTTGTTAGATTATTGTTTCTATCTTTCGATTGGAGACAGCTTTGTGCGATTTTTCATTAAGTTATACGAACAAATCAAGAATAAATATTTTGGAGACATTGAGAATGAATTCTTGATGCCATAGCGATGCCATAGTGCTTTATCAAATATTATTTTCAAATAGATCTTGAGTCGTCCGTCAAATTTACTTGTTTATTTTGTTTTTATTAAGCGCTCGTACTTTATCTTTCCCTGTAGATGGCACTGAGAATCACTACTTCGCAACGATCTGGACTTAGGATTTATGCATTCAAAGTCATAACACCTTCACCAATTGCGTAAGATCAGAAACGATTGACAGGGCTGATTTAACTCTCAAAAAGTGTTGTTGCATGTAGGTATGCGTCCACCATCCTTTTCTTTGTGAGTTTATAAGAGAGATTGATTGAGATATATTTTCATGTTTATTATATTATTAATTTTTTTTGGATTGGATGAAAATTAATTCAGTCTCATGTTATTGGACTGAGTAAAATTGTTTAAGAGATAACTTAGAGTTCAAGATTAGTATTGACAGATATTTATTTTTTAAATTAAACTTGAACAATTCGTTGAGATATCATGAGCACTAGGGTATGGAGAGAAAAATTGAATGAGTGGATTGAACAGGTTAGGTTAATTCATCTAGGTACAAAATTTTCAATTACTTGGATAACTTTCTTTTTGGGAAAAAAAATAATTCATGTAGCTGACTCTAATTGATTGAAACATAAAACTCAATTTGATTTTACTTGGACAACCTTCTCTCAATTCAATCGACTACTCAATCATCTAAGCTCCGTTTTGGTAAGCCTGGTTATGTCAACTATGTACGCGTAACTTCCACTTTATAATTATATTGTCAAAATCACGATAGATCTAAATCTTGATTTTGTTGTTGTTACTTTAAGAAATATAAATATATTATTTCAGAGGTCTTCATTCCACACATGACTCATGAACTAGATCTAGGACCTTTTTTTTTTTTCTTTTTTTTGCCATTCGATATACATCGGTGGGGGGTTAGCGGGGAAGTTAGTGAGTTATAGGAATGGCAATGGGTAGGGGCGGGTTTTGGGCATACCCGACCCTGACCCGAAAGCTATTACATAAACCCAAACCCAACCGGGTATTTTTTGGGTACCCCCATTCCCGCCCCAATTGGGGAACGGATTTACCCGCCCCGCTTCATAAGCAATTTTTTTTTAAAATTTAATCTAAAAGGAAAATAAAACTAAATACATGTAAATAAAGTTATATTTTAGTGTACTTGTTAAAATATTAAGGTAAGAGTGAAAGTTGTTTTTAGTAGAATGATAATAAAATTATGAAAAAAATATAATATCATTAGTATAATGATAATTAGATTAAAATAAAAGTATAATTTTATATATAAATATATTTCAGGGCGGAGTAATATAAATCCAACCCCGACCTGACCTCGGTCGGGTTTTTCTATTTTCCCCCCCTAGCTCCCTCGGTACCCGAACATTCGATAAAATAAAAAAAAAACCGCCCTAATCGGGGTGGGACGGGGCGGGACATTTGGCCATCCTTAGTGAGTTAGTCCAAAGAGGGTCTAGAAGCTAACCATAGCCCCAAACCCCAAACACCTATGCCAAGGCTCGAATCCTAGTCTTCATTGTGGAAGAACCAGGAGATAACCAATAGGCTACAAACTCTTGGTTAGATCTAAGACATTTGAAGGAGGTAATTCCCCAATTAGGGTTGAACTTTGATGCAAGAGACATGAGATGGTAAGATCAGATACATCATACCTAGCTAGGGCTTATAGTTCAGTTGGTCATGTACTAGTACTTAGAGACTCGGAAGTTTTGGGTTTGAGTTGATGGAACAATATCGATACTTCTTGTTGTAATCTAACCCAACTAACATATTAACATCCTATTTGCCATAACTAGCTGAGGTGCATCGTAGTTGTTCTGGTCGCCTACTCGAGAAAGGTAGTGTGAATGCTCCAAGATTAAAGAGGAAATGAAATGGCTGGGGAAAAAGATGTTTGCAAATCTAGATTCAGCACTTAAAACTAAATGAATTAAATAATAAGTAATTAAGTAGGTTTGATAACCACATTTTACATTACTTAAAAGATTAAGTGGCACTTAAAATATAAGTTAAAATGTTGATAAAAATTAAGTAGTTTTGAGCTACTTAATTTTGACTGAATTTACTAGTGTTTTCTTTGAGCTATGTCCATTACTCTGCCGCCACCATTCTACCACCACCACCATGACCACCACTCTATCACTCCCACCACCATTGCTACCACCACACCACCATCACCACCACTCCGCCACCCCACCACCACTCCGCCATTCCCAGCACAACTATTACTACCACCACCACTCTCACCACCATAAGCGCCCTTTGTAATGCCACCACCCCACCACCACCACTCCCACCACCACTCTGCATCTCCCATCACTACCACCACCACCACCACTGACACCACCATCACCACAACTTTGCCACTGCCATCACTACACCACACCATCTCTCCGCTACACCACCACTCACATCTCCATGACCACCACTCCGCCACTCCTACCACCGTAACACCACCATTACTCCCACCATCACTCTCCCACCACCAACACGATGCCACCACTCCACAATCACTACCACCACCACTATACTACCATCACAACCATCATCGTTGCTATACCACCATCTGTCAAAATTCTGTATATTTTTATTATTTTCATATATATATATATATATATATATATATATATATATATATCATTTTTGCATTCCAGTAGGAATATATAAAAGGAAAAGTAAGAAAATTATTCAATTTAATACCATCACCGCTATACCACCATCTTGCAATATTTTGCATATTTTTATTATTTTGAAAAATGTATGTTTTTTTCATTTATATATTTCAGTATGAATTTATGTAAGGCAAAGTAAAAAATTACTCCCTCTGTCCCTTTTAAGTGATTCCTTTGGGAAAACTTGTATTTTTTGTAGCCGTTAAAAATACACTTATATAGCATGTTTTTTTATTTTTTATTTTGCACCAAATTAAATTAGTCAAGGAGAACTTTAATTTGGTATTAAAAAAATTTAAAAATTATATAAAGAAATATATTTTTTAGGGGTTTGAAATTGCATGTATTTTGGTAGAGATCACTTAAAAAGGGACGGAGAGAGTAGTAAATTTAATACTTCAGCTCCTTGTATAGATCAAGCAAATTATTTATTTTAGTGCTTAAGATTCACTACATATCAAACAACTTATTAGCTTAATAAATTCAGCATTCAATTTTCAGTACTTAATTTTCAGCTTTCAACTTTATCAAATAGCTCCTATGTGTAGGGATGCACAAGAAAATCAATCTAACAGCTGAACGGACCAATCCGAACCAACCGTTGTATTTGGTTAGGTTATGGAGTCCATTGGTCTGGCTATGGTTTTGAAAAATAAGAACCAATAATTATGGTTTGGTTACTGGTTCTCAATTTAAGAACCACGGATATAACCAAATCAATGAATAGTATAATATATTTATAGTTGTACATAGTTATTTCTCTTGATTTGGTAAGGTAATATCCTCCCTAGTAAGGTATTCTTTTATATGTATTTATAGTAGAAATCTATTTTGCTAGGGAGTCTTTAATATATTACTATAACTATTGACCCAACCACCCAATTTTCAATTTTAATTCTCTAGAAAGACATGCTGCTGAATTTATTTTGTCATTTTTATACTATTCCATTCTTTGCTTAAGCTACTTTATTGGTTGTTTTCATAAATTTTAGGAGTTATTTTATTGATGGTAGATTGTCAAGTATTTTGTGTATGATGTGGACCATATTTGGTTTTCAATCTTAAAAAATCCTATAATTATTTTATAAGTTGTTTGGTGCTCTAAATTTTAAATAATATCTAGAGTTCATGTGTTGTGCAAAAGTGATCCAACGCTAATCGGGTAGAACCGATGCCGAACTAAAACAGATCTGGTCTTGCAGTTTGGATCCGGATAGATTCTAAACGTATACTAGTTAGGTTTTGATTCTTAATTTTTAGAATTGGTCCGAATAGTCTGGTTAATTGATTTCTAGAGAACGGGTCCAATCTGGACCATGTGCACCCCTAACTATGTATGCATATTCTTAGGATTGTTGTGCTTAATGGGCTATGTAGTGGTTATCATATTGTAGTTTTAATTCAATTACTCTATTGCCCAAGCATAATTGTCCATGTCCAGTTATAAGTGATGCATTAACTAGTTTGAGAGAGGGGCACAATGCATTATGGGGATAGTAAAAGTATACACAATCTCAAATATAAAAAAAAAAAAAAAACCCAAAAAAGGGTTCTCCTTTCACTTCAGAGAGAGAGAGAGATAATAATATAAAATGAAGTTATCAAACCTGCTTAATCACTTATTACTTAATTGATTCAGTTTTAGGTATTGAATCTTTGTTATCAAGCCGACTCATAATCTTCCAACTTTCTAGTTTATTTTAAAGGAGAGTTTTGAGCAACACATTAGGGTACCACAGGATTTCTGTTTTGGCTTGATAAATAGCAGAGTACTAGGAGTACTTCATTCTTCAAATCAAATCTTCTCTTTTGGGGTGAAAATCACCGATCCATAATTACTTAGGACATCCCTTATATGGGAAGATGATTGAGGTGACTAATTAAGCCCATGAGTGCATCCGTATGGGATAGATATTTGTTCGTGATAAGGTGACAAGTCCTAAGAGGATTCAATCAATTGAGAAGATAAATCCTGGGTCGACTTGAACTATCTTCTACTCCTTCCGTCCCATAAAGTTTGATCACTACGAAACTACGTGCAATTTTCAAGCTAAAAAATAACGTGCTTACTAAAATAATTTTTTAGTCAATATGAGTCTTGTTTGATAGATCTCATCGAGAACTTTTAAACGATGCAAAAAAAATTCAAAAATTATTTTGGTAAATACATTTACTCAAGACTCTCTCTCTCTCTCTCTCTCTCTCTCTCTCTCTCTCTCTCCAGGGCATCAGTATAGAATTCTAAGAATTTGAAAGCCACGCGCTGAAAGGTTTATAAAAACTTGTGCAGATCTTTATCTATTGGTAGGAGTTCGTAAATCGAGCTATTGATCATTTATATTTATGTAATCCTCAACAAGTATTTCGTATTACCTGAATTATTTAATAGCAGTCTTAATCCCAACTCGAGTCAAACAAAATTGTAATCTATTCTAGAAAAGTAAATGTTTCGTTTGGGGTGAAAATCGCAACTCCAAAATTATGATGGACATCCCTAGAGCTCGAATCTAGACTCGAGTCTCTTTGTGTGTTCTCTTCTAGGTGAAAATCACGATTCCTTAATTTCGCAGGACATCCCATATAGCCTCCGTCTAAACTCGACTCTTTGTTTGTACGTGTGTGTGGGGGAGAGAAGATGATTGGAGTGCCACTAAAACCCGAATCTACACCCGAGTCTTGCGTTATTGTAATTTATTCTTGGAAGATAAGAGCATCTCCACTCCTCACCCTTTTTTTTACCCAAATCTGAGCAAAAAATTGTCTATATCCCCAATTTGGATAGGTTGATCTCCAATAGAAAAACCCATTTTCCATCCCAATTTTATTTTTATAAATTACAAATTGCATATATGTAAATAAGTGAGATGATAGAATCAACTCCGGCGAGACTTAGCATGTTCGGTGAAGGTCTGACATAACCCTCTAGAAGCTCCACCGAAGCTTCTGCCTCAAATCGAAAGAGTTGGCGAAGCCCCGTCATTAGATTAATCATTTCATAATTTGGGGTGAAAATTCTCCACCAAGCTACCTCATCATTTCAAGAATCAAGATGGAAGATTCTCCGGCTCTTCTTTTTTTGGGGTGAAAATTGCAATTGTATAATTTCGCAGGACTTCCCTTGCAGCCTGAATCCAGACCCAACTCTCACGCTCTCTTTCCCGGACACGGGGTTGCTGTTGTGCAGCCCCCGCACAGCACCTGCCATGCACCATCTAAGTTGTTCGCTGCTCGAATGGACTGTCTAGATTTCACCCCAATACCTTTACATCCAAACCATTCATTGTTGTAGTGTGCCGGGCTGCACAAGAGCAACCCCAAATCCATCTTTCCCTCTGTAAGAGAAGATCATTATAATTTGTTCTTGATAAATAAATCCCCCAAGCCTGAATCCAATCCCGACTCTCTCTCTCTCTCTCTCTCTCTCATCGTTCTTGTACGAGAAGATGATTAGAGTGATGGACCGAATCCAGATGCGAGTCTAACATCATTGTAATACACGCATCGTGTGTGGCTGGCCGCAGAATTTTAGCAAGACCCGAGTCTTCTCTCCACTGCATCAATCTCACTGTCAATTTTCTTCGGTTTACTAGATCCGTATTTCTTGCTTCATCTCTATATCCAGTTCCTAAATGCTCTTTCACTATCCGGATTCCAAAACCATTGGATACCTGAAATTAGATTTCTGTTACTATGTGTTTGTAGTTCGATGTTGCTAGGTGATCAACTGGTACTTGGATCGGTTTGAGCGGTAGAAATAATGGAGGCGCGGCCTAACATTTAAGTTTTAGTCTAAGTGTTTATTTTATTTCTGGTCAGAGTCTTTGGAGTCATTTCGTCGACCAAAAAGTCATTGAGTCGATCGAAGAGTCATTTAGTTTTTCTATGTACTTACTATTGGCAAGGAGACTAAAGGTTTGTTCTGGGTTCTAGGTTATTTATTGTGTCGTGGGAAGATTAAGAGTCAAGTCCAGTACAGTATAAATTATGTTTGCAAGTCTTATGCAAACGGAGTTGATGGAATAATATTGAGTTTTATCGAGAGAGCGTCTATTTATCTTCTAGTTTCTTTGGCATTCTGTCGAATCAGTGAAGGGAGTGATGTCTTTATTCTTGGGTATTCTTGGAATCAACAGGTTTAGAGATGGATTGGATTTCCAAGTACTTGTGCTCAACGGATCTTAACTTGTGCTAGTTTTGTGTTTCTATAAGCTTGTTGTATCTAAATGTAATGGGCAATTGGGTGTGCGGTGAAATTATACAGCTTTGTTCAGTTCCTAACTGGCAAACCTGTCCGTTTAACACTTCTACAATCATAGACTGCATTTGAATGTTATTTGATGGGGTTGGCATGGCTCATCGTGCGCTGATTTTTCCTTTCAGTTTCGGATACGCTATAGTTGAGGTGTTAAGTTCCCTGCATTGCACAAATGAAGGTGCCCGTGTCAAATGTTAATATGGATAGCAACAAACAGGCAGAAAATGATAAAGTTTCTTTGCTCAAAGGAGGTGGAATGCGAAGGCTATCTGTTTTCGGGAAACATTCTGATTTGGACATGGTGTCATGGATAAAAGGACTTGCCTTAGATCCTTGTTCTTCGGTGCCCTCACCAGGTTCAATTCGACCATTGTGGAATCAAACCATTAAAGTGAGAAAACTTATGACTTTGAGTAGTGCCGGATGTCCTCGGGTAAGCTCAAAATTTGTCATTCTAAGCATACCCATCCCTTTCAGTTGTACTTGTTACTTGTTGGGTCCCTTTGTTCTTGGGGATGCCACAAAAGTCATGCCATTGCCATTAACCTGCTGCCGTGATTTTTCACTTACCACCAGAGTGTGGTGGAAATTATGCTCTACTGTATCAGCTTTTGGGGGCATTAGCCATTGTCTTTTTCTGAAAAAAAAAAAAAACCCTGTCTATAGAGCTTAGAAAGCCTTGGAAATTAACTTTATTTGTCAGGTTTGGATCCTTTCTGATCCAAGTTTTGGATGGGATGAGATAGTCCGAATTTGGACCATATATTGGTTTAATCAATGGTTCAAATTTGCTCAAAAACTCTTTTTGGTAAGAGTTTTTTGAACAAATCCAAACCATTAATTGTAGCAAATGAAAGGCCATATCGAATGTAGTATGTACCATCCAGTCCAAACTAAGGACTAGAGAAGATCCATTTCCTTAATTGTCACTAGGTAAGATGAGGAACACATTGTTTCTATCTACCTTTATTACCCTTTGTACTAATTGTGATTTAGGGGGTGTTCCACTAATAAAAAACTATTTTTTCAAAAATCGAGACAGATCATTCTCTCACAATACATTACATAAAAAACCGTGAAAAATCAATTTTTTTAAAAAACCAAGTTACTGGAACACCCCCTTAATGTGAACCATTATCCATATATTGAGCTGTCCCTTTGAAAAACAAATAGTCCTGGAACACAATGTCGGGATACAACTGTGTTTGGAGCTGTTTAATGTGTGTGGGTTTACACGCGTCGAATGGCTCTGGATAAGGTTTGCTTTGTTCGGATGCTTTTTTTAGCAGATTTTTGAAAACTGTGTTCGGTACAGTTCTCCAGAAAAACCAATTTTCAGTTTGAGTGCGGGGCCCACTGGTTATTGAGCAGAGACAGATATGGAGAGAGATGCACTTTTGGGTTTGAGAGTGAGGGCCCCACACATTATTCCCTGCAGTTTTGCAGAGAGAGAGAGAGAGAGATAAAGGAGGAGGAAAAATGGGGGCCCACGTTGGGTTTAGTTGGTCAAAAAGAGGACGAAAAATATGATAAACAAAGAGGACAAAACGCAGCATTTTTTAAAACTGGGGTCCACTGGTTTTGGTTTTCCAAAAGAGGAGGAACACGGTATTTTTTAAAACCTTTTGAAAATCAATCCGAACAAAGCCGTTGTGTTTAAAATTGTGTTCAAATAAACAATTTTGAAGTCTTTCAAGCTGTCCAAGGTTTATTCTGTTGTATAATACTGTGCTCATTAGTGAAATGCTCTCTTCCATGAGTGAAGGAAGCATGGTAATGAGCACAAAAATTGATTTGAGCCTTTAGGCCTGCCCTTACTGATGTCTTTCAGTTTTGATTTGAGGGCATGGTTCTCCAACAAAACGTTCCTGTAGCTCCTCTATTTTTGGAGGTTAGGGAGTCCAATGAAACAATGGCATTCTGAGAGCAGATATTTTGTGCATATTGTTAAAGGTTAGGTCTGTCTCCAATCATCCATTGCCCATGCATCCAATGATTGGGGACTAGATGGGTTTTGTTATTGTTGTATTGTTGTTGTTGTTGTTATGTATTTCTTTCCCTTTTTTGTCCTTGGACATCCATCACTGGGTTAGGATTTAGTATTAAGGGGAAGGGGAGTGGTGAGGCTGGGAATCGAACCCAAACCCAATGCAAGGGAGTGTATGGCAGCCTCCACACGAGCTACAGTCTACTTGCATTTAACGTTTATGTTTACGCTCAGGGACGGAGGTAAGAAAGTATATGACGGTATCTCTTGTTGGCTTTCACCTTTTTCATCACTAACCTACAAATACATGTCTACTGTACTATACTCTGAGGAGCTAACTTCTGTTCTGGGTAGCTGTTATCCAGAACAAGATTCTACTCTTTTTTCTGATTTATACCAATGGAGGTTCGTTGCGATTATTGTACATCACGATTCCAAAGTTTGAATGTATTCTGCACTTGGAAGCATATTCGTCTTTCATCTCAAGCTCTTCCTCTTGCTCATTCTGATGGAACAAAGTTGTCCTTTTTTTACCAGAGAAAGAGGAAACTGCAGCAGTTTCTGAGAGACAATTTTGCAGCTGCCCGTCGATTGACTTTGGAAATATCTGATCAGCGTAGTGTTGAAAATGTGAATAAAGGACACTTTTCTCGTGCCTCCTCGAATGAAATCTTTCTTAGTTCGGTTGACACCACTGGAAGTTTTAACCTTTCACAATTGCACTGTTCACAAAGTTTAGTGACAACTGAGGATACGTTTCCGGGGAAACAGATACCCATAGAATTCCCCCATCTTGATGATAGGATAGACTGGGATCCATCAGAAGAAAATATATGTCCTTCACTAGAATCTGAAGAATCGGACAATGGATCCATCCTCCATGACCCATCCTCATTTGATTTGGATGATGACTCGGTTAACAGTTCAAAGTCCTCAAGTTGTGAGGACGCAAAAGAATTGCATCTTCAGCAACATCGACAATCAATGAGGTTAAGGAACTTCATTGGTGATCATCTACCAAGAATAGCTATCCCAGTTGGGCCACGTTTCCAGGCCGATGTTCCAGAATGGATTGACCCACCCAACAAGGGGAGTTTCGACTTTCTTGCTACTGACTCTGAAAATTCAAGGTGGTTGGGCACCAAAATTTGGCCTCCGGAAGGCAAAACTATGGAAACCAACGATAGAGCAGTTGGAAAAGGGAGACCGGACTCTTGCTCGTGTGTTTCTCCTCGGTCTATCGGTTGCAGGAAACGCCACATTATAGACGAAAGGTTCCGCTTGCAATCTCATCTTGGTGCGGCATTCTTGAGCTGGAAGTTCGATGAGATGGGAAAAGACATTTCCGAGTCATGGACACTAAAGGAACAAAAAAGGTTTGAGTCGATTGCAAAAACGTATCCAATATCCAAGGGAAAAGATTTTTTGAAACATGCTTTGAAGTGCTTTCCTTTGAAGGGAAAAGATAGCATTTTGAGCTATTACTTCAATGTGTTTATCCCTGACCCTGCAAACTAGGTCACCCGAACAAGTCAACATTAATTCATTATGATGATTTTGAGGTAAAAAAAGGAAAAACTTAAAGGTGGGATTTTTCCATTGCAATGGGTGGGTTCTTAAGTTCATTTGTATAGAAAGGTTTTTTTAACCCTTCTTCTAGTAGGAGAAATCTAGGTGAACCATAGAAATGTTATGCATTTTTTCGTGTATGTTGAGCATTCTTTTTGGGGGTATGTTATGTATTTTATCGGCTCGTTCGTGAACTATTCGAGGCTTGACTCGGTAAACATTTGTTCAAGTTTGACTTGAGTACTGAATGAACCAAAAATAAGCCTCAATTTTAGGCTTGTTTAGTAAAGGAGCCCAATGACCTGCAACTGATGGCATTTGGCTTGATTAGGCTCGTAAACCTATTGTATATATGTATATATGTCCTAAGAATTTCACATATAACCCCAAATATGAATAAACTTTTATAGTGTGTGCCTGTGCCTGAAGACTTGTCTTGAGCAATCAACGCCCTTGTCCGCACACATTATTATTGTCCTTCGAATTTCAAAGAGGGGGAAGGAGAGGAGGTAGTGAGAGAGAACGTGGTTTGAATTTTAAAGAGAGAGCGAGAGAGAGTGGTTTGGATTTCGAAAAGGGGGGGGGGAGAGAGAGAGAGAGAGAGAGAGAGAGAGAGAGAGAGAGAATATGGTTTGAAATTTTGGGTGTGGTGGGCCGGTGGAAGAAAAGGTTAGAGAGGGAGTGAGTTGGCAGAGAGAGAAATAAAATGTAATATGATGACTGCAACACAAACAACTCTGTATTTTAATATAAATAAATTTTTATAAATATTATAAAATAGTTAGTTTTTATAATTTATAATTTGATATACATATAAACTTATTCCTGTAAGAAATGAAACTTTTATTTGAAGTATTAGATATATATAAGAGCATAAATATCTAAAAAAAAAATTACTCATTAAGGCTAATGAATAAATTCGAATTCGACTCAAACTTAAGCCAATTTGGCTCCAGCTCGGCTCAGCTCGAGTTCGTTTAAAAACTCAATGAATGAACCTGAACATTCTAAAGCTTGTCTCAATTCGGCTCGTTTGTAGCCTTAGGGGGAGGGGTGAAAATTTATGACACGACACAAAGTTAGCGGGTTAGTGTTGAGTATTTCTGACACGAAACACGTATATGACACGACCCGAAAACACGATTAGTAAATAGGTCGGGTTTGGGTCGAACATGTATAACCCAAAAAATGATACGAATTAACCTATTCGTCTAATCGTGTCGACACGGTAATTCGAATCCAATCCAAAAATGATACGAATTAACCTGTACATTTCATGCTTTGACGTTGTGCACGAAAGTTTTCAAGCTCAATCCTACTGCAACTGAAGTTTATCTTTTGATATCAAGTTATTCTCTCCATGTTCTCAAGTTTGCAAGGTTTTGTTATGGTGGCTAAGGTTCTAAGCCTACACATCGTTTTGGTTGGCTATACTTATACATCATTTTGATTAGCTATAATTACTCTCTTTGATATCTAGTCCCTTTAATCTATTATAATGATTACTGTCGATTAATAATATATAAAAAAATCACTGAGCAAAAAAAAAAAAGTTAATCGTGTCAACCCGAACACAACACGATTATTAGCAAGTCGAGTTAGGGTTCATATTTTTCAACACGATTAATTAAGCAAGTTATTTGGACACAAACCTGATTTGACACTAACACGACTTGACACAACACGAATACGGCACAACACGACACGATGCCCACCCCTATTTATGGGTAACCACATCAGACCCAATTGTTCACACAAAGCCTTGAATGGCCTATTTATTTTAGTTTTGTTTTGGGTGTCCTATGCGAGCTATGTGCGGGTGCACAACACCCGTGTTGTGCACGGCTGTGGGGCCTATTTCAAGGAGCCATTGTTTGATCTGAACCGTTTATTTTGTTCGTCTCATCGTGTATGTATATTGCACAAAAATTCAGTTGATTAGACATTAGTAACTTCAATCGGTCAACATTCAAATTATAGTTTTATGAACAAAAAAAATTACCTACAATGGTATCATTAATTGTTTTGTTTCCATTAAAAATACAATCTTAAAACATAATTACAAATATCCAGTCAATATGAATTTTTGTGTCATATACATATAGACGAGACGAACAAAATAAACAGTTCCTGGAATGGGCCCCACAACAGTAAATAACACACACCCCGCTCCCTTTTGTTTCGCTCTTTTTCTGATTATGTATATATAGACGTTTTTTATAGGGGGATAAATGAGAGGTATGAAGCTGATAAAGCAAAGTCTAAGAGACAACTAGAGAGTTTTGTGAGGTTTTACATGATTGGTTATTTGTTGATTAATAACAATTAGATTTTTCCTCTCAATAATGTGTGATTCAATTCTGAGAGCACAACAATTGGTGTCAGAGCAAGTTATGAAGGTTGAGTCACCGAAAAAATAGTTTTTGGCTCTCTATTCTATTTCGCCTGAATTTGATAGTGGTCTGAAACACTTTATGACCATGAACTACAGATCGTCTGGCTCATACAATTAGAGTGGTCAGGTTCCAACTATCTTCAACGACAAATGATGTCTTACACGCTAGGAAATAGTGACGCATGAGAGGTGAGTCAGATCCACTAATAGAGCATAGAGGTGAGGAACATGTGCTAACAAGAGGTTAAGGGGTGCTAAGGTCATGCACGCATGCGTGAAACGAGTGTTGGCGGGGCAAAGGCAAAACACTTTGTTGAATCATTGTCGCGAGAGAATTGGGCGTATGCTTATTTTCAAGGTAAAAGATGTGGAGAGATGTGTTCAAATGCAGCTGATTATTTTAATAAATAGATTTTAGAGGCGCGTCACTTGCCCATATTGAGGGCGTCAACAAAATTAGGATTCAATTGATGACACAAATGTGTTACAAGAGGCAAAAGTCGAGGAAAATGAATGGGATTGTGTGTCCTTAAATGGACACTAAGTTAGTTGAAACTTTCAGGAAAGGAAAGGTGTGTGAACGGTCGCACCGTCAAGTGAAAAGGTGTTTAAAGTTTTCTCTCTTCCAACGGTTGTTGTTGATCTTTAACATTAGAGTTGCACATGCTCTCGATAGCAAATCAATAATTTCCCGTGTATGCATGCGGTCACGGCTATTTAAAAGTTTGGAAAACAAGTTACAAATTGCTTAGATCCGTTTTTCACCATTGATGATTATCGATTCACCTATGAGCTCACAACAAATCCTATCTCGACGCTTAGAGCTCCAAACGTGGCGAAAAACTCCCATATAATTCTTCCACCAAAAACAAGAAGGCCTCGGGGCAGACTGAAGATTCAAAGAATACGATCAAGGGAGAAAAAGTGAGGCAAATGAGGTGTTTGAGGTGTAAAAAATTGGAGTAACACAATAAAAATACTTGTAAGGAGGTAGTTGATTGAATTTCAAATTACTTTGGGTGAATTTGAACATTTGACAATAGTTTATTACTTTACTTGTTGAAATAGTGAGTATAAAATTTCATATTGTCTGTTTTGTTCTAAGAATATATATGGTAATCTATTTGTTTTGTTGGCTTAAAACAAAGAACATATCCCAACAGAGTTTGATATATGTCTAGAAATATGTTTTTATTAGAGTACTAATATTAACATATTGAGTAATCTATTCTTAATTTTGAACCAGACTACCATATATTTCTGGAAAACTCTCATATAACAATGTACTGATATTAACATATTATGTAATCTTTTGTTTTTTTGGCATGAAACAGAAAGTAGAATCAAGCAGACTACCATATATGTTTGGACGTATGTCTTTATTCATATTACATAATATGTTCATATTATGTAATCTGTTAGTATTTTTGGCATCAAATAGAGATTAGAAGGCAACAGACTACCATATATGTGTGCAAATCAAGAGTGTACCGAGTGGATGGTGGTTGTGATGGTCATAGTGGTACAGTCTATGGTTATCAATGTGTTGCACAGTGCCCCGAGTGGATCGCAGGCAGGCGTCGGCTGTGATTTCCAGTCATGTTGCCTTGAATGGCCTGTTTCTTATGATTTTGTTTTGCTCTTTCTCGAATTCTAAATATAAACGTGTTTAGGGAGAAAGAGGAGGGGTGTGAAATTGATATAACAAAGTGTGGGAGAGAACCAAAGCTTTTTGAGGTTTTTCATGGTTGGTTATATGTCGACTAATTGCAATCAGAGTTTTCCTTCCAATAATGTGTGTGTTTGACTCTGAGAGCAGAGCCGGTTAGTAATGCAAGGATGTACTTTGGAAGTACACATGTTTTTTTGGTGCATGTTACGCATTGTACTAATATATAATGCCATTATTAGTTAATGTTGGATCTTGTGGCTTATATGGAGAGGTATCAAAAGGTTCTAATGAAAGCCAAATGTCGAGCGAAACGGAGCAAAGAGAGGGGAACGAAGCGACCAAGTGGAGCAAAGTTAGGGTTGTAGTAAAGTAGGGCTTGTAAATACTCTCTATTGTAAAAATCCTGACTGACTTTTATCATAATAACAGACTCGTTCGCTCGCTCCTGTGGAGGTAACCGATTTTGGGAAACCACATAAATTCTTGTGTTGATTACTTTACTGTTTTCGTATTCCATTATTGTGTGTGGTGATTTCAATAACAGTTACACACTGTTATGATATCGACAATGCAGTCTTGGTAACCAAAATTTTCATGGCACCATAGGCTTCTCTTTTGGGGTATTCTTAACTAAGGTTTCTTGGATTTGAAGAAAACACGGCAATATTCCATTTGGGAAGTGTGGGCGCACCTCCAGAGGAACCTCGATTGATTCGGAGTCACCACCCGGGTTTTAGCGGATTGTCCCTGAGGAACCGAAGTCGATTGACTCGTGCCTCATTCAATGGATAAGGATTACTAGCCCGTCATCACCATACTATCTTAGGTTCGGGAGCTCAACTACTAGAGGGGAAGGGTTTTACGGCACCGCCCTCGCCCGGTTCGAAGACTTGTCTCTACTTGACTGTTGTGAGATTATACAAGAAATGTGTGCAACTCAACTTTGAACAAATACGAAAAGTGGGAATGGGAACCACATAACAATGATAAACACAACAATGGAACTTAGGTGTATGCATGTGTATTGTGATCTACATGAGTGATGATGGAATGTAGATACAAACAAAGTGTTAGTACATGATTAACAACAACAGAAAAATGAGAACTGAAAATGATACATGCAACACACATGGAGCAAACTAATCTGATCCACTGACAAGGGTTTAAGCGCTCAAACAGAAAGGTATGACCATGTTAACATAAACTTGAAGCTTGATGATGAATCAAACAAGGCAATAAAGACATAAAAAGTGAGAAAAGAATACTGTGAGGCATTCTAGAATGCCCAAAACCCTGTTAGACAACTCAGATGATGAAAACATTTGATGATTATTAAGACAGTTTGAGCGCTCAAAGCATAGAGTTTGAGCCCTCAAACCATATTCATGGTTTGAGTGTTTACATGCCTTACTGCCTTTAGTTGGATCATCAACAAGTTCAAGCTAGTACACAATAATGTAAATGTACTTGATAAACCAAAAACATTAACAAAATAAACATAAAACGCTTGCATGAGTGAGAGATGAGTATCGGGCCATGCATAAGCATGATTAGAATGAGAGAGAGAAGAGATCAAGATGATTTAGCCAAACATCAACACACACAAATGAGATTTTTGGGATCTATGGGCTGTAAATGGCTTATTAGAGTGAGAGAGTGGCTATTGTAGTTGGTATATTAAAAATGAGATTTTTGGGAGTTTTGGAGGTTGAAGATGATGGAAATGGATGAGAGAGTGTGTAAAACGTGATTGAAAGATGAGAGAGAGTGGTTTTGGTCTGATGAAGGGTGTGAGAGTGTAAGAGATTAGCCAAGGGGTGGGCGTGGTTTTTATAGAGAGAAAATGGGAGAAAAATGTAATTTGCAATTCAAGTTGGAGAAGGAGTGTTATTAGAGGGATTCTGGCATGAAAATGAAGCTTAGAAACCAGGGGGAGCCCATAGTTTAGGTGAAAAACTAGCTGAAAAATGCCTTGAAATTTTCTGGTTCGCGCATGGTTTGAGCACTCAAAGTGGGGGCTTGAGCACTCAAAGGGCCTGCAGACCAAACTTTGCAGGACTGCCCCAGGTGCTACCGAACTTCGTTTCATGCGTAGTTTGAAGCGTTGGAAATATTGTTGTGTGTACTTTCTAAGCCAAGTGGTTTTAACCCAAGATAATTTGTACATCCAAGTGTGTGACCATTTTACCCTCAGAAGGTCGGGAAAACAAGTCGTTTCGGTAAAATGAGCACATCTCCCTCATTTCAAAACAGATTGAGACGTATTATATATCAATAAAAAGGGTTTTGAATGTACTAGAAGATGGTGTAGGATTGAGTTTATTTTGAAGAGGTTTTTGGATGGTTTGAAGGGTATTTTGGTTGGTCTCAGGTTGTTCTAGGAGGGTTTAGGGTGGTTTGGTGAGTTCAAGCCTTGTTTTTAGCCTCGATGTATGCATGGGAATGCTTGATAAGTTTCTCGGGTCAAAATCAGAGTGTCTACAGGAAATTCAATGGGCGGTTGTATTTGGCTTTCCTTTTCTCTTGGTTTTTTTGATTGAGTTACAGAACATCTTGGAAAATCATTATTAGCACTTGGGTCAAATATGCAAGTGGTTGCATTATGCCATGAAAGGGTGAAATGGTACCCTACCCAACCCAGTCCCTCTATTTAGGGTTCATGATAAATATTTATGTCCATAAGGTTGGATTTGGCTGGGTTGAGATTTTAAGCCCGTTAATCGAAAATTGTTCGGATTAAGCCATTCCCGGTCTTCTTCTTTTTATGATTCCTCGTGTGGACCTTTAAAAACACGTTTTAAACACAATGAATTGTTGGAATCATCGAAATTTGATTGAAAAAGTTGAGAATTCGGTGACTCCCACACAAATTTGATTGAAAATTTGTATATATACTCCCTCCGTCCATATTTGTTAGTCCATTTTCGGCATTTATGTCATGTTTTAAATTGTTTACATCATTCAATTTACAATGGGTTTCATGATTTTGAAAATGTGATATAATAGAACTAATTGAGATCTATCAAATAAGATCCATATTGAATATTTTTATAGATTCATATTGAAAAATATGTACAATTTTTCAAGAGGTGTAGAATAGTGAAAGTGGATAATAAACATGAACAAAGATAGTATGTGTGTGTGTGTGTGTGTGTTTATATATGTATGCTTTTACCACTATAAATCCTAGCTACTTAGAACTTTCTTTTAGTGATTTTATGGGTCTATTTTTAATAGTTTTGTGAGAGACTTTAATTATAATTATTATTGTGGTGAATTTTAATTTGTGATTGTTATCGTGATTTGTGATATGTTTTATAAAATTATATTGACCTGTTGGACAGGCTTAGGAAACTAAAATTTTAATTGGTTTGGGCTAGGACATATTAAGTGTAGCTCAACTCAATTATTAATGGGTCGGATTTAGGCACGCACAAGCCTCATTATTATCCAGAATAAGTCTAAATCGAACCCAGTCCAACTCGGTATATGTGCACCCTTAATTTTGTATAGCAAATAGCAATTTGCAGTATGTGCGAGAATAACATATATCCATTCTCAAGTGCTTTTTCCACTACACCAAAAGTGCTTGATCCAGTGCTAAACGTTGGTCCCATAATCATGGGTTGCAGACTTGCGGTACACGAGATTTTGTAGCACTTACCTATGAGGCTCTATCATCAATCAATTTCGATTAATAAGTAGAAGTCAAAATTTGATATTTTTCAGATTCCTCTCATCAATAAGAGTTAATAATCCACAAAAATTTGACACAAAACTAACAACCGTGAAAATTTGTTAAATGAAAACAAAATCCAAAAAGTTATTTAACAAAATCCAAAAAGTTCTAAAAGTCAAACCTTCCCATGTGTATTTATTGGTTGTGTGTGTTTTGAAAGAGAAGTAAGAGTAGTGAGAGAGACAGAGAGAGACACACCGATAAGAAGACGAAAAACACAATAGTCGTATGTGTACACGACAGAGAGAAAAGAGGAAGAATATTGTATGAGGTCGAGGGAGATGAAAGTACTAGTGAGCTAGATAGCTTGTGTAGGTTTTCTTATTTCATTGTACTCAGTCAATAATAAGGGAAAACTGACCTCAGAGCTCGGGTCGGTTAAAAAAATACTATAACCGACCTGAGCAAAAAGATCGGAATTACAAAGAAGAGCCCAGGGAACGGTATGCACCACACCCTGGGTTGGTTACTCAATTCTAAAAGACTCCTTAACGGCATGATCAAATTATAATGATCCCAAGGGGTCGCAATCCTTATCCAATTAGTTGCAAGATGCATTAGGAGTCTCGTTTGTATGAGGGAAAAAGACCCGGTGTAGAGAGAAACAGAAAGGATAAGTACTAATTAGCAGAGAGCATGGACTCCTAGTCCTAATGGGACTCAACCACCTCGTAACGCCTATATAAACCGCCGCAATAACCACGAGAGAGAGGTAAGTGATTGAAGTAATTAATCGCTTGAATAATATTTGATTAAGCACAACAAATCAACTAACTTAGGCATCAGAGGTTAGTTGGCTAACACCACACCGATATCCCTAATAAAATTTTTTTTTGCAGGTCATTCGTCGAGCAATGCCGGAAATTGCTTCATCAGTCAATATTTAGTGGAATTTATTCTCTCTTCCTGTATCGAGACCAAACCACTCAAAATCGCTAGTGTACTGTACTCTCTTTTGTTGTGTGTATTTTTTATAACTCTTCCATCGTGGGCGAGATTTAGGCTAAAATTTCCCAAAAGGAGAAACTTTCACGTAAGCGTCATCATGGTCATTGTAATTATTATTTACCCAATAAGAAATTCCAGTAGAATTTCCTGTCCTTTTTTTTTTTTTTTTTATCATCGAATTTCCTGTCCTTGTCTTAGTTGTTGCAAGACAAAGCAGCGAAGTACTGCACAGCTTGACATCCCCCACGAAATTGGCAAAGCTATACAAAATGTACTCTCTCCTTCCTCAACAGTGTACTTTTATTTTATTATCTTGTTTTCCATTTGTTAAAATGAAAATTCCATAAAATCAAGTGGTTGATTTTAGCAAATGATTTTTGCTAAAATCAACTCATCTTAGAAAATAGAAATAGAATGATTTTAGCAAATGGACCATGGAGAGCATGGTTGGAGGATTTTTTTAATATGAATGTGTGAAGTTAATCGCTTTAACGACAATTTACTGGTCGGGGTGCTTTTATATTATTAGTTTATATAATACAGTAGGTGAAGCTTTGTTTGCTGTTAACAAGCTTAGCATGTCCCTTAACTATAGAAGTTATATAGCGTTAGTGTTCCAAATTTTTGGCTTATTGGAAGCAAATTTGCAAAAGGTATTGCTATTTCCTAATAATTTTGATGCATTTTACCCACCATGGAAAGTGCTTTGAACTAAAATATAGTTATGAGGTTTATTGCAATTGAGGTTTAATCTAGTTTTCATTTTTTCTTTGCATTTCATTTCTTAATCTTGCTGGATTTTGGTCATTTTATCATATTAGTGATTTTCCATGTCTACCAAACAATGGCAAATGTTTTCTAGAAAATGCTTTCATATCACAACCAAACACTTGAAAACATTTTCTCTTCTAGAAAAAGTTTTTCATAGAAAAGGTTTTCTAGAAAATATTTTCCATCCGAAACAAACGGAGCCTAAAAGGAAATTATGGTCAGGCATTAAAAGGTAATTCTGCTCAGGCATATCTCCAATACACCACCTAACAGGCACAGCGAGTTTCATCGTCTTACTTTGACAATATGAACCGTTCATTTTATAGATCTCAATTGATGTGTCAATTTTTTGTGGAAAAAAAAAATGCTCATCAGGAATCTAGGAGGTGCTTTGCACTACTCGGCCGTCTGATTGTGTTTTTGGATAGCCTGGATATGTTCTGATTTTAAACTAGTAAATATAAATCCAAATTAAATTAAAATTGTTGAAGGCATCGAAATCTTCCGTTTATCGGTTTTAGCAGCTCTATATAACGAGACGATGGAATTAACCAGACAAAATTAGTGAAGATGGGCGTAAACTGCACCCACACCCACACCTAATTGTAAAACAAATGTTATAATTGGTGGACCTAGAGTGGTAGGTTCATGCTTGTTTCCTACCAATCCTAGGTGTCTACCTAGGAAGCACCTACCTCCCGGTTGAGTGTTGAAGTTGAGGACGTCGAAAAACTCAGGAAACGTCGGAGTCAATAAGCTCGTCCATCACTTGTTAAAATTGAGCCAAATGCTTTTGTGGACCACTAAACTGTTGAATTTATGTTCATTGCACTTACAACACTCATATGTAGCAAACTCATATCTGGGGTCGACCTGTGAATCCCACCCAAAGCCAAGCCACAATGGTCATATGACCACCAAAAAAAAAAAAATACTCCTAACTCTTATAAAACATGTAGAAATTTGTCGTGTAATGATAAATGTAAGCATTGTTAATTTACCTCACTCCTTCATGAGGAGGGAGTGTTTTTCTTTTTTGAAATCTTAGGTAGAAGTTTTTTTTTTTTACACCCTTCCAATAATTCCTAAGAGCCGCTATTGAACCAAACGTGACAGAGGGAGTATGAAAGTATTATGTCCGAATATTGTGGCTTGGTTTGGGTAAATTGAAAAAATTGGTTTTTTGGTTTTTTTTTAGTTTTGTCCTTATTCAATTTTTGTTTTGCATTTGTTGGTTTTCGGTCGATTTTTTGGATGTCACCTTCGTCTTTATTCACAAAACTTTGAGTTTGGCTAATAATTTTATACTTTTTAGATTCCTCTCGTCGAGACAAGCCAAGAAACCACAAAAAAATCGATTAAAAACTAACAAATACAAGAAAATTTTGAATAAAGACAAAGCTAAAAAACCAAAAAACTAGTTTTTTCAATTTACCCAAACCACCCCACATTTGACTATTATGTTCAAAGCATTATCAATTTATCAAATATTAATCCATTGTATGAAACATGAAGCATGTCAGAGTAACTTTTGACAATTACGTGAATGGGTTTTCTATGGGTTTCCAAGTTACCAATACTTTTTAACGAAATAAAAATAAAAAATTTCAACCTAGCTAAAAACTTTAATTTAATTTCTACTTTCCATGTCCGTGTCAAGCTGCGGAATCTGTTCATAGGGGAAGTGGAGTGGTATGGTGGTGGTCACGAAATAACCATTGCCTGCTCGACCAACTAACCATTACCTGTTGTGCACGGTTTTGTGCGGCCCTCGGTTGTCCGATGGTGTTTTGTAAGGCTCGGATGCATTTGACAATTTTAATTTATTTTTGATTTATTTTTACCGGTAAAAAATCAAAACACATCTGAGCCGTCCAAAACACGATCAGACGGCCGAGGGTCGCACAACACTGCACAAAGCACGGCTGTGCACAACAAACCCACCCACTCCCCCGTCGTGTACACTATTCTGCAGCGGCACATTGAATTACCAGGAAAACGTAATAATCTAATCAATTGTGGGGTAGCTCATTGGTGGAAAATAACTCATCGACTCTATTTCATATAGCAGAAAAAGAGATCACCTAACATAATGTGAACACTCGTAACCTAGGATTGCCCTCTTGGTTGTTAAATTTAGAAGTTTGCGCCCTTTTAAACTAATCGGTTCACAGGTTCAAAATTTGTCAAATATTATCTACTTATTTTGAGTTAATTCATACGGAGCTTTACTCTAATTTTAAATAGAATTTCCATTAGTGGACGGTGAAATTGCTTCTTTGCTCGATGTGCGATTAAGATCACCTGAATACCTAAGTTAGAGAAGAAAAGGTGAACAAATACAGTAACGTAGTTACAAAGAGGCCTATAGCTCGACGGGATCAAGATGTCAACCGTGGAATTCATTGTCTTGAAGGCCTAGTTTCCCATTTACTAAAATGCGAATCCCCTAAAATCAAGTGGGTTGATTTTGGCAAATGAAGAATTGAGGAAACTATTTGCTAAAATCAAATCATTTTAGCAAATGAAAATTGGTTGATTTTGGCAAACGAGGAAATCATTGCGAAAATGAAAAAGGTTGATTTTAGCAAATACTCCAAAATGGAGTTTTACTCTAGTTTTAATTGGAATTTCCATTAGTGGGCAGTCAGATTGCTTCTTTAGTCGATGTACGATTAAGATTACCCGAACACCTAAGTCAGAGAAAAATTATTTTCTAAAATCAACTCATTTGATTTTATCGGATTCTCATAAAATCAAATGGGAAACAAGGCCGGCCGTGTTTGTTGGTAGAGGGATCTGGGGGCACCAACGGTAAAAGCCCCCGGAGCATTGGATTATTTTTCCTCTTGTTTTGTTTTTTCCGAAAGTCGTGAACAATTGAGCAACTCTTGTTTCGCCGCATAAGTTGATGATTACCTCAACCTCCACGTGTTCGAAACGAGACCGCGTTTCTCGCTCCGAGGATCTCAGCGGCTCAACGGACAGGATGGAGTCTATCCAACTTATTAAGATACAATTAAATACACAGTATCAAATGAATACCAACAAACTCCAATTTTTGTGGCGGTGGTTTCCGGTTCACGTTCAAACCGGTCCGATCCGCGGTAGTTGGCACACTGGGTGTGTGTCAGTGGCATCCACCCGCAAGTGGTTGGTGACTATTAAAACAACAGGAGCCGGCCAAATTATCTAGTGGATTTGGGACCACTATTATCCAAAACGATAAGCCTATGGGAGCCGGCTAAATTATCAAGTGGACTGGGGACCATATTATCAAAAACGATAAATCTATGGATACAGACCGATTTGCACCAATAGCCAATATAGACAGGATCGCAGAGCCCACTTATGGGCTCCAC
Organism: Vaccinium macrocarpon; assembly: GCA_022606695.1. Lineage (NCBI taxonomy): Eukaryota > Viridiplantae > Streptophyta > Magnoliopsida > Ericales > Ericaceae > Vaccinium > Vaccinium macrocarpon. The sequence goes on from CM040175.1 coordinate 12,043,166, forward strand.
ACGAAAGATCCGAACCGTTCATAACGTTTAGAATATTTTTTCAAGCAATCCCACAAAAAATCACTTGAATCCATAACTTTAAGTGATTGATCTAATGTACCATCAATTGTAGGATCGTGAGTGAAAATTTGTTACATTAAATCAAGTACAATTATCAGATTAAGCTTTTTTGGGGGGTCACACGAAAAAATATTTTAAAATTCCTAAATTTGGACTTTTGTGTGGGTTTCGGTATCTGATCTGTGCACAATCGGTGCAAATGGGTCGGTAAGAGGCCACTATCCAAATGTCCGGACATTATAACTTACGACGACATCTTATTACTTAGATATCCAGACGAGCTTGCTTGGACCTTGAGAACGCCAAATAATAATTAATAACTGATGACCCCGGCAATGTTGGTTCCAAACACCTTGGAAAATTCAACATTTGCCTGATGTTATTCAATCACTAAGGTGAGTTTCAACTAAGGTTGTTCCATAAATTAACTTAAGTCAGTTTTTTTTTGATATATTATGAGAAAATACCCTGTCTCGTAAAGCTTAATATGTTAATTTTGAAAATAATTCAGTTTTGTGGAACAAGGTCTAACTTTTTAGAACATCTGCATCTTCAACAAAACAATTAAGCTATTTTTTATTCCTTTTTTTCACTTGTTAGTTTTGTGTCAAATTTATGTTGATTATTTGTTCGCCTTAATGACAGAAACCTAAAAAGTAAAAAATTACAATTAAAATATTAAAAACTTCACTAAAAAAATCTAAATTAGACAGACTTTTTAAATTATTTTCATCTTTATTCACAAATATTTTTATTTGGCTAATCCAAACACTAAAACGAAATCGTTGAACAAGAAGTACCAACTCCAAAGGTACATAAAATGTACTGGCCAGTGGGAACCCACTTGTGGGTCCCACACAATCTATCTGAACCACTCGTTCTTCATAAAACATTTTTTTGAGAGGTCTCGCGAGAAATCAGTTCAATTTGACGTGTCTAAGTGCTTGATCCAAAATTCTCCCGTTTTGTTTAGAAAGAATCGAAAGGATTTTGGATCAAGCACCTAGGCATGTTAGATTGAGCTAATTTCTTAAAGGACCCCTCAAAAAAATGATTTAAGAAGAATGAAAGGTTCAAATCGTTTTTGTGGGACCCACCGAGGCCGATCGATACATTGTATGTACCTTGGGGTCGCTAGCAGCTTCCGAAATGAATTACTCCAGGTATCCAATTCCTAGGATTTCGATTCTAAGTAATTATACTCTTATTTCTATCTACCTAGGAATTTAATTCCCGATAATCATATTCTTATTCATATTCAAGATTCCGGTCATCCAAATATAACTAAGGGGTATAATGGTCTCCACGGTCTCCATGGAAAACCTTTTCTCTTTATTCAACTCTAGACACCCCAATTTTGATAAAACTTGTGCATCCCCAATGATGAACAAGAGAACGCGCGAAGTATACCTCGGAACAACTCCTTAAGTCAAAAGGATCAAAAGACTCAAAACCCAAACCTACCTAAACCGTACAGCCTCATCTCCATAACCGTACGGCTTGAAAATCCACTTGGACCGTGCGGTGTTACCATGTACGTCGTACGGCATACTCTTGATGCCATACAGTATCCCTTGTCCCATCAACAGGATTCTCGGCTTGCTCCAACAGCACAGAAACGAATGATGATATTCAATAATGATGAGAACCCTTTGTGTACGAAAATCATTCACCTTTGCCTATAAAATTGGACGTCGTCCAACAAGTTTCAGAGAGAGAGAGAGAGAGAGTGGATTCAAGAATTCCCAGTGAAATTTCTCTCAAATTGGTAATCTCTTTCATTACTATGTTGAAACCATCTCAAGTTCAAACCATATATAAACCCCGTTATTTCCACAAGTTTATCATTACCATTCTCAACCTCTCAACCTATTTTTGAAGAATCTGATCATAAATCGAGCAAACCAAAGGTATACACTCACGTTCATTGAAGTAATAATCTTCTGAGGGGAGTTTTCTACCGGGCTTGAGGAGAGCTCCGTAGCTCTTCCTCGAGCCCAAACAAAAATATTCCAGTAAAATTCAAACCTCTCGGGTGAATATTTCGCGATGTTATTCATTGTTGTGGAATGCCGTCCCTAAAATGAGGTACATTCCTTCATCAAAACCATTTTCCAAACTTGTTTTAATCAGCAAATAGTGTGGTTTTTATACCTAAAACAAAGTGGGCTTCAACTGGACAAAACGAATTTTTTTTGAAAAAGAATACACTACGCATAGACACCGTACGACATCCTTATGGCACCGCGCGGTGTACATTTAAATACTGTACGGCATTACTAGTGAATGCTCTGTTTCCCTAAAATCCGACGCTCTGTTTTTGGCAAAAACCAGAGGGTCAAATTACATTTGACCCCCTTTACTTCATGTCCTTGCACTTACCCCCCTCTTAGTTAATTCTCTTGCATTTATATCCTTGATTATGTGTTATTTAACTTATTGTCGTTATTTATTTCCTTTTAAGCTTGTTATTTCTTGATACAATATTTATGTGTTTTAAAGTTTTCAATAAAATATTTTCAAAGAAAACCCCACAAGTGTTTAGTAAAGACTAGAAAGTTCCAGGCATGTGAGGTGCATTTTCTAAACAAAACCTTCCCCGCGGATAACCTGGCTCCCGAACACAAATCTCTATTTTTCGCAAATCAAACCATTTATCAGCGGCACAAGAGTCATTATTTTTCTAAACGGTTTCTCAGGTACCCAACATTTCTCAGAAATTAAACCCCGGATGGTGACTCTAAATTTTTTCTCTTTCCCGAATCGCCTTTTTTCACAAACACAACCAAAACGCGTGAATACCTTTTCGCCCGCGCGAAACGAGCATCCACATCAACATATCAACAACTTTTACTACTCCAGTACTTTCTACAAATGTGGGTTTAATTAATCTCATTCAATGAACAGTACATTTGCCTTGGGGAACATATATATTAACAAAAACCTCCTAAAAATCATCTACTACTATTTAGGACCACTAAATGATTACCGCATTTGTTACTGAATGTTCTTAGGCGTGTTTCGTTTAAGTATTGATTGTGCCCTATCTCATGCATAATTCGTTTAACAACTAGAGAGTTTCGATAATTTACGAGCACATCAACTAATTTTTGAACGAATAATACTACTGGTCATTAACAAAGAGCTTATTAATATCATGAAAAATATATATATTGTACGAGCGAATGCCACAATAATTTTTTTTTTTTTTACGATTGAATAATCTATTTTTACCCCAACCATGCAATCACTAGTCTAAGGCCGCGATTGGATGCGGGATACATTTTGGTGGGATTAAATAGTAGGGGATAAGATGGTAAGGGTTATTATTTAGTAAAAATGGACCCACAATGATGTGACATTTATTAAGAAGGACCAAGAAATTGGGACGGAGGGAGTATGTGGTTTGGAAGAATTTGTGATAAAGTTGGATAAAATTGGATAGATGATGTAAAAACTTGATAAATGACTTATTTGTCCTTGAATAGTCATATTAGATTTTTTGAGAAAAAATAAATAAACACAATAGTAATTAAATTAATTATACTTTTTAATAAATAATTACTTTTATTAGTTATATCTAAAATTAAAATATTCAGTTATTATTTTATTATTATTCATTTCAATAATATTTCGAAGTTTAATTTTTTTTTTCCTTTCTAGTTATACGTGTTTAATAATAACCAATTAGCAATTTTTATGTTATTCCCCAACAATGTCAAATTCTAAAGTATAAAAAATTTTAAATTTTTTTTGTATCAAGTTAAACATCTCAATTTGTAGTTTAATTTGGTGCAAAAAAAGTAAAAAAATTAATGAGAAAATACTTCTTTTTTTTATCCGAAGAATATTGCAAAGCAAGCCAACAATATCAAATTCTAAAGTATAAAAATTTTCAAATTTTTTTGTATCAAATTAAAGATCTCAATTTATAGTTTAATTTGGTGCAAAAAAAATTTAAAAATTATGCACAAAAGTACTTCATTTTTTTATCCGAAGGAAATCACAAGTGTTCGTAAAGTATTTAAAATACCATTCGGTTTCTTTTTAAAAACAGTAAAAAAAAAAAATTGGGGGTAAGGGGAGGGTATAGGGTAATTTCGCAGGAGATATTAGGGGGTATAAATTAGTAATAGGAGAGTGTTATTAATTAGTGAGGGGGAAGGGGTATATTATTTGGGTTGGGATATTAAGTTATCTGGATTCCAAATTTTGTCAAACCAAAAATAAAACTGTAGGACGAGAATAAGGGGAGAGGGTATAACTTAATACCCCTGTTTATCCCATAGCCAATCAGGGCCTAACTGTGTTGAGTTCATAATGATAGTACCTTAAAAGTTTACCACTTCAAGAAAGAAAATGAACTCCGAAATTTCAGACGTTGAAACAGGATAAAGCCCTTTGTAGATCCATATCTTGTGGATCTTACAAGCAAATGAATGAGCTGCAAGATTGATGAAGTATATCCCATAAGCACAAAAAAATTTGGGTGCGGAGTGAGTATTGCTACTTGGTATTTAAACATGATCCGAGTCGTCCAAATGTGTTTTGAACAATCTGGATTGATTCCCTCTCTCCTCTCACCCAAACACTCTCTCTCTCTTCCTTTTCTTTCTCTAAAATTTGAACCGTTGGATGACGTTATGGACGGCTGAGATTGTCGAAGAGGTACCACATGAGCAATACCCATTCGGTACTGAAAAATTTCTCAGCATGAAAAAATTTCGAAGCACCGAATCATTACTCCAAGATAAGACACGTATTTGCCACGTCAAACCCTACAACCATAGACAACAAACTCGCCATGTGTGCATAATAGTAGGTGTATCCGTTTTCATTCGCAAGAAAATGTCTTCCTCCTTTTTGTTGACAGTCAGTAGTATTTGGACCAATTTATGTTCGCTTCAATTAATTTTTTTTCAGTACAGTACCATCTACACCGGAATAAGGGGATTCACGGAAAATAACTTTTTGCCTGCTTGAAATCAGGGGACAAAGGGGTGCAAGCTGGGGCCCAGCCCCATGTACATCTCCCAATTATCCCACCAACTATACTATATTTTCAGGTTAATTTGAAAACATTCTATAAGATCAGCCTCTACAAGTTTCTTGAGTGAAAAAATAATAATAATAAAGTTTTGATATGTGTGACATAAACACCTAAAATTTTAAGTTATCGAACATTTTTTTTGTCATGGTTATAAAAAAAAATGCAGTTATATATATATATGTAAATAATCTCGTCTTCTTCTCAAAACTAGTAAGTAACAATATTTATAACTTTAACTTTATTTTTTGTTATTAAAATACAAAAACATGTGATTCAGGTAACTGTAAAGTACAAATTACGTGTCCGTACAAATTATGTGTCCGCCACTACCCTTACAAGTAGAGAAGAGGCTTCTGCAACTTCATTTCATTGCACACCTACCTCAACGCAGGAAAAATCTTACCAAACCATATCAACTTGACTCTTGAAGCATTTTTCAATCCAAAAATGCCCCAGCAGTCTTCTATTTATCCTCAGCAAATCGCCATTTGGACAGTGTAAAAAACTAATTTAAAGATCTTTCCCTTAACATTTCCCTCATAATAATTTGCATTCAATACCTCTTCCTCTCTCCCTCCCTCTCTCATGGCGGCATTTACTCCAACGAAATCTCTGCTCCATTCCTCCGCATCCAACCCGAAATCTTCAATTTCCTCCAAAACCCAATTCGATTCGATTAATTTTAGGAGGACTACCGGTTCGGGATTCGAGCCGATTCGCGCGAAATCGGGAAATGTTTGTTTTTCGGGTGGAGAGGGGATAAGAAGAACAACGAGAACAGAGCGGCGGGAAGCAGGGTTGGTGGTGAGGTGTACGGCGGAGGGGATAGAGAGGGGATTATTGGCGGGGAGGAGAGGGCAAGAAGGTAAATTCGTCGTGCCGGAGAGGTTTAAGGTGGTGGCGTTGTTGGCGTGCGTCATGTGTCTTTGTAACGCGGATAGAGTTGTCATGTCCGTGGCCATTGTCCCACTTGCTGCCAAACATGGCTGGAGCAGCTCTTTTCTGGGCATCGTTCAGGTAAATTCCTCTCTCTCTCTCTCTCTCTATATATATATATATATATATATATATATATATATATATATATATATATATATACGCAACTCGAAAAATCTCCTCTCCTTTTGAAAGAAATTACTCTCTTGTGCCGTAACCTTAAGAATCAAACATTGGTCAATTATAAAGGAAGAAAACTCACTAACTAAATGGACTTAACCTCGGGTACAATGCAATACACTCAGGACAACTAAACCAAGCTAAATCGAATCTTAAAGTCTCGACGAATTTTTTTTTTGACAAACAAGTAAATACCATAAATATAAAAACACTTCCCGAATCTTAAAGTCTCAAAGAATTTTGGTCTACATGAATTTCAATATCTCTATAAAGTTTCGTTGAGATTATAATCGAATTCATATCATAAGAATCTAATGGAATCTTTACGTAGAGAAATGATTTTCACACCCCCATTTTATGATCCACACTCCCTTTTTTATTTTTATCTTCATAAATTTACAATATTATCTTTGGATGTATGAAAAAGATATATTGAAAAAAGACAATATTATAAATTCATGTAAGATAAAGACAAAAAAAATAATATAAATTATAAAATAGATGGTGTAAAAATTATTTCCCCTTTATGTACTACCTGTCAACCACAAAACGTAGTCTTCTCATTAATTCTTTATTTTTCTCTTATCCCTTATTCTACAATTTTTTTTTATCGTACCGTTCATTTTATTTTATTTTTTTCCCCTGTAGATTGCTCTTATTTTAATACTCCTATATTTCTTGCCATTCCACTAAAAAAGTACCAAGTTTAGGAAGATATTTAAATGAATATCTTTTTCTCACGCGGATTAAGATTTCATGACACTATGTCCACCAATAGTAGATATTATTGGAATCCGTGTTGATTCATTGTGTCAATAACTTAACATCTTTCCTGCTACCACTGTTAGAAACTGGAGTAAATAAAATAACCTAAACCTTAAAGAGTTGTTATAGTGGTTAATCGACTTGCATCGGCGTGGTTTGCCACTCAAGATCGCATGGTCGACTTTTCTTGATAGGGATTTGTTCTTTAGCCACCTCATCTCACACAATGGCATGGAAAAGGCAGTGAAAAGGGCTAAAGGGGAGCAGGGGCCTTGTGAGGAGCTTGGATCAACCGTCTGATCAGCGATCGACGGTCCAGATCGTCTTATGCTTTAAATTAATATTTTACACATAATTTAATCCCATTTATTCGGACTGTCAATTGCCAATCAAAAAGCCTAACCGAGCTCACTACACCTTGTAGTGAGTTCGGCTCACTACAAGTTCCTCACTCTGTAAAGGGATTAGTCTGGTTCATCAGGACACTCTTCCTTAAAAAAAAAAAAAGGGAAGAGTATCCATCCCTTTCCAATTGCAACTTGGTGACTCCAACAGCCTAATTTGGCTTTAAGCTCTTCTCCAACCTTATTGAGTTAATGTGAATCCAAATCCTACGTGGATTCAGAAGCAACAACAAATAGTTTTTCTAATTTTATACCGATATTTGTGAGTCTGTGAGTTCTTGGAAACTAGGCCTGTTTGGTGCTCCAAAAAAGATAAAAGACAGTAAAAGCTAAAAATAGTACTCCTATTAGTATCCAAAATCACAAACACTATGGCTGGAGGAGTAGAATTAGGAATGCTAAATTTGGTTATGTTCAGGTGGTTGGGAGTTTGGCGTTGTGGCGACTGTAATTGATGAAGTGGTTCGGTGGTGACAGTTATTGTTGGGATCTTAACTCTTGAATACTTGGGGTGTTTTTTTTTTGTTTTCGAAGGAGAGATAAAAATGACATTAATCTAACAATCAAAGTACAACTACCGACAAAAAAGAAATAGAAAATAAAAAAATAGAAATAAAAAAATGGAAAAGGAAAAGGAAGAAACCGACAGTACATGTGCCGCCACTGTCACCCATCGTCGCCCACCGCCGCTGATGTCGGAAGCCCAAATCAAGGGGTTATTGATCTGGCTCCCCTTGGTCTAAAAATGGGCATGGTCGTCCATATATACGGAAACAAAGAGGACCATCCTCTATGTTTGGGTATTTTCACTTTTGTTGCTCTTTCGTCTATGTTTTTTTTTTCTCATTCAACCTTTGGTCAGATTCTCGTATCCTCGCCCCTCTTCGATGTGACTTATCGAGTTTCATCTACAAATATCTTTTGCAAATAATAAAAAAAATAAAACTTGGAGATGTTCAATATTGACTTATTCAACGTAAAGGGACAAGAGGGAAAGGTAAGGATCGGGGAGGTTCGGGACACCACAACCTAGCTAATTCACCCTGTGGATGTTATAAATACACATTATATACTCATAATGTACCATATCGACCTAACTAAACTTCAAAAAATAAAAGGTGACCATTTAGTAGGGAAAAAATCCCTTCTTTTAATGTGTATATGCATGTTTTACCAAATATGAATAAGAAATGGCAATTTTTTTGGTAGAACATTGCTTGAACGGTCCATATTATAAACAAAGATTGAAGAGTTTTTTTTTATAAATTCGGATCGTCGAAAACACGCACGTTCAGTCATGATGCACTGTCCGTACCTTATTTGTATGCGGGATGTGAGTACGAATAGTTTTTTTTATGTTAAAAAAAAAAAATCAAAATTTCAGCCCCATATAAAGATTGAAATTTTCGGTTCTAAGTTTCGACCTTCCCTCTAGATAAGTCCTAATTCCGTCCTGGGATGCCTAGGTCCCACTATGCCGATGTCTTGTTTGGCGCATAGTGTTAGGGGGGAGATCAACAATTACAGCTCCAGACGTCTCTAAAACTCAGTTTCGTAGTCCCCCCCAACAGAGTCGGCAAAAGCAAATCTTTTGATAAAGTCTTGGTGGGCCCGTAACAAAGTTAGCTTACCACCAAGAACTGAAAGGGCCACATACCAACCCCCTCTCGTACCCCCTCATCTTCTCTTATTTGCTTACCAACCCCCCTCTTCCATTCACATCCCAACAACATCCGATCTGACTCTACTAGTCCTACATGGTTTGAGAAAAAAAAAATTTCATTTTACAAATATGGTTTGAGTAGTTTTTAATTCAGATGTTCGGATCAATTCACATTGATGTCAACGCATATCAATCGTAGATAGGGATGAGTGGTTTGGGCGAGCTTGGGCAGGTTGTGTATGGGTTTGGTCTTTGATGGGTTATTGACTTATTTACAACCCAATTAGCTAGATAATTATTACTCGTACACAAACTAAACCCAATTATAAATAGTGAAATCCAACCCGTTCATTCATGAGAAAAATATAGTGTGGCGTTAGCAATTTCTGGTGGCATTAGTAATTTTATAAGTGGCATAAGTAAGTTTTTGGAATGTTGTGCGTTAGAGCATCAATATGTGGCTTAACAATTTAACTTTTAAGTTAAAATAGAGTGCAAACTCCTCCAAAATCAGCCTCACCAAACAAACTCACCAATTTGAAGATTTTTTAACTTTGCTATAATAACTTAACAAATTTGATGACCTACTGTTCACTCACCAAAAGAGGAGGAGAGAGGGAAGAGCAAAATTTTGAATAAAGAGTCTGATTCTTTGAGTTTTTGATAAAGTGACTTGCTAAAGTTTGAATAGAAAGTCTGATTTTATGAATTTTTTGAAAAGTGACTTGCTAAATTATAAAAGATGTCGTTGAGGTTAAATTTGGTGTTTTTTTTGTGTGTCAGATAAGGACGCTCTTAGTAAATTATGGAGGGCATTAGCCATTTTTTGGGCCGCGTTAGTAGTTCGTAGTAGTATATGAATTGCTAAAAAAGTTGACCTATGTAACCTATTTTTTTTTATCTCACCTATGTAACCTATTTAATTCACCCATTTAATAGTCATTTAAAATGAGTCAAATTGGGTACGACACATTATGACCCCCACCAATAATTGGGTTGGGTTTGAATGAATTTAGAGAGTAGGTTTGGATGGATTCATAGATTTGGGTCAGTATTCAAATTCCTAATTCTAATTCTAAAGGATCATTTCCACCACCTACCAATGGGGGCTCAATTAAAACCGGGGTAAAGCCCCTTATGAAGTCCAATAGTTTGAACTTTTAAAACAGCATAAGAGGCTCGAGATAATCAAACTTAACAAGTTTCAAGATGTGTCTAATTTTTCATTATTAGATAACCTTGAATGGGACATGAATGTAGCTTTGAGTATCTTAGCTTTTCCATCCTGTCCATGGGAGTTTATGCATAGCAGTGCGTTCTATCAAGAACTTGATATGTGATTTGAATCATTCAGTTTGTAGAATTCATTGAACGTCACAATTTTTACTAAAATCGAGTTAGTCGGATACTAATGACTATGTTATTAAGATAGATTTGTATACTCCTACCGCTTGTAAAAGGGAAAAAAAAAAAAAAAAAATGAAGTTTCCCGTCTGACTAGTTTATTACGCCAACCGTAGGAGTAATTTTTAGTGTCTCCTTTCCCCATAAATATGTTGTGCCTGGCGTTAGGACTTAATCGTTGGTAGGGTAGGGTGCCTTGAGTGGAATGACAATATTTGGACCCCTACAATGCACATGCCTAGATGTGGGAGTTGGTAGGGGTACCAACCCCTTGGTATAGAAAATGTACCAATTGACCTGGCTCTCACAAGAACGATTCAAGCTGTTCGTTCATCTTAATATGGATTTTGAGTGGCCTTGCGAGAAACCAACTCAATCGGACATGTGTAAGTGGTTGATCCAAAATCCCTCCCGTTTAATTTAAAATAAAAAAATGTAACGGGGGGATTTTGAATTAACCACTTATGCATGTCCGATTGTGCTGAAGTTACAGATCACAGCGAGAGCCAAACCTGCGACCTCGAGGAAGTAATCCTCCTTTTTGTTTGTCATACTCCCAGTCCTAGCACGCCCCAACACATTCAAATTACACTATATTGTTTGCATGTCCTATTTCTTCACTATGTTAGTGATTTGTTCACGTGTTAACAAAGGTTTTCTGATGTTGTTTTCTTTTTATGTGCATGTACACAGTCCTCATTTCTATGGGGATACATATTTTCGTCCGTTGTCGGAGGAGTCTTGGTTGACAAATATGGAGGGAAAAGAGTGATCGCTTGGGGCGTGGCCTTGTGGTCTTTCGCGACTCTCCTTACGCCGTGGGCTGCAAATCACTCCACAATCGCCCTCTTGGCTGTTCGTGCCTTCTTCGGCCTAGCTGAAGGCGTCGCTCTTCCTTCCATGAACACACTCTTATCCGGGTAATTTCTCATATACAAGCAGAATGTTCATGCATAAAAATATACAAGATATTTATCCTCTTGTGATTAATTCATGTCACGCTTGAGGTACCAACGACCTATTTTGGTAGATTCCCACAATTATTGGAGAACTAGCTTGATTTTGTAACATAATATGTCAGAATCGTGAATCAAAATTCCCTTTTCATAAATTGAATAGTGAATTGTAGAGTTTTGGTTATAATTATCACAAATTGCATCATGTATCGCATAATTCTTATGTTATTCCTGCTTTTGTCGATTGAATCCCGATATGAATCAATTACTTTGTGAAATAAACTCTATCAATCCTGTGTTTACAGAATTTGTCCTGAATGCTAAGTTATAATGTACTATCTGTCTCACATCAGGTGGTTTCCAAGCCATGAAAGAGCTACTGCAGTGGGAATGTCAATGGCTGGATTTCACCTCGGAAACGTTGCAGGATTAGTACTTACTCCTTTAGCTATGTCATCAATTGGAATTTCTGGTCCTTTCATTTTCTTCTCATCTCTCGGGCTTCTCTGGCTCACAACTTGGGCGTACGGCGTTACAAACGATCCAAATGAAAACCAGTTTATCAGCAAATCAGAGCTGCGGTTAATCCAAGCCGGGAAATCCAACAATGGTTCCGTGAAGAAAGGCGACCTTCCGCCTCTCCGCCTCCTGCTGTCGAAAATGCCCACATGGGCAATTATCTTGGCAAACGTTACTAATAATTGGGTAAGTTGCCTTGTTTTTATTTTGAAATGCAAGTCCTTGTGGGAAATGTGAGAGAATCCCGTGTGGTGACTGTGAGTGAGGAACGCGTACAGAATATTTATTATCAAATATTTTTTTCGTGGTATTCCCCTGCGTCCATACTCAACACTTACTATTTGTATTAATTCAAAACATGATTCTAAATGCAGGGATACTTCGTTCTACTCTCATGGATGCCGGTTTACTTCAAAACTGTAAGTACCGATTTCTTTGAACCATTTTACACTTTTTCGTATCGTTTCTTCGCACAATTCACTCTGAATGCTACTTGGGGTTTTGGATGGTGATATTACAGGTCTTCAATGTGAATTTAAAACAAGCGGCTTGGTTCAGTGCTGTGCCATGGGGAACAATGGCGATTTCGGGCTACATTGCTGGACTGGTTTCAGATTCCTTAGTTAAGGCAGGATGTTCCGTAACGTTAGTCAGGAAAATTATGCAGGTAAAAGTCTTCAAATTACTTCATGGCCAGAACCAAATTCCCTTTTTTTTTAACATTAAGAATCGAAAACTTTATATCTATCCAAAAAAGAATAAAAAAAGACAGAATATTTACATTTTTTAGTTATAAAAAGCAACAAAGTCAGTAAACAAGAATTTTAGAACTAAGTATCTTTGGCAATTTTACCATTCTTTAAATTTTTTTGGAATAGGATTCTGACTTAATAATGTGACAACAACATGTCTTATAAATAATGTAGCATAAAATCAATCACATATTTGGGTGTCTATAGACTGTCTGTGTTCTAGACACATCGAACGCGTATATGTGAAACCAGTAGACATATCTGTACTTCTTAGGATATGACACAGAGCGAGAGAGGCGTTCTTCTTAGGCAGAGAGAGTGAGAGAGTGCACAGAGAGAGAGAGAGAGCGCAAAGGAAGGATGCGAGAATTAGACCTTCAAGCCCCGGTACGAAATAGGGAAAAAAAGAAGAAAAAAAAGAGAGGAAATGGCAGTAACGGCTGAGATCCACTTGGTGCACTGTGCACCGCTAAGATCCACTCAGTGTCGTCAGCTGTTGTTTCTTGTACCGTCTCATTTATTTTTTTCCTGTTCCAAACACTTTTGCTATACAAAACCTTTTTGCTTATGCATTTTGAACTGACATTGGATATCATTTGAACATGACAGTCCATAGGATTTATTGGGCCTGGGGTGTCATTACTCCTTTTGAACTATGCCAAGACACCAGTAGTGGCATCCATATTCATCACTGCAGCCCTTAGCTTCAGCTCTTTCAGCCAAGCTGGCTTCCTCCTCAATATGCAAGTAAGTTCTCATCACCTGACATCAGGTTTTGTAGTAAGTTGGCCCGGACATCCGGTTATCCAAAAAAAAAAAAATTCATCCCCTTTGACTTCTATCGTCAAAACCAGAACTACTCTTTTTCAAATACCAATTCTATTTCTTCTAAAAAAGACTTAATTAACTTAATCTCGTCATTGTCTGATCAGGATATTGCTCCTCAGTACGCAGGATTCCTCCATGGTACGCTCTTGAATCCATACGTACTCTTTGATTTCTTTCGTAACATTATTCTTGTTAGAAATGCTAACTTTTCTCCATTCTGGAAAACTCTTTGCTGTCTAGGCATTTCAAATTCAGCCGGAACTCTGGCTGCAATAGTAAGCACAATTGGAACAGGCTACTTTGTGCAATGGCTTGGATCATTTCAAGCATTCCTTACAGTCACGGCCGGACTTTATTTTCTTTCAACCATTTTTTGGAACCTCTTTGCTACCGGAGAACGAGTATTCTAGACAGGAAATCCTCCTCACTTCCGTAATATCCCACATTTAGGCGTGTTTGGAACATGAGGAAGGAAAGGAAAAGGGATGGAAAATAAAATGAGAGAAAAGTAAAAGGAAAATGGGAGGAAAATTTCACTATTCACAAAACTTAATTTTTTTATTTTCCCTCCTCTTTCTCTCCAAACCAAACAAGAAGAGGGAAAATTTTCAATTTTCCTTCCCTTTTCTTTTCTTTCCTCATGTTCCAAACAGAGATAGGGCAAAATCAAAGAAAAAGATACAGAAGGTGGACAAAGATGCAAATATATTTATTGGTCGGTGTTTATATTTTGTCTCAATGATTTTGGTACCTATATTGTGAAATGAAAGAACCATTCTTTGTTTCGTACTGTGGGTTCAACTCAGCTGATCATGTAACTGCTAGTTCTTTGTACAACCATCATATTTCTATACCTAGGCCTTTGGGTTTACTCTCATAGCCATCCCAGGTGCCGGGCGTTCGATTCTGCTTGTCGGCATTTCTTGGGGCGGGGTTGATATCCGTCGTTCCTCCCAGGGGCCCTAATTAGTCAAGGTCGGCGTGCTCTTTGTTAAATCTCTTGGGGGCCACTAGGGTTTATCTTGGGTCGTTATCTCTAAGGCCCCGAATTAGTCGAGATCTGTAATGTGGCACGGATATCAATTTATCAGGAAAAAAAAAATCATATTTCTACTACAGTCCTTCTAATGACACCCCTGTCACTAAGACCATTATTTGACCGGTAAGAGTGTAAGATGTTTTTTTACAGGTAAAAATACACTATTACCTAGGGATGACAAAGGGGCGGGTTGGGGCGGGTTTTGATGGTCCCGACCCCGACCCTAAAATTCCCAAACTACCCCCTAACCTGGCTGGGTAATTCATGGGTACCCCCGCCCGAATCGGATATCGGGTTTACCTGCCCCGCCCCTATTTTTTGACATATTAGTAAAGTATATTTTAGACTCTAATATTAGGGAGCACAAATGATAAGAGTTCACAAATAACTTTCACAACTTAACGAAAATCTACTATCTAATGTTATATTTTAGTCATAAAAATAAAGTTAAAAGAATACAAATAAAATTTGATGCATATAAGGGAGAAAATACAATTTCATATATATAAATATAATTGTAAATATGTATACATGTCGGGGCAGGTAATATCAGGGCGGGGTGACCCTTGCCCCTACCTTAACTCTGACGGGTTTTTCAAAATCACCTCATGCCTTTACCCATTACCCAAAAAAAATAGAAAAATCCCTACTCTATTGGGGTGAGGTGGGGTAGGGCAGGTTGAATTTTCATCCCTACTATTACCGGTCAAAGAATGGTCTTAGTACTAGTCCAGTGGTGTAACATCCCACATCAAAACTGAATTCAATAATAAAGAAACTCAAGCAGCTACTGTATAACTCAAGATTAACCTTTCGAGCCACGTTGTTACACTAAGGATTAGCAAGCTCATTACAAGTGGCTGATTTCATATTTTTCCTTTCTATATATTAGAGTAAATGGAAAATGAGAAATAAGAGTGTCCTAAGTTTATTGGGAAGTTGATGAATGGGATCTGCATAACACAAATTATATGATAATAAAACAAAAGGCAAACTGTCACTTGAATATCAATTTCAACGAAGAACTTAGATCCAAATCCTACAATCTATGGATTACAAGTAGGGGTGCTCACGGTCCGGATCAACCCAAATTGGCATGAATCTAATCCGAATCCGCGAATCATAGTTTTTTGAAAATACAATCCGTGTACGATTCAAAAGTCTCACGGTTCGATTCCAATCCGAACCGCGAGTCACGGAACGGATCGGTTCTAGATTAATCTGCGAATTTTCAACTTATTCGGAAAAAACAACAAACAAAGACAGTAAGGCACTAGCAAGTAGCAAATGCACTAAATAGAAAGTTCAAAATTGGAAATATCAATAAAAAACAACAAAGGCAGTAAGGCAGATAGTTATATAACTGAACAAACAAAGGCACAAACTTATATTACCACAAAGAATAGCAGATAGTTACCTCTGATTCACTCGCAAGGACTATAGTAGATAGTTACTTCCAGTTCACTCATAAATAGAGAGTATATATAGTAGCACTTGTAATACTTTACCCTCCTAGATTTTATAGAAATAACAATATTCGCACTATAACTCCTACAACAGTACAACCAAACCGTAAGTCTGTTAAATTAACAATATATATATATATATAACTATAATTATAAAAGTGATAAAATTATATATATTATATTATATAATAAAAATCTCACGGTCCGGATCGGTTAATCTACGGTTTCAAAATCAAAATCTGTGTCCAATCCAAAAGTCACGGTTTTTTATTTTTTGAATCCGTGTCCAGACCATTAATACACGGTTAAAATCCAAAACATACGTATTGGTTCGGTCCAGACTGGATTCACGGTTCACCGGTTTTTTTAGCAGCCCTAATTACAAGCTATGAATTACCAACTAATTGGCTGACTCCTACAATCTATTCCCACGAACTACTGCTAGAAGTTAAAAACTACGAACTATTCAGCTAGAACTATGAAGCAAAAACTGGCCTTGTTCGTTTTCCTTTTTAGTTTTAGTTTTAATTTTGGTTATCATTTCCCTCATTGTGCAAGTTAAAAAAAAAGTGTAAAAATGTTCCTTTGATAATATTATTTTGCTGGAATTCAGTAGAAAGTAGGAAATATACCTTATAAACTATTTTGCTCTACAAGCCGAGTTCTATGATGCTTGGGCTCAGCTCCCTAAAAAAATACTTGAGCTCGAGCTCAAAACAAAATACCAAAATTGATCAAGTGGTGAAGTAACTATGACATTGGGGAGAAGGGAATCTCATTGGACTGTGTTGGCTTCCATAAGATCTTAGATTGTTATTCTATAAAGCTTAGCAAGAGGTAATATGATGGGGATAAAAGAAATTATGACATTAACTATTGTAACAATCTCATTAGAAAGTGTTGGGCTCAATTCGCGCAAGATCAAGAGGCAGTTGGATGCCCATCTGTTTAAGAGGTGGTGAAGAAGGTTGTACATAAATAATATTCTCTCAAGAAGTTTTTGTGAGACTTACTCAAGACCATAGCTCTCATTTGTATATATGAGAGTTTCATTAGTCCCACATCGGAAAATTAGTGTTTAGCAACCATTCATTTTTCCTATAAAGCTACCATTACTCCACTTACTTTTATGTCGACCCGTAAATGTAAACAAATTTCTTACTTGGCTGCCTCATAAATTTTTTTGTTTGGTAGACATTGAAAAAGACTTCTACTTAAGCCTAACACTAAAATTTATGGTAGTGCCCCTAATTTTGGGAGTTTTTGAGGGCCCTTAGGCCCAAGCCTTGTAGGCCTTAGGGTGGGTGGGGTGTGTGTGCAAAAAAAAAAAAAAAAAATAGCCTCAACAAATATTTAGATGATTTGCAAAACTTGTAGCTTTGCTACAGTACCTCACCAATTTTGTTAAGCCACTGTTTACAGGCTACTTATTTGTTACTCCTATTTTATTACACTACTCTCTCTCTCTCCACTCACTTTTTTTTTAATACTTTTTTATAGTGTAAAGTATAGTTGCACAACTCCCCAACGGAGGAGAATAGTTTTTTAGAAAAATGTTTTTCTTTTTATATTAGACTTGAGGGGAATAGTAAAGTTTGTATAGAGTCTAATTTTGTACATTTTTTGGGTAAGTGACTTGCTAAATTATAAAAAGTGTTTTTGAGGTTAAATTTGGTTTTTTTTTGTGAGGCTGATAAAGATGCCCTTACATGCATTAAATTGCATGTCTATTTAAATATTTACCTTTTTACCATTGTGATTCTCATTTTTTAGCAATGAATAGTGTCATTTAGCCCCCCCCCCCCAAAAAAAAAAAAAAAAATGACAAGGGAGTTGCCCCGTTGTGTCATTTTGTCTTTTTTGACTAAAAGAATTGGCATTAGCCAAATTTCCCAAAAAAAAAATGACAAGGGAGCCCCGTTGTGTCATTTTGTCTTTTTTGACTAAAAGAATTGGCATTAGCCAAAATTTTATATTTTTTTTTTTTTTTTTTGAATTGGTTGTTGATGTGACCTAATTTGTCGTTTTTTGCCATTTTTAAGAAATAGCAACAAATTCTCTTAATTATAGCAACCGGTGTGGTTGCTCTGAAATACCATACAGTCATACACCACTTATGTATTCTTACTTTTCATTTTTTCATAAGGTTCCATTTTTGCAAGTACAAGTTTTTTGAATTTTTCTACGTACACACCATTTCCAAAACATTTTTATACACACCATCTAATAACGTGGAGTTCTACAATTTATTTTAATACTCTGGAGCTGCACATGCTTTATATATAGATAGAGATACCGATAGATTTGCAATGAGATCCGCGGCCTTAGCTACTTAATCAACAAGCTTACTAGCAGTATAACCTGACTTTTGAACAATGGGTAGAGCTTAAACAGTCTATTAATCTTATGGAAAGTTTTGTGGCAAATTGGAATCGTGGAGAAGCAAACTCCTATTGGACGCTGGGAGGCTCCTAATAATACAATGTGTGTTTTGTTTCGTTGCTCCACATATGCAAATCAGTCATGCAAAAAATTAAGTAGATCAGATATCACTTGATTTAAATCAATTGATTAAGGGAAATAATTTGAACTATTTATTTTTCTCAAGGAAATATAAAATTTGTAGACTCCTTCCAATGTCCGTTCAATCGAATTCTTTGCATGGACGATACTCATGTTGAGATCTATAGAATGAATGATTAGGATTGAAAATCAATTATGGAATTCACTGGTGGTGTGTTTGAGACGTGTGTTTGAAAGGTGAGTACTAAAGTTTTTCTCTTTTGAAATAATATGCAAGGGTAAACTACAAAAACAAATCAAAAAGGGTCAACAGTGGTATGTGGTGTATATAGCTTTTAGCATGGGAGGACGAATCTCTTTTGAAATATGGATAAAATAGGGGGACCAATCTTTAATTTTCTTTTTGTATCTTTCTTTCACGCCTCCACAAAATATTAAATACCCCATCCCTTTCAACCAAACATAAAAACATTAAAAGGAAAATATAAACAATGTGACTAGTATGTCAGATGAATCCCGTCTTCCCGAACAACTATTGATTTCTTCACAGAGCAAGATGGAGAGCAACCACTCACCCTTCGCCCGCCAACACTCGCTTGGTCAAATCCCACAAACCACTTCGACCTAATTCTGTTTACAGATTTCTGGGTTTTTTTCCAATTACCTGATTGGCCTTGTAGCCGATTATGATTTCATCAATAGCTGATTATCGAGTTTCTGATTTGGGTATATTGTGATTAGGGTTTTCAAGAAGACCCCAAAGCCAACATTTTGATTTGATATTTTCAAGAATCCAGCCACCATTTTTGGATCTACTAAGATTTCTGAAACATCTGATAATTAAAGATTTTGATTTGGGTATAGAGAGATCAGGATTTTCAAGAAGGCCAGCATCCAAATTCTAATTAGGGTTTTCAAAATCCAGCTAGCATCTTTGGGTCTGCTTGCTATGAGGGATTTCTGTAACATCTGCTAATCAAGATTCTGATTTCCAGCTAGCATTTTTGGTTCTACTCCTTATTAGGGATTTCTGAAACATCTGATAATCGAAGGTTCTGATTTGGGTATATTGAAATCAGTGTTTTGAAGAACACCCAACTAGCCAAAGTTCTGATTTGGGTTATCAAATTTTGATTTGGGATTCAATTTGGTTGTTTTGGAGCTATGAATTTCAGAAGCATGGATGAATTCTGGGCATTCTATGTGAACCAGCACTCAAAGCCAGCAACAAGGCGTTGGCATTTTGTTGGAACTCTCACTAGTATTCTTTGCTTGATCTACTCCTTATGCTTCAATTGGTGGTGTGTGTTTCTTGTGCCTTTATTTGGCTATGGTTTCGCTTGGTACAGTCATTTCTTTGTGGAAGGGAATGTTCCGGCCACGTTCGGGCATCCCTTCTGGTCTCTCATGTGTGATTTTAAGATGTTTGGATTGATGCTTACTGGTAAAATGGATAGAGAGATCAAGAGGCTTGGTAAGAGGCCTATCTTACAGGTGTTTTGATCCTGCTGTTAGTTATTCTCTGCTGTTAGTTATTCTGTTTTTTTCAAGATACTATATATCTGTAATAGCACACAAATGCTTTTTCTTTCTATTCAAAGTCCTACTGTTGAGTATTGATGCTCTCTTTTGATTTTGATTGGAATTAAGTTTGGTTTGCCGAATATATGTGGAAATGATGTTGAAATGTGAAGTACAACACATTTGCATATCATTTTCAAAGATTTTTCGGTTTCTATCTGCATCTCAATTCTCAAATATGTGGTCTAAAGTTGGAAATTAAGTATAGGTTTATACATTTGGTGTTAGTATTTCAGTCCTATCCTCAGCCTAATTCGGTATTAGTATTTCAGTCCTGACGATAAAGTGCTCTTTTACCGTCAATAGTGCATTCTTACCAGTATAAGAATGTACTCTTTACCAGTCAAAGAACACTTTTATCATCCACCCATTATGCTGACGGTAGAATTTTCCTTACTAGTATTTTGATGCTTGGATATTCTGAATAGCTCTTTTAAATTCTGCGAGCAGAGGTCTGACTGTCTGAGTAGCTCTCTTTTTCTCTTTTATTTGATTGAATCTCAAATTCATTTGCTTACCAACTATGTGGTGGTTTAGCAATTGAAATTTATTTTGGGGCTCATAGTGGTCTCCAAGCTTGCTGTATAGTACCTGGATTAGATGTTGCAGTGGATTGACCTTAAGCATAAATGCATAATCCAACTCAAAGAATGCCTCTTTCCTTTTTTGGTTTCGGATACATAGATCATATTGCATGTAGTCTTTCTGCCCTATATCTAGGTGCTATTTTAATTTCACTTCGTTCTTTGATTTGGGTTTCCGGCTTTGAATTGGTGGCATGGTTCCATGACATAACTGTGAAGCGAAGTCCCACATCGCCTGGGTACCAAAGTAATATGAAGTATATAAGCGTGAGGACACTCTCACTTCATAAGCTAGCTTTTGGGGTTGAGTTCTACCCAAGACCATGTAACATGGTATCAGAACTGGGTACCAGAGATGGGTAGGCTGTGTGTATCTCGCCTACACGCGGTAGGTGCTGCCGAGTGAGCACGCTGCGCGTGAGGGAGGGTGTGAAGCAAAGTCCCACATCACTTGGGTACCAAAGTAATATGAAGTATAAAAGCGTGAGGGCACCCTCACTTCATAAGCTAGCTTTTGGGGTTGAGTTCTACCCAAGACCGTGTAACAATAACGTCCCTTGAGTTCCTCGATTTTTCGAGGTACTGAGCTGTTTCAATGGTAAAATTTTATGAAGTCTATCTGCGGTCCTTTCCCATACCTTAGTAGATAGATGGGCTTACTTGGAGAGAGTTTTGTATCTACATTGTACAAAAAGGAATGTGCTTTGTGTTGGATTATTTTTTTTGGTACAGTGCTTTGTGTTGGATGCATGCATATAGTAAGTGGTCAATACTAACATGTGTTTTAGGAGCGAAATTCTCTTTCCAAACTAATAAATTGCTATGTTTTCGGTCCCCTTAGCCGAACTCTTGGTGACTGTTTTTTTTTTTTTTAATTTAATTTAATTTAATCTTTTCTCTTTTGTATGTTGTTTTGATAAAACAGATTTATAACAAACACTGTAAGATGCCTAAGAATACTTTGATTAAGTTCAATCTTGGCTATATCACGGCACGGGACGGATGGGCACTGCACAGGCACGGGACACAACACAACAAATACTAATTTTGAATATACCAAAACAAATTAGTTTTTAAATTTATTATATAAACTGACTCGCTACGTAATTAATTATAGAAAACTAAAATTAGTACTACATAAATACTGCTTATTTTTTTAAAATTAGTACTATATAAAATAATTTTAAAAAACCTATTTAACAATTATTATGTCTCAAAATTGTATATGTAAGAATATATGTAGATATAATTATTACACAAAATTTTTCTTCCCAACAAAGCTCAATTGGAGTTGTGGCGCCACAGGCACGACACAACACAATTAATGGGCCAAGCTGGCATGACATGACCCGTTCCGTTTGACACCTCTAGCTATATCCTAGTATTGGTAGAGCAATCTGCCTTCCTTAGATTCTCTTTGTGGGTTAGGGTTTCTGATTTGGATAGTTATTGGTTGAAAAATGCTATCTTTTGAAGATATTTGACTGATCATTGGCTGCTATGGCGAACGAGGAAGTTGCTGCTGACCAGGAATTCTATTCCCCTGTCATAGACTTCTCCATGGGTGGTGACATGGACTTTTCTTTAGGTGTGCTGGTATGGAGTTTTCTCCCTCCCACGGTACTCCCCAATCAGCTGCACCTACCACCTCAGGAAAGAACAGAAAAAGAGCGGACAACAAAATATCAAAGGGGCTCGCTAACATTGTCAAAATTATTGGAGATTTTTTCAAAGATTCGAAAACTTCAATGGCTGAAACTGTGTATAGGATAGGCTATGCTCAAGACTTGTCCATTACAGGGAGGCAAGTGAATGACGCACTGAAAGCATTGCCACTTGAGACCGGCCACAGGTTGAGGGCCGCATACATGATTGTGGACAAACCCCAATTTGTTGACTTGTTCTTCAGCCTTCCCGATCAAGGATGAGAAGGAAGAGTGGGTGCACATGCTATTGCCTGGGTTATTGACTGGGTTAGTTTGAGAAGGGTAAGAAGTGGTTCTCACTTCTAAAATCAAATAGTAAATTTTGTGGTTTGTTATTAGTGTGGATGGTTATAGTATTAGTAATGTGGTAGTCATGGCAGCATAGCCGCATAGCAGCAGCAGCTGCAGCACCTTAGTAATGTGGTAGTCATAGCAGCAGCAGCTGCAGCACCTTATTTGTCAATCTTATGGTGCTCACTATTGTTTTGGATACAAGTAAATATTGGTACGAATGATGGGGCAGCATGTTGGTTTGCAATGGCATGTGATGTGCCTAATTTTGTGCTATGGTATGCAATGGCATTAAAGATGTCTATTCGGTAGTGGAAATATTATATTATGTAATTGCTTTTGGCGCGAAGATAATTGGATTCTCTCTCTTTTGACTGCTGATATTGTGCTTGAAATGATGCTTGGATGAGCAATGTTAGATTGGATTATTAATCTGAATGGTGAAATTAGGTGAAGCTGTAGGCGTCAAAGAAATTAGTAGTTGAAAAAAAAATCAAGTAGCTGCTACGCCAACAAAAAAACCCAAAGTGTAACTTTTTGAATGCAATCCTTATACCGTTTGACAACAAAAACAAGTCAAATTGGTGGCATGGTAGGGGAAAGGAAAAATGAACAAAATTTTTGACATAAATTCTTGTGAGCGTTTGGCTATCCGCTAATGTTGTTTGAGCTAAATCCAAAGGTAGAAGAAATTTAGCTTGTTAATGTAATCCATTTACTATGTTTTTTTAAAAAAAATCTCAAATGTAATTCTTTTCCAGAAGCTCAAAATTGTATGGTAGACGTAGTGTAAATTCAGATAAATTAACAAATGAAGCTCAAATTCACATGCAATAAGAGCTAACTAGAACAGCGGTTGATTTAGGCCTTGTTATGTTTCAGTATTGGATTAGCGTAACAATGGGAATTGTAGTTTCAAACCAATCCACTCTCATGTCAAACAAACATGATAATAACAATCCTATCTTCTAATCCGGTGTAAATCAAACATACAAATTACCAATCCCTTCTCATTACCAATCCCATCTCATTACCAAACCTATACTAATTTTATCACCCTATGAATCCCATCCTTTCTAGTTGGTTTATCAAACGGGACCTTTAAATTCTATTAGTCAGTTCTAAGTTGCTTGTTTGCTTAATCATTCTACATTAAAAGGAAATCCTCACTTTGGCTTTTGCTTTTATTTTCAGTTCCAATTTTGCCCCTCTTTTGGCCTTTTGTGTCCAAGGGGGACTCACCACCATGAGGTTCTCTTAATCCAATTGATTCACATTACTTTTTTTGTTTTTGGCACAACTGGCCCAAGACCAAGGGGGACTCATCACCATAGTATCCAATTACAAACCAAGGGGGACTCACCGCCACATTATCCAATTACTTACCTCTCATTTCTCTCAACTTTTTGCACAGCTAGCCCAAAAAATCACAACCTAAGAATTTTCAGTCCTAACTACATAATCTTGGCCCAAAAATCCCTCTCACATTTTTTTGTCCTTATCTATGTGATTTTATTGGGCATTAGTGATAGGTTAGTCTTTGAAATCTTCTTGTTGTTCTTTTTAAGTTTTGGGCATTAGTATGTATATTGCCTATTGTTTGCTTGAACGGTTTGGCCTACAGATAAGAGTTGAGTTGTGTTTTTTCATTCTTTTGGACTTTTGTGTGGTTTGTGGTCCTATTTTGTCCTCTTGTTTTGGTATTTTAGTCATTCACGTAAACATTGAATGAAGCAAAAGAGTTTTTTGGAATATGGTTATGACTCATGTTCTTATTTACTCAAACAAGACAAAACATCTAATGAAGCAAAAGAGTTGGGTAGAACAAGTTAACAATATCTCTAAGCCATTAATTGGTTCCTCCCATTTAAGCAACCTACAATTTCAAATAGAAAAACTCATGATTAATTGGTTTCTCCCATTTCTTTTTACCCTTTCGTGTTTGGTTAAACTGTATTCTCGTTTTTCCTTGGTATTCAATGGCTATTTGTGATTGTGGCCTATCGTTTTGTTCAGGCCGCTATTGGATAATTGCTTGGTTGAGAATGAGCAAATTGAACACTCAATTTAGGAGTATTTGTTTCTATGGACCTCAGAGCATCCACGTGCTACACTGGATATTCTTCAGACATACACACCACATGCATAGAATCTATACATATATGCATGAAGAGAGAAATTTAGAAAGAGGGAAAAGAGAGAGAAAAGTTAGAAGAACAAGGTACCTTGACGCTGGAAGACTTCGATGGCGGTTCCATCCCTTCCGGTGTGGTCAATAGAGAGATAAACGCTTTGAGAGAGAGAGAGAGAGAAACTTCACATAACTTTTGAGAGAGAGATACACTGTTGATTTATGTTACTAATGTGGTCGATCAGACTATCAGAGCTTTTGTTGCTTCCAAAGGTCCAAGAATGCTTAAACTTTTGTTGTGTCCACACCAAAAGGAAACAAGATGACATCGGCAACTAACAAACAAAAGCATTAGGCATGCAAAGAAATTTATTTTCGACAATGGACTGGGCTGTGCAACTTTTGCATTTTAAGTGGCTTAGTTTTTGTCCCACAAGAAATATGGAAAACCTATGGGGCCCATAGAGAATGCACAAATCATGCTCAGGGACCCTCGTTTGGGTCCCACACGAGTGATCCAAACCGTTCATTCTTCTTTGAATATTTTTTCGAGTGGGCCCACAAAATTTCAGCTCAATTAGACAGTTAGAAGTGGTCGAACCAAAGTCCCACCGTTTCAATCCAAAAGATTGTGCTCGGGGATCAAAGTTTGGGTCCCACACGAGTGGTCCAAACCCTTCATTCTTCTTAGAACATTTTTCCGAGTGGGCCCACAAAATTTCAGCTCAATCAAACAGTTAGAAGTAGGGGTGAAAATCGGTCGGTTCGGTTCGGTTTTCGGGGTGTCCCGGACCGAACCGATCGGTTCGGGGTGGTTTGGCCCGGAACCGATCCCGACCGAAAAAAACAATGGACCGATCGGTTCGGGGTGGTTCGGTTTTTTCGGTTTTTTCGGTCCGGAGTTAAAATTGAGATGGACGGCTAGGATTTGTTATTTTTTGGGGGTTAAGATCATTTTTTTCGGTTTTCGGTGCAAATAGGGGTGGTTTCGGGGTATTTCGGTCCAAATTGGCATGGTTTCGGTTCGGTTCGGTTCGGTTCGGTCCAATTTCCAGGAAACCGAGACCGAACCGATAATTTTTCGGTTTGGTTTCGGTTCGGTTCGGTTCGGTCCGGTCCAATTTCCAGGAAACCGAGACCGAACCGATCGGTCAGTTTTTTTCGGTTTTTTCGGTTTTTCGGTTTTTCTTTCACCCCTAGTTAGAAGTGGTCGAACCAAAGTCCCAACGTTTCAATCCAAAAGTGGGTCCCCGAACACGATCTGTGCACTTGTATTTGTACGTGTAGCAATGTCCCAAGAAATATATTTTGGACTAAGCTCTAAGATTTTCTTTTCCGCTTTATTGTCCTTAGCTTTATTTTTCAATATACTCCCTCCTCCTTTTTTAAATGATTCATATAGGAATACGTGCAATTTCAAACCCCTAAAAAACACATTTCTCTATACAACCTTTTTAATTTTTTTTATACCAAATTAAAGTGCTCATTGAGTACTTTAATTTGGTGCCCAAAAAAAAATTTAAAAACGTTATACACAAGTACATTTTTAAGCATCCGCAAAAATACATGTTTCTCAAGTGGACCACTTAAAAAGGGATGGAGGTAGTAGTTTATTTGTGGTGCACGACTTGTAATTGCCATTACTAACAATATCATTGTTTTATTCAGCTCTTTTCTAGCTATCTGCTTCAATCGCTTACAAAGTTATTCAATGCCTTTTGGTACTGTTGTTCATAGCAAGTCATATTCTTCACAATTGAGTGACCATTGTTTCCTTTCTCTATCTTTGAGTGATTATAACCCATGCAATGTGTTATCGGTGCTGAATAATTTGTTCAAATCAAATAGGAAATGTGGTCTAGAATTTGCAAATGATCAAAGCAATTGCTACCGAAATTCCACCTATAGTTTCGAGTAAATGAAAACCAGAGTTTCATATCTGGAGAGCGATAGTCGGTTTGTGGGATGAGAAAGTTGTATTTGTTGATATAAGTTATTTTGTTTGGTTTAAAATCACAAAGCAGTGGAAAGGCAAAATGTGAGATCAATGGAACCCGGGGGCCTATAGTGAGGGCACTCACTACAGGGTGTAATGAGCAACAGTGGCCGTTGGATTCAGTAATCAATGGCTCAGATTAAAAATGAAACTCTTCCATGTAAGAGTAGTTAGTTTGATTGCCGAATCCAATGGTCACTGTTGCTCACTACACCCTGTAGTGAGTTTGGCTCACTACAGGGCCCCCGATTCCGAGATCAATGGTGAGGGTGAGTTTGATAATGATTTATGTTGTACCTCCGTTATTTTTGGGATTGCAACTACAATTTTTTCACTTATTTTGGTTCATAAAATCTTTTCATTTATGTTTTTTTCCACCTTCCTTGAACCCCAATTAAAAGCCACATCTTATTCCAAGCTTGTTGATCATTCCAAGGTTCAGTAGTTTTCTGAGGGTTACCTATATTGGGATTCTACAATAAGGACTGCATCATTTATTCATTGTACAATCATGTTTCTTTTAGTTGTAAATTTAATTTTGGTTTTATTTCTAGGTGTGACTGATTTTGGAGAATCATATAAACCACAATGTAGCTGTTGGGTCTTTTTTATGCCTTTCAGCACATGCAATTGTTTTTTACTCAGTTTCACATTCAATTATCGTTGCACGATTGAAAGTGGTATTTTTATTTTCCCTAATTCATCTAATTATTATTTATTTTTTTGGGAAATTACGTTCAAATATTCAATGCATAGAATATTGCTGCTTAACTTTTTATTTTTTGTTGTTGGTTTCTTTCAACTTTTCTTCAACAAATTGCATGAACTACATTAGTATTAATACGTACACTCATCCTAGACTGAATGAAAATAGCCACTATGAACCAAAGGAAACTTGTAAGTAAAGAAATCATAGAGCAACATTTCCCTGAAAAACATCAGCAGAACAAACAAATAATAATAATAATAAAGTACAACAACACGAGCATGAGATTTTGTGCATGCACAGAGGCATCAAACTAGTTAGTTATAAAGAAGATCCTTGCTCGGACTTGTCCAATCAGTATGAATGATGTCAAACCGGAATACATATTGTGTATCTTTTTTTTTTTTACTTCGAGAATTCCGTATCGAATATCATAAAAATATCATAAGATACGTAAACTATTTAGTTTAATATATTAGATGTACATCATAAAATATCATAAGATACGTACACTATGCGTTTGACGCTCCGCTTTTCACAATAAAATCTACTTTTTATCCAATAAGTAACTGTAGAATAAATAATTAATAGCTTCATTCACATACAATAGATTCCGGGGCATTTGTCGTTTTCGAGAGACAGTCATTTTTGTCAAAGGGGGAAATATTAGTTTTCTCAAAAGGGGAGTGATCCGACCTCTTTAATTAATTTAGCCCAAACAAGTATACTTTATTTTATTTTTTTAAGGGGCTAAGGCTAAATAATCCAATAAAGAAATAAGCCGAATCAGTTCTTGTTAAATTATTTCCAGCCCAAGGTAAATCAAGGACAGTTTGTGTAATTATAGATTTGTTGAGAGTGACGTGGATGTTCTTAATTAATTATATGATGTCTAATTTTCCTAATGTTCAACAAATTAATCGTGTGTAAATTTGTTGAGAGTGAATAAATTCATAGGGATTTTAACAAATTCACAGGCGTAAATTTGTTAATTGTGAACAAATTCACAAGTCCTGTATTTATTTATTGTACAAAAATTCATGTGTAAATTTATTAGTAGTTGTAGAGAAATTAACAAATTCAGTTTGCGTCCATTTGCCAGTGGTGTGCGAAAAAATCACTCTCACCGAACTCTCCATCGCTCAGGAAGATTTACAATTTCTTGGCTTAAGTCGGTTTTTGGTCAATGTATTGTAGGAGCATGACATCTCTCGTAAAACGCAATAAGTCACTTGACAAGCTTCACCGATTTTCAGTTTTGCTTCACCCAGTTCCTTCACGAGAGAGGCAGGGGAGTGGGACGTACCTGACTGAAACCGATAAGATGCAGGAAAGTCTGGAATGCGTTGGAACGTCCGAAACACGCTGGAACAGTCCGGTATTTGAAAGGAAACAGAACTGCACCGTGTGTACGGTAGCTCTCTCAAAACGGAATTAATATTGATTCTGAGAGATCAATCTCACCGCCCATTTGGTGGGAGCCTAATTAAAGCCGAATACATTTTGTAAATTACGTGGGAATAAAAAATTATCCATACTTTCCTCCCCACGTAAACACATACTGCAAAAGCATCCATAATAGAAAACTTCAAAGTCTTTCTTCATCTAGACAAGAGCCTCAAGCTCTCTAAGACTATTAACACATACTGCAAAAGCGGACCAAAAATAAGTTCGGCAACAAAGCGAGTCAAAGATTAAACTTAAAAAGACAATAATATAGGAATCATAGAGTATCTACTTGCTTCCTTCTCAAATCAATAAGATTTTCAACTGTGAAAGAATGAAACCAAACAGGAAATTTATAGTTTCATACAGATTAGCCATAAGCCACAAAAGGGATTCACTGGTCCATAAAAGAAAACAAACCAAAAAAACTGATTCGTTGTTGACCAGAGATTCAGAGACAAAAGCACAACAACAGAGCTAATCAAATAAATGCAAGAATAAGCAGAAATCAAAGAATCAGTCATAAACAAACATCAAATTTCAAAAGTAAATCTCAAATTGGTCAACAACGAAACGAAACCCTAGTCAAATAGATCTGTCATAAACAACCATCATCAGAAATGAAAAGTGAAATCACCAAATGGAATACACCTATTTCAGAAGTACCTGATTAACAAAACCCTAACATGGTAGACCGGTGCAAAACAATAATCAAGACTAAATAAATAACAACTAAATCATACAATTATAAGAAAAGATCAAGACGGGATCTCTCAAAAGTTTGTGCTTCCTTGTCCTTTCGAATTCCAAATAAGCAAGGCAGAAGATCGATGAAGGGCTAGTAGGGAATGAAAAGAAGTGCTAGGTAGAGCTCGAATGCTCGATACTCACCGGTGAAGAAAGACGTCATTTTGATTTTGGGGTAGGCAAAATGGCAATTTTAAGGTCACAAATATTATGGGACAAAAATTCTGATCCAAAGAGCACACCTTATATGTGGAGGAAATACGCCTGATTAATATAAAATAAAACGTGCTTTAAAAAAAAAAAAACAAAGAAACTCATTACTCCATACACCAATCATAATTATTTTAAGTATTCGCATCTTTTGATAAGAAAATATTTACATACATGGTAATATAAACACCGGTGATGGACCTGGAATACTACTTTAGAATATGTAAATTTTAGTGCATGAAACCAACCGCTAGCAGTTTGGTGGAGGGAATTATAAATGCACCTCAGAGAATATCACATTTACGACGAGCACCAGTGTCCTCCAAGCGTCCCGGGTTCTTTAAACTAAGTCCAAGACAAGAGTGAGTAGAATGCAAACATCTATTATCTTATTTATTTCTTTTTTGGTGCATAAGAATAAAGAAATCATGCCTTATTTCATCCTATAAAAATAGTTCCAACTTAAAAGTTCCTAGTAACCCAGAACCAAAACAGGAGAAATATACCCGTCCGCTGATTGCATGCAAGAAGGGTTCAATTGTATCCCAATTCCCATACACTGTGAACAAGGCCAATGAGGTCCCAAAACTAATTTTGGTACTTAAAAAATTTGGTACTTCCCAAAACTAATGCTATACCTATGATTTAGAACCAATTATAGAACTTCAGGGTACAACGTGGTTAAACTGATGCTAAAATAGCAAAATGCTATCCAGCATTCTATATTTGGAAACAAGGATGGCTACAGCCATCCTTACCACGTCACTATTCCAACTGAAAATTACCAGAATCAAAGAAATGCTATCAGTATTGAAAAAGTTAGGCTCTATGCCTCGTGCCTTATTCCACAATGTGTGTTACCCTACAATATAGCATGACCCACCACAGTTCCTTGTATCAATTTTATTTACTTGCTAAAAAATGAGACACTGAGGCTTTTCCCTAGAGTAGCATGTCGTTTTGAGGACCATCCAATCACAACATGAATGGGTGATTATATGGATTACCTGGAAACATAATCAAAAGAAAACTGGACAATAAATTACCGACTCAGTTGTGCCTGACGAATTCAACCATCTGCACTCTAGATCCAATAACTGTAAAAGCAATATTCACATTCCCTAGTTCATCAGTATTAGCAGAGCCGGAAAACTCAGCTACTCGCTCAAATCATCATCAAGAAAATTGAGATCAGCATTATCATCGTCGTCGTCGTCATCAGTGGCAGTACCAGCGTTACTAGGGGGATTGACATTCAAGGGTTCAACTTCAGCCAAAGTCACCATCTCTAGCAATCCCTTCCTGCTCTCATCTTCATATTCGATCAAATCATTTTCGCACGTATCAGCTTGTTCCACTTCATGGTAAAGGATTTCCTACAACAACAAAAGGGAAAAAATACAATGGAAGTTCCAGCCAAATTTATCATCACTGAAACCTACATCTATGTTTCTAATAAGACTAAAAAATGGTATTAACATCAAGAGTAACACTAAAGAATATGTTTCTTTGATCGCCTGGTTGGTATTGAACACTTACCCCTAATGCATACTAACTAGCTTAATTTTTAATACATGCTGTGAGCGATCAAGCTTAAGAGTAGATTTAAAACTAGGGCGTGGTTTGGCTAAATACAAAAAACTAGTTTTTTGGTTTTTTTGGTTTTGTCCTTATTCAAAAAAAAATTGCATTTGTTAGTTTTCGGTCAATTTTTTGTGGTTTCTTGGCTTGTCTCGACGAGAGGAATCTACAAAGTATAAAATTATTAGCCAAACTTAAAGTTTTGTGAATAAAGACAAAAAATAAACCAAAAAACCGGTTTTTTGCCATAATTTTTCGTTTTTATTCACAAAACTTTAAGTTTAGTTAATAATTTTATAATTTTTAGATTCCTCTCGTCGAGACAAACCAAGAAATCACAAAAAATCGACCAAAAACTAACAAATGCAAAAAAAAAAAATTGAATTAAGGACAAAACCCAAAAAACCAAAAAACTAGTTTTTTGTATTTAGCCAAAGGAGGCCTAGGTAAGTGTACAAACCCCTAAGGGATAATAACTAGCTGACATCATCATTGTAAAATAGTCCTTTTTTCATCTCTTTCAATTCCATTGCACACACATCTATCATCACATTGGAGGCAAAATTAACACATTCAAGAATGAAGTACCAAAGTAAAGGAATTTCAGATACCACTAAACATCTGAATGTGATGGGCAGTATCCCTAGTTCCCAACACAAGCTCTTCAGAAGAGTCGTAGGGAATAGGGATGTATAGACTCAAATCATCGTTATTTTAGGTTTCCATTGTTAGTTAGAAGGACTGTATAGCATATGGGCACTTTATTGGAGATTTATCCTTTTGTAGCTGCTGCA
Organism: Vaccinium macrocarpon; assembly: GCA_022606695.1. Taxonomy (NCBI): domain Eukaryota; kingdom Viridiplantae; phylum Streptophyta; class Magnoliopsida; order Ericales; family Ericaceae; genus Vaccinium; species Vaccinium macrocarpon. The sequence goes on from CM040175.1 coordinate 12,075,484, forward strand.
TAGCTCAGCTACAGCAGTGTAAACGTCCAGCGTTCACAATATCCTATCTCTTTTTTTGGCGGATTAATGAACCTTGAACTTATTTGAGAAAATAGCCTTGGAAAGTGCCCAACATTTACAAACGAACAGCCTAAAGAAATAGTGAGTGACCAACATTCAATACCAGTTAAGTCAAGCATCTACAAATAATAAAATCCTCTACAGAGTATCTGAGCTTGAAAGCTACCTCGTCTTCTGGCAAAGCTGGTCTCTCAGCATCTACAATCCAGTCATATAGCAAACTTTCTTGCAGAACACTGTCAAGGGAGACTGGGTCATTGGACCTTCTCCGTATTTGGCGTTCCCTAAGTCTGAGGTTGTAGTGGACGTAGCTCAAGTCATTTAGCCTTTTCTGCGCTAAATGATTTCGTCTTTGGCGATGTATGTGATCATATATACTCCAGGAATGTTCACACCCAAAAGAAGAGCATGTTTGGCTTAATATGCGTACAGCAATTCTTTGCAGCTCCAAGCAATTTATCCCATGTTGTTGCCACCATGCAGCTGGAAAGAGAAGATGTCTTTGTCAATCCATGTTTATAAGGCGTACAATTGACAGAATGCACATTAATTTCATTGTGCATGCATATAGCAAAGCATGCATTTCTTCAAATGATCTTCTATTGTGAGCACTCGTCTAACTATTACCCAAACATATATTACTGACAGTACCTGGATTAAGTTCTGATCTGGTACTAATTGCCAGTTCAGTCCCAAAATCAGCTTTTGCAGAACCAAATTCGGAAATCTGAATGAGAGAGCGAAAACAGAGCTAAGAATGGATGATCCAATGAACATTATCAGACCAATAATAAAATTCTACCTGCATGGATGCCAAAATCCTTCTTCCATTATCTGGCTCCAGTCGAACAAGGCATGAGTTTAGCCCACGCACAACGTCTGGATGCTACAATTACATACATGGAACAGTTTCATATAAAATAAAATAAAAAGAGTAGCTAAAGAAACCACCACACAAGGGTAGGCGGTCATTATTTTTTCTTACCGCGACAAAATCAGGACGATATCGGTAGGATGGATTTAGGAAGTAAGCAGCCAGATACAGAGGGTGGTGAAACAGTGAGTTCCAATGATTATCAATTACACTCCAGAAGTGTCCATATTTACGCACATCATCGTCATGATTGCTTTTGATTGCAAGCTTGGCTCTGTACATATCATTATATATATGTGGCATAGAAAGGCTTTCATCACTATTGATTTTCTGAAGTACCTGCATTATAGGGTCTATTGACTTCCGAACGTACTGCATCTTCTTCCAAAATGTGGAATTCTGTACAATCTTCTCCACCTCTTTACCTTCATTTGATTTTGAGAACTGCGATGAAAGCCATTTATTTGATTGGAACATCCTTTTAAGACCAATTTTATGGTCCAACAAACTTTGCAAAGTAGCAAAACTTGAAGCATACTGGGTTACACATGGCCTCAGAAGTTCCTGTCCCCCTGTGAACTCTTTTTTCATGAGATGTAATAATCCAATCTGATTGTAAATCAACTTTGTTATCTTTTGGCCTTTCTCCATGCACTCTCCCACCAGCTTTACTCTCAAAATATCTTCAAGTATCCGATCAATACAATAGGCAGCACAAGGAGTCCAAAACAAATTCTTTCTTTTCTCTTCAAGCATCTTTCCGGCAGCCTGATAACTGTGTGTATTCTCAGTGATTACCTACAATTGGAGTTATAATGGAGTGTTGGAAGGGAGGAGATAGGGGAGGAAAATAAATGACAATAGCAGCTAATTATTAGAAACATGAGAAAACTAGACAAAGAGAGAAGGTTAAATGTACCTGCACAACGTTTTCCTCACCCATCTCTTCCACTACTTTGTCAAGCAACTCAAATAAACTTGTGGCATCTTCAACTAATTCAGTGGCATCAACAGATGAAACAAAGTATATACCACGGGGGCATGAAACTAAAAAATTGATCAATGTCTTACCCTGTGTATCTTTCCAACTATCTGCCAAAATAGAACAACCAGTAACTGCCCAGGAAGCCTTATACTCAACCAGGTAGTTTCTTATGGTCACAATTTCGTCTTGCAAAAACCGACCAGATATCATTCTGCATGAAGGGCCCACCAAATCATGTCCATATTGTCCAACCAACTCCAACATTTTACGGAAATATGGGGAGTTTGCTGCATATGATGGTATTCCTGCGTGATAGAAGAATTTGCATATTGATGATATAACTTCCTTGCGAGATTTTTTGCTCGAACCCATTTTTACTTGTTTGCTAGGTGCCGCCATCTGACTCTTTGGTGTCTTCAGAACAATAGTATCCAGTCTGGGTCTTTTCATTATTTGTTCGGATCCACTACCAGAGGATGTACCTTTAAATGTCCTCCTAAAGTCTTTGCCCGATCTTTTTTCTCCGAGTAATGGTCTGTCGTTGCTCACATGAGCATCCTCATCTTGCTCTTCCTCCTCCTCCTCATTATCTGAATGCATATAGAAAGCAGATATCTCCTTAGCATCAGGCCGTCTATGCCTCCTTCCAGTACGATGCCATTTCATGTTCTCTTTTATCTTTTGATACACTTCCTCTGGAGCATTCTTACAGGGTGCAACTTCTCCTGGTATTCTAGCTAGATGTTGCTTAAATCGATTGATACCACCACTAACTATTTTCTCGCAGTAATTGCATTTCACCTTTTTCTTTCTTTCATCCTGAGCAACACCATGCTCCCACCCAGGGTCAACATATCCTAATGATCGAAGAGGGGCCAAATTTATAACCAAACCATTAGCACCAATCAGTTGCTTTCCTTTGCTCCTATATCCAGCGTGTTCTTCCTCCTCCTCTGCATCATCATTGGACTGGAAAGTCAAATATTTTTGTTCGTCATAATCAATTTGCCTTGGTTTCTTACCAAAACGACCTCCTTCCAGATTTTCTCTCATTTTCAAACAAACTTCCTCCGGAGCCTTATCACAATATGTGACTTCTCCAGAAACTCGAGCTAAATGTTGTTTCAATCTGTATATCCCTCCACTTACTATTTTGGCACAATAATTACATCTGACCTTCTTCTTCCTCTCATCTTGAGCAATTCCATGCTCCCATCCAGGGTCAACAAATCCAGTAGATCGAAGTGATCCCATCTCTTCAACCATTTGAAGAGTAGTCGTGCCGCTGTTGTAAACCCTGCCCTGACCTGGATGCGTGATGAAAGACAGGAGAAAATATCAGAAAAGCAATAAGATGGAGGATTACTGCATCCCAATTTGTTTTTAATGATCTAAAGCACTGGACTCCAGACGTGGATTACATTAAACGAAAATCCACACCACTGGAAATTTTTCAAGAAGCGTGAATACTTTTGCTTTCACTGGATTGTGACCATATTTTTAACAGGTGAAATCTAAACAATACTACCACCTTAGATATGGTTGCTTGCATATTGTTGGTGCATCAACAATGCATTATGCAATGCCTTGAACAATTAGGAAGTCCAGTGGCACCACATACTTTTACTATCATAACTCACAAGTGTTAAAAACTCCTTCCAAGTGAGAAGCTCCGCCTGCCTTCAATCTTGGAGAAATTAAGAACACAGGCTGGCCTCCAAATGCTTTATAAGAAACATTTGAGCATTATTGTTCCCTCAACCTTAATTTAACTGGTCAGTCTAAGTAAAAAGATAAAACATAAAGAATGATTATATTGAAATCGCTCAGCAAGGAAAGATACCCAAATCAGGTCCATCAAATCAGTCTAAACAGGGTGATACAGTTGTACGAAGCTCCTATGTAAGGTTTTTGAGCAACTTAACGAAAATTCAGGTCGCTTTCCGAACTCTTCAGGATCATGGTGCATAATGAGCAATGATCTAGCTATTGTACTACTATCATTCAACGAGAGTGTGATGAAACACCTCAAACCTAAGGTTTTCATCAAAAGAAAGGATCAAATACAGAGGAAGACCCACCAAAGAATTGAACAGTATAACACCTTTAACCTGATATTACAATACTTGGTTCTCAAACTTCTTTCTAGGCATCAGGAGATATGTTCAAAACTAAGCAATTAAACATGACAAATCTTGAAACAAAAAAGCTGTTTCAAGAAAACTGAAGATATAGGCAAATAGTTATCACCGTAATCGAAGAATGTGAACAAAAGAAAGCTTTTTGCCATTAATATGAAGAGAATGAAATGAAAAACTTCAGCATTCCTCTTAGCATATTTAGGGCTGATACACGAACCAAGCTACTCAATTCAAGCTTGTGTTTGCTTGTTAAACGCTCGTTCAAGATCAGTTTGTTTGTTACGTGAACAAACAAAAAGGTCGAACATATTTTTAAACTCGTTAAGCTTTCAAACGCGAACAAGCAACTACTCAGCTAGTTTGGCTAATCACGTAGACAAAATTCAAGCTACTCGAGATTGTCTCGTGGTCAGCTCGATTAAAGCACGTTCAAGACCAGTTCATCTTGTAAACAAGCTAAGATTAAACACATTTCAAAGCTCGTTAAGGTTTCAAACTAAGCCAACTGCTCGGCTGGTTCGGCTCTTTTATCACTCCCAATCATAATATTTGTCATTATTTAAAATTAAAAAAAATTTACAAAAAAAAAAAAAAAGAAAGGCAAGTTGAGAACTCCCTATGTAAACTAATACTGTAATTCAAACCAAAGAAGGAAACGAAATTGATGGAGTGAAGAACACTGGTAAGCTATGAGCGAAGCATAGCAAATTAAAGAGATCAATTCGTATACCTCAGGAACATCATCGTAGGGCGGATTTTATGTTGAATTTGAGCGTCATTTCCATAATCTGAGCGTTTCAATTCAGAATGTTGAAATTTGGCATGTGTATGTAGGTTTGAATTATTGTTTGGAACATTGTGGGGGAGGGGGAAGAAGAACGAGTTGAGATCGTTGGGGAAGAATCGTGACTCTGTGAGTAAAGGCGCCGGGTTGCGGCCTGGGAAAACGAAGCGTATTTTAGGGTTCCATGTTCGAAAGTTTTTTTATTTTCCCTTTATTTTTTTTTAAAAAAAAACATAATAATAATAATAATAATAATAATAATAATAATAATAATAATAATAATAATAATAATAATAATATGTCACCAAAAAATTTAGTAAAATGCTTTAAAACTCATCTCTAATTCCATACTCATTTCTCTACCCGTGATGATGAGTTTTACCATTGTCCTTACCCAAATTTTGGGAGACCCAAATTCATACATATTTTTTCTTAACACTCTTTTCACTCTCTTATTAGTTATTACTACTCACTCCGTCAATTTTTAAGTGATACCTTTAAAAAACGTGAATTTTTGTGAACATTTAAAAATATATTTCCGTAAAAAAAATTGCACCAAGTTAAAGTACTCAATAAGCATTTTAATTTGGTATAAAAAATTAAAAAGTTATTTAAAGAAATATATTTTTTAGGGGTTTGAAATTACACGCATTTCGATAAGGATCACTTAAAAATGGACAGTACTATTTAAAATTGTCATTTTGACAAATGTTTTGAAGGGAAAACTTGAGAGATTTTGGTAAAAAAAAAAGGATATAGCATTGAGATGACATACCCAAATGAAGCTATTGACCCAAATTTTATTCTGAATATTGGTTAAATCCGAGACAACCATTCTTTTATAGCTCCAGGTGTGTAAATTGTTAATGCAAAAAAAAAATCAGTTTGATTGAATATTGATAAATTAATGATTCAAATTAGTTTATTAACAAGAAAAACTTTAGGGGAAATTTCTTAAAATGAAAGTAAGGGCAAATAATTGTCATTCAATGACACTTTTCAGGAATTAGAGATGAATGAGAAGGAGAAAAAAATTTGCAAAGACATGGAATGATGGACATAATTACCCTTGACCTAAACTACTATTTCAAAATAACCCGAACCCTTTCTATCTTCTCCCCACCGCCTCTCTCTCTCTCTCTCTCTCTCTCTCTCTCTCTCTCTCTCTCTCTCTCTCTCTCTCTCTCGTAACGTCATTAACAACCTAACCAAACCAAGCATCTCCTATACTTGGATCTGAAAATTGAAGATCGAAAATCAGCTGATGGGGATGGAAAATACTCCTGGAACCGTTGATATTTCAACAGAGCCATTGCTTCATCAAGAACCGGATAAGACCAGGTCCGTTGAATTAGAGACAATACCTGAATGGAAGGAGAAGACCAGGTTTAGATTCAACTACAGTTCATTTTCTTTTGGAAATCTTTTTCATTTTCTCAGATTTTGAAGTCCAAAGAGATTTTTTGTTGATTTTACAAGATCAATCCTCTGCATAGAGGTTCGATTATATTCTAATTTAGTTGCAGATGATGAGGTTTATTGCTGATTAAGAGATTCTTGTTCTTTTTTCTCTTCGAAATTTCACTTTCTTTCTCTAACTTTTGAGGCGAACTTCATGGGTTTTATGAGGAGATTTATCACGCACACAAGGTGCTTGGTTAAATGTCTCGAAGAAGATGCATTTTCTTTTCATTCTCAGGGACCAACTCTAGTGTAAGGGGTCATCACGGGCGGGCGAGCCACCCAAATTTCTTTCAAAAAAAAAAGCCCTGGGCTAGGAACTTACGGGCTTTTTCTTTTTATCGGGTTGGGCGGGTTATTTATCAAAGAAAAGCTGCCCAAACTTACGAGTTTATCTTAGTTGAGCGAGCTAGTCTCCGAGCAGGCCGAATGTTTTTTTTTTTTTGGTTACAAACTTACAGCTCAACCTTTTGGAGAAAAATTTTTCTCAATCTGTCTGCACTCAAAGAAAATGCTAAAATGTGTATGTATGTATAATCCAGGAGCTACAAGGTTGGCTACCCAATTCCAATGGAAACCTGCTGACGAAAAGGATAAAGAAAATAAATAAAAGGGGAAAGGGAATAAAGAAAGAAAAATGGTCGACAAAGTATTGGCATGTATGCCTTGTTGACTGGAAAAACAATGGGCAGTGGAGTGCTGCAAGAAATACACGTCTAACTTGGGAAACCCGAAGTGCCTGAGGTAGAGGGTGTTACCAGTGTAACGGGCTATGGGTGGGCTAATATCTCGAGTTGTCGGGCGGGCGGGTTGGAGACAAAAATTTTAGGCCCAAGCACGGCCCATGAAAAGGTCGAGTTAGGCTAGCCCGCCCATTTGACAGGCTCTGGCTCGACAGGCTTAGTTGGCTTCGGGCGGGCCCCAGGCCCCGGGCCAACGGGCGGAATAATGAGGCTTACTCTAGTGCAATTAATTTTTTGAAGAGTGCAACCACATTCCATGAATAGTGCAATATAGACATAGGAAAGTTGCAAGGAGAAGAATATATTTCCAGAAAGTGTGACTGATAACACACCTGGAACCCCATTTGGACCAACTTGGGTGCAATTAATTTTTTGAAGAGTGCAACCACATTCCATTAATGGTGCAACACAGACGTAGGAAACGGTGCAAGAAAAAGAATAATATATTTCCAGAAAGTGTGACCTAACAACACACTGCAACCCCGTTTGGACCAACTGGAGTGCAATTAATTTTTTGAAGAGTGCAACCACATTCCATGAATGATGCAACACAGACGTAGAAACAGTGCAAGGAGAAGACTTTGTTTCCGGAAAGTGTGACCTAACAACACACTGCAACCCCGTTTGGACCAACTAAAGTGCAATTAATTTTTTGAAGAGTGCAACCACATTCCAAGAATGATGCAACAGAGACGTAGAAACAGTGCAAGGAGAAGAATATGTTTCCGGAAAGTGTGACCTAACAACACACTGCAACCCCGTTTGGACCAACTGGAGTGCAATTAATTTTTTGAAGAGTGCAACCACATTCCATGAAAGATGCAACACAGACGTAGAAACAGTGCAAGGAGAAGAATATGTTTCCGGAAAGTGTGACCTGACAACACACTGCAAACTTGTTTGGACCAACTGGGGTGCAATTAATTTTTTGAAGAGTGCAACCATATTCCATGAATGGTGCAACACTAATGTGTCAATAACTACAAAATAAATGGCTCAGATTGCCAAAGTATGTTATGAAACTCATTCTATTAGGTCGGGTGCTTGAGAAGTGTGTTTAAAATATGTGTAAAGATAAACAAGTTGCATGACTATTATTTCGTTTTCCATTTGTAAAAATGGACATTTGCTAAAATTAAGTGGGTGATTTTAGCAAATGAAATGGGGAGTTGATTTTATTTCCAATGAATCTAGACGCATATGAGTCCAAATTCATTGGAAATAAAATTATCTCCCCACTTCATTTCCTAAAATCACCCACTTGATTTTAGCAAATGTCCATTTTAGTAAATGGAAATATTGGAGACTAAGTGAATTGTGTGTATGGTCTCTGATTTCGATTACCAAACCATCTAATTTCGATCCATATTAAACTAAAATACTATCCAATCGAACTATTTATCATAATCTATTCCCTGCTCATCATAATTTTTTTAAGAATTCAACTCTAATGAAATGAAAATTTTTGATACATTTATTCCATACTTTACCAAACAGTATTATACATTGATCATAACACTATGGTAAACCGATGTACCTATAAATTCAATTTACCACAACATAAACGTTTATCATAAATTGCCAATTTGGTAAAACTATACAACTCTATCCCAAAATATTTCAATGTACTCTATGATAAATTGTACGACAATCTAACTTCATCATAGGATTATCTAGCATATTTTAGAACGATAAATCATCACATGGTTATACACATGCATATCTATCCAAACATAATGTCAAATACACACAAACGAATACGAACCTTGAAGATATTTCACACACAAACAAATACGAACCTTGAAGATATTTCACCCGTTTTTTTTTTTTTAATAATGAGATATGAAAATAATTTATGGTGATCGAGATGTTGACAACTTATATACAGCTTCTCAAAGGGTTTTTTGAAAACAATGTATCTCGAATTCTTTTTACCCTTCAAAAGTTTGAATTTCATGATCAATCAAAACTCATTAAATCCGCAGAAAAATTTGAATATTCTTCCTTTTCATTGACTTTGGATTTTTTTTCTCAATCAATAAAAACTTTATTGTACACAAAAAATTAAGAGTCCAAAGAGACCTCTTGTTGAACCCAAGTTGGAAATTCACCACTTGAGTAATGGGAGATTCAACACTTACGGCACACTTGGCTAAAGCATTAGCCCCCCTATTACACTTGGGAGAAACAAATTTAAAAGACAAAGACGAAATCGAATCAACAAAAACAAGTGTATCCTAGATGATGATTTCCAAGTTAGCACTGGAAGCATTAGATCCCTCTAGCATCTTGATCAGTCTTCGAGCATCACCTTCTAAAATGTAGTTAGGACCTTCAGTCTCACGAATAGTCATCGCCACAATTCGAAATCCCAAAGCTTCCACCAGTCTCAAGTTACCTTTGTTCATCTGTCATCTCGGGGGTTTGGGTTTAAAACTTTTGGGTACTGGGGATCCATTAGCCATGGGTCTTGCCAAATATTAATGTTTTTACCGTTAACCAATCTCCCATTCTCTTCTCTTCCCCCCTTTCCGATTCTCTTCTCTTCCCTCCTATTGCTAAACTTACTGTTAACCTATGGTCGATTTGATTAGTAAGGGAATGTTAGAAAATGATGGAAAGAGAACAAATTTCAACTTTTGATGTGTTTAGTTAGAAAGAGTATTAACCAACTAAGGCTAGTTTAGTTGGTCAAGATTCTAGAATCCAATTAAGAGGTCAGGAGTCCGAATCTCTCCACCTGCTCGTAAATGTTAATCCCATGTATCGTTGCATTATTTCTCTCCTTAATGTGGCTGTTTATTTGGTTGGTCTTATGGTAATTGTGAACTTTGTTTCAAATACATGCACTTTTTTTCCTAGCGAAAACACAAGAAAATTTAAACTTCTTGCAAAACTAGTTTTCTAAAAATGAATTTATTGCCTTTTCATTTACTTACTATTAAGAAAGTTGTTATATTTCAAACATGTAAAAGTTAATTTAGGTAAATTACGAATATTCTTGTGACTTCCATTGTAACCAAACAATGTGATGTAAAAAAATAGAACTCCTACAGAATTTTTCCATGAAAGTTTCCTCATAACCAAACACACCAAAGAAAATAAATCTTTTTTTCTTTTTTCTTTTCTCTCACTTGACTTGCTATCGTAGTAATCAATTTCCAATTTTAACGCACATCACTTGTCATCTGTACTCCATTTCCAAGGCTAGCCCCCAAGTTCACCTTCTTCCCTTTTACTCTGTAATTTAGGACTCCTACCATCCCCTGACATCTTAATGGAGAGCTTCCATGTCCAATCCATTGTTATGGAGAATGGTCTTCCTGGTTTAAAAACTTGCGTTTTTTAAGTCGTTCCGCCGCACTTCGATAGTGTTTTTAGCCTTCCTCAGAAAACAATTTTACAACAAATAGAACTAGCACATGAGAGAATTTGAGTCAAAGTTTCCACTTGCAGTACGGATGAGCAAGAGAATTTCGTATAGAGGCAAAAGTGGTTGCAGGCGGTGGTGCTAGGTGGAGGAACCACTGGGGGCGACTGTGTTGGGTAAAGGAACTTCTGGTGGTGATGTAGTATATCATTTCTTTTCAATCGCTTTGCAAAGGTTGTCACATGCAACGGTGACCAAATGCAGTACTCAAAAAAAACCCAACTGAATGAAGAATAAAATTGCTCCAATTGGTATAAAACCTTATACGTTCTTGGTAACAAGAATTAGCCTTGAAATGAAACCGAACCAAACCGAATTCTATGGGGACATCAGTGAAATCCAGTTTTTGGTGGAATTTTCACACCTTGCGAAAGCAAAACACGTGATACAAATCAGGATGTACAACCAAGTAAACGAAGAAAATTTTGATACTGGCAATGTACATACTGATCCTATTTCTATTACAAAGTCCCAGGCTTGATGCCAAAGACCGTAAATGTTAGAAGGCTATGATCAAAGGTAGCTAATTACACACTACTCTCGGTGGCCTTCTTGCTAATATAACCCTTCAAATACTCAACTTTAGACGAGATTAAAAAAAAAAAAAAACAGGGAAAACAATCGAGCAATTACTTTCGGGCGTAAGCAGTAAAGGGTACACCTCATTGGGGGTTGTTCTTTGGCTTCCCTCCTTTACTCACCTACGTCGTGCTGAATTTGCTTTGCTATCACTACGTATCCGATCAGCATACATGGGTAGCCGAATAATCTCGTGAATCTCAGTCAACAACACTTCCTCTGTAATATTGTCCTTTATGCTTCGCAACACCTATTTCAAACCAGAGTGCACTTGATTCAGTTCAAATACTGCCACAATCATTGGAGAAACAGGCAAGAATACGATGGCAATGGTGTTCTAGTCTCATGTATCTCATTGGTTGACATGTTGGGAGCCTATTTTTTGCATTTTGATTTTTCCATATTCTTATAGGTGTTTGGCACACCAGAGTCAACACATTCAGCGAAAATGAGTTTTTGAGTTTTGGGTTAAGAGAAGAGAAGTCATAAGGGGAGAGGAGCTTTTTTACTTCTCATTTTTTTTAACTTTTCTCATTTTGGTTAATAAAAAGACCTACAGAATGTATTCTGCACATTTCACAAACAATACTCCTGTAGCAAAATACATTCTGCAAAAATATCTCAAACACTCTACAAATTCATAATGCATTCTAGCCATAATCTAAAAGGCCAAAAATGTAAAAAGCAAAATGCAAAACGTAAAAACATAAGGCTCCCAAACACCCCCCATGGTGTTCTAGACACCATGAGGAAAAATCTTGGGTATGTTTCCTGATTGGTTTTAAGGTTTTTAGTTTGGGTTTGTAACCTCTATGTTGGAACTCTAGTTAAACTTGGATGTTTTCTGGTTTAATGTTTCTATATATAAAGCTTAAGTCCTTATTTGTCCACAGTGAAAGAAAAACCAAAGGCATTGAGGAACAAACCTTCTTGTAGGTATTGAAATCGTTTGGAGTTGATTTATCTACCCTGATTCGCATACAGTTCCATACATTTTCCTCTGCATCCCAAGAACATTCGATGATCTTCCCAGAGTAGGAGGCCGGATCAGAATCATCTGCAAGTCATAAACTACACAAATCAAGGGAACAATAAAAAGAAAGCTTGTGGAATGACGTGATAAAGCTCCAAATACTCCATAAATACTCAACATCCCAAAATTTTATAGCAAGACCTTATTGTAAATGTATGTTTTGGAGTACTGAAGTTGTTTTGCTAAGAAGTCGACAACTAGACAATGCAAGCAAACTGTAAACAAGATTCAACCGGAGATCTGAATAGAAGAGCTCCTCCCTAAAAATTAGCAGGTGTGCAGAATTCGATTCCTAAAATACTTTCAGGAATGCTTTACAAAGGTGTCAGCGACAAACTATTTGTAAGATTACAATCAGCATAAAAGAAGACTTCGACTGCCAGTACTCAGTGATGTACCAATAAGGATAATCCAGTCTTATTTTCAATATTTTTTTATGCTCAACAAGGAAATATCATTGATACACAAAAAAAGCATTTGACACAAAAAAAAAACTAAGAAAGGAAAAAACCCTCAAAAGAAGAGGGAGGGAAAAAACAAAGACAACAAGAAAACAAAATGACAAATTTCTGAAGTACTACGACCATCGATATAATTGTTTTGACTTGTAAGACCAACATTCATTAGATGAAAAATGAGAACTATTAGACCCACACGAGGTTTGTAGAAGGTGCTGTAATGAAAGTAAGAGGGATCCATACATTTACGGATCACCTCTAAAACACTATTGAATTGCTCTCAAACAAAATAACCCGCAACACTGCAGGTCACACATTTCCAAAGAACCCTAGTTTAGGATTACAACCAGAATCCAAATAGAACCCAGTCCACATCTGTAATATTGAAAATGCTCCGCAACAAGGCGAAAGCAAAATGCTCACAACTCTCCTCATGCCTCTTTCACAACCCGCCAAATGAGTAAACAACATTTTGGTCTTCTTTCCTGAATCATATTGTCAGTGTACGTTTCCTAGGGATAATATAAGCAAAACCATTAGCCTAAAACCAATAGAGCCATATTAAAAACTCAAATCATCTTATTAGGGCTAAAAGATGGAACACTAAAATCACCAATGAGGTTCTCAAAATAAGAAGTGCGTGAGAACAGCTTAGATGAATGAGCAGATTACACCCCTCTGTAAATAACATCAGTTGTCAAAGAAACACCAAGGGCAGACGATAAGGATGTGCTATCACAGCCTCACACACTTGGGTTTCTTTAGCAATGAATGGAAAGTGGCAACAAAAGCAGATATCAGAGCATTGTAGCTGGGAAAAAAATGAGCAAAGGACACGTCATCCCTCCAAACTTCTTCCAAGATACAAACTTCCACACACAAGAAGGACGATGTTGCTGGAATCTAGATTATGAGAAATGAATTTCTACAAGATCAGAAACTTTCCCAATGTCCTCGTAAGAAACCCAACCAATATCATGAACCTGAGCCCATATGTATTCTTCAATACAATATGCCGTACTAGAGTGAGTTGGCCTAAAATAACAAAAGACATCAGGTATCAATTACTTTTAGTGATCTTTCGTTCATCTTTCTGTCAAAATTTTTATAATTAATCATTTGTTTCGACGAGAGGAATCAGTAAAGTATCCACATGGACCCATATTGAAACAAGTTCAGATAGACGACATTAATGACAACAAAGACAATTGTTTCAAAAAAAATCTCTTGTGAACTCTTTTTTTGCTTTTGGTCTTAATATTTACATTTCAGGTTCATTTCGTGAAAATAAATTATTAATCCAAAAACCAGTGTTCTAAAAGTCGGCAACTAAGTCGGGGTTGTGGCCTTACCGAGTGGACTAGGGCCTAGTCGATTGAATTAGTCGTTGACCGACTTAGTCAGGATCAAGTCGGCGACTAATCGGACAATTCACCCAGTAGGATTAAGTTGACAAATCGGAAAAAGTCGGGGCAAATCGAAAGAAATCACGAAAATCGTGGTGAAAAAAAAAAAAGAATTTGCAAAAATTTTGGTGCCGTAGTGTAATTTTTAACGCTATACCCTAACCTAAATCCCCTTTTGTTTTCTTACCTCTTCTCTGGAAACAAGATTCACTGCCCTCTTCTCTTCAAAGTTCAAACACGACACTGCTGCAGCTGCCGACAGTCACAGGGACCACATATCTTCAGTTCTACCCACCTCTTCTAGTCTTCTTCTTCCTCCTCGAACTCAGGTAAGATCGCATATCATCTTCTCTCTTGTTCTCGCTCTCTCTCTCTCTCTCTCTCTCTCTCTCTCTCTCTCTCTCTCTCTCTTCTCCTCTCTTCTCTTCTCTTCTTTCTCTCCCTCTCCCTCTCTCCTAGCATTTATACACAGTTTGTTCTTTTTTTGTTAAAACTTGAAACTGATAAGTGATTAGAAAACAGGAGTGATTGACTATTGATTTTGTGCTACTTAGTTTCTTTTGTTTTTGAACTTAGAGCATCGAACTTTGTAGTTGACTATTTTGTTTTACTTAGTTTGTATGTTTTTATTTGATGATGTGCTACTTAAGTTATTCTACTTACTCAAAACTTATGAAGGATGAAGGAGAATATATATTTTTAAAAAAAAAAATCTAGCCGACTAGTCCCCAACTAGTCTCCTAGTTGCTAGTCAGCAGCCATCCGACCTGGGACCGACTAGCACAAATCTGACAAAAATTCAAAAAGACAACAAAATAACGAAAACAAAGTTTATACTTCACAACCAATTTCCAAGCAAAACAATGTTCTTCTGCATAACATTGCCATCATAAAAGAAAGGGAAACACATCCACTCAATCAAACAATCCTCCCTTCCCCTCCCCCAAATCTTTCCACAATAAGTATCTTACCAACATCTCAGTTTGCTAGCAACACTCACCTAAACTTTTTGACTTACTTTTTGGACTGGTAAGTAAGATATTGTACTAAAAGGCACCAAAGGGATGGATGCCAATGACAAAAGCAAAGACAAAAGAGGGGAATGCCTAAGATCTTGTTTGGTTTGGTTTTTGGGCAATAATTAGAAATAGAGGGCAATGATTTGGAGAGAGATATAGAGAGAAATAAGAAAATAATTAAAATAAGGGTAATGATTGGAGATTAATGTGAGTGATGATTGGGGAATAATGGAGAAAACCGGTTTTGGAACCCAAAACGAACAAGGTCTAAAACACTTGAGCCCACAAGGAGGCAAAGCAAAAAACCAATCACCTATGGAAAGACTCAAAAAAATTAACAGTTTTATCCAAGCTAGGGAAAGCATAGCCATTTCCCAAGTACAAAAAGAACAAAGAAATGAGTAATTCAACTAGAGCACACGAGTCTCAATACCCTTGGAAAGGGCCTACTATTGTGTTCCAGTGAAAGCATCAACATGAAACAAAGAAAAGCCAACAATCAAGCCTTCTGGCCTTTCTTCCCTACCCAACCCCATCACCTCGCACAACACGCCTGCAACACCCCTCAGAAAAACCCAGCACATCCCAAAACAAACAAGAAAAAATGGTATCATCAGGAAACTCTAGGTGTGTAAATGAAAAATGATTGCTTCCAACCATGAAGCAACCAAGTAAACCATCCTCCCCGGCTTATCAATAGCATGGACATTAATTTGTAGAGAGAGTCCAAATCCATCTAAAGTCTCCCCTTGATCCTCTTGACACAGTAGAAGATAGAATGAAAGAAAACTATCCACAAGTCAACTAATTCAAAACATTAGCTATGTCGACATCAAATCCAAATTCAACAACTAAGAAAAAGTAGAGGCCATAGGCACGATATGCTACTAATAGCTTTCTCAGTCAATCACCAAAATCTACTGGAAGAGAGCAATCCTATGAGAGCCTGCAACTCCTAAGTTGATTCTCAAGCAACATCGCCAAGAAGTATAATCATTGTTGAATAGCTTGATGTATATCGTAGGACCATTTCCAAACCGCTTAAGCTTTTGGGACAAATGGTAGCTTAACATTGTATCAGAGCTAAATTAGCTATATTTGCAAGCGTTCTTAGACCAAGTCTCTCCATGTACATAATGTTTCACCAAAAATTGCTTTCTTTCGCATTATGTATGGATGTTTGTATCTCCATGTGCAAGATGGGGTTGCACATGAGGGAGGGTGTCGAATAGCTCAATATACATTGTTGAGCACATTTCCAAACAACTTAAGCTTTGGGGACAATTGGTAACTTAAGGATCATCTATAGCAATGGACATCAATTAAAAACATAGGAAATCTAAAATTCCAAACTTATTAAGGTACTTAAACCCTTTTGGTAAAAACATCGAATTTTGATTGTGTGATTGCAAACCGTGACATTGCAAAAGAGAGAGGAGAAACAACGTAACAATTTTATCCAAAAAGATATGGGTACAAAAGTTATGCAAAGAAAATGTCCAAATGTTTTTATTTGGGTTTGGTCCCATGCAAATGATCAGACCTATTCATGAACAGCTCCAATCATCTGTGTTGGACCCGAAATAGTCCCAAATCAACTGATTTGTACATTTTATGTACCCCTAGCATTTTCCCAATCTTACTGTGTTAGAAAGCTTGAATGATTACAAGACTAATGAAAGGGGTTATATAGGCTAACCCTAATAACCTTAGCAAAACCCTAATGACACAAAAAGACTAAATTATCCTGGACATAAAAGATAAATAACGATAACCTTAGCGAAACCCTAATAACACAAAAGGACTAAAGTCACTAAACTACCTTAAACGTAAAAGATAAGATAAATAAATAAATAATTTTTTTTTAAATAAAACTCATGATGCGAGGCCGGAGAGCATCGTGAATTTGCCAAGGAGTTAACAACTGCAGACAACTAATGTAGTGGCGCTAAACAGTGCAAACCGGTGCAGCAAACAATACCAACCAAAGGTCCCACACAAATCAAAGTGCCAAAACTACAAACAAGTGCTAACCAAAACTGGAACATGGAAATAGGAAGAAAAACCGATGCTGAACAGATGCAAATAGGAGGAAGAACCAATGCCAAACAGATGCATATTGGAGGAAGAACTGATGCCAAATTTTCAATGCAAACAATACTAGGACAAAGAAGAGATGCAACTAAGAGAGGGAGAGAGAGAGAGAGAGAGAGAGAGAGAGAGAGAGAGAGAGATGCAATCTGGGGAGAAACAGAGATGTGATTTGTAGAGACAGAGATATGCGATTTGTACTACTACTTAGGGTTTCAAATGGAGAGTGGAAGGGAGATGCCATCTAGTCTGAGAGAGAGAGAGAGAGATGAAGAATGATTGCAGAATAATAGGTCTTTGAGCAGAAATCTGATGCTATAGATGTTGTACGTAGAAACCGAGGGAGACTCGGTGTTCAGAATACCCCAAAAATGCAACTACACACTAGGTTGAGACAGAAACTAATGAACTTTGTCGATGAACAGTGATCAGATAAACAGTGCTCACCAGATAAACAATGATGGTCGGATGAACAGTCGTTGGATGAAAAGTGGTGGTCAGAGGTGCTTTTGTTGCTGCTGCTGCTTCTACTGATATCCTAGGGCTTTCTGAAAGTTTATGATGGGGCTGTTGTTCAAAGAACATATGATGAGACAACATGAATGAGGGAAAGAAAGAAATCTTGTGTGAGCGAGGGGGAAAGATCGAAAACAGAGGTTAGATTAACCTATTTCGGCTTTGATACCATGTGACATTGCAAAAGAGAGAAGAGAAACAACGTAGCAATCTTATTGTGAAAGCTTGAATGATTACAAGATTAATGAAGGGGTTATATAAGCTAACCCTACTAACCTTAGCAAAACCCTAATAACACAAAAAGACTAAATTATCCTAAACATAAAAGATAAATAACAATAACCAGAGTGAAACCGTAATAACACAAAAGGAATAAACTACCATTAATATAAAAGATAAATAACAATAAACTGAAGGGTCTTGCTAACGTGTGCCCAATGGACACACAATAAGCACACAAACAAACAAACAAGAAAAACAGACTCCAATACACCTTTTACACTTTTCAAAATACTTTCACATATTCCTATCTACTTTTCACACATTCCAATACACTTTTTCAATCTTAATGTGTGCCTAATAGGCACACATTAGCATTTTCCTAAACTGAAACCCTAAAATTATACTTACAAAACTTCCATTTCAATTCCTGAAAAGAAGAAGTAGAAGAAAACAAAAAATAGTAGATACTTGACGATCTGTTGTCTCTGGACTATTCTATGGTTCAACTCTGCTACTGAGACCCATAAATAACGAGTATTTTGTATACTATTATAAAAACAACAAAAAGATAAAAGGAAATTTCATCCAATTCAAGATGTCCCAACAGTGTAACATTGCAAATGCAGGTCTTAAGTTAACAAGAAAACAAGAGAAGAAGTCCACCAAATACCAACCATTAAAGACAACCCTATTCCCTTCCATTAGCTTCTTCTTTCCTCTTTCATGCAAAAAAAGTAGCTGGCGATCATCAATCATCTGTTGATATAAGTAGGCATATCAGTGAATTGTAGTGGAAGGAAAGTGGAATGAAAAGGCTACTGAAATATATAATTCTATGAAGTTGAGTGCACCACCTCAAACAGAAAATCAACTGAGTTCATCTGAGCATATTTCCACTTCAAAAGGCCTTCATGTGTTCGGGTAACATAAGTATCATCCCAGCCCTGGAACACAACAACATGTGTAACCAACAATGTACAAAATATTGGACTGAAATCTCCGGCTGTCAAGAAAACAGTACCTCCCTCTCATGTATAAAGTGTAATGAGTAAACCAAAGATGTCTTCCCAAAACTAAATAGGTTTGCACTCTATCCCAAGACAAAACGCAAACCCATAACCTCAACAAGCTTCTTAGAAACTCTCAGACCCAAATTTCCACTAAGTAGGAGTTATGGAATCTGCTCTACAAAGATGACATGATTTGTAATATTATATATTACGTATATTTCTGCCAGTTTATGTTTGTAATTTTATGTTGTAGGGTTTTAAAGAGTCTATATATAGGACAAAAGTCCTTTATTAGGGGGAAGGCCAAGATGTGAGAAAACCTTAGTGTCTGTTGGGGCTGTGGCTCCATAAGTTCCACTTCCCTATCCCCTCCCTTTTCTCTCCTCTCCTTGTCTGTCAAGGTCACCTAGTAGTTCTAGGGTTTTCCACCCTTTATCCCTCTTCTCCTTGTGATTTCAAAGCCCCTAATTGATACTAGGTTTCTCCATTTTCTTCCTCTACACTATATCCTTCCTTCTCTATGTATTTAGAGCGTTTCCATGAAATAAAAGAGCTGCAATTTCTCTTTAAATTTTAAGTAACCATACTATTTTCAGTTTTGTATGGCTAGGATCGCCAGGTTACATCAAGGAGAATATACAAGCCCCATATTTAGTTCATCACTTGTGAGATTGTAGAGAGAGAAAGAGAGATCAAAGGTTTTCTCATTACTCTAAAAATGGGTCTATACACAGACATATACAGGACCAACAATATACATGACCAAACTATCCCTGGGAATAGAAAAACATAACAAATGAACCCTAACTTAACATAACTTAACACTCCCCCTCAAGTTGGTGCAAAGATATTTATCAAGCCCAACTTGAATACAATGGGGTAAAAACTTTTACTACTAAGACCGTTGCTCAGCTTCTCCTTGATGAAATGCCTATCAATCTCAATAAGCTTTGTTCAATCATGTTGAACAGGATTATGAGCAATGTTTATGGCTACTTTGTTATCACAGTAGAGCTTCATAGGACCACGATTAGGAAATCTCAAATCACGCAAGAAGGTTTGGAGCCATAAAAGCTCACAAACACCATGAGCCATGGCTCTGTACTCAGCCTCTTCACTAGATCTGGCTACCACAGACTGCTTCTTACTCCTCCATGTAATCAAATTCCCTCCAAGGAAGGTGCAATAGCTAGAAGTAGATTACCTATCATCAATAGAACCTACCCAGTCTGCATCAGTGAAAGCTTCCAATCTCAAGTGACCATGATTAGAGAACAAAATTCCTTTATCTGGGGTAGATTTAAGATACCTCAAGATACGATAAACTGCATCAAGATGACTAGTACGAGGTTCATGCATGAATTGGCTCATAACCCCCACAGCATAGGAAATATCTAGTCTAGTATGAGATAAGTATATCAGGCAACCCACAAGTCTCTGACATCTCTCATTTTCTGTAAGCTCCCCACCATTACTACCAAGATGATGGTTGGCCTCAATGGGAGAATCGACTGGCTTACATCCCAACATACTAGTTTCTTCCAAGAGATCAAGGATGTACTTCCTTTGAGAGATAAAAATTCCTTTGTCATATCTAGCCACCTCCATTCCAAGAAAGTACTTCATAGACCCCAAATCTTTAATCTCAAACTCTTGAATAAGAAGAGCTTTAAGGCTAACAATCTCATTCACATCATCACCTGTCATGATTATATCATCCACATAAACAATAAGAATGGCAATCTTACCATTACTTCTCTTGATGAACATAGTATGGTCAGCATGACTCTGCTTGTTTCCAAATCTCAACATGGCTTCGAGAAACCTGTCAAACCATGCTCTAGGAGATTGCTTCAAGCCATAGAGTGCCTTCTTCAATCAACACACCTTTCCTTCGGTCTGAGATGAAAAACCCGGCGGAATAGCCATGTACACCTCCTCCTCTAATTCGCCATTAAGGAATGCATTCTTCACATCAAACTGGTGAAAAGGCCAATTTAAATTGGCAGTACAAGAGAATAGAACCTACACAAAGTTCATCTTCACTACAAGAGCAAACGTCTCCTCGAAGTCAATGCCATAGGTTTGTGTGAACCCCTTGGCAACGAGTTTTGCCTTGTATCTCTCAACTGTCCCATCAGCTTTGTGTATCACAGTGAACACCCATTTGCACCCCACGGGTTTCTTCCCTCTTGGAAGTGATACTAGCTCCCAAGTGTCATTCTTTTTCAAAGCCGTCATCTCCTCTACCATAGCTCTTTTCCACTTAGAAATCATGAATGTATTCTGCCAATTCTGTGGAATTGGTATAGCAGAAAGAGACGAAACAAAAGCATAATGCGAAGGAGATAAATAGTCATAAGAAACAAACTGGGAGATGGGATGTCGAGTGCATGATCTAACATTAAGATCATCAACAACAGTAGGGAGAGAATCATTACCAGATGAATCAACTGAAGAGTCCAAAACTGGAGTAGGTGATGAAAATTGGCAAAGTGGCACAGCACATGTAGACTTGCCTTTATTCCTTCGAGAAAAAGTTTGCAAATTTGGCCCATCAAGTCTTCCACCAACATCATGTTGTACAGATTTATCTTTCCCCCCTCACTATGAAAAGGTAAAGGGTAAGACCATGACTCGAGTATAAAAAACAGTTCTTCCTCCACCATCTCTTCCTGTCTACCATTCTCCCTCTGAAGAGATGAAGTAGTCAAAGGATAAAAGGATTCTATTTCCCAAAAGGTGACATCCATGGAGACATACATTTTGCGAGAGTGCAGGTCATAGCATTTATAACCCTTTTGAGTAAGAGAATAGCCAAGGAAAATACACTTGCGGGCTCTGGGATCCAGCTTACTACCTGGGTGCTTGGGAGCATGGGCAAAACACACACAACCAAAGACTTTTGGTGGAAGAAAGGAGACCCGAGAACAACCGAAGAGAGACTTAATCGGAGTTTGGAACTGAAGAACACAAGATGGCATGCGATTGATAAAAAAAGTTGCAGTAAGGACAGCTTCGCCCCAAAAAAGTTTTGGGGCATTCATGGTGAACAATAGAGAGCAAGCTACCTCAGCAAGATAGCGATTCTTGCACTCGGCAACTTCATTTTTTTGTGGAGTGCCCACACAAGAAGTCTAAAAAAGAATACCAAAGTCATTAAGATATGCCCAAAAAGTCTCATCTATATACCCAGTCCCATTATCACTATGAAGCACTTTAACATTAGCATTAAATTGAGTACGCACCATTTGGTGAAAAGATTTAAAGCACGAAAAAACCTCATTTTTTGCCTTTAATAAATACACCCAGGTGACATGAAAATAACAATCAATAAAGGTGACAAACCACCGATAACCAGACAGAGATGTGACAGGAGAATGACCCCAAATATCAGAATGAATGACCCAAAATGGCGAATCACTTCTTTGATTGACCGGAGCATAAAATGAGCGCTTATATTTCGCAAGCTCACAAGCTTCACAAAGGAACTGACTCCAAGAACATTGTTCAGCCAAACTAGGGAACAATTTTTCAAGAATCCCAAATGATGGATGACCCAATCTACGATGCCATTGATGTAACAAGGAAAGAGTTGAACCCTTATCTGCTGCAAGAGCTTGACCACTTGACAAAGGTGGACAAACTGGATTAGGTTCAGACTCCAAAAAATAAAGGCCTGCATGCGCTTTACCACTGCCAATCATCCTACCCGCATCCAGTTCCTAAAAGACACAATGTGTAGGAAAAAATGTTACGGAGCAGTTTAATGATTGGGTAAGACTACTAACAGATAGAAGGTTAGTAGAAAAGTTTGGGACATGAAGAACTGAGGAAAGAGAAACGGTTGGAGAACAACGAATAGAACATTTTTCCTAAAATAGCATATAAAGAACCATCTGCTACTCTAACCTTATCCTTACCAGAACAAGTAGAGTAGGAATAAAAAGGACGAACAACTTGTCATATGATCCGTAGCACCAGAATCTATGATCCACGGAAGAGAGCTAGGGGGAGTGGAATCATTAGCATGTATCTCTTTGTGAGCAAAGAAATCAAAGGCAGTGGAAGTGGAAGCAGTGGTAGATGGAGTGTCAAGCCTAGCCAGTAGGCACCCGAGAGTTTTTAACTCCCCCTCAAAAAGGATACCAATCTTAGCAGTGTTGAAACCCTCCATTGTACCAACAATTTCTGTTTCAAATCACCTTAAACAAACCCCGCGAATGGATCCGGAACATCAAAATTGGTCCAGAATAGGTCTCGGACCTCTCAAAAATGGTCAAAATCAGTCAAAAACGCCTCTTGAACCTCCTTGGACCTCAAAAAACCTTCCAGATGAGCTGTTTGACCCTTTTTCAAGCTGTTGAACCTTTCAGATGAGCTGTTTGACCCTTTTTCAAGTTGTTGAACCCTTTTGAACCCCTGACCAACCTTTTTGACACGCGGAATGAACCTTTGACCAGCGCTGACCCCCGTTGACCAGCCTCCTTCAACCTTTCGCGCGCCTGTAACACTCTCCACGAGTGGATCTAACTCGCTGCCACGCGTCCCCTTTCTCCAGCGCGTGAGCACTGTTCCGGTGTTCACCGGCGACCAGCCACCCACCACGGTGATCACCTCGACGTGAGCACTGAGCAACAAAACCCTATGCTCAAATATGCTCCTCAACCACTCTAAGTAGGATCGGTGACAATCCTAGGTGATTTTGACCCCAAAAAAAATCGTACGAAGGTCGTTGGAGCTCGCCGGAGGCTGTACGACACTCGTTGGAGCTTGCCGGAAGTTGTACTACACTCGTCGAAGTCGTACGGTGTCGTCGGAGGGAAGAAAGTGGCAGTCGACTTTGGTTGTACATGAATAGTGTACAATCGACCTACCAAAAAACCCAAGTCGACTGATAAACGCGATCAACTGAACAGCGTACAATTGACCTACCAAAAAACCCAAGTTGACTGATAAACATGATCAACTGAGAAATACGATCTCTAAAGCTGCACAAAGCACCATCAATGGAGGATGAGAGCTCTAATACCACGTGAGATTGTAGAGAGAGAAAGAGAGATCAAAGGTTTTCTCATTACTCTAAAAATGGGTCTATACACAGACATATACAGGACCAACAATATACATGACCAAACTACCCCTGGGAATAGAAAACATAACAGATGAACCCTAACTTAACATCACTCACTACTGAGACTCTCAAAGAAATCATTGCTTTGACACCACATTTTGTACAGAAACAGAAATTCTGTAAAATAAATAAGGTTCACAAACAAGGAACCTCAGACTTCATGGTGGAGCAGATTCATAGACCAATAAAATCAAATAAATTTGGAAAGTAAATGGGATTCATGTATAGAACATAAACGCGTTCAGCACCTGGAAAATGAGACCATCTGCCTCATGTGAAAGCCTCGGAATGAACTCCTTCAAAAGCTTGTTAACCGTAGAGAGCAACCAAAAATCCTTCCTCCTCACCTGAAAAACTTCTCAAGCAAATTATTAACTAGTCCTATTTAAGAAATCAAATTGGTTTCAGCTAATTATCTTAGTCTTCAGAACATACCCTGAACGGTTCTAAATCGTATCTATAATATGGATTTCTACTCTGGTATACATGTTGTCGTTCATGGTTCCGTGGTTCAATCACTTCCTTCTCGAGCATTTTCCACCTTTCATAAAAGGGCCGCTGCAAATATTTGCAGTTATCACAGAGTTACCAACCAGAACAGCAGAAGAAATTGAGGAAGATCTTTAAACCAACAATCCCTGAAAGTATAATCATAATTCACAAAAGGGAAACAATTTTCGTATTCCCTTTTTTGATGAATGCACTCCATTCCTCGTCTTTTAGTGCAACTTTATGTGTAAAAATTTCACTAAAAGACAAGAAATGGAGTGTATTTATCAAAAAAGAGTGTGAAAATCATTCCCCTTCACAAAATTGGATTTAGTTTGCTTTCAAAAAATCTTCCAAAATTTTAACGACCAGGGTTCAAAAAATACTCCAACTCATCAACCATGGTCTACGGAGTGCCAGCTTATCATGGCTTCGACCGCGATTGTTAATGGGTAAGCTGAAATATTGCATAAGAGCCAGTCATTCTCTCTCTGACGAGTCAACCACTATATCATCATATACTTCACATATGACCACCTTCATTTTCAATGTCAGCAGAAAGGGAGAAATATTTAACCAGTGCATTAGGTCATAATAAATGCAAATGGACAGACGCTGATTAAGAGCAGTGATTGTCAAAGTTAAAAAGCGCAGTAGGTGGTTCCATCTCTCTGTGATTGGCATACTTAGCAGAGCCTCATCATAAAGAAACTTAGGTAGGTAACTACAGTAATGCAACTTATAAAGCATTAAAGTTTGGATCCTTGATTGCATCTATTTCGGCAAAGGTTCTCAATTCTCTAACCTCAACAATAGAGAGTTGATTAATTGCCATCATATCATAGATCAAGTATCTTCTTTCCTGTTTCCGTGAGTCCGGCAAAGTATCAATTACCATCTCCCCATCAAGTAATGTATAGTGGTGAGCCTTCTCAGCTAAAGCCTTCAGGAAAAACGAAAAATTACATGAGATTGCCGGTCATCATTACGGAGAATTTAATTTAAAAGGTTTTAAAGAAACAAATCTCCATGAAAGCAGAGCATAAAATTTTCTTTTCCGTGGAACTAAAGCAGACTATATGCACGTACATCATTAGTGCTTTTGCAAGGAAATCTCATCTGAACCCTTCGAAAATTAAAATTTCTATCGATCAAGTAGCAACCATCCATTGTGATTAGCATCATATATCGCGTTCCATCTGCTTTCCAGGTGGCATAGTAATAACGTTGCCTTAACAACTGTAAATTTTCCCTGCAAGCCAAAAATATTGGTCACATAAATATAAACAATGAGTGTATATTCAAGAATGAATGCCCATAGGAAGGAACTAAGGATCTTTCATCTCCCGCCATGATTCAAAATTGCATTAGTTATCCAGATAAAACATGATACTTTACAGGCTTACGGCATATCTAGAACAATTATCAAACTTAGAAAAGATCTCCACAGAGGTGAAAGGCACATGTGACAAAATCATATAAAACTCAAGGTGAGCTTTCTTTACAGAATGAAGGCGTTAGCTACCCAAATCCCACACATAGTTTTCACAATACCTTCAAATAGCCAAGCGAAAACCTTAAAGCATCTCAAGCCCCACGTTCTTGAGGGGCCTTTTAACTGGCCTCAACCAAGAAAAAAATGATGAAAACGTATTGATATACGTCCACCCGTATATTTCCCCAAATAATAAATTGCAGGATGTGTATTGGAACAGAAAATTGCACGTGTATATCAAACAGGTCAGAGAAATCCTAAGATCTGTGATATAAGGCATGGAATTACCAAGTTGATATCCGCAACAGATCATGAATCAACAATTGATACAATAATTTACCACAACGTTTACCAGAAGCACATGAGATATACACTAGCATTCCAATTCACTTTAAGAAGCCCATAATTGGTTAGAGAAAGTCATGTAAAACTTTAGAGACGAGTATATTTGTCCCACTATTTGCTCAGTTTACATCTAACATCCTTACAATTGCTTAGGCCATCCATACAAGGGGATTGTCAGACTTGATACACAATCACGCATAACCATAGTGAATCTCCATTTACCAGAGTGAATGCGAAAATTTCAGGAATTCATATTTATTGACATTAACAAATGCAGTTAAAACGATAAACGCGCCCTCAGATTCATCAACAAACAACCATCAACTGTAAAAACAAGACCAACAATTCTTATCCTCTATATACATACAACTATCCTAATGTAGTGTAGTCACTAGATTAATCTGCCAACGTAAGGAAAAAAGTCACACCAGAACTTCACATGACAAGGATTTATCTTAAGAAAGTTCAGTTGAAATAAAAAGCATTATATACTACTGAACTTCAACACATGCACTGCTAATTTGATATGAAAACACTAATTTCCCATAACCATTATTGATACAGACAAGATAGAGTAGGACCTGTTAAGTGAAACTGGGTGCGACCCTGGAAATTGCGAGTTTCCTCTTGCCTAAAAACAGAAAAAGACAAAAGTATCACACATATGACAAGAAACAAGCATTTCACCATTATACATTTCAAAGGAACTAAAATTAACTTTGGTTCATCGTTTTTGCTTCCAAGTCATCCTACATGAGTAGAGTCAAAAGTCTTGAAACTCTCATTTTTTACATCTTTGTTTCCTGTTTTTATTTTTTCTTCGAAAAACCGAGAAACTATTTCATATTCATAAATACAGTGACAATCTTCACATTTTCCAAAATTTAAGGAAACAAAAACAAAAGGAGTTTACACTTGTTTGTAAAACAAGTTTTCATTCTCCACTTCTCCATCACCCCCATCCTCCTAAACCTTTCCAAAACACCTGCTGCCAGCCCACTCTGCCCACTTAGAGCAAAACATTTATCGAACAATCAGAAAAAATCTTAGAACAAAGAAAAGGGAAGTTTTCATGCGACTTTACCAACAAAGTTAGTGGAAATAGTTTGCCGAATAAGTTTCCCAAATCAGTTCCCTTACGTTGTATTCGTAAAAACAATATAAAGTACAATTGGAATGTGTGAATGAACCCAGAAATAAATAACGGAACATATGCCATTGAAGTTCCTACCCCTGTACCCAGCTTAAGTGCTTGATAGCAGAACTGCCTCAGTGCATCTTGCTGGTTAAAGGGTATACTATCTCCCAAAACGTCATCATTTGTCAATAGTGCATCTGTCCCGTGATTCTCCTGAAATCAAAGACATGTTAAAAAATTAAAACTGCACAGGAAAATTAATACCTGTCTTTCTAATACTATATTTGGATAGATACTATCTCCACGGCACAAAAAGAACTTTGAACTCCAGTATCAAATCAGAAAATGACCAGGTAAGGCATGTCAAACAATTAGTCATTTACTGATTTACACATTGGATGATGGCACAAGTCAACATGCATTGTCAAAATCTCAACTAAAAAACAAACAGATTTACCATTTTTTTCCCCAGAAAAAGAACAGGACAGGGAAAACAGTACGGAATGAATGAAAAGGTAGACCACAACCCAAAATCAGAGAGTTCAAAGGCACGACTGTACCTAAAAGCGCTCCGTAATTTATCTTAGAACTTTCACAATCTCCAAACCCCTCCCCAGACAAGGAAGAAGTAAAACCAGGGAAGGAGTTAAACAATATGGAAACAAAGTTATCAAAATCCAACTCAATGAAGCTTCATAGCATTACTGAATTATCATTTATCACCTTAATATTGCACAGTGTTTTCAAACCAAAAAAGAATGCAATTTTGCCAATTCAGTTAATCGATGACAATAAATACCATTGTGGTACAAGGCCACAGATTCCCAACCCGTAGGCAGACATAAATTGCCAACTGCTAGGCAAGCTCTTCTGCAATGATCGCATTATCCTTCAAAGATCCAAACTGAATCACATCACTCCATGTTCCTCATTTCTGTTACTGTTACACTCTGTTTCACGAGACACAAACACCTTCACCTCATTTGGTGCATTCCAGTCCCTAACTTTAGACACTAGGCTATCATTAATTCACCCCAATGTCCATTTTTGCAAATCTTATTTTGGTGAACATTGTGCCTCCTTGTTTATCTTAAGTCACTATCAGATAGGTGGTAGTGGTTGAAGAATTTTCTGGAGGTCTGCAATCAATTTAATATGGATAATATATGTTTATATTTCCTTAAAGAAACTACACACCTTGACAGAATCATATAGAAAGAGCTAGCTGAATCATTTACCAAGAAAACCAAGCCAGAAAATCTGAGACCTCCAAAGTAGTTAAAAACTTCAGGGCTTACTCGTTGTTGAGAAAAAATAATGCCATAACTCCATATCATTCTTCTGATGTAGTCGTGATGGGCTATGGACTATTAATCCATCTGGTGTTTTCATGCTTGCAAGTCCTTTTTGGATAGCTTTATTGATGATCATGACGTCCTTTTGTTTGGCCCTCAAAAGATGATTTGGGCCCCCACAGAAAAGAGAGAGAGAGAGAATTTGGGGAATGTTTGTGCTGCCTAAAGCCGAAGTATTTGTTCAGTCTATGACTCATAAGAAGCTAAACACTAGTGATTTATTCCAAATAGAAGAACTAAAACCTATTCACATCCACGGGGGTGTATCATGCCTAGGAGGAAGAACAGGAGTCTTGATTATTTGGTCATGCATGGCCTCCTAGAGGGTGGAGGTCGTTTTGATAGGTATAACTAGATTGGTTATTACCTTTCTCATGCTCATTAATGCTATACATTTCGAGTTCTTTGGAGTGTAGTTTTTTCTTTTGGGTTATTGGAAAAGAATGCAGGAACGTTTGAGGATAAGGTGGAAGACACCAAAGGTTTATGGGAAGCGTGAGTAACTTTGCTTCCTTTCAGACTTCATTGTCTCCGGACTAAAAGGCGATTGATTCCTTTTGTTTTTTGTGCAAAGACTGGACAGCGGAATTTGACATCTACTTTTTTTTTTCCCTTCTCTCTTGGTTGGTGGACTTTCTGTCCTATCTACAGATTTGATACATTTTCTTTGCTTCACAAAATCATCTGGTTTGTAGAGAAAACTCTCTACAAGCTATCTGATAGAGCTCCTACCTATGGAGCACGGGTACGCTACGGGTACTGGTACGAGATACGGCAACATCCCAAAAAAGTAGGGTACGGGTATGGTGGGGGTACAGCATTTTTTTTATATTTTTTTTATTTTTAGCATACTTCATTATTAGATGTAAAATGTATGTGTAAATGAGAAACAAGAAAGGGGGCTCCAGAGTAACAAATTAAAAGATAAGGCGCAAAATTGTAATTTGGCTATCTATTTAACAAAATAATGCAGAAGAGACCAGATAGGGGGCTCTAGAGTAATAAATTAAAATATAAGGTGTGAAATTGTAATTTTGGTAACTATATTTAAAACACAATAACTCAGAAGAAGAGTTAGGTCAGATCTAAATCTTTTCGTTCTCTCTTTCTTCCCAAACACCGACTATGACACCTGGAATGCCGGCGACTGATTCCTCTTCCTCCGGTGACTCGGCGACGGCTTCCCTCTACTCCGGCAAGTTTATTTCCTCTCTCTCTCTCTCTCTCTCTCTCTCTCTCTCTCTCTCTCTCTCAAAGGTACCCAAGCAGTACCCATGGCGTACCCAAAACATACGAACGTACCCAGTACGTTCTTGCCATATCCGGTATGTATTTTGCCGTACCAGTACCCGGTACATGTACGGCGAGTTTTCCGGCTTACCGGTGCTTCATAGGCTCCTACTGTTCATGCTCTTCCTACTAAATATTTTGGCCTTATGCCCCCACTAAGCATCTCCCAAGTGATTGATGGCATCGTAGTGCCAAAATGGTAAGGACTTTTCACTTATCGCTCAGCACTTTTACAAATTGTGGATATTAGTTTTGGAAGTGTGCGCAATGATGCTACAATGGCTCAAGAGCACCAAGAGGTAGAGGATGGAAGAGCTCAGGACAGTTGTAGAAAGAGTAAGGATGACAATGTTAGTGGCCTAAGTCAAGTAGTCTGTGTGTTCTTGGAGCTTCTTTTGTATAGGAGGGTAAAAGTGGAGAGGACATGCGATCTCTCCTTGTTGCCTTAGTAGGTAGTAAGTTATAGGTGATAGAACCTCCTCCCCAAATCCAAGGGTGAGACTTGAGCTCCCAAAGCTTGAGGGAAATTGAATACCATAACTGTCAGCAGTAGGTGTGACACATACTACGTAAAGATGTCAAGCAAATTGATCGGCAGGCTCGACCTTCATGCCAAAGCTCTAGCCTCCAAACCACATGCCTTCTTTGGTCCCGAGCAAGGTGCCCAGGCCCTACACCTGGCCTAGGTGGTGTTAGAATTGCCTTTAATTATATAATGTCAACTCATGAAACTTAGATAACACCATAGGAAGTGGCTCTCAAGGAGGTACGCAAGGCCTAAATCGCCTAATCAGTAAGATACCCTTGGATGTGAGGCACCTGGTCACTCGTAGGGAGATTGTCTTTGTTAATTGAGGCACCTGCAGCTCATTGGGTGGTCGCTCCTTGGGAGGTAAGTGCTCCGAGGCAACCTAACTCATTCTGTGATGGAGAGCCCAAGGACTGGTAGGCTGGCTTCGAGATGGGAGTCTGTTAGCGGTACAGTATGGAGTCCCTCAGGAACATGCTAAATGGCAGAGGCCACTTTAATACCCATACAACTATCTAATAGCCTACACTTTTGCGCAACAAGGGTACATGGTCCAAGGCAACCTAACTCATCCGGTGACGGAGAGCCCAAGGACTGGTCGGCTGGATTGGAGACAGGAGTCTGTTAGCGGTAAAGTATGTAGTCTCTTAGAAACATGCTAAATGGCAGAGGCCACTTTAATACCCATACACTTTTGCGCAACAAGCCTGGACAAAGGATCAGAGGAGATGATAAAAAGATCCACCAATTCATCATATTTTCAAAAACAAACTTAGAAAGAAAAATGCCAAATTGACTAAGATCTATGCCCAGGCAAACTACAGTACTTTCAATGGCAAAGAGAAACTATCTACTTCCCATTTAATTGCAAAAACTATAGAGTGGTAAACATGATGCCTCAAAACCTGTCTTGGAAATTACTTTTACGCTACCAAGTACCAATCATACCAAAAGCTTAACTTGTTAGGTAATGGACCCAAGTTCTAGACAATGTTGTTTCATCTTGCACATGGAGAAGCAAATATTCATGATAGAGCAAAACAGAATACCAAAAGGGAAGAAGAAAAATGCGAACAGAGAGTTGAATCCTAAACCTCTCCCAACCTGAGCTCTGATAGCATGTAAAGTTACTAATTATCCCAAAAGCTTAGGCTGACAGGAAATCGGCCCATCAATGTATATCAAGTTATTCAACAATTACATCTAGGCTTCTGCAATGTAACATGCATAAAAAGGACAGCTTTTTCCATTAAGGCTGCATTTTCATCACCTTGGCTATACTAACTTCCAAAGAATGTCAATGTCTCGAATAAAATTAGGACAAGAACACAAAATAATGCTTGAAAAAAAATCACACCAGCAAAGGAGCATCAGAGCCTCCATCGTCGTCGTCGTCTGGCACGACGTCACCATTAAGATCAAGATCAGAAGGTCTTTTCCACTCGGGAGTTGGAGGGCAGACAACCATTTCAGGCTTTCTTTCATGATAGAAGGTGTACAATGCATCAATATAGTCTGGTTTGTAAATTCCGGGTGGGCGCACATCGGCAAATAACTTAATTGCCTGCATTCCAAAAAGTTCCAACATAACAATTCTTCTTATCAACCAAGCAACAACCAAAGCAACATGGAATTTAGAAAGAAAAAAAAACTAACCTTTGTGACAGACATGGATAGTGTTCGCATAAGATAATGAACGATCATATACCCTGTTCGGTTATGCCCATGTGTGCAGTGAACAAGAATATACCTCTTGGGCGGCTTTTGAGAGAAGAGAAATTGCAAAACCTGATAAAAATGCAAATACGTATCAACTATGCAAGTTCCAAGATATAGCACATAGTTCAACTTTCTAACTTAAAGCATCCATACTACAACACAAAGGGCTCTCTATCACCATTAAATCAACACCAAGAGATACTTACAACATTTTAATCTGTATAATCTATTCTCATATAGAAAAGGAGACAGTGTCCGCATTTTTTTGAGGCTGTGTATTTCATTTGTCCAGATAACCTTCAACCGAAATATATAGACCGCCCTTAAACTTTCTGCCCAAGTTAACTGTAAGCACAAAACCGAGTAGCATTTTACGCGTGAAATCCACATTCCTGGAAACTACTCAAAACTGTGCGATGGTATTGGTTGGGTGGTTCAACAGTTGGTGGTTGGGTTGGGTCAAGTTTGGGAAAGGAATTGCCCACTCTAAAGGAAATATGCAAGGGGCTCGATAAATTCGTAATTAGGCAAGAAGGGATAAAACTGGTCTTGAAAATACCCTTGTAAGAAGAAAAATAAAAAATGTAATAGCTTCAATTCTTCGATAGCCTGCCGCTGGCCTGACTGAAACTAGAAGTCAATTGCTACTTGAAAATAGTACCTCAAATGCCAGGGCGGGCTTTCCAATCTATCAAGATTAGTCAAATTTCTTTTAATGTTTGACCAGGAAGCGGAGTTGACACAAGAAGGCCACCGTTCACACTCTTTTGTCTTTTCGTTGCCTTTACTTCTCCAAGCCAACTTACGCTTCCCTAACATTTTCGTGTGTTTTATAGGCTTTATTCATTCTACTCCGTCGGAAGAGGCGAAAAGCATGCAAGGTGGCCTTCAATAGGGAGCTGCACGGACTTGATCGGATAACAGCTAGGATGAGTAACGGACGGGGAAAGGGGCGAAACTAACTTCGATACCTCCTTAATTGCAGGAATTGCCCACAACACTCCATGGGCTGTGATTTGGAACCTCCTTTCCCGTAAGACCACAAGAAGCACAGGGGGTATGATTGATGCGAAAAGTCACAGGATTAAAAAAGCTCAAAGCAAGGGCTTCAAAAATGAACTAGGAAGGACTGATCGATAAAATATGAATCAAATGAGTTTGAAAACATAGAAATCAGAAGAAGTTGGGCATATAGCTTTAATCCTCTCCTTTTCACCACTCCAACTGTCATTAGGGCAGTGTTGCTTATTATTATTTCGTTAAGGTTACGATTCCTCCTTTTATTTTATAGAAATGTAATATAGAATGGTAAAAAAGTTGGGGATTGCTGTTTTATGATCCACAAATTCATGCAAATTATCTCTCAGTACATTCACCATACCCCGCTTAACCATTAGGGCCATCCAGCTAAACAAATAAGTTCTGGATCAACTGTTGGACTGCATTAAACACCAGGCTTTTATACATGAACTCTTGAAATTAGTTCATGAGATACTTTTATACTTGTCTGGCACATTGAAGACTCTTAACTTTACTACTAACTTATCACTACTTATTAATAGAAATGCCTTGAAATTGAGCCAAATTTCTGAAGTCGTCCTCATTGAACTTCTTCTCGTTGGGCTGCGGCTGTTGATAAAAATTTCAGTTTGATGTTGAGCTGATTTTAAGTTTATGATTATAGCAGGCTGGCAGCTACAGATATTCCAAAACACTGGAGATGTTTGATGCCTCGGGTAGCATTTGCGGATAACGAGGAATTAGTTATTTGAATGTCTTTTTTCTACCATAGGCAAAAGATGGTTTGTATGCCATATAACTCTTTGTACTAATACGTTGGCTTTTTGTTAGGAATGGGATAAAGGGTCATACAAGGTCCCAAGAAATTTTTTTTTGCCTTTAGATGGCAAAGAGTAGGTAATCTACACTTAGAGAAGTCCTAGTAATTTATAATCTCTCTCTCTTACTTTTCCTCTCCTCACTCTACAAGGCATTTCAAACAACAACAAATCCTCAGATGAATGCATTTCTCTCATCATGTTTCTATCTTAAGAATATATGAACACGCAGAAATATCCAAATACACCTGTTTGAATTGAGTTTCCAATTAATAGTCAATACACATGGTCATTCAGCATTCGCATAATGCCTTTTTAAATTTTTCAATGACCATTTCCTTTAATCTCTAATTTAATCCGGTGCATCTAAGTTTTTGTATGTAGAAAAATGTGTAATATGCCCATAAAAATCTTTATCTTCAACATTAAGAAGGGGAAAAAAAAAAAAGAGAGAGAGAAGAAGAAAAAACGGACTGTTTCGACCATCAAAATCAACAAAGACATGATTCAGGTACAAAAACATGAGACCAAACTAAACTAACTCATCAAGGCTTAGTTAACATTCTACAAAGGTGAGTTCTAAAACTTTACATGTACAGTATGCTAATAATTCTTGTAGTTTCAGCGAAGTTTCACCTTCGTTCTTACAGTTCCAGTTGATCAATTCTAACCTCACACTTTCAGTTGCAATTCATTGATGAGTGGTCATTCCACAAATATCCAGAAGAATCCATTAAGGGAAAAGCCCACATGCATCTCATGTGCGTGATTTTCAGGGAAAAGAACCCTAGTTTGTAACTGCCCTCAAGCTAAAAACTATAACAAGCCAGAACTGGTAGTCTTTAGCTATGCTGCTTATATTAGTATTATCCAGGATCAAAAAAGGCAAACTACGGAAAAATAGTAGAAGCATTGCACAAACCATGTAGATAGTAAGGACCCGTCTACCAAAGCCTTACCTCATAGACAAAACAATTTACAGCCTCATTTTCAGGTACAGAATCACGCCCCCTGCATTGAATCTTTATGTACAAAAAAACAATCAATAAGGTCCAGAAAAATTCAATTGCCATATCACAAAACACAACATTACTTGGTAGACCACTAGAATTCAGCTGCCCACCTTAACATGCTTGATACCTTCTTTCTTCCAGTCTGATGCTTGATAGTAACGAGTAGTATTTGTAAGATCAATCACTAAACCAAGCTGAAAACACCAGTGGTGAAAGTTTAAATGTTTAACATCCTATTAAGCAACAAAACCAAACATTCTTGATACAAAATTGGCGAGAAAGATGTTTCTCATCTTACTGTAAATAAGCCAATCAGTGGCCTGTGCACTTTACCAAATATCATGATAATAGGACTTCCAAGATTTTTATCGATCTAGTACAGTAATCTAATTTCATCAGAATTAGATTTTTGGTTTGACTTTTCTGAACAATATGCAAGAAAGGTTGAAAAGAGATCTCCATAGGACCTTGCTATAAGCAATGTATTATGAATGAAACGTTATCACGCAGATCCCAAAATACATGTGAGATATACCAAGACAGTAGAACAAAACGGAAACAGCACACTAGCTTCTCACAAACTTACAGCCCATAAAAAGGGAGCAAGGCAGAACTATTACGTATACAGATCCTTCTGAGGGCCTTGAATACAAGACTTGAAAAAATTAATCATTTGAACTTAAGGTGAAAGTCTTGGTTGTTCCACTCTCCCAATGTCCAAACCTCTTAAATGCCAAAAGTAACAAGAAGCTGGAAGGGAAGAGAACAGGTAACCAAATCTCTTCAACAGGGATGCAATCAACAAGCAGAAGCCTCTTAAATGATGAGTTAATGTAATGTTTCTTCCAGGAAACAACGGGATAAGATGCAGTGACAATTATCATGCAGCTTTATTCTCCCCAAGGTGTAGATCACGCAGAAATACTTGGTTCCCATGCTGGACTCATGAATCACACAGTTAAATTATTTTCATTCATTCCTTAACTTTCCCTATTGGAAATGAAACATTAAGGAGGGCTTCCAACTCAGAAGAGAAATTGATGATACCTTTGGAGTAAATCCCTATCAACACAATGGAGTAAATCCCTCACGGAAGATTGTATAATTCTTCAATATTGGTGATCTCCAACATTGTCCTCCCCACCCTTCTCCCAGTTTCTTTATCTCATTAGATGCTAATAGAAGCAATCCACTTACTAAGAAAACTCCTAAGAAGAGTACAGAGAGAGAAAAATCTCATGTATTATTTATAGGCTTAGAAAGTCTTATGAGAGGATGCCAAATGCCAATAGATATAGTGTATTATTATGGTGGGTGTAGGGGAGAGAGGGAGGAACAAAGGGATACATCCATGTGATAAAGAATAGGTAGGATGGGACTGCGAATTAGACCACTAGTGGGAAGAAAAAAATAAGTGAAGTTCCAGCAACAAAAAGAATTACACCAAGAGTTTACTTTGAGTCGGTCTCTTTTTGCCTTAGTCATTGATGAATTCACTAAGACATTTAGCAGAGGTCACATGATGTTGTATGCATACTTAATAATCAGTGAATAACAATCAGAGAAGTCGATGACATATTAGAAATTCGAGAGAAGATTGAAGTTAAAAGGGTTTAAATTAGGTAGAAACAATGTTAAATATATGCCACTTGAATGTACTAATATTTAAGTACTGTACCAGAATCCAAGAAGCGAAGATTTGAATCATGAGATACCTAGTAGTGAAGATTATTGCTAAGGGGGAGAATAAGGCTGAAATCGACATGGGATGCTGAGGTAAAAAAAATACAAATTTATCGAACTTAAAATGATTGATAGCCCTTGACAGAGCATGATAGAGACAAAAGATTGGACCTAATAGATTGAGATTCATCTACAGAATCAACAATGCAGGGAGCTAAAAGGCATGACCCAGAACCACCTCCTCAGGAATCATCCATTTTAGTTTCCTTCTGAACTTCATGAAAAACCTTATATAAACCAGTTGGTTCTTTGTTGCTCCATATTCCAACACAAGACTCACTTCTTGACCAACCTTAGAATAGAGATGCAAGACTCAATTCTTTCACATGTATTTTGGGCGTTAAAGGAGGCGTTAGACAGTACTACGATCTTGTTATGCTCTACAATCCTATAGCCCTTCTGTTTGGAGATAGAGATGATGGGGTTGGTCCATGAATTTTCCTTACTTTTGCCACATTTCATCCAAAGGGTTATAGGGACATAGTGCATCAAGCTGTTCATCAATGTAAGCTTCTGGTGAGCAAACATAGTCGAAAACTAAAAAGCACGAATTTGGAGAAGGGACACGGCAGCGAACATGGTTTGCATTTCATATTTTACCTATGTAGACCAGTCGTTTCTCTATTACTCCAAATCCAACCCAATATTCATTTCTTGACCAGCCATCTATCAGAGATTCAAGAATGAATTCTTTGTTAAGTTGTGGGTGTAAATGTGTAATTAGGTTGTATTTGTCTACTCTTGCAATTTAGTAGTAGTTTAGATTCATAGTGTAATTTGTCTCTTGTACTCTTGTATAACAGTATAAGTACTACATAATGAGAACAGAACCCTAACTTTTACCTCTTAACAAATCGTCTAAAACTTACATGGTATCAAAGCAAAGATCC
This sequence comes from Vaccinium macrocarpon, assembly GCA_022606695.1. NCBI lineage: Eukaryota > Viridiplantae > Streptophyta > Magnoliopsida > Ericales > Ericaceae > Vaccinium > Vaccinium macrocarpon. The sequence continues at coordinate 12,113,274 of CM040175.1, forward strand.
GTTACCATTCTTCCACGACAGCTGAGTTTTTCTCACGTTAATCTCTGATCAGCAGACATCGTTGAGGTATCTCACGACTGTCTTAACCCATCATCCACCGATTGCAACTCATAAATCAGTTTTTAATCGATCAAAACCCTATTTGACCTCCAAAACTCAGTTTGACCTTCGTTTGTTGACTAGTTACAGATCGCAGCCTTCTTATAAGACCACAGTCAATCTCGTTTTTTGTCTCCAACCCTCCGACAGCCATCAACAACTAACGAGGACCACTAGTTAGCCATCGTCGATCACTGTTCACATTCGAAACCGACTGGGTTGTGGCCAATACTCACCAGTGACTACCGTACAACACTCGCGGGACTCCGGCAACGTTAGACGATCGTCGTACAGCCCTCTACAGTCACTGGAAATTCTCGGTTGGCCTTCCACAGTCACTGGGTGTTCTCGGTTTGGGTTCTAGGTTGACTGGGTAACCTTAACTTGGACTCTACAGCACCCAACACTAACTGGGTCCTCAATATCGACTGTTTTTTGCTTAGTTGGTGTTCAAATTTATTGGGTAATCTCGGAAACTTTTTTTTTCTGTTACTGTTTACAGAATTTCTGCACTATTCATCGTTCTTGAGGTTTTCTCCGTTGAGTAGCTGTTTTTATCTGTTGGGCTCCTGTTTTTCTGCTTTTCCACATGTCTGAGGATTCAAAAAATACTGAGGCTGAAACTTCTGGGGCTAAGGATGGCCAATTTGAAAGAAAGTTGGAGAATGTTCCTTTGGATATTTGTCCCATCAAGTTGGATGGTACAAATTATTTGCTTTGGTCTCGCACATTCACTTTGGCTATTGAAGCCAAGGAGATGTCAAAATTCATAGAGGGTCATGTTACTCAACCTACAGAGGCCATTGCCCTTAAGAAATTTAAGTCTCAAAGATCTTTGGTCATGACTTGATTGATTAGCTCTATGAAAGCTGAAATTCGTCATAACTTTCTGCTCCTTGATACTCCACATAAGATTTGGACTACTGCAGCTCAAACCTATTCTCAGCAGAGTAATGATGCACAGTGTTTTGAGTTGAGAAAGCAACTCCGTAATTTAGATCAACACCATCAGTCTGTAGCTGAGTATTTTGCGGAGTTGAGCGGACTATGGCAGGAATTCGATTTTTATCAAGGATTTCAAGCTGTTTGTACTGAGAATGCTACTAATTGGTTGAAGAGGTTAAAGAAATAGCGTATTTATGACTTTCTTGCTGGCCTTGACATGGAGTATGATCCAATTAGAGTACAGGTTTTGGGTCGTGTTTCGTTTCCGTCTCTAGGTGAAGCTTATGCTATTGTTCAGCAGGAGGAGAGTACGAGAGGAGCTATGATGCATACTCCTATTTCTGACCGCCCTGCCTTGGTTGCCAATCTTCAGGGTCAGTTTGGTTCTAGCAGAGGGTTTACTCCTACTTCACAGAGTGGTAAGTCACAGTCTGGTGCTAGCAATGGACCTGATCGTGAGACACTTCAGTGTGATTATTGCCACAACACTGGTCATACTAGGGATTTTTGCTGGAAGTTACATGGTCCCCCGTGGGCGAGGGGGTTGACGTGGTTGTGGAACAGTACGTTCTCAGGCCCAGGCTCATGTTTAAAAATCTGTGGTTTCTACTTCGTCTGACTCTAGATTTAGTATTGGGGCTCAGGTGACTTCAGATCATACTGGTGGTTTTTCTCAGGGGGAGATACAAGCTCTTAGGTGCCTTATGGCTCGAGCTGATTCTTCATCTACCACAGCAACTCCCACTTCATCTAATTTTGCTCACACAAGTATCCCATCAAATGCATTCACTACCTCTTCTGCTATCCCTTGGATTATAGATTCTGGTGCTTCATATCATATGACAGGTTGTCCCTCTGTATTTAATTCTTACTCTACTTGTTCTGGTAAGGATAAGGTCAGAATGGCAGACGGGTCGTCCTTTGCTATCACAAGGAAAGGTTCCATTCACTATTCTCCCTCTATTTCTCTTTCTTCAGTTCTACATATTCCAAATTTTACCACTAATCTTCTGTCTGTTAGTCTCACTCGTTCTGCAAATTGGCAGTGGTAGAGCACATAGTGGCCTCTATTTCTTGGAATCTGCGCCTCAACCATTTTTGTCATGTGGTCTAGCTCTACAAGCAGATACGAGTTCAGTTCTTTTTATGTTACATCAGTGGCACCGTAAATTGGGTCATCCCTCCTTTGGCATTTTAGAGAAACTTTTCCCTAGTTTAGTTAAACATTGTTCTAGGAGTTAGTTTATTTGTGAAGCCTGTGAACTTGGTAAACATAAACGTTCTTTTTATGCACCTATTAATAAAAGGAGTGATTCTCCGTTTATGGTTATTCACTCTGATGTTTGGGGTCCTTCTCCTATTCCATCTCATAAAGGTTTTCGGTGGTTTGTCACCTTTATTGACTGTTATTCTCGTGCTACTTGGGAGTATTAACTTAAGTCGAAAAGTGAAGTGTTTTCCTGTTTTAAATCTTTTCATGCAATGGTTCGCACTCAGTTTGATATGAGTAATAAAATTCTTCAGAGTGATAATGGCATTGAGTACATCGATAAGAGCTTCCAGACTTTTTAGATGAAAATGGCATTCTTTTTCAGACGACTTGTGTTGACACTCCACTACAAAATGGAGTCGTTGAACGCAAAAATCGCCATCTAGCTGAGGTAGCTCGCTCTCTGTTATTCACCATGAATGTTCCTAAATATTTGTGGGGAGAAGCCATTTTGACTGCAGCATATCTTATTAACTGCATGTCATCCAGTGTTCTTAACTTTAAAACTCCCCTTGAGTGTCTTCCTAGCGTTTTTCGTACCACAACTCTTCCCCCATGTGTTTTTGGTTGTGTGTGTTTTGTTCATGCTCCTCATCCCTCAGGTGGCAAGCTAGGTCCTAAAGCCCATAAATGTGTTTTCATTGGGTACTCTCCTACTCAGAAAGGCTACAAATATTATGATTCTCATTCTAGGAAATTTTTGGTGTCTATGGATGTCTTTTTTTGGGAAACAGTGTCCTTTTTTCTTCCCTCCAATTCATCTCTTCAGCGGGAGCATAGGTAGGAGGAAGAGATATTTTATGGTGAGGGGGAGCAACTAATGTATAATCATGGTGAGGGGGAGAAAGCAAAGTCTGGAGAGGAATGAATATCTGCCGAAAAAGCAACTCATGACATAGGTGGTGATGATGAGGAATATATACACCGGCTACAAAGGTCTAACCTCAAGACCTACAGCAAAAAACATGGGAAGTCTTCTTGTGTGATACCACTTTGTCAACCACAATCTCCGGCTCCAGTTCCAGATTCCTCAACAGACTCATCTGGTAATGACTATTCTCTCATTGAACCTTCTCTTGACAATTCTGATGATCTTCCTATTGCTCTTCGGAAAGGTGTTAAATCATGTGCTCAACATCCCATCTCCCAGTTTATCTCTTACGATCGTTTATCTCCTTCATACGATGCCCGTGTTTCGTCTCTTTTTTCTATATCTATTCCACAGAATTGGCAGAATACATGCATGATACTAAAGTGGAAAAGAGCTATGGTAGAGGAGATGACAGCTTTGAAAAAGAATGGCACTTGGGAGCTAGTATTACTTCCGAAAGGATAGAAACCAGTGGGATGTAAATGGGTTTTCACTGTTAAGCAAAATGCTGATGGTACGGTTGAGCGGTACAAGGCGAGACTTGTTGCCAAGGGTTTCACTCAAACATATGGTATTGACTACAAGGAGACATTTGCGCCAGTAGCAAAGATGAACTCTATGCGAGCTCTTCTCTCGTGTGCTGCAAATTTGAATTGACCTCTTCAACAGTTTGATGTGAAGAATGCATTCCTCCATGGTGAGTTAGATGAGGAGGTGTATATGGCTATCCCACCTGGTTTTTCTTCATCTCAGACTGAGGGAAAGGTGTGTAGACTGAAAAAGGCTCTTTATGGGTTGAAGTAGTCACCTAGAGCCTGGTTTGGCAGGTTTTCGAAGGCTATGTTGCGATTTGGATACAAACAAAGTCATGCAGATCATACTATGTTCATCAAGAAAGGTGTTGGTAAGATTGTTGTCCTTATTGTTTATGTTGATGATAAAACAATGACAGGCAATGATGTGGATGAGATCCTTAATCTCAAGTCTAGTCTGGCTCAAGAGTTTGAGATTAAAGATTTAGGATCACTGCGATATTTTCTTGGAATGGAGGTGGCAAGGTCTGATAGAGGGATTTTTTTATCTCCCAACGGAAGTATATACTTGATTTATTGGAAGAAACGAGTATGTTGGGTTGTAGACCTGCAGATTCTCCTATTGAGGCAAATCATTAGCTTAATGGAGACTCAGGGGAGTGCACGGATAAGGAGAGATATCAGCGACTAGTTGGTCGACTGATATACTTAGCCCACACGAGACCGAACGTCAATTATGCAGTGGGTGTTGTTAGTCAATTTATGCATGATCCTCGTACCTCACACCTAGATGCAGTTTATTGTATTTTTAAGGTATCTCAAAGTAGCTCCAGGAAAGGGAATTCTATCCTCTAATCACGGTCACATGCGATTGGAGGCATTTACTGATGCTAATTGAGCTGGTTCTGTAGATGATAGACGCTCTACTTCTGGCTATTGCACTTTTCTTGGGGGGAATTTGGTTACTTGGTGAAGTAAGAAACAATCAGTGGTTGCCAAGTCAAGCGCAAAAGCAGAGTATAGAGCTATGGCCCATGGTGTTTGTGAGCTCTTGTGGCTCCAAACGTTGTTACATGATTTGGGAATTTTTGATAATGGTCCTATGAAACTCTACTGCGATAACAAAGCTGCCATAAACATTGCCCACAATCCTGTTCAACATGACAGAACGAAGAATATAGAGATTGACAGACACTTCATCAAGGAGAAGTTGAGCGAGGGGTTGATATGTATGCCTTTTGTGTGATCTGAGAATCAATTAGCTAATATTTTCACAAAAGGGCTTGGCAGCAAGAGTTTCCACCCCATTGTGTTCAAGTTGGGCTTGATTGATATCTTCGCACCAACTTGAGGGGGAGTGTTAAGTTGTGGGTGTAAATGTGTAATTAGGTTGTATTTGTCTACTCTTGCAATTTAGTAGTAGTTTAGGTTCATAGTGTAATTTGTCTCTTGTACTCTTGTATAAGTACTACGTAATGAGAACAGAACCCTAACTTTTACCTCTTAACAAATCGTCTAAAACTTACATTCTTACACATGTATTTTGAAGCGCCAAAAGGGGATCCAAAACTAAGATCTTCTTCCTGTAACCTTTTTTGTTTGGAGTACTAATGCAGACTTCTTATGAGCAAACACCGTGGCAAACAAAGAAGCAGATTTGGACAGGGGTACAGACATGGGACATGACAAAAAAAATATGTCATATTCGTTGTTACTGACGTGCATTCTATTCACAAACTACAAAAAATAATGAAAAGTGGTACTAATTCCACATAATAACCTCTTCATTACAAGTATAATACTTGTGCAGTTAGTTTGTTAAAATATGAATGGACTACCACTAAAAATGACTCGCATGAAAGACACTCGTCCCAGTGTATTCCCCGCTCACATACTGCAACACCTTAGCATGTAGGTGCTTCAGAGGGGGCTGGTGGCCACCAATGTTAATGGAAACATGCGCTAAACCTGGAGCTACTCTTTTAAGGAAATAATATAACTCATTATACACGTAAAGTGGGAGAACTTCACTCTTTTCAAAACGTGAGCAACACCATAAGAAGTCCCAAGGTAAACAAACTACTTCAGCCTTCCAATAATAAAAAGAATCACAATGACATTAGAAACAATACAGAAGTGTGCCGAACATACTTTTCTTCCCAAAACCCGTTGTTGATGAATCACTTGCTTGGAAGAGTATCTTTTACCAGGAGGAACATAGGCATTGAAGGCTTCACCAAGAGGAACTTTAGAAGGAATGATAAAATTTATTTCCTGACCAGACGCAGGACAATCCAACCAACCTGTAATATGAAGAATGGAAAAAGCTAATCAATGAAAAAATTGGTGCAAATCATCGTATTCAATTGAGTGACTAGCAATTTTAAACCTAGAAACTGGATATTCAGAATATGAAACTTGAACATGTTTTCAAGCATTTTATTTTCCGGAAATCACAAGAGAGTCATATCCCTACATCTCTATAATATTTGAAAACAAGATTATCTCCATGAAGAAGAAAGGAAACGACAAAAAGAAAGATAGGGAGAGGAGCTATATTTGTCCCGTCACCATATGAAAGCCTCAGAATTCAGCATATTGTGTATACAGAGGTAGCAACACTCCCAGGACATGCATTTCCCAGCAAGGTGCTGTTTCACTCTCCTCAAGGGAACTTTACTATTTAATTCTATTCCCAAAAGGGAAGTGGTTGGATTAACCACGATCTCGACAGATTAATGTTACAAATCAATAATCCCTTAATTCAGCTTCATCTACAGCAATTCCCAGTGAATATCGACTTAAAGTTGAGAATATGTTGCAATAGGATAATAATTTGTCAACAAAACCGACACAAACAACAACTGTCACACACTTTAGTTCGGCACAATCTCAATCCAGTTACAATCTTGCAACCCAAGACTTCTGTCAGTTCTGTGCCACTCTCTCTGTTGTTGTATCATTTAGTTGCTCCAACCCAGTAATTAATGTAAGGGTGGGTTTGTACTATATTAACTATTCTTAAAGACTTCAAGCAAAAAGAAGAAATTCAAGGAAAATTTTCTTCTTTAAAAACTGGTATTATTGGGGTTCAGTGAACTTTTTTCAGTTTTTTATCAAAATTATTGGGACTAATCACTCATCTCGAGGAGAGGAACAAGAACAACATAAAAATATGGACTCAAGTTGAAAGAAGTTTGGATGAGAAGAAAAATGAAACTGTTTTATTCAATAATTTTTCATCTTTTGTGAAATTTTTTCTGCTTTATTTTACCTTTTAGCTTTCGCTTGTCAATACGAATGATCAATTCAAACAATTTGATATAAATCTAGGGCTGCAAATGAACCGAGCTCTTCGCGAGCAGCTTGGGGCTCAGCTCCACTCAGCTTTGTGCATGACATAAGTGAACGAGCTCCACCTGGGGTCTTTAGCTCGGCACATATAACCTATAAAGAATATCTGATATTCCAATATAAACATTTTGGCTTCACCTTTGACTGCCAACACGTTAGCTGTAATAAGTCAGCACAATAGAGGGCTGTGCGTGGGAAAGGTCCACCAGGAGCTTGTGGAGGAATGAATGCCTCCAAGAGTTGTTTTTGTTTGATTTGGGACAAGAATAAAAAACATCTTCTTTCATTTTCCTTTAGTCCCACATCAGTCCCTCATCACAAGAGGGAAAGGCAGACTGCTCTATAAGCACAACCCAGCCATAGTTCTTTCTTCACTTATCTTGGTTAGCATTTCCAAGCCATAGCGAGCCGAGCTCAATCAGGGGAAATTTCCCTCAAACAGTGCCCGAGCCAACTTTTTGCAGCTCGTCTCGAGCTCAAGCGCAGCACATTTTTTGGAAGCCGAGCCTGAACAAGCCGAAGCTTGGCTTGGCTCGGCTCGGCTCATTTGCAGCCCTACGCGAAGCTAACAAAAATTCAGAAAAAGCAGAGCAAAAAGACCTATCACAAAAATTTCAAACTATCTCTGAAGGTGTCAGAAAAAATTCAGTCAGCTCATACCAAAGTCATTAGAACACGGTGCTATAATTGTCATAGCAAGAGTGCTATTCTCTCGCCCAATAATAGCGTGAAGGTTAGCACCATTGAAATGCATGAGTTGTCCATTTAGTTTTGGAACCTTATTTGCAATTATTGTTCTCAAGAAGCAAACAACTACATCCATTTCATGTTAAGTTTATCATGCACAGTTAACCTTTCGTTATACGCTTCTCAAAATTTGAAAGAAGACGTATCATTTTTGTCATGTAAAAGGTAAACCACGGGAGAATTCAAAAGAGTTATCTGGTTCCTGAATACCACATTCTCATGAGTGTTACGCGTCACTAATATGAACACGCAATGACATACTGTCAGCAATGCAACATTGGTGCATACACCAACTGACCAACGTGATATCCCCATGTAAGGAAATCAGGAATTATCTAGTAAAGCGAAGTGTTCAGTGGACTGCACATCAAGTGGTTGATACATGGACAAACAGGCAATGCACCAAATGGAAAAGCCCATGCCTAAAGCTGGATTCAAATACAGCACATGCTACATCTTAAAGCTTTTTCAGATCAAACTTCAGCATAAAAGATCATTACACATGCACGAATCAAAAAACCACCATACTTAAAAACCATTATGATTCAAGCAATTAACGTTCACCAGTTGCAATAACTTAATTCCTTGAATCAAAATTCTGCTACTGGCAGAGAAGAATTCAACTATCTTTACATGAAATCAAAGTCCACGGAAAGAGGCCACAGAAAGCAGCCAGAACTTACCAGGGGGGAGCTTGCTCTTATCATAAGTTCTATGGTTTTTCTGATACAACTGTTCCTGTATAGGTGGCTGAGATACATGTGTTGGTCTGTCATCTGGGCGCTCTCTTTTCAGCCGTTGACGTCTTTCTTCACGTTCCTGATTCAAGAAGCTAAATCAACAATCACAGACCAAGTGAACGCATCCGGATGTTAAACTTCAAAAATGGCACCTATTCCTCTTCCATGAGCACGGTTCATGTGACAAGGTCAATATAGACATAGAAGTACCTTGATGTACGTCCAAAAGCAAGAGAGATCAAGCAGAAACGAAAATAGGAGAGAGAAAATCAATTGCCTAACTCCTAACAACAGGCAATAACCGATAGAACCACATTTGAAAAATCATTACTTAAAAGGGCAAGGGGTCCCTATTCACAAAAAGAGGGCCTTGTGGTTACAAAGACCTTATGATGAACAAATGGTACTTACTGCTCAAGCTAGAGAAGCTGTAGGACTGGAAAGACTTTGTTGTCTATGATAGAGAATGCGATAAGTTTCTGGAGTGGGATGGGTTCCCGTGGCGGCATTTCAACATTGTTGTGAGACAGTTAAGATGGACTTATTAAGGGTTTGCAGGGTTTTTTCCTTCAACGGAATAGTTAATGCTTTGACCAAAACTTCTTTGTTGTGATTGATTCCCAAAAAGAGATTTTGTTGAACATAGGAGGTTCCAAGCCTATTAGCTTGCTAATGTCCCAATCAAACCAAACCAAACCAAACCAAACTAAGCATTAAGCCCCTATTAACTGGGGTCAGTTACATGAATATGTTATCTCCATTAAGTTCTGTCTAGGGCATAATATACTCTGATATCCGAGAAACCCAGGCCTTTTCAAACTATTGCTCTGAAAGTCAATTATGGTCTACTACTCACCTCAATGTTACCATCTACCATAATCATATCACTTAACTACCGCAACAATCAATCTATGATAGACATGTCCAAACCAACTTAATCTATCCTTTCTCATCTAATCTTCTATCAGTGCTACCCTTGTCATCCCACAAAGGTTTTCGTTTTAAATTCTATCTCACAAAGCCTTACCACACATCAACATTCTCATTCAGTTGCACTCATCTTACTAGCATGTCATTTCTTAGCAGCCCAAAACTACGTGCCATATTAAGTTGTAACATGGCTGGTCACATAGCGTTACAGTTTAATTTCCTCTTCAACTTTTGGATGTTCTATATTGCACAAAACTCCTGAAGCACTCGAACACATGACCCATCCCACTTGTACTCTATGCGTTCCATCATCCATGATCTCTCCATCCTTGCTAATAATTGAGCAAGATACTTAAATCGCTCGCTTCTTAGTAACTTCTGATTTTGAAGGGTCAGACATTAGCATTAGCACTTTGACTAACAGTAAACTTACATTCTATATACTCCGTTTACTCCTACTAATCTTCAATCCTTTTGATTCCAATGCCGCTCACCAAACTTCTAATTTAGCATTAAGACCTCTTGCAATTTCATCTACAAAGACAAAATCATCCGCAAACAACATATACCCCAGGGATAGCATCATGAATATGTCTAGTCGATGCATCCATAACCAAGGCAAAGAGGAAAGGGCTCAAGCCAGGCCCTTGGTGTAATTCTATTGTAATCGAGAATTCGCTTGTTTCTCCAATTGGTCATCTAATAGTAGTGACAACACCTTCATAGATACAATAATAGGTTGTTGATGTCCATGAATATCTTGAGGTTATGTTGGGAGAAACCATTTCTAAGTCTACGAGGGTTTTGTTGAGGGTTGTAACATTTTCAATTTCATTTCCATTGCTAACGAAGAGATTGAAGCCCATAAGTGTAGGGGTAGGCAACGGATTATGTTTAAGGTGGACTTTGAGTAGGTAAAGGATCACGTTAATAGGATTTTCGTAAAAGAAAGATTTTGGGGCCAGATGGAGATTTCGATCACAAGACATCTTTCCACTTCTACTCTTTTGGTATAGTGAATCGGAAATCAAGCACAGCCTTTAAGGGGTCTGCGGGCTGAGACAAGGTAGTCTTTTGTAACCTAATTCTATTCACCGTCATGGTGGACGTATTAGTAGGACCATTGACGGGGGTTTGTGAAACGGGTGATGGAAATATTCTCAATACGTCAAGTTTGGCATGTGTCTCGTTTCCAGTCAAAAAATGACACAATTTTCCTTTCATACGTGATGAGAGGGAAAAAATAATTTGCATTTAACGAATAGAGTGTTAAAGATAGTGTGATGGTAATTTCTAGGAAGTATTTGATGGTGGGGATCAGTGAATAGAGTGGCAGAGGTTATGGGATGTCCTGTTGAGTCCTTCCTGATGAAGTACTTGGGCCTTCCTCCAGGTGGGGATCCCAATGATGGATTCTTTAGAGCTTCAGTGCTGAAAAAGATAGGACAAAAGATTGGAAAAAAATTGGCCGAGTTGAAGAAAGCCGCAATTTCTATCAGGGTAGGTTCACTTCAGATCAATCTCCGTTGTCAAGCATATCAACCTATGACCTTTCCTTATTTTGGGTTCCCAATTGCCAAGAAGATTAAGAAGTTAACGAGGAAAATTTTGGGATGGCAACAAAGATCATTGAACTAGTTGGGAGATTGATTAACCCTCTAAGAGTAATGGTTTCGGCCACGATGTGGAAAAGAATATTGGCTTTGTTTGGGGATAATTATGGAGGTCCTTAAGGGAAATATGCCCTTAATGTTAAAGGGTGGGACTCAATTGTAGTGGAAAGGAGAACATTCTCCATGGAAGCTCATCTCCAACAGCCTAAATAGATCCATTGTTGTTTCTTGAGAGAGGTACGATAGGGCCTTGTATGGGTTATCGAAAGCTCACAATATTCTCATTGCTTCCTAGGATCTTCTTCTAAACCCGATTGGCTAGTATATGTCTTTAGAAATCTTAATCAATGCGAAAATCTGTGAACTTTGTTTCCATGATAGCAATCCTTGGTATGTCTCCTTATCGAATTATTCCTTCCGTAAAAGGTGTATATCTTCATTCACCAGGCCTGCTTCTATCCAAATTCTATTGCAAAACACGAATTAATGACCCAAATGTTCCTAGTTTCCGTTACCGGGTGATGATTTCGGATGCTTATATACCTCGAAGGTCAAAAGCGTTTGCCCAGACATTGACTCATCACACCTGTGATGTGGTTCAAAGGAGAAGACCAAAATGTGCTTTATACCCTCGCACCTCACAGGTGTATTATTCGTAAAGGGCCAAGGAAAACATGGATCGCTTATTTCTTCTTGTCCCATATATTAACTACAAGGGGGGAGCTTTCCAAGTGCCGGGGTTGATCGGGTAATCCCTTCTTAGCATTGAGTCTAAGGGTTTATGAACTCATTAAAAAAGCGTGGCTGCTTTTGCAGAGTGCGGTCCTTTCGGCTATTTGACCTTAAAGGAACTTGAGAAATCATTCATAGTATCTTTAATTAACCACTTCCAAGACTTATTAACTTATCCAAACAAGTATCCAAGCCTTAGTTGCAGGGAGCTCCGAAAGTGGTGTTGCTCCCACCTTAGGAGCGGGTTCTGCATTCCCAACTTAGGAGCTTGATGGGAGCCTGCTCCCATTGAGATGGGACTATGGGAGCTTGCTCCTTATGAAAATGGGAGCTTTTGTACGATATTGGTATAGAAAAACAGTAATTTATTACTTAGATTTATAAATTGGTCTTCGATTTTACTCATATATATAGCCCATGTCATGATATCTTGAAAAGAAAACCATACATTCTAACATATCCCTTATCTTATGCTTAAGGTAGACTTAACGCATATTTTTTTACTCCCTCAAATGATTGAACTTTTAATGTGTATTTTCTACGCTATATTATTTTTGTAATATATGTACACATTCCTTTCATGCTCCAAACCTTGGGAGCTTCTATATTCTCCCACTTTTGCTTCATGCAACTAAGATCTAAGCCTGCAGAACCAATATCCTCCAAAGTTACGATTGTCCCTTTTAAATCCTCTCTATTTAAGCCTTTTTCATCGAGAACCCCAACTGCTCTTCTATTTCTTTTGTACTTCATCCCAGAAGCTTTTCATAAAACAAACAAAACAGTCCAGCTACAAGCAACCTTAGTTGAAATTTCAAAACCCTAATACAAATTCTAAACACACCAAGAAACGTAATCTATATTTGTACAAAAATGCAACAGAACTTAAAAATGAAAAGGGAAAACATTCAAATTCCATGGAGCACACTGAATTTTTTATTTTCCAAAGTTCTGTAGAATGTCGTAAACACCTTCTTAAACTCTCACATGCTGACATGCAAAGGAAACCTAAAACACAAAGATAGGAACCTCAATGAGACGTTCAGTAGTAAGCGCTACTGCACTAAACGGAATAAATGCAACCTTATAATGGAATGCATACATAGGATTAAAAACTGAATTACCCGGCGGAGAATTTCAACCGCAGACTCTATGCGTTCAGCATGTTCTGGTGCCGCACTTTCTTCGAAGTGAGACTCAAACGCCTCGTCGTCTTCTTCTGGCTGAGGCGAGGCATTCAAGTCCATGCTGGCAACTATTCAACATAAGCAAAGCAATATTTGCAAGTGCTTTGCTAGGCTCTTTATTCTGGAAATTTCAACCATGCTGACACTGTGATTTTTGTTTCCTAATCTGACCAATAAATAATCATATTGATAAATATACCACAGTTGATAACCCCAAAAAAAATGACAATTTCACGTGTCTAGCCATCCATTTAGATGAATATTGTCAGATGTGAATCCCATGTGAGCATGAAAATCAAACGACTCAACACATGTAAAGTATGCATAATTTTACCTATACTGTCAACTGAATTAGCCGACAAGCAAACATTAAACAAACATCAAACGTGCACAGCAAACATTAAACAACCAACCAATGGGTAACTATATTTAAAATCCTCAATTGCCCTAGTTCTAGTTGCCTAATTTCAAAAAGTCGAAATAAGCAAACATCAAACGTGCACAGCACAACTTCAATTTAGTAAATTTTGAAACGAGTAAACAACCAACGAATGGCTTATTAAATTTTAAATCCCCAACTGTCCCAGCTCCAATAGAGCCTAAGTTCAAGGTCAGAAATAAGCAAACATCAAACGTGCACAGTACAACTTCAATTTACTTAACAAAGATAGCAATTAAACCATAGTGCAATATAACAATTTGAACGAACAACATTGGCATATAAAACGCCTAGAAATAAAGTAAAAGACAAAGCAATGAATAAGAGTTCGAACCTCAATAATATATAAAGCAACCGACGACGAAATTCTCAAAGAGTTCAACTTGCGTGCGTGGTAGCACGTAGAACAGCAGAAAAAGGAATGAAACAACAAAATTTCTATTTTTTTAGGTTAACCAGGGCTTCGAAACGAGCAGATTAGGGGAAATATGTACGTATATGGTGCACTGTGTGGGAGCGAGAAAAACAACTTCGAACCCTAGAGAGAGGGATCCAGACTCCGCCGTTTTGAGAAGGGAGAGAGAGAGAGAGAGAGAGAGAGATCAAAAAGAATTCGGAGTGTAGAAGTATATGGTTACGAAATTGACGACGCTAACTGGTTTATGAGAATTGGGAGCTGGGGGAGGAGAGAAACATATCGGCCATAAGTACTACACATTCGAATTTAATGGGAAAACAAAAAAAAAACTCTGATTTAGGCTCCCTTTTTGGACATACAAAAATAAATAAATATATGGGGTAATTGTTCTACGGTCCAGAAGTGTGGACTTATTGTGTCATTTAGTTTATGTTAAAGTTTTCTGAGGTCCCCAAAGTTTTTTTTTTTTTTTTGAATTTAAAAGCGGCTTTCAAAAGATGCTTGCTTAGGGTTTAGGTTTTAGGGTGTTGACTTTTCATATTATAGAGTTTTAGTGATTTAGGCAGACTTTCATAGAATGCTTACTGGCGTTTTAAGGGACTTTCATACAGTACAAAACTTTTTGTGCCTTTTTCGTAGAATCTTGCGGGATTTAGGTTTTAAGGTCTTGACTTTTCATTATAAGGTTTTAGTGGTTTAGGCAAACTTTTCGTAAAGATCACACAGGGTTTTAGACACTTTTCATAGGATACCACAGAATTTTAGAATACTTTCGTAGATCTTGCAAAAATTTTAAAGCGGCTCTTTCATAAGGTACAAATTTTTTTGGCACTTTCATAGATGTACAAACTTTTTTTGGTAACAAAAACAAAGAAGAAAAAAAAGATGTCAGTATTAGGACTGGATAGGTTATAAACTTGTTTAGTGGATTAATAAGGTTATAAATTCATTACCTAGAACTTTTGAACAAGTTGCCCTAAATATATATGTTACCCATTTTCCATTGTTTGGCTAAAAAAAATGTAACAAAATATTTTCAAAGATAAAACATTTTGCACTAAAAGGGTGAATTTATTTTCCTCTAATTTGGATCGTAAGTCATTTTTTAACTCAACCCCCGATGGTCCGACATTGTCCCAAGGGAATATCTTCCCTTTTTCTCCCAAACGATATCAGATCCAAAACAAGGGAGGGAAGTCACTCGATCCTTGTGATTCTCAACAGCACCATTCGCCGACAACTGATCATAGACGACTACCTCTGATTGCTTCATTATCCCTTTCATTTAGGAACGGATTCAGGAATTCACTCTAGTGGGGCACATTATTAATCAAAATTGTAAAAGTTTTTTTCATTAATCAAAAACCATAAAATCATGTTGAATCATCACATTCATTGCTTACTATAAAATTTATAATGCATAAAAACAATGTAAAAATGAGCATACAATCTTAGACAACTTTTAGAGTGTGATTTACATTGACGTCGTCAAAGTCTTTAAAATGATGAAATCTAATGAGATGGTTTTATTAATGACATTCTATTAAAAGTGTGTACCATATACACCTATTGTATGGTCCATGTTGTGTCACCTCATTGGCAATCGTAACATTTTTCAGCATTTCGTAACTTTTCAACAATATAATTTGTAATATTTTCTATAATTCATAACATTTTGGTGCATCTCATAACTTTATAAAAAAAATAAATCGTCACTTTTATTAATAAGAGGTAATTGAATCGTAATTTTTATATAGCCGTGTATCGTAGCTTTTCCATGTACTCTAATTATAATCTTTATGTAGATAGCTAATGATCAAAACGATGTGAATATAACTGAAATGATGTGAATATAACTGAAGTTGCAATAATCGGAGCCCCACTTCAGTGATAGCTCTTGATGTTGAAAATTAACATCTAAATGATTTGGCTTGAAAATTTTAGCAAGAAGTGAATGACTTGCCAATTCTTATTACTAGTAGCATATCTTATTTGTTGCAAGGGTTAGTAGGGTTAGTTTTCAAGGATTTGTAATTTCCTTTGGTCGGATTTCTTTTACTAGTAAAGCATTCATGAAATATTTATGTACTTTTTGACCTTTGTTCTCTTGTTATGTTTTGAATTCAGAAATGAAGATATTAATTTTTTCTTATGTGATTGGATAATTCTTTGATGAG
Organism: Vaccinium macrocarpon; assembly: GCA_022606695.1. Classification (NCBI taxonomy): domain Eukaryota; kingdom Viridiplantae; phylum Streptophyta; class Magnoliopsida; order Ericales; family Ericaceae; genus Vaccinium; species Vaccinium macrocarpon. Next base: position 12,129,329 of record CM040175.1, read on the forward strand.
CTTTTGTATAGAATGGTAAAATGCTGGGGAGGTTCTTAGAGATACATATTTTAATTTGTTCTCACCTCTGTATTTTTGTTTTCAACAAAAATTAAAGTAAAAAAGTTTGTTTTCAATAAAAGCATTTTACATCAAAACAAACAAAACCTTGGCTTCTAAAACTCTTTATGGTGAATCAAATTTTAGCGTCGAAAACATTAAAAAAAAAAAAAGAGAGAAGAAGAAGTAGAAAGCAACAAACAGGGGTTAGAGTATCTCCGACCCTTACCCTTTTGTTTTTAATCCAAATTGAGTCAGAATTTTATAAATATTTAATTTACATATGAGCATCTTTACTGCAAAACTCAATTTTTGTTGGAAAATTTTGGGATATTGATATAGAAAATAAACACAAAATCGAATCACGACTGTAAGGCACATTCTAGAAATGTTATCTTATAGGCAAATGTCACAATTGTCTTACTAAGGAACACGAGGCAGCTAATACCAATTAACTTGATAACAGTCTGAAACTGTCTTTGTATGTTGTTGGGGTATGCCCTTAGCTACTATTTTGATTTGGTTTCAATAAATTCTTACATAGCAAAAAAAAACTTGATAACACTTTGTAACCATCTTTTACCAAAGCGGTGCCACTGCCACCCTTGAAACCAACTAACTAACTGTCAAAACATTAGTAGCTGCAACTAGACGACTACCAAATTGGTCATCCCCTACCATGGATGGACTTGCATTAATAATCTCCAGTTTGACATTTGCACCTAATTGGTCCCTTAAAAAATTACAAATGCAAACTAAACATTGAACATTATATATTGAAAATTATTCAACAATTTTTACCCCCCAAAAGGCTTTCAATGACAACATGGTCAAAGAAACTATTAGATTTAATGGAAAGAGGAGTAATCAATTACAACTTGGGAAAGATTATGAATGATTCGGACTCTGAAAATGATTTAAAGATGTCAAAAGGTAATTGCAATGCACCAAGAATAGGATGGGTAAGGGGAATCGATCTCACGATAAGGTTCTATTCGTGATTAAAAGGAAATAAAAAAAAATCTTTTCGAAGACTATTTTGTTGAAACACCTGTACTTCCTCTACATTTTTTCGAAAGAGGTTTCATATGAGTTGTTCACTTTTTCTTCACATCCATAGTGCAGTCGTAGCACATGATTCATTTTTTTATCCAAAAAAAAAAAATCTGCAGGTAAGCCTTGTTTATCATCTCTTCAAAAAATGACCGTTGCATTCAGAATGCTTGTCATGCCCTCAAGTTTAATAAACAAAAAATAAGTATTATCCACGTAGAACAAGTCAAAGTCTTACGTTTACCCTTTGAATATTCAACGTCAAAATAGATACATTCTCACCATAAATAATAAATGGGTTCTAACTACGAGTACCCGTAACCCAAATGCATAAGTTTCAAGTTTGAAGAGTTATTACAATAACCAAGTAGTCAAAAGATTAACAATTAGAAGTTACAAAATCATCTTTCAAAAATATAAAACAAAGATGGGAAAATAACTTCATGCTCGATGAACTCTAATGCTATGCATCCATATTTCATGCATCCATCTCATGCTCCATGTCGAGTAGGGCTGCACAAAAAAACTAGTGAACCGTGAATCCGGTTCGGACCGAACCGATCCGTGTGTTTTGGATTTTAACCGTAGATTAATGGTCCGGACACGGATTGAAAAAATAGTAAACCATGACTCGCGGTCCGGACACGGATTTTAATTTCGAAACCGTGGATTAACCGATCCGGACTGTGAGATTTTTATTATATATAATTTTTTTAAATATATATATATATAGGGTAAACTTCTAGTCCGGACTTTTAATTTCCGGACTTTTTATACAAATTTTTTTTTGACGATCCGATCCGTCCAATGTGTTCAGAAGGTGTTTTCAAGTGCACTAGCGGAAATTTTTTTTAAAATAACACTGGGAAGGGCTTGATCCAAGCAGTTTTCGCAAAAATATATAAATACAGTTTTTGCGAAAACTGCTTGGATCAAGCCCTTCCCGGTATTTTTTTTTTGAAGATTTCTCGCGTAGACCCTAGAAAACACCTTCTGAACACATTGGACGGATCGGATTTTCCAAAAAAAAATTGCAACACAAAAAAACCCCATTTTTTCCTTAAATCCGGGAGTGTGGACTAGAAAATCCACCTATATATATATATATACACATACATAATTTTACACAAACTTCTACTACACAGACTAGGGGTAAACTGTGATCCCTTTCAAAACTTGGATGTGTATTTTTATTGATGACCCATTAGTGTGAGATTCCAACGAAGACATCTTCTCTAATTAGCTACGGGAGCTCTTTACTTTGATTTCCTATTTTTTCAAGTTGATGTGTTAGTTTCAAAATATGAATTAGCTGTAACGAACTACTGTGTTTGTGAACTTGTGGTGTCCTCAGTATTTATAGAATTTGAATAATGTACTTTGGGATGCTTCTTGATTTATTTTTATGCCAGATTACAACTACCATAATAATAATGTCTTAGATAACATGTAATCCATGGATAAAACCGGAACCGATCCGTGACTCGCGGATTGGATTGGAACCGAACCGTGAGACTTTTGGTCTGGACACGGATTGTATTTTCTAAAAACCGTGACTCGCGGATTAGGATTGGATTCATGCCAATCCGATCCGATCCGATCCGAACCGTGTACACCCCTAATGTCGAGTACCTGAAAATTGATAGGTTGAGTTCACTAGCCCAGTAGGAAAACTATTCTACCAACGCTAGGTGTATAAACATGATACATGCATAATGAGTGGGTATGATGGTGGACACAACCAATGTATAAGGCTAGGATGAATAAAAGGTTTTAACTTAACTACGAAGTACCCGAAATGTGTTCACGTGTCTAGAATGTGTTCAAGTGTCCCAAATTAAGTTTAAGTATACAACCAAAGTTCAAGTAATTGCCAAATCTTCATATCCGTACATAAAAATCCAATTTTCGCCAAATATTTCAAATTCAACTCAAATATGTCATTTCCAACATTTTATAAGAAAAACATTCATCAATTTCATAGGAAGTATCCCTCTGCCGGATTTCGCGGTCTCCGTGCACCCATGACTAGGGACACCAAACGGGTGATCCCTAGAGTTCACATTTATCCATAAAAATATTTTCGATTTAAAACTCATCTCAAAACTTTACATTTTGTCCCAAAATTATCATTTGCATCGAAAAGTCAAACCAACTCTTTACATTATCCAAATGATGCCAAAATAAGGTTAGAGGGATGTACGATGTGTCCAATATTTAAGGGAATGATCAAAGATGAAAATATGATATTTTAGCATTTTCCAACCAGTTGGAGGTTTTTGCCCAACTAGTTGTACCAAAACAGAGACGAACACAAGTTTTTCAGAAAAGCCCAACTGGTTGGTGGTTTTTGCCCAACTGGTTGGGCAGAGACAGATTCGTGTGAAAATTTTAGAAGTGCCCAACCGGTTGGTGGTTTTTGCCCAACTGGTTGGGCAGAGACAGATTCATGTGAAAATTTTATAAGTGCCCAACCGGTTGAAAGTTTTTGCACGACCGGTTGGGGAAACCCAGAATTTCTGCGGTGTAGACACCCCGATTTTGAACCTAGTATACACTCGGGCATTCCCAATGATGAGAACGAACCAATCATAACTGCCCGAAACTTGTGAAGATAGCTTGAATGTGATCAAAATCAACCAAACACCTCCAAATAACCCAAGAAAAACCAAGCATTGTTGAACCAGGTTAAGCCAAACAGATGCAAACCAAGCACGCTGAAAGCCAAGCCTTAGACCTTGAAGCTCGATCTAGGAGAGCACCTTGGCCTCAAGCCCACGGCTTTGAGCCAACTCAATCCGGGCGAGGAATCCAGCAGTATCTCATCATGAGATTTCATGCAGAGTGGAGCGTCTAACAACCTCTATACACGTATAATACCCTCAACTACACCTAAAACTACACCTAAGCTACACCTAAACTACAAACCCACTTCCTCTCTCTCTACTGCCTTTCCTCCACCCACTTTATATATACCCTCCACTACCCCTTATTGAGGGGTTCACTAGTTCAATTCCATAGCCTTCCCCAACTTCGTCCAATCTCTCTCTCTCTCTACAAACCCATCTTCCTCCCACAGAAAACCATCTGGAAAACACCTGTAAACACCAAAATTCAACCTGTGTTCCACAATCAACCTCATACTCTACACAATCCAGTCTATAAATTGACCAAAGTCTCAACAATCCTTCATTTCCAAATCCACAATCCAGTTCAAGCTTTCAATCAAGGGTAAAAAGGTAGTTAAAACAAGTTATTTTTGCTGTTTTGGTTCATCTGAGGGTAACCAGTGAATCCAATCAAGTTCTTTATACTTGAATTGAACTCACAAAGGTTTAAAAGTTGTTTTAAAACACTGTCAAAATTTGCGCTTGTATCGAGGGTTGGCCTTTCTCAACCCTCGAGCCTTGGCGCAATCTCAATCTGAAACGATTTCTATTTTACTGAACTTTGAGCTATATCTGGGATTTTGATCATCATTTAACAGTTAATTTATGCTCACATAATCTTTAAATAGTATCTTTTTACTTTAAAATCTCTTGCATGAGCTCAAATTAACTATCTTATGACAATCAAGTTCTAAAATCTTTAAAAAATCTCATGTTCAAGTATAGAACAGTGGCTGTGATACTTATTGAATTTTTATATCATGCATTTGTAGTCCTGAGAATCATCCAGAGTCCTTCTTTCTTAATGAAAATCAGAAAATCACTTGATGGCTCTAGCGCTCAAAGCCAACCAATTGAGCGCTCAAGCTATTCTTGAGCAGTTTACGGATTCTTGGTTGTCTCAATGATGGATCATGATTTATTTAAGTTCAGAAATGTGAGGGGCTTTATTACTCTGAATATAATCTGGATTCCTTTCTCTTAAATGTTTTCCTTGTTAAAACGAAGTGATTTTCTTCTTTTTTCATTATTTATAAGATCAATCTGATTATTTTCATCTGAATTTCTATGAAAAACACTCTTTTAACGTTTGATCTTATAGATAGTGATTAAAGAAGTGATGGATGGGTCAAAAATCACAGTATCCATAAATGAGTTTGAGCGCTCAATCTATTGTCTTTGAGCGCTCAAACTGATTCTGAGAGATTGAGCGCTCAAACCACAGCCATTGAGCGCTCAATTCTTGTGTTATAATCCAGATTATTAGCCAGTTTAATAAGTCTCATATTCATGATTTCTGGAGTTGTGATACAATTTCTGTTCTGATTAATTTCTGTAAATATCTGTTGTAATTTTTCTTTATTATTATTTTTTTATTTATGTAAATCATGTGCATAAGCATCCATATTAAATTTGCATTATTCATTATGTTTTATTGTTTACATGATTCCCATCCCTAATTCCCATTTTGTGATTAAATCAAATTTTGAACATTTTCAAAATCCCATGAAATATTGAGTAGAGACCGGTTCATGGACCGGGCAAGAGGGGTGCCGTAAAACCCTTCCCCTCTTGTAACCAAACCCCCGAATCCGAGAAATTTCTGGTTTCGTAGTGATCAGTAAAATCTTTTTCAAATGGGCAAATGAGTCATATTTTATTGGTTTCTCGGGTTCGGACCTCAAATCCGGGTGGCGACTCTAACAAATCACAATCTTTTTCGTGCGCGATGCAGCACAATCTCCGTGGGCCGTCCACATGCGGGTTTCTCTCAAAACATGAAGTTTCAACCCAATTGCATATATGAAGTTTTAGACAAAAAATGTATATGTGAAGCAACTAATGGACATCAAGTGAGGGTAAATGAACAATCAATTGCATCAAACAAGTACTCAAATCACAGATCACAAAATCAAGCTTAAACAAACCCATTTGAGAGCAAATGATGAATTTGATGAATTTGAGCAACAAGAACAAGATATATGTCATGCATCACATAGATACAACTAGAGGGAGTAGAATTTGTCTTCCTACCTTAAGATTTGAGCTTGAATTGAGTGAGAAAGTGAAAGCCCTAGCCTCCAATGAGCTCCAACCTGAAATATGAGTTTTAGGTGCGAAATGAACGCAATACGAGCTTCAATACGCGTAGAGGAGGTAATTTTAGGTGGGGTTTTTGAAGGGAACCTGAAGGCTAGATGAATTTTGGAGCTTTGAGGTGTAACAATGGAGGAAAGTTGAGAGAGGGAGAGAGAGAAAGAGGGCAGCTGTGGAAGATGGATAAAATGAGTGATTTTATTCATATTTTTGTACACACACATGTGTATATACTCCTCTCACTTAACACTTACACCTCTCAAGCTTCAAACATGTTTTAAAAAGACTCAAATGCAATCTAATGCTCCCACTTTGACCCATTTAACTAAGTTTTCATTTCCTCACGTTTACCCACCATTATTCCAGGAAAATTATGTAAAAAATACGGGTCCTTACAATGCTAGTTTACGGTTGGTTCAGTGGAGGAATAGGTGGGGATTGGAGCAAGCACTGCAATAGAGAGCCTTAAAAAATTTGTTAAGGCAGTAATAGAAGTTTTCTCTGAATAATACTTGAGGTCACCAAAAATTGTTGCTGACATTGCATTTGTTAAGGCAGTAATAGAAGTTTCCTCTGAATAATGCTTGAGGTCACCAAAAATTGTTGCGGACATTGCATTTGTTAAGGCAGTAATAGAAATTTTCTCTGAATAATACTTGAGGTCACCAAAATGATGCTGACATTGCTCAATTCGTAGTGGTTGGTGAAATACGTGGATTTCCAAGTATGTTAGGGAGCCTTGAGCCTTGATTATACTACATTGGAAATGGAAAAAATTGCCCGTTTGCATGGCAAGGCATGTATACTAGTCATGTTCACGAATGAACAATTATTTCAAAAGTTGTGTCATCATGTGATCTGTGGATATGGCATGCTTTTTTTCGGGTTGGCTAAGTCTCATAATGATATCAATTTGCTAGAAAGATCTTCATTATTTAATGACCTCTCTCAAGGACGTGCTCCAGTCAATCACACCATTAATTGTAATTAATATCCCATGGGATATTATTTGGCTAATGGTATTGTCACGCCCTCAAATTTAATAAAACAAATACAAATAAAATCCATGTAAGATAAGTCAAAGTACGCGAGTTTCTACTCCAGGTACCCATACCCATGCATAAGTATTCAAGAGTTAAGAGTTATTACACAAACCAAGTTTTGTCAAAAATTGAAGAAAATAGAAGTTACAAGATCATCTCCCAAAAATACGTAAGCTATAGAGGGGATAGAATAACTCCATGTCAAATATGTTTCATGATATGCATCCACACGACAAGCATTCCAGTCACGTGCCTTGCTGATTACCTAAACATGATAGGTTGAGCTCACTAGCCTAGTAGGAATCTTATCTACTAATGCTAATGGTATAGATAATGAAATGTGCATGCATAATTAATGTTTATGAATGAAAGTCAAGAGAATGCTATTTATGACTAGACCAATTACCGAGTGTCCAAGAAATACCTAAGTGTCCAATCATGTACCCAAAAGTCCCAAAATAAACAAAGTATCCAGCATCTCCTTCCTAACCGTATTCAAAGGTATCGTGTGTCCAATTTTCTCAAAAAAATATCTCATATTTCACAAAGAACCTCATTTTCAAACATTTCACAAAAATAACTCTTTGTCTTTAATAGGGAATTAATCCCCCTGCCGAATTTCGTGGGCTCCGAACACCCCTGCCGGATTTCGTGGGCTCCAAACACCCATGGCCAGGGACGCACCGAGAGGTGGCCCTAGTATTAGATCTCCAATTTAAGAAAAATCTTACTTTTAACCCTCATGCGTCCATGATATCCATACAACCCATTTTGATCAAACAAAATGTTTATACAAGTTTCCGTATGTTAAAGTTGTCAAGCGTAAGTTGGAAAATCAAGGAAAATAACCAATCATTCTAAGGTAGGCTAGGAAGGGGTATTTCGGTCATTAAGGAAGTGTACGATGATAATATACCAAGTATAGAACCCAACAAGTCAACCGGAAGGTCAAGGGAGCAAGACAAATAAAAATCCTTTTTTTTTTTCAAGTTTGAATCGGTAGAGCACTTTTGTGTCTACCGGTTGAACGAAACCAATGAGTTTTTTCAACCGGTAGAGCACTTTTTGCTCTACCGGTTGAAAGTACAATTTTTCTGCGCGAGAAATGCCTGAACAATAGCTTTACCCGAATGGAAGGGGGTCCAACCCAAGTCAAATTAGGGGTTTCAAACACCAACTGAACATGAAATAAGAGTATACCAACTACCAATTTGTAGGTCTAACAACCAATTAAGAGGAAGCCAAACTCAATCAAACAAAACCCATTTCAATGGAGGTTTTCAAAGGTGATTGGAGAAGAATGGATGAACAAAGCCAAGAATCATGCAACACATCAACAATATACCATTAGAAGGAGTAAAAATCATATCCCTGCCTCAAAGAATGAGCTTGATATAGGTAGAAAATGGAAAACCCTTGATCTTGAAGCTTCTCAACCGAAAATGCTAGTTTCAAGCGAAACCACGGAGTCCCAGACTCCAAATCATGCGTAGAAGATGAATCTTTGGTTGGATGTTGAAGTAGTTGAGTGTAGAGGGTGGATTTTGGGAAGGGTTTTGAAGAAACTTTGAGAGGAGGAGAAGAGGAGAGAGAGACGTGAGTTTGGAGAAGAGAGAGTAGTGTGTTTTTAGCAAAAAAAATCTAATCCAAATGCGTTTATACACACTCTCACACTATCACTTACACCCTTCTTGTTTCTAATGTGTTTCACAAACACCCAAATGCAATTACTAACCTCACATTGACCCCATATAGCACTATTTTCATTTCCTCACACTTCCCCAATATTATTTCCGGAAAATTATTTAAAAACATGAGTCCTTACATGTATAAATTCAAATTGGGAAACCTTTGTGAAAACAATTCCATCTCCACAAGGATAGAAGAACAAAAAATTTTCCCAACACCAAGAATCCGCAAGGAAGGATGTAGAACGTGTATTTGGAGTGCTTAAAGCATGATTTGCAATTGTGCGAGGACCGGGGCGATTTTGGGGTCATCAAACACTTAAGACTGCTAAACACTTAAGAATAAGAATACGATGACAACTTGCATAATACTACACACCATAATCATTAAGGATGAACGAGATTATAATGGAGCGCTCGATCTCAACTATGATTCATTGGACCATACTCCTCCTATACAGGTATCCCCACGACAGAAGTATTGAACTTATGGAATTTATCCGACGTCATTATTGCATAAGATATGGGGGAACTCATAGAGCACCAATGTCAAATGCATGGCAAATCATAGGAACTTGTAGTTAGAGTTCTTATTTGAATGCCTATGTACTGCTTGTGTCGTTGATTTTAAGTATGATGCAACTTGTTAGTTAGATTTCTCATTTGTATGCATATTTAGTGGCTGTATAAACCAAATACACAAATAACATACTATTTCAAATTCAAGTTATACACATGGCAATCAAAAACTGATGAGAGTGTGGACCACTTATCATATAATGGGGTTTTTTTTTCTTTCTCCCAAAATTGCAGCAAGCAAAATTCATATACAATCTTTAGTAAGATGGGAACACATAGCTTAATACAACTTGATGAAAACAAGTATTCCAATAGGAGCTTCAATCATAACCAGCAGGCCATGAATATAGCAGGCTAGCATCCAAATATCCAAAATTGAAGCACCTGTTCATGTACATTTTTTTGAATGAAGTTTCATATGAGTTATTCGCTTTTTCTTCGCATCCATAATGTAGTCGTAGCACATGATTCTTTTTTTTTTTTTATCCAGAAAATAAATTCTGCAAGTAAGCTTGTTTATCATCTCTTCAAAAAATGACAATCGTATTCAGAATGCTAGCTTATGGTTGAGTCAGTGGAGGAATACGTGAGGATCGGAGAAAGCACTGCCATAAAGAGCCTTAAAAAATTTGTTAAGGCAATAATCGAAGTTTTCTCTGAACAATACTTGAGGTCACTATATTTGCTCAATTCCTAGCGGTAGGCGAAATACGTGGAATTCCAGGTACGTTAAGGAGCATTGATTGTATACATTGGAAATGGAAAAAAATGTTTGGTTGCATGGCAAGGTATGTATACTGGTCATGTTCATGAATAAACAATTATTTTAGAAGTTGTGCCATCATGTGATCTCTAGATATGGCATTTTTTTCCCCGGGTTGGCTAGTTCTCATAATGATATTAATTAATGTGCTAGAAAGATCTTCATTATTTAATTTGAGCAAAAAAAGATTTTCATTACTTAATGACCACTCTCAAGGACGTCTCCAATCAATCACACCATTAATGGAAATGAATATCCCATGGGATATTATTTGGCTAATGGTGTAAATTCATATTGGGCAACCTTTGTGAAAACAATTCCATCTCCACAAGAAAATAAGAAGAAATTTTTTGCTCAACACCAAGAATCCGCAAGGAAGGATGTAGAACGCGATTTGCAATTGTACGAGGACCGCATAATTTTGGGGTCGTCAAACACTTAAAGAATACTATGATAGCGTGCATAATACTACACACCATAATCATTAAAGATGAATGAGATTATAATGGAGCACTGATCTTAAAGAATACTATGATAGCTTCCTGCAACTTATTTATTGCATTTTCGCCCCTTTACTCTTCTATTATTGCTATTAAGTCCTTTCATTTAATTTTATTCCCGTTATGGTTTTGTTTAATCTCGTTATTTGCTTGTTTAATTATTAGAGTTTTCAATAAAATGTTTTTCAAAATCCCACAAAAATTTAGTAGAGACTGGGAATCTCCTGGGCGAGCGGGATGCTTTTCAATAAAACCTTCCCCATTCGTAACCTGGCTTCCGAATCCAAAGAATCTTTTTGTAGATAAAACCTTTTCCAAAGCGGCAAAAGAGTCATCAATTATTTTCAACGGTTTCTCAGGTACCAAAGTCGCTTTCTAAGTAAATCCCAGGTGGCAACTCACTTTCCATCAACTTTCTATTTTTAAACTGAAGAGCCACGTGGATCCGACCATCCACACTTACCCCCAAAGGCAGTTGTGATTCAAGGCTTGAAAAAACAAGTTCATGACTGCAAAAAAAGTTTAAGCTTCACTGTGGGCACCCATGACCTCCACGAGAAACCTTGAAATTACTAAACGTCTAGAACATCGCACGCATTAGAGTCGCCACTTGATTTTAACGTTAACCAAGCAACTGAATTCAACATACAAAATTCGAGACTACCAGTCCATTGTAACCAGAGTGATCTTGGTTCGGGAGCTAAGTTACAGGATGGGAAAGTTTTATTTGAAAAATGCACCCATCCCGCCTAAACAAAAGGATTAGTCTCTACTTATTATTTATGGGATTTAAAAAATGGTTTTTAAGATGATTTTAACAAGTACGGGAGGGGGAACAAGGAAATATATTTTAGCCAATGCATGAGGCTAGTATAAAGAAAAGAATAATTACCAAAAATGATAAAACAAGCGAAGACTATACTTCTTTTGATCAATGTCTGGATGCTCCCCTCAAAATCACAAATTCAGAGAGAGTAAACTCCATTTGCCGCGAAAAGCAATTTACTTAACTAATGCTTCAAAAAACCAAAAGACAAGACTTTGGGTAATTTTGGAAGATAGGCTTAAGACTAATAGTTTTGAAATTTTCGTAGCTGCTTTTCAAAAAGAGATTTTGGTTTAGGGAAAGGGGTTTGCAAGAGCAAAACAATGGAAACAAGGAATTTTCTATCAAGGATTTCTTGGAAATTCTTGTTGTGTCTTGAAATCAAGGTTATCAATCCCCAATCCGTACCGGTCGGTACGTACTGGATTTCCATATAAACGGTATATCTCACCTCTAATTCCGTCCCAGCCTTAATACCGGCCGTTACCAGATGGTTCTGGTCAATCCAGAAAATACCGGCCGAAATGGCGGAAAGCTTGATTTCGTCCAAAATTTTGCAATGGCGTCACTAAGGTTTTAACGCAAGACATGGAGTCGAAGACGAAGAGAAGGGCGGTGCAGCCAGCTTCTGTCGACATCTCTGCCGTCGCCGGTGGCCGATTTGATGTATGTTGCCTTCGCCGTCGTTGTCCCTTAACCAGCCCAAACCATCTGGATTTATCTGGGTTTCAAGTTTCAACAGAGGAGAAGATACAAAAATTAATTTTAGATCGGAGAGAGAGAGAGAGAGAGAGGGAGAGAGAGAGAGAGAGAGAGAGAGAGAGAGAGGGGGGAGCGGGTAGAAGACAAAAAAAGATATGCTTCTCTTTTTGTGGAGGGTCCAGCTGTTTCCCACTTCCCCTAATTTACTCCTTTTTTTAAAAAATGGTCATATATGGGCACAAAGCGAACGAACAACCAAGTCTTTGTTATGTTGCATTGAGACTCTTACTTTGTTAGTGGTCGCAAAAATTAATTTTAGGAGATTGATTTTTATACTTAAAATTAATATTTATAATTTTTGTCTTCTAATGAAATTTTAAATCTAGTGGAATTTTATGGGTAAAAATTTTGCAATTTTGCAAACTATGTATATATAAGTAGTACCGTTAAATCCGAAATGGTACCAGTACTGACCCGGTACCGGTACCATATCGTACCAGCAGAAAAATTGGTACCTTTGCCGGTATGGGATTCATGACCTTGCTTGAAATAGTGAGTTTAGGTACCTTTATAGGCCTAGAGGAAGCTTCCACACTTCAATTCCAACTAGAAATTGGATGGGGGTGATTAAAATGAGCATGGGCAGCCATAACCGAAGTGCAGCATCTGTCTAGAATCTGGGAAACTCAACCTTGCATCCGCAAGGTTTTAGTATTGTGTCTGCAATGTTTAACCTTGCGTCCGCAAGGTCAAAAGGCGCGGTGTGGAGACCCATACTCTTGCATATGTGTGTAGGTGGTTACATCCATAGGATGATCTTTTGGTCCAGAAATTAGGCTTTTATTGGGCTTACTTGTTGGGATTTATGGTTTGGCCAAACAAATGGGTTATGGGTGGGTTTATTGGACTTAATAAAGGTTGACTGAGCTTTTTCATGTATTGGTGGATTTTTGGAACGGTAAATCCAAATTAATCGAATCATTAGTTAAATAAAATAAATCCCACAACATCAGCAGTAATTTTTCATCATTGGGGACGCATCTGGACTCTTGCTTAGGATTCACGAATAATTAAATTGGGGTGTCTACATTCACCCATTCCATAAACTAATGAATCTTTCTTTTCTTTTCAAGAATTTCCCTTTTCCCATATTGATAAAATTCTTTTTGCTCCTCTAGTAAGCAACTCAAATACATCATAATTACTCTTTCTTCCTCTTTGAATTTTTCCATTTTCCAATATGTCGCTTAATCTGAATCGTCTCTCATTCATGCACATATGTTTTATCAAGCATCTTCATTTTTTTGTCAATCAACTTGTTTTTGCAATCGTTTCTCTCATCCAATGCTCCAAAATTTGAGCTGAATTTGTGAACACTTTCTTTCTTTCTCTTTTTCATCTTGGCATTTTTGCATGATGGTTGCCAAGTCCACTATAGTATCAAGCACAATGTTATGGTCCCCTAGATTTATCACATTTGGAGTGGGAGGACAAGATGGTACCCCTTTTCTCAGTCTTTTCAATTGCTTTTTTCTTCTCACACTCTAAGAACCACTTTGGTTGTGAACGAGGGTTGAAAATGACATAGATAATTGAATTGAGGTTGAAAAGGTATGGAAAAATGAGGTGGAGAGACAAAGTTAGTTAAATTGGGAATTGTTTGATTTCTAAAGTAGAAACAACCATTAGAGAGGCAGTTTTATAATTTGGCCCCAAAATACTTTTTAATGTCAAATTATAGAAATGACTATACTCACTTTTGAAACTTGCATTGGACTTGCTCTTACTGCCCATTGGGCGTCAAAAGACAAGGACCAAAGTACTCTTTTCCTTCAATCTCAAACCGGTTTGTCGCGTATGGTCTTCAAACCCGAGTGGCGACTCCAAAAATCCAAAAATCCAAATCAAAAACCATTTTCGAAACCCGAAATCATTTTGATAATCTTGGAATTTTCTGGGGTGTCCACATTTATATAGAATTTTTTTTTTTTACGGAATTGAAATTACTTGTATTCCTATAGTGGACATTTTAAAAAGGATGGAGGGAGTACATTTTTTTCCCTGGTTACTCAAAATTGACCAAGGTGTATTTTGGGCTACATATTCCTTTTGAATTGTTTTTTTATTTTTATTTAAAAATTAATTTTACTAATTTTGTGATAGCCACTTGGCTTATTTTTTTAGTCTTTATTCAAAATTTTCTCTCATTTGCTAGTTTTGCGTCAAACTTTTGTGAATTATTGATCTTCTTGATGAGTGAAATTTGAAAAGTTTTGTGATGCAAACTTAAATATTTTTTAATAAGAACAAAAAGGCCAACGTGAAAAAGTAAAAAATCGTGGAAGGGAAGGTAGCCAACACAACTAATGACCAATGGCAGAGCATAGAAGTGGAGGGGAGGTGGCACATGTTAGCCCCCATTCTACTCGTTCCATTTTTTTAAAGTTTTCAACAAAGGAAATAGAGCCTAACCGGCTTATGTGACACCTCTGGTTCCAAGGAAATTAGATCTTTTGTGAATAAAGCTCTTGCACAAACCCACTTTGATCTCGCTCAGTAATGTCAGACGATGATTGGAGGATGACAACTTTGACATGTGGTGCGACTTTGACGTGCTTCAATTCCAAATTGTAACATATGAAAAACGACATTGATTAAAATGATACAAATTATAAAAATATAAATCGTAAATTGGGCAGTCATTCGGACTCATCCACCTCTCGAACTATGTATGAAAATACTTTCTTTCTTTTTTAAAAAAAATTTGCATGTATTTTAGGATGGAACACTTATTTAGGGATAGAGCGAGTATTACTATGTACAAATATTGAAAAAATTGCAATTTAGAAAATGGTGGGTTTGAATCATGAAAAATTAAGAAATTGTTTTGCATTTGAATATCATAAGAGAGTTGGAGCAAGCTTTTATTGTTTTTTCACAAAAAAAAGCCCATGCAAAACCTAAGTTATATGACTTCACATTCATTTTTTTTTTCATTTTTTCTTGCATAATATGTAATCAGGTTTTTCTTGAATGGTGTCCCTCCAGCGTCTAAATCTTAATTCCACCACTGCCGATGAGTATTGCAGAGTGCAGAAAGAGTGGAGAGGATTAGGAGAGAGAATGCTTAACCTTTTGCGTTTATAAAATGCTTAACCTTTTGCGTTTATTGTTACTATAGGAGTATTTTATTTACTGTTAGATTGTAGTGTGTGGTTAGTTTGGTCATTTTAGATTGAGGCTTTCACGTTTCAAAAAAGGCGATTTGTATGAAAATTCGGGGCACAATAGTGTCAGACCAAAAACCATTTAAAACTCGTCTCCAAATAGACCAACGCCACACCCATTTGCCTACCCATTTTGAGTTTTACCCTCCTTTTTTTCTTTACCCAAATAAGGGGAAATTCAAATCCATATCTATTTTTCTAACACCTCTTTTCACTTTCTTCATATTTACAAATGTGTCACTTTGACTTAAAGTTTAGAAAGAAAACCTAAAAATATACTCACTCCATCCCTTTTTAAGTGATCCACTTGGAAAACGTGTATTTTTGTGGACGTTTAAAAATGTGCTTTCGTATAACATTTAAAATTTTTTTTGCACCAAATTAAAGTACTCAATGAGCAATTATTCCCATATGGATCAATTAAAGTCATAGAGAGAAAAGTATGTTTTTAGGGGTTCAAAATTGCGCTTATTCCCATATGGATCATTTAAAAAGGGATGGAGGGAGTAAATATAAAATGGGTTGGGTTTGTTCTCCTTATTAGTGGGTGGGTTGGGTTTCTTTGTGGGGTCGAATTAAAATTTCCACCCCTGATTGTCAACAAAAGTAAGAGAGAGCAATGACAATTCAAAAACTTCAAGGGAGGTTCTTGCATTTGTCAAAAACCCCAAGGGTGCTCATTGAAATTTACGGTAAAATATGGAGTATAATCTTATCATTCTTTTGGTGGTTCAAATTCAAATTTGGATAACCAAATGGGACTAACTCAACTAGCCTAGATTCTTACATGTCGCTAAAAGGTCAAGAGTTCGAATCTCCCCCACGTGCGCTTTGTTTTGTTCCTATTGTATTTGTTGTATTATTTCTCCCATTAAAGGGGTTATTAGTTTTGTTGGACTTACATGATTGCATACTTTGTTTTCAATTTATTGGATATTTATCCTCTTAATGTGACTTTAATTAACTCAAATTTGAAGTGATTGTGGACTTTAATCGTGTTCATGTATTTTTAAATGGCCATACTCAAATTCATGGACTTGGCCCGTAGATAGCCCAAATGTAAATACTAAAATGGAAAGGAAAATATTACGGTCTGCTTAATAGACGGACAATAAAATTGTTTTTTAACTAATAAAAGTGCAGTTTTACCAGTTAAAAAGATCTTTTTTTTATCAGTAGAAAGCAATTTTATTATCTGCCCATGAACATACCATAGACTATAACAAAAATAACCCGAGATTAAGACAACTCTGTTGAAGAATGAAATCATCTGGCAAAATCTCTGGTGAAAAAGGGGAAGAAAAAAATGACGTGTAAAACAATTGATGAGGTGGATTTAGTTGGCCCAATAGACTCACGAAGTTAGCGCGGGAAGGCGTGTGCCGGAACGTGCAAGCAGGCGGAGGAAGCAAGCAGGCGTGCACAGCTTTCATCGTTCTTTTAAGGCTTCAACCCTCTCTCTCTCTCTCCCCCTCACCGTTCCTCTCTCTGTTTGCGGCCAAATTGTACCAAGAAACCATTTACTTTTCCCTCTCTCTCTCCCGCCGCCTCTCTCTGATCATTCCGATCAATTGGGGGGTTCGGAAGCAATTTATTGGTTTTTTTTTTGTAACTAAATTGATTGAAGATGGCATCCTTGAGGGCGCGGGTGAGTTGGGCTCCAAATGGGTATCTGAGATATCAATCTTTTCCTAAACAACCGATCTTCTGCAAGCCACAGCAAGAGATTATTAAGTCGTCCCGACGCCGATTGAGCGTTGCCGCTGCTAAACTGGCCTGCCGCGGTGGGTCGACCAACACAACATCTAACAATAATTCGTCGGCCGGTTTTATCGACCTACCCACGATGAAGAAAAAGACAGACTCTGTTGAAGACGATCAGTACTCTAACAAATTAGATCAATGGATGACAGATTCCGTTGTAGAGGTCAGTTTACATACAAATTCGATTTATGAATATAAATTGGTCTATTTCTTTCATTCGTATTTTTGTTGGCCTAAATGGTAAGATATGGAATTTGATTTTCAATTTTTTTTTCCTTGATAGGAGTAGTGAATTTTGTGTTGTTCTTTTGATCAATGGAAAAAAAAATTGGAACTCAAATAGTTGAGGTTGAAGTCCATTAGAATTGGAGAATAAATTATATCCCCAATATGGGGAAAAGTGGGCTTTTCCATCGCCCCATATATGGGCTCGACCGTGAATTTATTGTAATCTAAACTGTTTATTTTTTAGAGCCCGCAGAATAGTATGCTCATTCAAAATTTTAGAATTTAATCGGGGATCGATAGGTATATCAAAATTTGAGCTTTAGTTCGTAAATGCACAGTCTTCTTCTGTCAGTAGTTTTTAAGTTATAGTGTCCATAACCATCCATTTTACAAAACAAAAATGAAATTTCTATATTCCTATCCATCGCCGATCAAGCAACTTAAGGCGCGCGTAGTCGCTACAAGATGAACGGTAAATTCATGGTAGGGCAACACTGGTGATGGAAAAGTCCGCTTTTCCACCGCCAGAATCTATTCTCAATTTTGAATTAAGGTCCACATTCATTTGTCCTCACAACTAAAAGTTCTTTGTAATGTTGGAAAGTGTACTAGACTCTTGTAACTCTATAACGGTTTCACATAAAAAAAAAATCAAGGTTTAGGTCTGGTACCAAAATTAGTCGAGGAGCGCGTAAGCAAGTCTGAAAACCTAGTTATAGCAAAAAAAATCAAGGTTTAGGCGCAGTAGATCACTTTGAATCTATTGCTCGATTTATACGAAAGCTTAGCAGTGCTATAGAACCAAATAGTAATTGTCATTTCCTTCGTTTAAACATGAATTACAGCTGAGATATTCGAATCATTTTATTTTAGTGGGAACGAATTTAGCTTTATTTAGTTTGAATAGCATTATTCCAAGAACTTATGCACTAAAGTTTCTTTGAATAGCATTATTCCAAGAACTTATGCACTAAAGTTTCTTTGAATAGCATTATTTCCAAGAACTTCTGTGTTTTCTGAGTCACATTATAATTCTTGCTGATTCCTTTTCCGGGCCATGTTTTGCAGATTGTGAGAAACATTGGCGAGGCACCTCTCCTGTTACTCATTTATTCTGGTAACGAAAGGCATGACTGTTCATCGAACGCATCTGCTAAATTGGTCATTGAGAAAGCTGTTGCCGATAATTGGCCTATCATTCAGGGAGGATGGAAGGGGGGCAGTCCTATCCCGAACGGTGTTATTTTGGTGGAAGAACTCGAAAGCAAAGAAGTTGTCAACGCCGGTGAAGACGAGAACCGGAGTGATAGATGCACCAGCAGCAAATTGCACCACTCATGTAAAACATGGGGCGTACTCGTTCAAGCTAAAGGGCTTAATCGCACTGCTTGTTACATCTTAAAGACTTGTCGAGTTCAGACCTTGTTTGGGTTTTGCACCCACTTTTGTTTAGATAGAGTTAGCTGCTTTGTAGAGAGTGCAGAAACTCAGTTGAAGAAAATGTGGTTGGTGAGATGATGGATATGTTGGAGGTTCAACAAAATAAGTCAATTATAAAATGTCTTTATTCAAAAATAAAATAAAATTGTGTTTGTTAGTTTTGCATTAAACTTTTGTGACTTATTGGTTGTTCTTGAGAGGAATTGGAAAAGTAAAAACTAATGACCAAAACCCAATGATTTTAGGAAAGAATCAGCTTTTAGCACTTTTAGATGGTTTTAGTGTGTTTAAAGTTGGTGCTTCCCAAAAAAATTTACTCTTTTCCGATTCCTCAAGACAAATCATTAAGTTACAAAAGTTTTACACAAAAACTAATAGAAACAATTTTTTTTCAATAAAGATAAATGATTAACCACTTTGCAGAAGTGTAAATAAAACATTGAATGTAATATATGTAAAAAATTATTTCTTCAAGAACTATTGAGATTGATCTTCTGAACCGATCACATTTTCATTACTTTTTTTCTCTTTCGTTTCTCTTATTTCTTTATGCTCACAAAGTGTACATATTGATCATTGTAATTTTTTTTAAAATTTTTTTGAAACCAATCAAGATATTCTCATTCAAAGCCCGAAAGTAAAAGATTACATCACAGGGTACATGAATGAACCAAAACTATTAGCTTTTGACATGAGCATGGCTACAAGCACTACCTGACCGACTCCAGACACACTGCCAAAGGAGACCAACACAACGTGCAGGCATAGAGTCCTGTCACGATCTAATAGTAGAGAATCCCAACGGAAAAATCCAACTCAATCCAAGGCATAAAAGTGTAGATGCAATTTGAAAGCACTCCACGCAGGGAGGTAATAAAGCACCCAAGCGATGCAAACAACCACTAAAACTGGACCTAAAAAACAGAGCAAAACTGAAATATTCCTAAAAGAATAGAACCCTAGCCGTAAAGATGTTGCCAGATGCCGTCGTGCTGGATTAAGCGACTTATTTGACAAAAGGGTCTTAACTAGTCCTATCTTACTTCAAATCTAAACACGAACGGATCCCGAAATAGGGGGGTAGGGGGTGGGCCAGATCCGAGGAGAGGAACATAAGAAGGGAAGAAAAGGGCTGGTTAAGGAGGAGGAATCAGAGGGGGAGATGGAGGAAGGACACGCAACCCCAACCCCCCAGCAAACCTTAAAAGATGGAAGACTTTAGAGAGAAAGCAAAGAGTTTTCTTTTTTAGAGAGAGAATTGGAGTACTGACACTTGGCTTATTGTAATTCAGTACTAAAAAGATTAAGCATTTATTTCTAACCCTATTACAACTACTAGAATGGGTTCAATAACTTCATAAAGAAGGTCACCTGAGGGATTGAAGCTCGTGTATGATAGACTAGGTGGAGGCCGGAGCCTGAAACTAGTTTAGAGGGAATCAAATCCTTTGTACCGAAATTCTCTATACCTCTGCACATGGTGTATTTTAGGCCATTGAATTGTATGAAAATTTTAAAATAAAAAACAAAATTCACGCAGTCTAACGATCTAAATCACCTTTGTACAAAGGTACAAACGAATTCTCAGAGGATCACAAATGAGTTAAAAGTGCAACTTTGATGGAAACATTAGACTTCACTCTACCGAACAAGTTTTACCTTCTTGACTTTTAATGAGTTTGTCAAATGATAAAATCAATCATAAATCTTGGTTAATTTTAGCAAATAATAAAACCATTTGCTAAAACCCAGATTAATTTTGGTTTTAGCAAATGTGTTGATTTTAGCATTTGGCGAACTCACCAAAAATTGAATGATAGACACTTAAAAAAAAAAGACGGAAATAATATTGTTCATGTTTTTTTTTTTTTTTATCAATGCAAGTCATCGTCACATAAAATTCAGATATATCATTGAAAATTCATCGACTCTCTAAACT
This sequence comes from Vaccinium macrocarpon, assembly GCA_022606695.1. Classification (NCBI taxonomy): domain Eukaryota; kingdom Viridiplantae; phylum Streptophyta; class Magnoliopsida; order Ericales; family Ericaceae; genus Vaccinium; species Vaccinium macrocarpon. The sequence goes on from CM040175.1 coordinate 12,150,105, forward strand.
TGAATTAGGTTGGTGGTATGAATAAACTTACATCATAAATCGAAAACAAATAGCTTCTTTTTCTGGGAAAAGCATACAAATAGCTTGTTTTGCTGTCTGTTGTTTTATTAGCAAGTCTGAAATTTGCTCTATGGAACTGGGGGCTCTGCTGAGCGCAATACTCGGCACGTCTACCAAGCATATCTCGACCATCCAAATGTGTTTTGGATGGCTCAAATTTGAGGGGTTAAAATACCCAAAACACCCTTCGGCACTCATCAAATCTGGACAGTCCAAAACACATTTAGACGGCCAAGATGTGCTCAGCAGGCATTGTCCTCCGCAGGGTATCCCAGGGAGTCAAAAAATGCAAACAGCATATACAGTATGAAGCTCGAGACGATGGAATTCACAGGCCTGCAGTTGTTTAATATGGGATTTACCAAACGCAATTAGACAACTAAATGCTTTCAGAGAGCAAGCCAAAAATGCCTCCAGAATCACCCTCAAGATTTGCTTTCAACACCAGTTGGAGAAACATACACATACCCATAAATGTCATTTGTGAAATACACACAAACAGTAAATTTTTAACAAAAACAGCCAACGGAAATATCAACTCCGATTAGCACTCATACTGATAACGAAACACGTGTTTTCAGATAGCCTTTGCACTCACATAATTTATTCTAGTTCTATGTGTCTACCAGTAATGGGAGAGAGACAATCTCCCTAATCAAATAAGATGGAAACTATCTTCACGGTAGAAAAGAAATTAAACAAACAACCGGGCAGGTGGAAAATCTGAGCCCAGATTTGGTAAATCCGAGATTCAAAATAAGCACCATGTTCACTTGTTCCTCCATCAGGTAAAGAGGTTCAAAACGGTCTTTGTTTTGAAGCCGTTGGTGCAGGAAGATCAACGAGTCTCAATGCAGCACCTTCAAATAATTAAAATACCAATAGTTAAAAAGTCTACTTCGACAAACAGCGAATGTTTAAAAAAAATGCAGGAAAAGGCTAAACTTACAATTATTACCTCCAAGTTTACCAAATGACCCTCAAACTTTAGGTTGCATTAAGCTCTCTGAATTTTGTTACTAAGTCAACAAAAAAAGTTCGCACTGCTATAATGTTCTTATGATAAGGCTAATTTTAGGGACTGTGCTAAGAATGAGAGTTTGAAAAAGAAGAAAAGGTGGAGAGAGAAAACAGCAAAAATTTCATGAGAAACATGTTATGCATCGAAGACAAAATAAATAAAATGATTGCAACTCTAACTGGTCGTCGTTTTATATCTACATCTCCACTATAGGTTATATATACTACTATTTTTCGTCATTTAAACCCCAAGTTAACTCAAATGTGAAGCAACTAAAATAAAATAAAGTATCATCATAACTACTAATGGATTGTAGCATGTAAGTTTAGTTTATCATATCATGGAAAGAGTAGCTCTCAAGTCTCAACTATGGCCCGTTTTCGCTCAACCAATGAGGTATGCAAGTCTATATAATAGAAATAGTGACTAAAAGGAGTGAAAGACTAATTAATAGGGGAATCTAAAGGTTAAAAAAATAAAATAGATCGATTATTAAAGGGCGTCAGATGTAATTTTCTACCCGGTTCACATGTCGATGGTTTTTTCAGGCCATGCTTATGTTTACATGAGAGGGGTCTGAACAAGTTCTGTTAAAACTTCCTGTTAGGGTGGATCTCTGAAACGAGAAGACAAAGGACATTTACAGCGAATGGCAAAGCATCAATTTGAAAACCAAATAAGTGGGAGGGATTACTTGATATTCAAACCAAAAATGTATACTAAAAATAATCAAAGAGAGAACAGTAACGATAATGAACGAACTTACATCAAGCAAAGCTGCGGTTTGCTTCTAAACTATCTGCCAATTTGAACTTATAATGCTTGGAATCATCTTGATTCACATTTTCCTCCTTCAAACTCCCATCCAACCCTCCAGATGGTTCATTGACTTCTGAAATCTCAGCCCTTAGCTGATTGTACTTTTTTGAGGAATTCGAGGCCCCTTCCTGCTTTGTTCCTCGGTTCGAAACTAGAATTTCACTTATCGTTTCAAAATTGGGAAGCATTCCCACCATTTCTACCTTCGGATCACCCCGCTCTACCATGAGCTTCACGTATTTCTCCGAGGACTTCAACGCCTCATCAATATCCTGCTTTATCTCTCGTTCCAAAGCCAGAATCTTATTTTTTGTTTCCAAATCTGGACGCTTTCCCGCGTTCTTTACCGCCAGCTCCAACCGCTCCATCTTGTCTGTCAAATCTGGTGAATTGTTGATAGTACGTTCGATTTCATGGTTAATTGCTTTATTGCGTTCCCTGAATTCTGACAAAGGAAGCGGATGATTTATATGCAAACCCAAAGATGCAGCGCGACCACCACCCGTTTCACCCTTCACAGCTTCCTTTAGCTGCAGAAGTTTGTCTTTCAGATCCTGGGTCAAATCTTCCAACGAGGATGCCCCTGAGTCTTCAATTTTCTTTCTCAGTGCCTCAATCTTCTTCTCGGTTTCAGACTCATCTAAAGCATCCTTGAAATCATAACTGATCTCAACCTGGTCAATATCGTTTTTCAGAGCCTCAATCTTCTTGTCAATTTCAGATTGATCTAAAACATCCTCGAATTCCTCATCGACTTCATCATTGATATCAGCCAAGTCTATGACATCCTCATATTCATTATTGACTCCCTCATCCTCGAACTCCTCAAAAAATTCCTCATCGACTTCCTCATCCTCGGATTCCTCAGCGACTCCCGCATCCTCAGATTCCTCAAAAAATTCCTCATCGACTTCCTCATCCTCAGATTCGTCAGCGACTCCCGCATTCTCGGTTTCCACATCCTTAGATTTCACATCAGCTTCTTGTTCTAATTTCCATTCTTTCGACATGTGGTCAGTGGATGACACTGCCCCATTCCCGGCAGCTGGGGATTTTGACATATGGTCAGTGGATAACTCTGTGGCGTCCAAAATCCGCCTTTTAAAGTGGAATCCCTCCTTTGCCTCTCGCTTTTTCATGTTGCGCTTCTTGTGTGGATCTAATGGAACTCCTTCTTGGACCCGACCCATGTTTCGGAATTTTACCTGACGATGTTTTAACAGCTCTCCTGTGTCCATCTTTGTAAGCTCCTATACAACAAAGATGACTGTTAGCATGTTGATCTAAACTTATAATTGTTGCCACGCGTAGAATTTTTAACACACTCACATCCATTGATATAAGGATTGCCTTTTTAATTTGTTGTGAGGTCCAATATGGATCATTATGAGCACCACCAAGTGGCTCCTGCAGGAAGTCCAAAAGTTGCGTTAAGAAAGCACAAAAGAAAAGACAGCTTGAATTATAAGCGAATCGAACCAGCAGACCCTCTAGAAGCCAAAAGGAGCAAAAGAGGAAAAGAAAATGTCGCTAAAGCAAATAGCACAAATCAGACCACGTAATATCCGAAGAACAAACTTCTATAGAAAAGGAAATCATAGAACTGCAAAATTACAAGAAGTCATAACTTCCTGTATCTTTTTACAGGCACATCCTCATAAGTCGTATCTACTACGCCTATCAATATCGTGATCACCCAAATTCATATGCATTTTGTGTTGCTCAGCATCACAAGAAGTGTTTTGTGTTAGAAATATTATAGTGGAGAAGAATTTTACACGTATAATTCCATCTGCAATTTGTAGCTTGCACAGCTCGCGTGCAGTAATCCTAAGCTTCTTAGCAGCCTGCACAGAAGGACAGTTGCATTTTCAATATTCATAGTCTAATCTCTTGGATAAACCAAATAGGGCAATTTTGACACAAACCCGGGGAGCTTCTTTGGCAGTTTTCCACACAATTGCTGCACATGCCTCTGGACTGTACCATAGCAGATGAGATGAAAAAAATGAAAGAGCAGAAAAACAGTAAAGCCCATGGAAAAGTAAAAACAAATGTAGCAAATAATAGAGGAAAGCAATAAATCCATGTCCCCTTGGTGAAAAAGGGATTTATCAGGTAATAAATTCCCATTAGCTGGCCAATGGAAGGAACACAGAGTTGAGAAGAGCAAAATGCCAAAATCTTATCATATTCCGTTAACGACCAAAAAAATGAGTAGCTCCAATAGAAGTTCAAAGAATGTCTGAGAACCCATGATCAATAGGAAACAGGCACAAGTCCAACTACAATGTTGTGCAATTTAAAAGTTGCGACAGAAAACAATGTCAAATTACCTGGCAACATAGAAAACAGCATTTTCAAGCATTATCAATTTATTAGCACATCCAATGGCCAAAGCACCACCTGAACCACCTTCTCCAATAACAATGGAGATAATGGGTACCTTCAGACCGAACATATCCATCAAGTTCTTTGCTATAGCTTCACCCTGCATCCAGGTAAGGCAAGCGCTTTGGTGGGCCAGAATCAATAGAATCGCACAGGATGGAAGATAAAATTACCAACATACTTGGTTTAGTGCCTCAGATTTAAGGTCTGCAAATGCCCCAGGAGTGTCAATAAGAGTAACAATGGGAAACCCATGTTGATCTGCCAAATGCATCATGCGCAGTGCCTTGCGGTAACTGTTGAAAACAATTTATTCAGCTAATGAAGGTTATATTCAGAAGCCCAGGTTATAAACTTGTTTCCTACAAACTCTGTAAATTGTTTCTTTTTTTCCCTTTCTTTTCTTACTTTCTGTTGTCTTTATGGTTGGGGGACGCCCCTGTGCAGTTGTAGCTCTTAAAAAACTTTCCTTGCCCAAAAGAAAAACAGTAAGATACATTCCGGAAATACACCTTTCTACAATACATACCCATGGGGAGTAGGCATCCCAAAATTGCGGTGGATGCTCTCTTTTGTATTTCTACCCTTTTGATGCGCGATGAACATGTAAGTTCTATCATTCATGATTCCAAGACCAGTGACAATGGCAGGATCATCGTAACCATGTCGATCTCCATGAAGCTCCAAAAACTGGACAAAAGTAATGTAAAACAGTATATGTAGAGGTTTTCTTTTACCATTAAGGCTGGAAAGTAATCAGTATTATGGAAATGAGAATACGATAGAATAGAGAGCACCCGAGCACTATACCACGTTGTCCGTAATATTGAAGATATGATCAAGAGAAGTTGGTCTGTGAGGATGCCGAGCTATGTATACTCTTTGGATGGGAGTCAAGTGCGTATATATAGCCTTGAGAGTCTGAAAATATATTTGGGAGACATGAATAGAGTTCATAAAACAAATATTATGGACCACATTATCAAACGAGAATTCAAGATTTGATATCACAAATATATCCCAGCAACAACAATAGCAAGTTCACATGCATATGCAGATACCAGTTGCCAGTAAATATTCAAGTTTTAATTCATTGCCATTCAGAGGCTATTTTTTGACGGGATTTGGGGTGCCTTTACCTAGGCATGTGTATAGATCATGGAAGATATCGAAAAGTTTGGAATACCAAGCCTTAAATCATAATTAAATATGATACAAGTAAAATAAATTACGGAAAACATCAATTTCTATAGTTATGACTGGCTACTAATTCTGTATTTAAAATACTTAATTGGGGCAGGTCATGTTTGTTTTGCTTCCCATTTTGTCAGAATCACGATTCATATGAAGGCAATTACAATAATTTAACAGGTTACTATCACCTCAACCATAGTTACATAGAATGGCAGGGCTAGGATCTTCAAATTCGAAGATCCAAGAGAGTAAAATTTGATAGAGAAAAAAGCACTCTTCGTTGTCATGTATTGTCTATGTTTTCGTATAATAGTTATTTTGCACCTTTTGTGGTAACAAATACACCCCTAGACTACTTGGGGTTCCGAGTTAAGAAATAAAGCAGGTAAAAAGTAACCAAAAAGTAATGTAAAATTACTTGAATTGAGGACCAACTTGAATTTTATTCAAGTTCTAGGGATCAAATTTACCAATTATTTTATAAATACTCATGTTCGTGTCCCTAGTGAAGTGTAAACACTTCAGAATTAAAAAAAAAAAAAAAAACAGGGATATACACTTGAAAATCGTGATGAGAATTTAAGATGCCCTCTAATTGTCTAACTGAAAATAGGAAGAAAAAAAAGGTGCTTGAACATTTTGATAGTGATGCGATAGTAAAAGTATAGAACTCTCATGGCTTTGCATGGATAAACTTTAAAACATGAATACCACCTGAAATGAAATTCAAGGAACAACATGAAAAAATTATCCTAGGACGATGCACTTACAAGATGCAAGGCCTACTCAAACTTCTGATAAAGGGTAGGATTAGCAAGTAAAAGTTCCATTATTAAAGTACTTTTCAAAAACAACAAAAAAGTGAATGGTCAGATACAATTAAAAAACCTTAGAATGTAAATCAGATTGGGAAAGTAAATAAGATTACTCGCCCAGATTATAAAAAGTCCAATTTTCTAAAATTCCTACAGAAAATTGCCAAACCTGTTGGTACTTGTTCTCCAGTGCGATCATCAGATCACTCAAGTCCATGCCAGTTTCATTCGCCTTCTTTTGTACCTACATCAAAGAGAAGCATCACTTAGAAGCAGATTGGTACATGTTCTCAGTTTAGCAACCTATAAGACTTGCAAAAAGAGAATACCTCAATCATCTGCTCGCGCAGAGCTACTAAAGGTTTCTCGAAATCCATAATAATTGGCTTTGGCTTTTCTTTTAGGGTCTTGAAAGGATGAATGGCTCTACATAGATCGCCATCCGTCTTTGGATTCCGATCCTCATCATCCCAAGGGTATACATGCCTCTTCTTCCTCCTAAAAAGTTTGGCAGAAACCGTAAAAGCCCTCCGACTTGTCCCAAATCGTGCCCTGCCTAGCGATTTCAAAGTCACACCAAAAACACCATTACGGGAGCTATGCAGAAGATCCGAAGCTGAAGTGCTAGACGCGAAGTTCCAAGTAAACGTCACCGGAGAATGAGACAGTGAATTCATTCTCCAAATCCTCCGCTGATTACACCAAACAGATCTTCAATTCAAAGCCTGAACAAAATAAATCTCAGCAAATTCAATGTTTCCCAATGTAAGTGATTATGAGATGAAGGACTCTCCCATAAACTTGAATTACAAATCAAGTGAGTAATGGGAAGGGAATTCTCTCACTTGACCAGTTCTGTGGCTTGCCAAAAATGGTGAGAATTGGCGGCAACCAAACTTGATTGGGCTTTAATTTCTAAAAATACCATAACCCCAATGAAGAAAAAGAAATGTCTCCCATATCCGTCCTTCACGTGTTTTTCTTTCTAGGGAATCAAACTTGATAGTGAGAAAACACAGTTATTTTATTTTTCATATCATCACATGCATGAGAGCCAAAGTATTTTCTTTCCTTTACTTTTCTTACCTCCTAAAGCACCAGAGGGACCGTATCAACAATGATAGGTCAGTTGTTGACAAAGTAAAGGACACTAAAGAAATCAAAGTGCCAAAGCTCCAACTACCCCTATTTGTGTGAAAACATAAATTCCACCATTGAGTCATTGACTTACACAAATAATTAAGATTCACAATCTGTTTTTATTCCACGGTTTTTATAGGGAATCCCACATAAAATAAAGCAACCTAGCCGCTGCTTCAGTTGCTGAGAAAGTGAAGGGCACTAAGGCTCCGTTCACTTGTCGAGAATGTTGCGTAAAAAGTAAATTCTCATAAAAAAAAAAAAGCAAAATAAAGGAAAAAGAAACTCATTTTCTTGTGTGTGTTCGGCCAATGAATTTTTGCAGGAAAACTAGAGTTCCATTCTCTTCTGTAGGATTTATTTGGAGGAAAGTCCCCAGTAGAAAAGTTCAGGTAAGTGAACACCAAGGAAGTTCCAGGAAAGTTAATTTTCTCATCCTTTCTCATGCTTCCCCTCCAACTGAATGGGGCCTAAAAGATACAGCACTACCAAAGCCCCAGTTTTTCCATAACTCAAAGAAAACATAAAATCCAAATCTGTTTTTCTTCAGCCTTTAGTTTGGAAATCTCAAACACCACACATAGAAAAAAGGACACTAAAAGATACAAAAATCCCAAAAATCGAATTCTTCCCTAATTTAAGGAAAGCACAAATCGTGACATATAAGCTGACATCAACAATCAGAATATCAGATTCATTTCTCAACCTCCGTTTGGAACTTGCGGAAAGAAGTGGAAAAGAAGAGAAAATTTTAAACAATCTCCTCCCTTTGTATGGTTCTTGAAAAAGAATAAGGAAAATTTCAAATTCCAATTCAACTTTCCTCCAACTTTCTCCTCAATTTTCCCTACAATTTCATTCTTAACTATTTCCCCTTCTTTTCCTAACTTCCAAAAAGATTAAAAAACAGGCAATAACAATCGAGACTGCGAAACACATTCGACATGCATCGAGTTAAAGCACGGGATCATTTCAGAAAACACAACACCACACGAATGCAACCAAGGCAAATTTGTAACGAATCGAGGAGTAATTAAAACATAGACAGTAATAAATCGAGACTAGGAAACACATTCGACATGCATCGAATTAAAGCACGGATGCAACGAAGGCAAATCCGTAGTGGATCGAGGAGTCAATAAAAACACACAAAGTAATAAACCGAGACTAGGAAACACATTCGACATGCATCGAATTAAGGCAGGAGATCATTTCAAAAGCACAAAAAACAACACACAGGAATGCAACGAAAGGCAATTCGTCATGAATCGAGGAGTTAACTGCTCGAGATTTTACCCGTGAGCTGAGATCAATGGATAGAGGCGATCTGTGGAGGCATAAGCGAGCGAGAGAGAGAGAGAGAGAGAGAGAGAGAGAGAGAGAGAGAGTATTAGGAAATGAGAGAGAGAGTATTAGGAAATGAGAGAGAAGGGGAGCATTGAGAAGATCGCCAAGGACAGAGTAAGAGCAAGCAAGGGTTAATCGTCGATACTTACTATGCGGAAGAGAGAGAGAGAGAGAGAGAGAGAGAGAGAGAGAGAGTGATAATGAGCAGCTTTTTTCGGTTAGACCATTGAAAAGGAAGAGGTGGTTCGATCGGAGTTCACCAAGGGGGTTCAATTTCTACGGGTTTTTATTTGGTTAGGGCTGAGTTTGTTTGGTTGGATATTGAGCTTAGGGTGGGGTGGGCATCATGTCGTGTTGTAGTTGTGTTGTGTCATTTCGTATTTGTATCACAATTCTCCTAACCCTAAGTGACATGTTTAGTTTTTCGTTTTATCATGTTTTGTCATATTTTGTTTTATGTCAGAAATAGCCGACTCTAACATACTAATTTCATGTCGGGTTACACGTCGTGCTGTGTTGGTGTCGTATCATCTCGTATTCATGTCAGAATTTCTCTGAATCCTAACCAAATCGGTTTAGCTTTGCATGTTATTGTGACGTGTTATATTCGTATTCTGTGTCAGAAATAATTTACCTTAATCCGCTAACTTTGTGACAGATTCATGTCAAAATCTCTGCTGGGTCGAAAATTCCCACTCCTAATTGGATTGGGCACATGAAAGAAGTTTGCCAAGAAAAAACATATAGGAAAATCATTTGTACTCTTTTTCATTTTGTTCTAAGAAATGCACTAAATTTTTTGTCGTTTAGTACTGTGCAATTCGAGTTGAACATAGATTTGAAGATCTTGTGGAAGGGTTCGTGTTCGTTCGGCATGTCATTATTATTAGGGAATTGATAATGACATTCCAAAATTGATGGAGGGGCTCCAAGCTACAATAATTTTTCTTAACTACCATTTTGCAAGTTCTATAATTACTTTAGGCACTCTAAAAAAATTTTACTCTTCTCCTTTTCCTCCTTTGTTAACGGGGGGGTTTTTTCATCTTTGAAAAGAATCATCCTACGTGGGGCCCCGTCAAGATATCAATCGGCCCAAAACACTTTTTGGACGGCCTGGATTAAGAGAGAGAAATGAGAGAAGGGGGGGGAGAGAGTGTGTGATAGATCCTACCATATTTTACATTGTTAAATTTTGAAAGAACTTTTCTGAATATCTTTTGGATAAAAAAAATAAAATACTTCGCGCAAAAAAAAAAATTTCACCAAATTAAATTACTAATAGAGATCTTTAATTCGGTGCGAAAAATTTTGAAAAAATGTATATGAAAGTATTTTACATTGTTGGCTTGCTAGTTTGGCTTTTCAATATCTTTCGGATAAAAAAATAAAGTAATTGCGGCCATAATAATTTATTTTTTTTCATTGCTGAAAAAATTGAAAATTTTTGTTCGAAATAATTTAAACAACAAGCCATCAATGTAAAATACTTTCGTATAATTTTTTTTGAATCAAATTAAAAATCTCTGTGGTAGTTTTATTTTGGTGCAAAAGAAAATAAAAAATTATGCGTGGATTTAGTTTATTTTTTGATCCGAAGGATGGTACAAAGCCAAGTCAATAAACCAACAATGCAAAATACTTTCGTATATAATTTTTAAAATTTTTGCTCATCAAAAGAAAGATCTCTACATTTTAATTTGGTGCAAACAAAAATAAAAAATTGTACATAGAAATACTTTATTTTTTTATTCAAAGGATATTGCAAAACCAAAAAAAAAAAAAAGAGTAACAATTGCCTTGAGTTAACAATGTCATTAATAGAGTTGGTGGGTTTAATGGAGGGGAAATATGGGCAACATGGCAGCATTGAGGGCGTGGGACAGAGGTGTCAGACAAACAGCTTCAGATAAAGGATCCGTTGCCAATGGAGATAGGCTTTGGTCCATATTTCCGTTAGGCGTGCCTAAAGTAAATAAAGAGATCATTTTAGGGTGGAGTGCCTCCAGTAACTTTTATATTTTAAAAATGGTAGTTTTGTAACTTCATTAAATTTTGGAGTGCTTGCATAAAAAAAGGGAGCCCCAAAATCAGCTCCCTATTATTATTATTATTATTATTATTTTTTTATTTTTTTATTTTTATTTTGAAGAGAACAGTAAACTAACAAAGCCTATCCTGAGAAAGAAAAACTTCTAATCTTGGTGGAATACAACCTGGTTTGAAAAAACTAAGACATTTCAAAGACTATGAAGCCAACCAATTAGCTGTTCTATTATTCTCTCGGCAGCACTACACAAACGACCATGATCTCGAACTAGCCCAAAATCTGATATCCTCGATCAAAGTACCAATCTCCCAGGGGTACTAGGAATTATCATTGGTCAGACAATGGATAATCAACGCAACAAGTAAATGAGATTGGGCACGTGATTTTATTTACTTAGGCCTTTTTCTTGAATGGATTTTATCTCATAAAATCTAGTTTTGATAAAATCTAACATTCTCAACGGATTTTAGCAAAACTAGATTTTATGAACACTAGATTTTATTTCACAAAATCATTTACAAAAACATCTTTATCAACCCTAGATTTAATCCATTGAAAAAACAAATGTCATTTTATCACACCTCTAAACAAAACTACATTTTATTAAAATTAGATTTTATCTCATAAAATCCATTCAAGAACACGACCTTAATCAAAGCAACAAGTAATAAATGAGATTATGTGACTCGTACCAATACTTATTCTTAATATGACATAATCAATAACTAATAGTAGTTTTTTTATTTGCTTAATTTTTTTTATTAAAATAACGATGAATTTAATAAATTGTCAATAATATTGGAGGAGGAGGATTTCTTTATTAGGAAGCTTTTAGCAATTATATATATATATATATATATATATATATATATATATGTCTTTTTTTGTTTTATGAAACCAACATTTAAACCCAAACAAAAATAAAACATGGGAGTTTATACTTTATAGGTAAAGCCAAAAATGAGAGGGAGAAGAAATTTGCCTCATAAAGCAGGGGTCATGTATTAGTCAAATGTGTTTGCTCGGGTTAGGCAGTACTTAGGTAGCATTTATTCTCTCTCAATTGTTTTGAACCATTAATTTAACTAGTAGTGTTAAGCGGGTTAGGCCGGCATATGCATGATATAAGCACGGCACGATGTGATTCCTACAAGTGGGCCAGATGGGGTCATTGTTTTGCGGCACATGGCGTGCGCATAACATAAGCACAAAACGGACACGTGCATGACCCAAGTAAAAATTCGAATATTTAAATTAATTAATTGCACAAGTAGATGTACACATTATGTATGCCAATAGATTAGCAATTTATTTCTCGCAGAACCAGTTCATGATTGTTATAGAGAAGTTTAATATTATTAATTTTTTTCCTGCTTATAAAGTTTAAGAAATCTAAATGATTGATAGTTGAGTAAATGTCAATTTAATTGGGATGTGCTCTTACCTATGTACATGGATAATTTTTTTTTTAATACATATTTTCATCCATTGTACTACGGAATTGCAATCATCAATAAAATGTTTGTAGTTTTTAATTTTAGCTATAAGTATTTAATAACGTTTTCTGTCAATCATAAAAATAAAGGTCGGCAATTTTTTAAAAGACCTTGCTTTGTCTTTACAATGCTCAATAACAAAAGCCCAATTGGGCACGACCATGGCATGACACACACTGAGTGCGGCGTGTTTGTGGGTCAGGCGAGTCTGAGCATATTTTAAAAAGGGAAAAGGGCCGTCACAACATGATACGAAAAATAAATTGGCTAGGTTAAGCACACCAAGATACATATTTGCCATGGAAATAAACAGACTGGACCGATGTGGCACAACTTGTTTGACAACTCTGACATGACACGACTAGTTTGACAAATCTAATATTAGGGGTGGTTTGGCTAAATATAAAAAAATTAGTTTTTTGGTTTTTTTGGTTTTGTTCTTATTCAATTTTTTTTTTGCATTTAGTTTTTGGTCAATTTTTTGTGGTTTCTTGGTTTTTCTCGACGAGAGGAATCTAAAAAGTATAAAATTATTAGCCAAACTTAAAGTTTTGAGAATAAAGACGAAAAATTATGGCGAACGGTTTTTTGCCATAATTTTTCGTCTTTATTCTCAAAACTTTAAGTTTGGCTAATAATTTTATACTTTTTAGATTCCTCTCGTCGAGAAAAATCAAGAAACCACAAAAAATTGACCAAAAACTAACAAATGCAAAAAAAAATTGAATAAGGACAAAATAAAATAAACCAAAAAAACTAGTTTTTTTGTATTTAACCAAAGGATGCCTTAACCAAGTATAACCATGTCCCTGTTAAAAAACATTTTAAGCCCAACCCAACGTACCACAATACAAAAACTGAAACGAGAGGCTGTAAGTTTTGGACAGCCCAGAACAAAAGGGGTCATTTACCTAGCAAGCCTGCTCTTAAATTCGAATTTACTATGAACCATCAACCATGTGAACTGCACTCCCACACTATGCATATTTTATAAACAACACTATCCTAGAAACATGTAGGGCCGTTTCATGACATAAGCCAATGAAGTCACCGCTTCAGGTCCTCCAATTTTTTTTTTTTAAAAAATAGGTGCCCCAAACCTGTAGGCCTCCTAATTGTGTGATGGTTATTTATTTTTGAATGACTATATGTTTAAATTTGTGCAATGATAAATATTTGTAACAATTTTTTTATAAAGATTTGTGTTGAAAATTTTTATTGTGTAAAATATATGGAGGGTCTCATCAAATGAGTCCGTTTTAGGCCTCCAAAATTAATGAGTTGGCACTGCATTTTGGGAGATCAGTCTTGCAATTCACTAATGGGAGACTCTTTTAAAGTCGGAGCAAATTCACGAATGAACTCACGCATAAGAGTTGATAGCATATAAGAGATTTCGAACCTGACAACTTAAGAGAGGTGTAAGAGAGCGTATTAAAATCTTGGTGTATTTCTTAAAATAAAAATAAGATAAGTACGACATTGAGATGCTGTCCGCAAAACTCCTCTCCACCTATGTGTCAATCTCCATACCAAATTTTGGCAATGCCATTTTTCAGGGCCAAATTTGGCATCCAATTTCGAAATTGCCAAACTTGCCACATAAGAGCAATTCCAGTGGTTTGGGAAATGGCATGACATTCCCATTTTTTGGGCCAAAAGTGTGAAACACCCTAACACAATGGCCACCCATTTAACCAGTTAGAAATGGGTACACTCATTTGTCCACCCATTTTCACCCAAAAGTGCACAAAAAATGGCTTGGGCCTTTATTGGCACATTACCATGGCAACCACCAAATCCTCCTTCTTTCTTAAATGCGTCAGGTTTAGGATAGAAGGGACATTAATGAAAAAAGGGGTAATTGTTCTAGGGTCCAGAAGTATGGATTTATTGTGCCATTTAGTCCATGTTAAAGTTTTACAAGGTCTAAGGTCCACCAATTTTATTTTTTTTAGAATTGAGACACTTTCAAAGGCTACCCTAAGGTTTAGGTTTTAGGGTGCACTTTCCTATTATAGGGTTTTAGTAGTTTAGGCACTTTCATAGGGTACTCTAGTGTTTTAGGCACTTTCATACTCTAGTGTTTTAGGCACTTTCATAGGGTACCTTAGAATTTTAGGCACTTTCATAGGGTACAAACTTTTTTGGCATTTTCATAGGGTACCATAGGGTTTAGATTTCAGGGTGCACTTTTCTATTATAGAGTTTTAGTGGTTTAGGCACTTTCATAGGATATCCTAGGGTTTTAGGCACTTTCATAGGGTACCCTAGAATTTTAGGCACTTTCACAGGGTACAAACTTTTTTGGCACTTTCATTAGTTCATAGATGTACAAACTTTTTTTGGTAAAAATAGTTAAAAAAGAAAAAAAAAATTGACAACGTTGGGACTGGATAGGTTACAAACTTGTTTGGTAGATTAATGGGGTTACAATTTCTTTACCTAGGACTTTTGAACAAGTTGTCCATGAAAAAATGGCATAGCAAATGGCAATGGAAGTTGCACCAACATTACTATTTTTTTGCCAAATGACACTATTCATGGCCATTTTTTGGGAATGGCTTGTGCCAAAACGGCACAACCATTGGATTTTTATTTTATTTTTGATAATTCGGAATAAACCACTGGAATTGCTCTAACTGAAGCCATATATTTGTATCAAATAATGAGATGAGTTTAATTTAATGGTCTAGATTTGAGATTGTGCTAAAATGACACCAAACCAATACAACAACATTGTTATTTTTGAATTTTTAAAACTGTAAAAAGCCAAAAAAACAACTATGGCGATGCCATTTTAACACCTACGAATGGAGTTGCTCGGTGCTTCGGCTGAACACTGCATATATATAGCCTGTGGTATTCAAAGTGAGCAATGCACCCAGATTTTTTTTATACTGACACCCCAACATGCTAGGCCCAAATCAAATTCAATTTTTAATTACATTTGTGTAGGGGAGGTCAGCGCGAGACCCCCTGTTGACTAGAGCGTTGACTAGAGTAAAAATTTTTTTACCGGAACATTAATCATCATCTGGCTTTAGATTAAGCTTTATAGTGTAGTTTCTTGTAGGTAATGATGTTAAGCTCTTGTTAATTTGTACCTTACTCTTTGCCTTAAGATGTTGTTTGTATGCTATTCAATTAAACTATTTGGTTTTGCAGTTGGTAATTAACTCAAGCAAAAATTTATGGATCTCTCAAATTTAAGTTACATGTACCACGAAAAAGAGATTTGTGGCTCGAGTTTAAGTCAAATAACCAGTATTTTGCCATGAAAAACGAGGGGGAAAAAATATGAGGATTTTGCATTTAGTAATTAAGTGCATCATTTTTATTAGGGCCTCCTTTGGTTTTTTGTTTTGTCCTTGTTCAATATATATATATATATATATATATATATATATATATATATATATATATATATATTGTATTTGTTAGCTTTCAGTCGGTTTTTTGTGATTTCTTGGCTTGTCTGTTTTTTTGGATTATTTTTTATCTTTACTCGCAAAACTTTAAGTTTGGCTAATTGTTTTATACTTTTTAGATTTCTATTGTTGAGACAAGCCAAGAAATCACAAAAAAATCGACGTAAAACTAACAAATTCAAAAAGAAATTGAATAAGGACAAACGAAAAAACTAGTTTGGGTTTTTTTTAGCCAAAGGAGACCTAAGTACGTACCTGATTTATTGCAATTGGTGTTATTTGAGTTTCTGATGAGAATGGATCCTTTCTGGTCATGGACCGGACATCCCAAATCTTGGTCGCCCATTACCAATTTTTTTACTATCGATCGCTGAGAATTTGCAATGAGCTGTTGAGATTTAAACTATTCGGTCTGGTCTAGATTTAAACTATTCGATAGCTAGGGAAACTTTGGGAGCACCATTTTACCATGCCTAAGTGAAATACCTTGTCCGTTAACAGTAGTAATAGAAATGTATTCACCAAATTAAGCTCTATAAAACTGTGAAAAGAAAATTAAGCCATAATTAGATGCTGTTAATTTAAAATTTCCTCCCAAACGAGAACTTCAAGTATAATGACAACAAATTGTTGTAAAAGCCTATACAGCCTGAAATCTAGTAAATTGTTCGGACTTTGATATCTTTATTTCAAGACCAGGCTCAAATTAATGCCTCCCAATCTAGACATATAATTGGTATTTGTATGCATAGATCGAGCTAAATATTTTAGAGATAGTTAGATTTTGGGCTTTTCACGGCTTTCTAAATTGATGTGTGTGAAAAGAATGACCTCAACTTCGAAAGTCGTGAAAAGCCAAAAAGTCAGTTACTACCATTCATACAATAAAAAAAGCAAGTATTATTTCAAGAGTCTGTTTGTTTGATCGAATATGAACAGGGACGGATCCATGATTTATGTGAGGTGCCGAAAATTGAAACAAAAATATCACCTACTGTTATTCTTGTGGATTTTCAGGTTTCGCTTGCACATATTTTGCAATTCAAGCATGAAATTTAAATCAAAACCACTCCCCTTTAAAGGAAATTGATAATGCCAAAATAATTTTTGTTTGTGCCAAAATTTTAGTCCATAAAAGTCTTGTACTTCGCACATGGTACAATATTTTTATGCACTACAATTTTGATATAAATAAAAACAGTTTTGACATTAGCAAAATCCATTAAGAAAAATCACTCTAGTGGTACCGGGATTTGCCTCTAACCGTACAAACTTATTTTTGTATATAAGTAATAAATAATATGCTTCTTATACTTATCCATGTTAGGGGGATCGGTAAACCATTCCATTTGAAATTTAATACATTTATTTAATCTTTTAGTCTCTCTTATATATGTGGGGAGTATAACTTGTTCGAAATTACGAAATTTCGGATAAATGAAACCGGAGCTTTCGGAGGGTCTGATGAGACAACCAAAAGGTTCCCCGGATTCAATAAATCTGGACGAGGCTACTGATGGGTGCTGCTACTTATTACCGATGATCACCGCCATGATTCCACCATGTTGATGGCAGAAGTTTATATCAGGAGTTACAATATTGATTTCAAGGGTGCAACTCAAGAGACATCCTCTTAATATGAATCCCGTTTTTGTTCCTTACACCAGAAAATTCGACTCCTACAACAAAACTATGATATTAGTTTGGCCACTCATTTTTTGCATTTTCCATTTTTACTAATGACATTTTGGATGTTTGGGAGCTGTCCCCCAAAACACATTTTTGGAGAATGAGTTCTTGGTTTTTCACTTTTGAGAAGAAGAAGTAAAAAGAGGTATTGAGCTACTTTTTCACAATGGATCAAAAAAAAAGGCTACTTTTTCACATTCTGCACTTGCAAAATGCATTCTGCACATTTCTCTCAAACACTCCTCTCAAATTTAAAACACATTCTGATCATAATCCAAAAAGCAAAAAAGCCAAAAGCTTGAAAATGAAAAGTTAAAAAGTAGGCTCCCAAACACCCCCATAATGTTCTTGTTTGAGAGAGAGTGTAGTGGGGTGATTCACAATGGTGCTTCTTCTTCACAGCAGTGGAGCTTCTTCCCTCTCACCTTAGACCTACAACCAAAATCAAACCAGTTAGTGTCGCTCAGGCCACTTGTATGAGAACATTCTGATGCCTAAGTTAGTAAACGGAGAGAGAGAGAGAGAGAGAGAGCTTATTGAAAGAGTACTAGATCTCAAATTGTGTGTACCTCTATGGTTTATCCTTTGGTGTCTCTCTTGCCTGGCACGAGCGCATGCATAACGTAACACGTAACCGTTTTAGACACCTGACACGGCCATTGCTACGCTGCCACATAGTTCTCTAGAAGCTTCCCACCTCGTGCCATGTGTCCTTCACCATATTCTTATGTAACCGCATAATGGCCCTCAGGGGTGGCTCTTGGGTCAGGCCATATTGCCCACCCCAATACTACCATACTCGGGCATTAATTGCTCTGGTCCGAATATGTCATTCGATCTCATACAAGGTTTTGAATCTCGTACCAGATAGGATACCGATTTTCTTATTGGTACAGTCAGATCTGATCTGCATTCTGCATCAAGACTGGCATCACGCTTTTGATTTAAGGTATTATATATATATATATATATATTATGTGTGTGTATTTATATATATGTATATATCAAAAAAAATCTCATATAATTTATTTATCATAAAAATTCATCATTAAATAAAATAACCCCCTTAACACAATACCTTTAATTAGCAAAATATAAGTATTGTAATAGTACCAAAATGTTATTACAAGGCCCTAAACCTTATTTGTCAAACTTCATGGGGTTAATGTGAAATATTATGATTTTTTAAGGTCTAATATGTGAAATAGAGAATATATATATATATATATATATATATATATATATATATATATATATGTATATATATATATATATATATGAGTAGTGTTCTAGTCCGGGAGTCCTGGATCCGGGACTCCATGTTCCCGATATTTTTTTGACGATCCGAAAAGTCCAATGTGTTCAAAAGGTGTTTTTCGAAGCCCTCAAGAAAATCTTCAAAAAAATGGGAAGGGCTTGATCCAAGCTAGCTTTTTAAAAAAATTTTATATTTACAGTTTTTGCGAAAAACTACTTGGATCAAGCCCTTCCCGGTATTTGTTTTTGAATATTTCTCACAAGGACTTTGGAAAACACCTTTTGAACACATTGGACGGCTCGGATTTCCCAAAAACAATGTTTAAAAGCATCAAAACACCGAAAAATGCTCCAGTCCGGGAAATCCAGGATCCCGGACTGGATCACCGGTGATATATATATATATATATATATATATATATATATATATATATATATATATATACACACACACACACACACACACACATATCATTATTAGTTATCATCAAACATCATTTCCAAGTTGCAACTTGCAACCCCAAACTCGATTAACCCGGCAGCGGCACTCCTCTTCTCTCTCTCTCTCTCATTGTTTTTCAGATCTGCAATTTCTCGGACGAAATCGCTGGTACGGGAGTACCGGCCGGTATTGTCCGGATTGACCGGAACCAACCGGGATTGGCCGGGATTGAGGACGGGATGGAATCATAGGGCGAGGTTACCGGTTTTCTTCAAATCTGGTACATACCGGCCGGTATGGTACGGGATTAACAACCTTGATCTCACAGCCTTCGCCCCCAAGACAAAATGTGCCCGTTGGCCCCTTGTGTGCTCGTCTAGCCCTAGTCAATTTGCTTGTGGGCTGGACCACTCATTTTCACAAAACTATAAATAATTTGTAATTCGGTTTGTATATCAATAGAATATGTTCTCTGGATTTCAGTACTTTACCCATTAAAAAAAACAAAATGTTTGTACATAATATGTACCTTAAATTATGAGATGTATTTTATTTTCGGAGGTTTAATTTGGGGTACCAATATAGTCCATTGTTGCTATTAAGATGTATATTTTTGTTACGTATAGAGTGGTTCAGGTAAAGTTGGGGGTGGCCCAATCACAATTCGATATGTGCTTTAGGAAACTACATATCAATGAGTAAGTAGATAAATTAAGCTCAACAAAATAAAATAACTAAGACCTACTAAGTTTTTAACCAGATAAAAAATTCCTTATACATAGAGATTTTTATTACAAAAATTTTCTTTTCGATTTTGTCACGTTGAATTGAAATTCTAAAGCCACGCCTGCAAAAAAAGGCTTAATTTTAACCAACGGAGGCTTAATTGACATTTGAACCAAAAAGAGGTATAACATTTCACCAAAAAAGGTGTACCATTTTACAGCAACAAGCGTAGCACCTATAAAGATGTTAGGATTTTCGAACAACCGTTCAACCTCACAACATCCTTATGGATCTTGGGAACGATGAATCGTAGAACGAAACAAGCAAACAATCGTGCGTAATGAAAAACGAGAAAAAAAAATACGACACAAGATATACATGGAAAACCTCAACTCGAGGAAAAACCGTAACATTTCACTTAAGGAGGCATGACATTCAACAAAAGATAGAGCTAACATTTAATTACTAATTAAAGGTAGGGGGTATATTGTAGCGAGCATTCCTCTCAATTTTTTTGATTAGGATGTTGTCTAATTGCAGGTAGATATAGTTTTCCGAGCTCCAAACTTTCCCTAAATGAGAGGAAATGTCACTTTCTAAGTATTTACAACTAGATTCCTTTGGAAGAAAGTGTTATCGGCTATCGTTGAGGACATGCTCATCATCTTAGTTTCTTCTTACTTTGGAAATGCACCTTTTGTTTGGCAATAATGCACCTTTTATTAAACTTGTGGAGTGCTTAATTTAAAGACTTGTATGTTTTGTGTCGGTCCATTCATTGCCTTTGAGGGTTAACTTTTTAACATAGTTTTGGGTGTGCTGGGGGTTTGATGTGATCCTTAAAATCCTTGGATATTAGTTGGAATTGGTGGTGGTGGTTATTATTATTATTATTATTATTATTTTGGGTGGGCATCTCATTAATTCTATGAGGGATGTTTTTTGAGTAGTGTTTGATGGAGTGTTGGGTGCAGCGGAGCATGTTGGCGTCTTGGTTCTTCACATTGATGGATTAAGTGGATTAGTTACTTGGGCGGTGAGAGGGAGGGTGTTAATTTGCAGCAATTTAGTATAATAAGCTTAGGGAGATCACCACTGATGAAACGGAATTCTCCGAAGCAGTTTTTCAATAACCACAGTTGAACTCTTTCTAGCAGCTTCTCTATTGATTTTAGAGCTTTGTAGTTGGCTTTGACCATCTAGTTGCACGACGCATAACCATGCCGCGGAGCTCTCGACCATAGGTGCGTGACAGACACTTGGTTAGTATCGGTCAAATTCTGTATGGAGGTTTTACCAACAGTGGATCTACCAGGTAGCTACTCTTCGACTAGTTGCATGCAAGGTTTCAGACAATTAATTTTGTTATGTTGTTTGTCTTTCATGTTTGTAATTTATTTATTTTTAAGCTGTATTTGATTGTACTCAATAGCTTTTGATTAAAGAATTTCTATCTCTTCAGCTTAAAAAAAAAAAGTAACGTTACCCAATACTATTTTTTAAGCGTTCTAGACTTTTAGATAAGTTAACATAGAAATAATATGACATAGGAATACTAGTTTTTAGTAAATGGCAGTCGTGCTCTGGGATGGCAATTCAACTCACCCTGCCTCGTCTCGAACACATCCCACCCCGCCCTATCTTGTCCTGACCTGGATGGGTATCTATTAAATTTTGTAGGTATAGAGGCGGGGTAGGGGGAGAATTGAATAAACCCGAACGGGTTATGATAGATATCACCAATCCCCAATACCCACACCGAAAATTTCTTGTGCATAAAATTTTATTTTTATTCTTATATTTTACCTTTCAAGTAGAATGTCACATTATATATCAATCATTTTTCATTTTTCTTATAGATAGTAAATGTTCGTTAAGTTGGGGTTGTTACTTTGTGAACTTTTATTATTTATATTAAGCCGGATTATATTCTTGTCATTATTCAATTTTTTTTACGTTTGTTAATTTTCTATCAATTTCTTTGCAGATTAATCGTTCGTATTAACAAGATGAATCTGAAAAGCAAAAGAATACAAACCAAACTAATTTTTCTAATAAAGAAAAAATAAACAAATATATATATATATATATATATCTATCCGTTCGAATTATTTTTGTTTCTAGTGAACTTTTTTAACATTTTGTGATAAATTTTTACTTTTTAAATTCTTCTTATCGAGACGATGTAATAACCCACAAAAAAATAATAAAAATTAACAAAAGCAAAAAAAAAATAGAATTTTTGCTGGGTTTGGTTGAGAGTTTTGAGAAGAATATTTTGAGAAATATTTTTGAGATAGTGTTTGGATGAGTTTTTGGAAAAAGTAATAATAATTAGGCCCCGATTGGATGGTGCTAAAATTCTAGGGGATAAGTGATAGAGGGGAGATAAGATAAGATGTGGTATTATTTTTAGAGGGTTGGCCCACATTGATGTGATGTTTATGGAGGGGGATAAAAAAATAGATAGTTTGGATGAGGGATAAACCAGAGGGATAACTTTTGACTTGATTTAGATGTTTTATAAATAAGAGGAGGTAAATGATAGAAAAAGATGTCAAATGACCATTGTGACCTTGTGGTGTACCAAACTTGATTATGCTTTAAATTAATTATGTAATTACAAAACTTAATCTATTTGATAAATTTTGGACAATTTGAAACTATATTAATTTATGTCATTAAAAATTTAATTGTTTTATTATTTAATATATGTCTGAAATGCTAACAAAAAAAAATACAAGCCGACAACGAATAACTTTCCCAAGCATAGTACTCGAATTTGTGGCTTGATTTCTCAAAACGAAAAAAATAAAAAATAAAATTGTGTTGTTGGACCCACCATACTCATAAATTGTTTAAAGAAAGGAATCTTTTACTCCTTGATTTACTCTTCTTCTTCTTCTTCTTCTTCTTCTTCTTCTTCTTCTTCTCTCTCTCTCTCTCTCTCTCTCTCTCTCTCTCTCTACTTCTGTGAAATTAGGGTCTGCCAACCCAAATATAACATTCAACCCCTCTCTCTCTCTCTCTCTAGTTGAACCCATCGGATCAAACCCACCCTGTGATTTCCATGGCCAAACCCCATGTTTTTCGCCTTACCCGATCTCTCGTATTTATCACCAAAGTCTCCCGACGAAGTTTTAGGAGTCTTGATCATTTGCTTCAAGTCCGGGCGACCGGTGTCGGATGGGCGAGTCTGATCCGATTTTGGTTCTTTTTTTCAATTTACTCTTGATTTCTACGATCCAGTTTGGTTCTTCTTTTTTTTCCTTGTGAATCTAAAACCAAATTAATATGTGATTTTTATTATTTGGTTTGTGTTGGATGATGGAGGAGATGGATAAGGAGCGGTTTAATGGTCAAAAAACACACCCTCTCCTCCCAGATAATTTTTTGGCAGGCCAAGGGGTGCCCAAAAATTATCTGGGAGAAAGCTCATGATCAGTGAAAGCTAAGCGGGGGTAAAGGATTATCCGGGGAGGTTTTCTGGTTGCCAAACCCGAGCATACGGTGGGACCTACCCCTTATTAGGGGTGATAATTTTTGGAAGGAGCTTTGGCTCCATCCAAGCAATCCCTTAGAAAGAGAGATAATAATTGGATAGGGATAGAGAGAGAAATGAGAATAATGATTAGAGAGAAAGAGTTATGAGTAGATAAAAATGTCATTAATGATTGAGGAGATGAGAGATGGGAAAAAAATATTTTTGGAATTTTTTTGAAAATGTAAAGTGAACACATGAATCTGACATGATTATTACTATAGTTAAGATTTTGTGATTTCTGGATTTCTTTTCATGAGACAAATTTAACAAGTATAAAACTATGATCAAAACTTAATTTTTTTTAATAAAGCCAAAATTAATTTAATAATCCAAGTATTTTTGGCTATATTCAAAAAAATATTTGGTTTGACCATAAATATATACTTGTTAGATTCGTCTCGTCGAGAAGAATTCAGAAACCACAAAATCTTAACGCAAAACTAACAAATACAAAAAACATTTGAATAAAGACAAAACGAAAAAATAAAAAAACCGAATTAAGTTTTTTTGCCAAAGAGCCTTAAGTTAAAACGGGTTTTACCCCTCAAGAAATGACTTTCCCAATAGGGAAACAAGATATAGTAGCATTTGCCTACACCAGCTTGTATTTGAGGGAAAAAATTATTAACTTAGTAGTCTTGGGACACCGCCAACCTCTCTATCCCAAATTTTTTTTAACAAACCTCTCTGTCCCAAATTTTTTTACATGTAGCGGTGTCCCGGATAGAACTGAATAATTACTCCCTTTGGGAAGTCTGCACTAGTTCCAAGAGATACACATTTTTTCGCAGCATCAGTTTTTTTTTTCTTTCAGCAAACAAAAACATATCAGATATATCGTTAATTTTTTAGCATCAGTTTTTTTTCCGCAGCATCAGTTAATAATCGGAAAACCTATGGGTCTGACCCATAGGTACAGAAACTGTACAAAGTACGTTTGGGGACCCAAGATCCACTTTTGGGTCTCACACGAGTGATTTGAATCGTTCATTATTTTTAGAACATTTTTCCGAGGGGGCCCATAAAAATTCAGCTCAATCGGACGGTTAGAAGTGCTTGAAATAGTGGGACTTTAGTTCAAACACTTCTAACCGTCCGATTTAGCTGAATTTTTGTTTGACCTCCTCGAAAAAATGTTCTAAGAATAATTAACGGTTCAAATCACTTGTGAGGGACCCAAAAGTGGGTCTCCAAGCGTGCTCTGTACATTTTTTTATACCTCTCGGTCTGTACATATATAAACTGAGCTGTTCGTGAATTGTTCGAGACTCGACTTGGTAAAATTTCGTTCAAATTTAATTCGAGAACTAAATGATACAAACCTGAACCTCAATTTTAGGCTCGTTTATTAGATGAGCCGAACCTTAACCTAACAATATTTGGCTTGATTAGGCTCTTGAACCTAGACTATATATGTATATCTCATAAGAATATTACATATGATTATGTTTAAATTTTTACATGTGTATCATGAAAATTTTATAACTTGTTCATGTACAAACTTTTAAATGTACTGTAAACTTAAATTTTAATATGATTTTATAATTTTATATGTGTACATGCTTAATTATACACAAAATAACAATTTTATCAAAACAATCCTTCTATTATTAGCGCAAAGAGTGGACGAAAAAGTACCATTTACCGGTAAGAATGAATGCTCTTAGACCAATAAGAGTGCAAACAATTTTACAGGTGGGAATACACTCTTACCAATCAAAAAGCATTCTTATCATCCGCCCATTGGGCTGATAGTAGAATTTTCCTTGTAGAAATTCTAGACCTATATGAGAGTATAAATATCTATATTTTTTACACGTTAAGGCTTGTAAACAAGCTCAAGTTTGACTCAAACATAAACAAGCTCGGTTCGCGTTGGCTCGTCAAATTTTCATTGAGCTCGATCTCAGCTCGAATTCGTTTAAAAAATAAACGAATGAACCCGAACATCTTAAAACTCGACTAGATTTGGCTTGTTTACAACCCTTCCCACCGCCATCCCCCCGACCACAACTTTGCCTTATTGTTGTATCTTGTGGCAGCAAAGCATCATCGCCACCCTCTAAAATCCCACCACCCAATGCCATGCTGCTCCTGTAGTACCTCAAGTGAGTACTTAGTTCCCTGTTGATTGACAACTAGAGTTGCACTTGGTTTATCAAAACCTACCTTGGGCTACATGCCACCTTCTTGGGTATACCTTTTAAGGGCAAGTGTTTGGGCCAAATAGGGGTCAATAGTTAGTCGAGTTGGGTAATTATTAATGGCATCAAAGTCTTGCCCTGGTCCAACTGATGGGTAGGATGCACTCTGCCACCACATACACTAGGGGAGGTTGTTAGGATTATGCAATGAGAATGTTGCATTCTGAAGGGGGAATGATTGCAATATCTCAGATTTTGGGAAAGTGAGTACTTAATTTGACATTAGTTGGGAGCTAAAGTTTCATGTGGTACTGTTGGGATCCACCCCGTGTAGGCAATGGGCTTAGGTCCGGATGAGAGTGATTTCCTATTGCCTTTAGGATTTCTTATTGTGTTTAGGTTTTCCTATTGGGTTTAGGATTTTTATCTCTATAAATACTCTTGTTGTCTCTCTTTTTAGTGTGTGGTAGCACAATGCGAGAGAAACATGCTGAGAGTGTGAGAGGGGGAGCCGGTTGTGGCTTCCCCCCGCCAGAGTGGGAGCTGGTTATTGCTCCTTAGAGAGGTTTTTTCATGTCATTGTATATTTTGAGAATATATATGGATGGACAGAGTTTTTCATCAAATTTATTGTGTGTGTTTGAAAGTGTGTGTGACCCGGATTGCACAACAAACTGGTATCAAAGCTCAAGTGGAGCGAGAGTTCACTGGATTCGCGTTTGAAGCACACAGATTCAATAACGAAAAAAGAAGAAGTCACACAAAGGTTTTGCTCACTGGATTTTGTTTGTCTCGATGAGACGGGTCCAACGATATGCTCGGGGTATTTTTTCAACACCATAGGATAGCATACGGACTGTTTGAATGGTGGTGGACGGAGCCAGACTGGTCTGGTTTAGATTGGTCTCAGAAAACATGATCTGAAATTTTTTTAGAGCATGGGATTTTGTTCCTCGTTTCAAGACGATCACGGGGATATAAAATTCGTCGACGGATGACGTCGGGGTAGTCTACATGTGCCGGTCAAAGGCTGGTCAAAGTTGGGCGTGGATTTGATGCGCTTGGGATGTTTTATCATGCGCTACTGTAATTTCCAGAGGAAGAAGACGGTGATGTCACGTGACATCATCATTGATCGGTCAACAGTCAAAGCCATGGAAAACGCCACATGGGATGGTTATACTGCCACGTCAGTAGAGGGTTTCCGGCAAAATAGAGGCCAAATGAGATGTTCAATACTCAACTCAGGTGTTTGGGTTGTGAGGAGGCTTGTTGCTAGCTGATTGGACGGTTCCGGATTCATTGGTGGGCTTGTTTTTAGGTGATTCAAGCCAAATTTTGCAGTCCTAGACACATTCAGAGAGATTGAGGAGGATCCGACGCGGTTAGGTCAATCGGATGAGATGTTGTAAAGTTGGAGGCAAGCCATGGAAGATCCGATGGGGTCCAGGGGGTGCTGGGAGAGTCAGGAATGGAACGTGTATGAACCAGGAGGCGTAAAGAGACCTAGGAGAGTGGCGGGAGACCAAGACAGTGGCAGGAGTGGCGGATAGGTGATGGAAAAAGCGAGTGGAATTGGAAGAGCTACACACTAGGAGTATTGGACAGACTTTGCAGAGATCAGAGGTTGATCGAAGCAATCAGGTAATTGCAGATTCGCTGCGGTTAAGCCGTGCTGATTAGTTAGAGGAGCTAGTGAGCAATGATACATTCTTTCTAGTGTTGCATCTCTGTTTGGTGGGTGCATATACACTCAATTGGTTAATGGCACAGATGCTAACTAGAGTGACAGATAGGAGTTGGTTAGCGACGATCGGAGGCAGTCTGGTTCAATCAGAGCGATAGAGATCTAGCACGATTTGTTCACATCTCAGATTTACGAGATGTGTATCCCGGTTTGGGGGTGCGAAAGTGCTCAGTGGGGGATGCAGTGTTAGAGAAGGAGTTAGCCTTATAGCAGATGATGTGTGAGATCATTTGGATGGGTGAGCCTCTGGTGTGAGCAGAGGGTAGTTGCATTCTCTTGACAAGATAGTATGCTAAAGTGGTGGAGCGTGGCGATGAAGCTGCGGGTACTTGATGAGGGGGTGCGGGCGCTTCTATTGGTGAGCGTATACACTTTGGCAGGAGGTGGATGAGTGGAGGCCTTCCAGTTGAGAGGGTGCGGTACTTGGATTTTCTGATCGGCTGCAAATTCTAGTTTTGCAAGGATACACTCTTTCGCCTGTTTTTACTTTGTTTGGTGGTGAGTAGATGCTCAATTGGTTAGTGACACAGGCGCTTGCTAGAGGTAGCTAATTTGAAGTGGCAACATGGGGGTGCTGCTGGGACAACATTTACCCATTCCGGTTGGAGGGGGTGATTGTTGGGATCCACCCCGTGTAGGCTGGATGGGCTTAGGTCCGGATGAGAGTGATTTCCTATTGCCTTTAGAATTTCTTATTGTGTTTAGGTTTTCTTGTTGGGTTTAGGATTTGTATCTCTATAAATACTCTTGTTGTCTCTCTTTTTAGTGTGTTTGGACCGAGAGGAGGTTTTTGTTCATGAATGGGTCGTTACGACTCCACTCATCCAATGTATTTCCCCCTATTCCTTTCTCAATAACACCTACCATCGGTTGCCCACGTCACTCCCTTTCTTTCAATAGGATGAAATCAAGCCCTTCGTCTATTAAAGTTCTCATGAAACTTTGAAACCATTGATTGAGGATGTGTGAACGTCAATGTCTTGCAAACTAAGGCCTTTTATTGTTTATATAAGTTGTACTCCCGCTAGCCCAAAATATTGGTTCTGACGGATTTGATGTATTTTTTAATTGTTCATGTCTTTGAATCTATAATGCATTTTATGTGCAATATTGATCTTATTTAGCAAATCTCAATTAGTTTTATTATACAAAGTTTTTTTAAAAAATTTAAAATATTATTAATTGAAAGATATGAATAGTTCAAACTTGCATCAAAATTCAAACATGACAAACAATTTGGGACAGAAGGAGTATATAGGATAGGGACCAATGAGGAGAGTAGGGAGAGGTGAGAGATGAGTTTTTTGACGGCGGTTGGAGAGGGACGTGTTGGCAGCTAGGTTAATGGTTAGTTGCTAGCAAGGGTGGAGCTAGTTGGTGGGTAGCTTAGCACGTGCCGGTTCAAAAACAAAATTCTGATTTGACATTAATAGAGTAGGCGCCTACTAATATCCAAACAACTTGATTTTTTGCACAAATGATGCAAAAATAGCATTTTAAAAGATAAAGGCCTTGTTCACTTTCCTTCTTTACCCATTTTAAAAAAAAAAAATTCAAAAGATTCTTTCTTTTCAAAAAAATTATCTCTCTACTCATTACCGTATAATTTTATTTCTCTCTATCTCTCTCTAATCATTACTTCATTATTCTCATTTTCAAAATTTCAACCAAAAACTATCTCAAAAATTTCTTTTAAAAACCCATCCAAATACAGCCAAATAGTGTTGATCTCAGATAAAATATCTCAAAGAGTTTCCTTTTGAAGACTACTAGAGAATTGAATCAAAGCTCTACTTTAGTAATAAAAAAAATAAAGATCAAGACAAAACCTAACTAAGCAATTAACATTTCTCTTTATATTTTTGCTAAAAATATACTACGATAATACAAGTAGACTAGCATTGAATAGCGCCATTCCCAAACTTTAAATCTTGGCTCCGCTAGTGGTCGCGGGTCAGGAAAAGGAAGGCAGAGGGGCTTCAGAGTTCAGAGAGTTTAGGAAGAAGAAAGAAGAGGGACAGATTAGAGGGGCGCCCTAATCTGTACAACACAAAGCACACGCCTCAACCACCGAGAAGTAAATGCTTACGCTTGAGTGTACTTGCGATCATCTAGTGGCTCCGTAAACTAATGCCGATATGCAGCACAATTTTACCAAACAAAATAGCAACATTTGATGAAACCACAAACAAAAAACGCAACTAGTGCTCCTAAGATTCTACCAAGTCTACAATCAAACTTAACCCTGTATATAGGTTATTTTCCAACTTGTTTATACAAGCAATACATCTTTCTTTTTTCTTTCTTGTATTACGATAAACACCCGCGGGAAGTTGCTAGAAAAGTTAGCTAGTAAATTAAACGACCAAAGCAAGTGGAGTAGAATGCAGTTGGTGTCTCTCTTATACTTTCATGCACATGGGTAGGGTTCGATTCCTATAAACACTCATTTTCCTCCCCAATTCTCCTAGGATAAATTAGATTACCAAATCTAAAAACAATCCTTACCCAGTCCCAAAGGATGGACTCAGAGATAGTGTGCCTACCACTTTAAGTAAATGACTAGAAACACATCAATTGCACATCCGTCTCCAAGTATTTCCAACTTTGAAATCATGTGACAAGTGACAACAAGCAATTTGCCCCGTGCGATCCACAAGATGATTACGTAATACCTCATCTCATAGCTAGTTAAGGAAAAAAACTCCTATCTAAAATCAAAATAATTAAAATACAAGCAAGAAACGTAATCTATCCTATTATATCATATCGTAGTCTAGATGGTGGGGAGTGAAACCCCACAATGAGAATCCAACTCTGGTCTTTTTCTTGGTGAAGGAAAGCCTTACAAGCAATAAACTCGCTTGTTGTATATATCGAAAAATCTCTAGTGCAGTCTAAATATTATAGATTAGTTTCTGAATTATACATAAAATCAAACTTCTTTTAAATTTGAATTTTACTTTTTAACATGTTTCCTTGTTCAAATTTCTAGATAGACCGTTGTTTTCAGAATTGGAGATCTTGTGGTGCGGTATCCGAGCCATTGATCGCACAATTAACGGCTCGGATTTCATCTCAGCACTTGTACGATCCTAGCCGTCCATTGCTCAGATGAAGTCTGAGCCATTGATTACGGAGATCAATGGCTCGTGTTCCGTTGGTTTTTTTTTTTTTTGACCTTTCCATTTCTTTATACATCAGAACAGCTGAGAAGAATGAGACGTTAAGAATTGAGATGCCATATGAAATTTTCGAAAACTTTTTTGATGAAGACATGAAAATACTTAGGCCTCAGTGGAAAATAGCAATGATCACTTGCCAAGGGAAATCAAATAACTTGAGGTGTTCGCCCAGGAACCGGGGGCCCTGTAGTGAGCCAAACTTACTACAAGATGTAGTGAGGAATGGCAAATGTTCGATTCGGTAATCAATGATCATGATTTAAAATAAAACTATTCTCTTACATGGAAAATTTATTTTAAATTTGAACCATTGATTGCTGAATCCAAAGGTCATTGTTGCTCACTACACCCTGTAGTGAGTGCCCTCACAATAAGGTTCTCGGTTCTGTTGGCCCAGTGGTCTTAGCCTGGAATTGGAAATTTGCTTCCTCTTAAGATCTCAGTTCAATTCTCCTTACAACAACTCTTGAAACTGTACGGATTTGTTCGATGTACCCACAAATTGGCCCGAGACCCAAAAAAAAAAAGAAGAAGAAAATCAAACAAAAATTTTCAAATAAATGATTTACTAAATCATCGACAATTTCTAAGTTCAGGCTGGCATAAAATTCTGTCTTTCTTTTGACCAAATTACTTTAATTTCACTTTCCGTATGCGGAGTAATTGTGTTTACTGTACTCCAACTGTGCTTTAATAATTGTTGAGTTCTTTAATTCCGAACTCGGTTGACAAAAGACCCTAAAAATAAATTCTTTGAATCAAGCTCCAATAAATGGTGCATCCACTAATTTACTAGATTCACGAATACCTTTTATTTAGTTTATTAACTAAAAATAAGTACATGCATATTCGATTAATTATGTCTATTGATGTTCCCAATGCCATATTCACATTATCAAATGATGATTGTCACTTGAGAATCCTCTTAGAAAAACCAAAAGAGATTCAAGACGTCACTGATGAGTGTTTTGGCTTAACAATTAAGTCGACTTATTTTTCTATTTTTATTAAAACGTTTGCATTTGTTTGTTAGGTTTGCTTTGACTTCATGTCAATTTTTTTTTGTCGGAAGAGAGGAATTTAAAAAAATAACAACATAAATAAAAATAAGAATAATGCAAGACACAAAATAATTCAAGAGTCGATCTGTTTTTTTGTTATTCTCTTTTTTTAATGAGCTTTTTGAAGATTTTATAATAATTTTTTTTGCTTTTAGATGTCCTTCATCGGGACTCAATAATAATTCACAAAAAAAATTGTGCACAAAAAAAATAAAGAAAAAAAGATTTAAATTGTAATCCTGAATGATCAAAGCCAAAACGGAGGATATTTACACTGGTGTTATGTGCAGATATGAGTGTGGTTTTCTTACGTATAAAATGGACTGTTATGGGATTTCACGAAAGAATTAGAAACGGAATGAATTTATCAAAGTAAAAGTTGAAAATGACTCCTCAATACTAAAATTTCCTAGAAATAGACAAATCCCCCACGGAAATCCAGGGTTAGTTTGGTCACTTGAAGAAAAACTTTTCCACTTCAGCAAGAGCCAAGAAAGAGTTTTCTCTTCGGTTGGAAAAAAAAACTCTTGTCCAGTTATTTATTTATTTATTTAAACCAATCCAGATATTCTTATTCAAAACTCGGAGGCAAAAGATTACCTCACAAGATTTAGGAATAAACCAAAACCACTAGCATCTAACATAAGCACCGTTACAAGTACTACTAGGCTGATGGACTCCATATACACTCACCAGCTTAGGCCAACATTTTGTCAAGGATGTAAATCCTATCAATGCATTTAGTAGTAAAAAATCCCAACGTAAAAATCAGCTCAATCTAAAGCATAAAAGCGCAAATGTAATCTAAAAACACTCCACACAGGGAGGTAATACAACACCCAAGCAAGGCAAACAACTACCAAAACTGGGCAATACCTAAAAACATAACAAAATTGGAAAAAAAAAAAAAGAAGAAAAAGACAAAAAAGAAACCCAAGCGAGGCAAACAACTACCAAAACTGGGCAATACCTAAAAACATAACAAAATTGGAAAAAAAAAATGAAGAAAAAGACAAAGAAGAAAGAACCCATGCTGTAAAAATGTCGCCAGACTCCGCCGCGTCGAATCGAGTGACTTATTCGTGGAGGGTCTTAATCGGATCTAATAGAAAGTGGATGGAAGGGGAAAAGGAAGAGGGGTTGAGGGTGCGCCGGATCCAATGAGAGGAACATAAGAAGGAAAGAAAAGAATTGGTTAAGGAAGATGAACCAAAGATGGAAGCTTTAGAGAGAAGGCATAGAGTTTTCTTTTTCAAAGAGAGAAAGCCCTCGATACTCTTGTCCAGTTTAATTTATCAAATTTTAGACTTTATTCAGTTCAATGATCAAAATTGCTTACTTCGTAGGGATCGAGAAATTCAACTATATAAAAAATTACATTTAGGGTGAATTTTGATTTAATAGTATTTTCGATAATCTTGTACTATAAGTTGTCAAATTAGTTGATTTATGTGAGGATAATGACTAGTTAATTTAACAGCTTGTAGTTAAAAAATTAAAAAATACCGAAAATACTTTAGTGAAAACTCAGCGTTATTGGATATCAATAAATACCATTTGAAAGCACATCTAATAGAGTGGATCATGATCTCCTAAGGAGTCCCTTATTAAAAATTTGGTGTGAACCTAGACTTTTTCAACTTTCTGGATCAAATTTTGACGATCCGAACCGCTCAATATTTTTAAAATGCGTTTTCCAAGGTCAACTGTATATGTACAGTTTCATCGAAAACTGTTTGGATCAAGCCCTTCCAAGTATTTTTTTTTTTTTTTGACAAATCTTCACACATGCCCTGAAAAACGCATTTTATAAATATTGAGCGGATCGGATCATCAAAATTTGATTTGGAAAGGCTAGGACTACACCAAATTTTAATAAGGGATCCCTTAGGAGATCATCATCCCTAATAGAGTATTATGTTTATTTAATTCAAAATACATATCGTTAATATAGTAACTTGTGAATAAAAGATCCAGATGATTTTAAACGTGATTCAACTTATCAAAGAGCTTCACACGTGATTGAACTTCTAAAAGAGCTTCACATTGACCTATTTTGATCATTGAAGTGGGCAAAAATAAATAAAATAAAATAAATTGATAGACCAAAACGCCCCCCTCAACTTCTACTCACTTTCACTTAACTTCCTTAAAGTTTAAAACTTCACACTTAACCCCTTAAACTATAAAAATCTTAGGTGTCAAAGTTGGTGGCGTCATCGAAAAATCACAATATTCTCTTCCTTGTTAATCATCAGCCCGCTATAACCTCCCAAAATCACCACATCAAAACTTAAATTCACTAATCCAACCATAATCATATCCCATCTCGCGATTGCCCACAATTTGTTGCGCCTGTTTCCTTTTTTGCAACTTCTCAAAAAATTGTCTATATTTCATAAGCTATAATATTTTTTACAAATTTGAAATCTTTGTTTTAAAAAATTAATTGAGATCTATCAAACAAGATCCATATTGACTATAAAAAACATTATAGATTAAAAGATATAGACGATTTTTTGAGACGTCCAAAAAAAGAAATAGACATAATAAATTGGGACGGATGGAGTAGCTTAGATGAAGAGGAAAGAGTAGTTTCGTCATAAAATGTTATTTGTGTCCCATATCATGTTTAGTATCACTACATACCCAGAAAAATATACCTAGAATTTATCCAAAATTTGAAAATCAATGGCACATTCAGGATAAATTATGGGTGTCCTTTATGGGCACTTAGACTTTCTGTATTATGTTTTGCTAACATGATAAGTTTTGACGCAACGGAATTAACGAGAAAATAGTTAGCTTACTATTCCAAACGATGATAGATCTCGAATCCACAAGGGTTCCTAAATCCACAAGAAAAAAGAGATTAACTTTGAATTGTATTTGATTAAAAGATGCTGAGTAGTGATTACATGCTCTTTTATAGGCAAACCCTAGCAAATACTACCAAATATATATATATATATATATATATATATATATATATATATATATATAGAGTAGTGTTCTAGTCCGGGAGTCCCGGATCCGGGACTCCATGTTCCCGATATTTTTTTGACGATCCGAGCCGTCCAATGTGTTCAAAAGGTGTTTTCCAAGGCCTCCGCTAGAAATCTTAAAAAAAAATACCGGGAAGGGCTTGATCCAAGCAGTTTTCGCAAAAACTTTATATTTACGCTTTTTAAAAAAACTACTTGGATCAAGCCCTTCCCGTATTTTTTAAAGATTTCTCATGGGACATTGAAAACACCTTTTGAACACAATGGATACGGCTTTCATTTCCCAAAACAATGTTTAAAAGCATCAAAACACCGAAAAATGCTCCAGTCCGGAAAATCCGGGATCCCGGACTGGATCACCGGTGTATATATATATATATCTCTTAGAAATTAGAGAAATTCTCAAAATTGAAAACTATAAACAAATCTAAGACTTTCCCAATTGGAATCAATGAAAAACGGAATTACATGCTAAGAGTAATTCATAATATAAATATTTCCTAAAATAACCAAATAACTAAATTGAAGGCCTAAATGAAGGAATTTTAGCCGAAATTTATCATCGGCCACGACTGTAGCCTGTAGGGTGGTGAGTTTTGACCAAATTGGATTCTATTTCCGTCCCACCAAGTTTGGGTTGATTCCGATAAATTGGAGACTTTGGCAATTTTCAATTAAAAATTGTTTGGGCCTTCGAGACTTCGACCGGTCCAATTGATCATAGAATTAGACTGCTACTTATTCTACATCAAGTTCCATCGAAAATCCTAAAAGAGATGTACGGGTTGGTATAGCCCGCATAACTTTTTACATCTAGGTACATCGCGTCTTTGAATTGCACATACAGGTCTAGCACTCTTTTACATGATTACATCTTCCACGTGTGTATGTGTGTATCTCTCTCTCTCTCTCTCTCTCCCCTCTCAACTCTTCAAACCGTATGAAAATGTCTAAACCTAAACTCCAGGGTACCCTATTAAGGTGTCTAAACCATTAAAACTCTATAATAGAAAATCACACCTTGAACCTAAACCCTAAGACACCCTATAAAAGTGCCTAAATTATATGGTACTTTATGAAAATGTCTAAACCTAAGCCTTAGGATATCCTATGAAAGTGCCTTAAACCTTAGGGCACATTATGAAAATGCTTAAACCAATAAAACTCTATAAGGAAAGTGCACTCTAAATCTAAACACTAAGCTACCCTATGAGTAGGGTACCCTATGAAAGTGCCTAAAATTCTAGGGTACTCTATAAAAGTGTCTAAACTACTAAATCCTTATATTAGGAAAGTGCACCCTAAAATTAAATCCCCAAAACAAGTGACTTACCTTAATGGTAATTTAAAAAAGTGACTTACCATAATGGTAATTAGATGCCTCTTTTCTTGACCTAGAGGTAAAAATCTGAAATCCTAACGTGTTTTGGTAATATAAGGAGTTTAGGGGATGTTTCACTAACAAAAAATATATTTTTTCAAAAATTAAAATATGTCATTCTATCATAATACATCACATAAAAAATCGTGAAAAATCAATTTCTTCTAACAACATGAACACCTCCTTATTTTCATCAAACGAATATTCAAGGGAGTCAAGTCTTTTAAAAGTAACAGAGCCCCAAGTCCAACACAAGACTTGGCTGTGCGTGTCAAAAATAAATAACAACAAAAAAGACTGACACGACTCTCTCTTTCTCTCTCTCCAAATTCTAGAGAGAGAATGCTATGTATAAAAGCCCAAACACAGAACCCAGGAGAGTACATAGTTCATGCCCGCAACGGCAGGTTACCCTCTCTCCTCGCCTTTTATTTCGCACCCTCGCCTCTGCCTTCACATAAGACATCACACTAGATATCCAGAGAGAGAGAGAGATAGGGACAAACACAATAAAACCAAAATAAATAAATAAATAAAAAGACGGTAACACCCCTCAATTACAAAGACACCAAAAAAAAGCAGCGGTTCTCCGTTACGCAACGCAACCCAAAAAAACCGCCAACCGTCGATGTCAAGCGGCGCCGCCGCAACGACCATCCCGAGCCCCCGCGGTCCCACCCCCCACCGCCGCCGCGTAGCCGATTCCGCGGATGCCGAGAAGGGCGTAGACTGCTACATTCTTAACGGGGTCGACGACAACGACGAGGAGTTGGATACGGCCGCCGCGGCCGCCGTGCACGGCGGCATGTACCGCCACCAGCACCACCAAATGATTCGAATCCTTCGGAAACGCGGGCCCTGCGCGGTTGTGCAGTGTCTGGTATCGGGTAGGAATTTGGGGCGTGCAGTAATGTTCGCGCTGATTGTGATGGTGGTGGTTTCGGTGTTCATAAAAGTGTCGTTGTTCCTGGTGGGTTGTAACAGTAATGTAGCGAGAGAGAAGGGAAAGAGGAGAGATAGTAGTAATAACGGATTGTTGATTCTCCAGACGATTAAGGAAGATTGGGTGATGGCTCAGAGGGCTGTTTCTGAATTTGAAGGATCGTCAGGTGGCTCTGCCATGCCCAAGCGATTGCTGGAGAAATACCCGGTACGTGTGTGTGTGTTTTTTTTTTCTTCCGAATTTTGCATTGGTTTCGTTATTTTTTTACGAATTTCGCATTGGTTTTTCCTGGTTTGGTGTCTTGTTTTTCCGGTTGTTTTGACTAAACAACTGGTTCTTTTTCCGGTTGTTTTGATTAAACAACCGGAAGAAAGTATTAGGAGGTTTAATTTAGATGAAAATTTTCAGTGGGTAGTTTATGAAATTTTGGAATTTCTGTTAGTACATTCTCTCTTTTCTCTGTTAGTACATTCTCTCTTTTCTCATCAGAAAAATTGTGGAAAAATACAAAGTACTCCTGTGTGTTTTTTTAACGATTTGCATTATTATTTTTTTCTTGTTTAGTTTCTGAGAAAACAGAGGAAATTGAGTTAAAAGGGTTTTTATTTATTTATTTATTTTATTTAATAACTGGAAGGAGTAGGAGGTTTTAGTCTATATGAAATTATGTATTGGGTAGTTGTTGAAATTTTGGAAATAGAATTACTTGTAGTCTCGTACATTCTTTCTTTATTCATTAAAAAAAAATGCTGGACAAATACTGGGTAAGTGTTTTTTAAATGAATTTCCCATTGGTTTTTCCTCGTTTGCTTTCTGAGAAATTAGAGGAAATTGAAATTAGAAAAGGGACTGGGAAAATGGGGTCGGACGATTAATATCTACTCCTAAAATTCTGTGTTGGGTAGTTGATTGAATTTTGAATTTCTGTTATTACATTCTTTCTTTTCTCAAGAAAAGTAGTACAATGGAGAAATATCCAGTAAGTGTGTTTTTTTAACGAACTTTTGATTGGTTTTTCCTCATTTGATTTCTGAGAAAACAGAGGAAATTGAATTAAAATGGATTTTTTTGAATTTAGATGAAATTCTATTGAGGTAAGTAGCCGAAAGGTCAAATTCTTCATTGGAAAAAACAGAGGATTCGAAGACGTTATTTTCCCAGTGACCTACCAACAGTCATTTTCCCATCAAATGAACAAAAATGTAATCCGAGTTTCTAATTCGTTGCAATTCTCTAGTGGCCAATAGTTGAAAACCACTTTTTAATTTGATACTGTAGTATACTATCTTTTTTCAATTTACCTACTAACGGTCAATTTCCAACAACAATTAATTAGAGGAAAACCCAGAAATGCTAGTTATTTTTTTCTCATTTGGTTCCCTACTAAATGGAAGAGAATAGAGGGAAGGGAAGTTTTTTAAAAGATGTTTCAAGCGACTCGTAGGTGGCCAATCTTATCGAGTCTCCAAAATTAGTAATATATGAGTGGAAATTGGCCGGGATGCTCTAAGTTGTCAAAAAAATAGTCGATCTTATCGAGTCCTAAAGAACTAGTCGAGGTGCGTGGGACATCTGAAGTTATAAAAAAAAAAAGACCAATAGAAGAGAATAGAGGAAAGGAAAGTGAACCTTTTTGAAAGGTGTTTCGAGCAACTTGTAGGTGGCCAATCTTATTGAGTCTCCAAAATTAGTAGATATGCGCGGAAATTGGCCAGGATGCTCTAAGTTGTCAAAAAATTGGTCAATCTTATCAAGTCCTAAAGGACTCGTCGGGGTGCGCGGAACATCTTTAAGG
The DNA here is from genome assembly GCA_022606695.1 of Vaccinium macrocarpon. Classification (NCBI taxonomy): domain Eukaryota; kingdom Viridiplantae; phylum Streptophyta; class Magnoliopsida; order Ericales; family Ericaceae; genus Vaccinium; species Vaccinium macrocarpon. The sequence continues at coordinate 12,188,788 of CM040175.1, forward strand.
TACCGAAAAAATGACCAATCTTAGTGCTTAAACAAGTAAAATGATTTGATAGAAAATATAAGAAAATGTAATTTACTTGATATTATCTGGTGGCCTTTTTGTTCTTTAGTGTAACATTCTAGTGGGTGGTAGGTGAAATAGAAATCTGTGTTATACATTCTTCAGTTCACTCATCAACCAAACAGAGGATTAGTGATTTCTTGGTGGATACTTCACTATCAATTCTCTTAAGACCAGATAGCCCCCATACCAAACTTGTGGCTGTTTCAGCCATCCAGATACTTAAATTTAGCATGTGATAGTTACCAAAATATTAAAATTTAGTAGCAATTTGGATTATTGGACATTACATGTTTATTTATTCAATTTTCTTTTATAAAAAAATCAATTCCCGATTTCATTTGTGGTCCAATCAAGGGAGAGGAAGATACAAATATGTTATCAAATAGAAGAGGACGAATGCGACCGTTACTTTAGTTATTACGATCAAGTTTTATTCATTATTTCAGTGTATGTGGTGTGGGGGTGGGGGCTAAAATTTGGCTTTGAAAATGTTTGTTTAGCACCTCCGATTGGACATTAAAATTTTTGGTCTTAAAATTCTGTTGGATTTTGGATATTGTTAGTTTTTTTGGGACCCACAAAATTGTCCTGGACGGCAAAAACGTGCATTGTTTTCAGTTTGGCAAGTCAAGCACGCTGGAAGGTTTGCTTTCTTAATCTTTTTTGGGCTTGGGGGTACTTTCTTAATTGTTTCTACCTTTGTTTTTGTGTAATTTCAATTGCATAATTGCATAAAAGTATTTTTCCATGCAATTCCATTCGCAAGATTACGCGAAAACATATTCCCCAAAAAACTACTCATGCAGCTGGATTCGCACGGAAACAGAGATACAAGAACTTTTTGTAGAGGTAACTTGGTCCAAATCCGATTACGGGTAATGCGTATGGATTGGATTGAGTGTGCAAGGCCATATTGCATTTTGCATATAGAATCGTGATGTCTACGTTACTCCAAATAGTATTCTAAAATATTCTGTAAAAAATTGACTCATTGTAAGTATTGAATTGATTCGTTCAGTTTTTGTTTCAGAATTCAAAGTCAATTTAACTAACCAATTCTTTAAAAAACACATCTTCAATCACTTCAAGCTGTATATTATTGTTTTCTTTCCCTGATAAGCCAATCACGTTGACTCTGACTTTCAAACCCAATAAGCCTGCGGAGTTTGTGTTCGTGTTTTCTCCATTCACCCCTTTGATTATTAGTGATTTTTATTAATTCCCATTCAATTAGTGGAACACGAATTCACACTTAGATTTGTCAAATTACTCCTTCAAGCTGTTCACACGCTGCTCATGGGCTGCTAATGGTATACATATGCTTACGCGCATTTTGACTAATCTCTTCACTTATTAAAGGAAGATTATCCACACCGAGACTGGGGGATTCGTAAGAAAGTACTTAATTATGGTCTAACCTCAAGGCTTGAAATCTAGTCAAACAGCGTGAAGAGCAAATTCACTAACCAACCAGTCTAACTCTTTCGAGTTGTGTTGCTTCTTTTCCCTATTGGAAAATTACTCTATTGGTCCTCATAATTTTAATGAGTTTTGCTTGGGTTCCATTAATTTTAATATCATCAAATTGAACCTAGTGATTCCATTTTCGTCGCGATGTAGTCCCACCGCCGTCATCTAAATATTTTGAACGGAATGAAGACACGACTTGGAATTATAGTTACTCTTATTAGGATTTTTTCTTTCTTTCTTGTGCTATGAGTGTAGTTGTGAGAAAGGATAAATTGGAAATCGCACGTATTATACTGTCAAAATAACAATTTATTTTTTTCCTAAAATCAATTTAGTGGTCTGTCATTAAAATTTAAAAATATAAGGTCCAATTGAGAAGATTAAAAATACGAATGCCTCGGAGTCTTGGTAAAACAACCCAGGCTAGCGGTGTCAATAAAGATCCTGAGATGGTGTCAGTAAAGATTCTTTCATCTCATGATGTTATCGGTGATGTAATAGTACTTACTTATCGTGGTGCATTTGACTATGGCAACAATTTATTTTGTGAAATCTGATGTGTATCGATCGTCTATGTCTATGAAAAAATCAAGTTGATCAGATATTGGTACTTTTGCCACAAGCGTAACCAAGGGCTAGATGATCTGACTTGTTATTTCCTCTTCTGTTAAATATGATTCGACCAAGTGTTCACCATTGTTGAGTTTTGACAAGGGCAAAGACATATCAAAACTTCCAAATTCACAGCTCCAATTGTCAAACAAAGACATTAGTGTGCAGGGGCAGACAGAGGGGTGCATGCAGGGGTCTGGTCTCTGCACACTCTCAATTATCCTATTATGGGTACTATATTTTAAGTTTTATTTGGACAAATTATGAAGGAAGGTCCTCTCAAAATTGCTATATCAGTATGTGAGGATGATATTTTGTTATTAATTTAAGGCGTTAGAGTTCTTGTAATTCTGTCTCTTGTTAGTTGTATGTTTATGGCAGCTATATTTACCTTTTGTTTGTTTTGGTTGCAGACACCGGAAATATGGACGAAACCAAACAGCGATGGTCTCTACCAATGCATTGGTCGGCCGAGGAGTCAAATGAGTATGGTTCCACTATTGCCATTTCCCCTTGTTTTCCTTGCAAGCAAAAGCTAATCAAATTTTGTTTGACTAAGCCACATTCTGAAAACTCTGGCTTTCAGGGGCGAGGTCTGCAACAAATGGGTACATTTTAGTTCATGCAAATGGAGGATTGAATCAAATGAGAACAGGGGTAAGCTAACATATTTGTATTTTTTTCTTTGCGCCATAAAAAAACATTTATGGTTGTATTTCTCAATACACAACTAAAGATTGAAAAAAACCAGTCAATTCACAACTAGGGGTGGGAAATTTTGACCCGACACGGAGTTAGTGGGTTAGAGTCGGCTATTTCTGACATGGAACACGAATATGACACAACATAATAACACAAAAAGAAAATAGGTCGGGTTAGGGTTGAGAGAATTCCGACACGAATACGAGATGACACGACACGAACATGACACAACATAAGAACTTATGAAAGGACACGGCAACACAACACGAACCCGACATGAAGTTAGTGGGTTAGCGTTGGCTATTTCTAATATAAAACATGAATATGACACAATACAATAACATGAAAAACTTAACAAACCAAGTCAAGGTTGAGAGAATTTTGACCCGAACACGAGGTGACGTGCCACGACATGATGCCCACCCCTATTCACAACCACTGATGAAGGATTCCTCGAAAAGTTGAGGATTCATAATCTCATTTAGAAGTAGAATGGTTTCAGTCCTATACATACTTGAGGAAGATAATCAAATCAAAAAAGGAAAGAAAATGAGTTCTTTCTTTTATCACTTAGGAACTTAGGAGCCATGTGAGATGAAAGTCTCATGCAAGGTTTTGAATGTGAGAAAGAATGGAGGAATCCTCTTTTTTACCCTTTGGATCTACAGAATTGTTGCTCTTTCATTTTTTACAACAGTATTAATTACTATTATTTGTATGGCATCACATTACAAAATTGTCTTTTTGTCAAACTGTTTATTTTGATTCATTTTCAGATATGTGATATGGTTGCTGTGGCAAAGATCATGAATGCAACTTTGGTTCTTCCTTCTCTTGATCATGAGTCCTTTTGGACAGATCCAAGGTACTTACTTTCATCTGCCCTTCTTAACCAATATTACATAGTATTTCTTATTTTCCATAAAAAGAAAAAATATTATGACATTTCCATAATTTCCAGTTCTTTTATGCAGTGATTTTAGGGACATTTTCGATTGGAGGCACTTCATTGAAGTTTTGAAAGATGATATTGACGTTGTTGAATCCTTGCCGCCAAGCCACGCTGCAATCAAGCCCGCTTTTAAGGCCCCGATCTCCTGGTCTAAGGTACACCGAGCAAATGAGTCTTACACCTGCATTAATTTGTTTTCTCCCTAAGTCTTGCTTTTTGTATATAACATTTGGCTTAGGCATGATTTTTGTCAAAAGCAACTTTGTCTTAGTATGCTTCATAATATGCAGGCTAGTTACTACAGAGGAGAGATGGTTCAGTTGTTGAAAAAGCGCAAGGTTATCAAGTTTACGCATACTGATTCACGACTTGCTAATAATGGCCTCGCGAGTTCTATACAGAAGCTCAGGTGTCGAGCCAATTACAAGGCTCTACGATACACAGAGGAGATCGAGGAGCTTGGGCGCACACTTGTGGATAGGCTTAGGAATAATAGTGAGCCGTACGTCGCCCTCCATTTAAGGTACTTATTTAACAACACATTCATTTATTAGTCCTCATTCGTAGATTGGAGCACAAATACAAAACATGGGCGGGACACAGACATAGATATGAAGTACTGTTATTTTTGACAGACCAGAAGAGATAGATGATGCATAACACTAATAAGTACTGTTATGTTGGCACGTCTGTGTCTGTGCTCAATACTTGAGCAACTAAAAATGAACCTTGTTATAGTTTATGGCTGAGGAATAACTTCTATGTTTTCTTGTAGATATGAGAAAGATATGCTTGCATTCACCGGCTGCAGCCACAACCTAACTGCAGCAGAGGCTGAGAACCTTCGATTATGAGGGTACAATGTCAAGCATTGGAAAGAAAAAGAGATAGACAGCAAAGCAAGGCGGCTCGAAGGGGGATGCCCCATGTCCCCAAGGGAGGCAGCCTTGTTCCTCAAGGCCATGGGGTACCCTTCAACCACCACCATATACATAGTCGCTGGGAAAATTTATGGCGGTAACAGCATGAACGCATTCCGTTCTGAATTCCCAAACGTTTTCTCCCATTCGACTCTTGCAACTAAAGAAGAGCTGGAGTATTTTAAGCAGTTTCAGAATCGTCTTGCTGCCTTGGATCACATTGTTGCATTGGAAAGTGATGTGTTTGTTTATACCTACGATGGGAATATGGCAAAGGTGGTGCAAGGGCACCGGAGGTTTGAAGGGTTTCGAAAGACTATTAACCCTGACAGGTGCGTTCTCCCAAGCTGTCAATTCTTTCTCACTAATGCAAGAGGCACAAAACAAAAAACTCGTCCGCCTACATTTCATCAACTATAGTATGAGCATTAGGTTGAAGTGTCGAATTCATCTAACTGTTAAGTCAAGGACACATACATCGTTGCATGTCGAAGTACCATGCTTCCTAGGTGGATGTCCAACTAAAATATCAGACACGTATCTCATACCCTTTTTTTAAGTGTCCGAATGTCCAGCAAAGTACTTCAAACTCAAGAAACGTCCACATAAGGTAGCAGCCGATACAACACTAATATTTCTTGCAAACAGTTTTTGGATGTACTGTTTTTCATTTCCTTTCCAAGTCAAGAGGTAGATCATCAACATGTGAACTATTTTCCAATTACAGGGAGAATTTTGTGAGATTGATTGATCAGTTGGATGAGGGTGCCATTTCTTGGGAAAAATTTTCATCACAGGTTAAGAGACTGCACTCAGATAGGCTTGGTGCACCATATTTTAGATTGCCAGGAGAGTCAACAAAGCTGGAGGAAAATTTCTATGCAAACCCTTTTCCTGGTTGTATTTGTAACAGAACTCAGGAGCAAATCAGCAGCCTAGGACTTGATCGGAGACCGAATCTACAGGCATCTTCAAAAAAATAGGGTTCTAGTATTTTCAATCTTTTTTCCTAGGTAGAAATATATATTGGCTTCCCCTTGTAAAGTGCATGAAACCCATTGCTTCAAAGTCAGCTAAGATGGGTTTTTACAAGGAATGGCTCCGTGCATTTGTGTGTTTGGTTATGCTTTGCAGAATCTTTTTTTCAGAATACTTTTCAGAAACTAGTTTTCAAAACAAAAATGCTTATCCTTTCCAGTAGTGCTTATTTGTTGTGGTAAAAACCGCGGTATTTTGCTCAAACATCCTCTGAAAAGTATTTTAGAAAAGAAGATTCTGAAAAAAGCAGCTAAACGATCCTGCATATTCCAAGAGCTGAGCTTTAAAGGCTTTTTTCGAGATGCAAGTTTCAGTTTTGGTATAGATGAAGTGTATATATGGGGAAGCAGAGAAGGTTATTTACAGATAATTGATTATGTGCATAGGATCAAATGCATGGCACAGTGTATTCTCCTTGTTAGTGTGGAGTACTCAAATTTCTCAATAAATTCATTATTCTCTCCGCTCTTCTGTGTTTTTTTGGTTCGGAAGCCAGTTGTTAGATTAGGCTTGATCACACATTCCAGAGTAATAGCATTAGATTCAGATCATGAAAGAACATAAATTAGTTCATATTTCGCCTTTATGAAATACTGATCATTTAGTTTTTAGTTTTTCGGTACCTATGCTGATCATTTGTTGCAAGGGCTGCGAATGAAGCTGAGCTAAGCTTCGTTGTGCTCGAGCTTGGCTTGTTTACTATACAAGTAAAAAAAACTCTAGCTCGAGCTCGCTTGGCTGTAAATGTGTTGAGTCCGGTTTTTTTTAACTAAACGAGCATGGGCGGAGGGAGGAAGAGACAAAAGGGGTCAATTGACCCCCGGAGGTCCAAATTTTTGTACGGATAGTTATAGTTTTGCCCAAATTTTTGCTATTTTGATCCCATTTTACACCTCCTATTCTGCCCAAACTTATTAAGAGTTCAAATTTTGACCCAACTTGCTCAAGTTTTTACCATTTTGACCCCATTAACATCTATTTTTTTGCCCAAACCTGTTAAAAGTTCAATTTTTTGCCCAAACCTATTAAGAGTTCAAATTTTTGACCCATTCGTCAAAAATCCTAGCTCCGCCCCTGTAAACGAGTATTTATAAACTTGTCGAGCCGAGTCGATCTTTTGAGTTCGTTTACTAAACGAGCCCAAAAATCGAGCCCAAGCTTGATTTGCAGCCCTGTAATTGTTGCAAACGCAGTGACAAATTTTTTAGAAAACAGGATAAAATTAATTTTAATGGGAGACTACAAACGTCTTATTGATAATTGCAATTTCGCAATTTCCTCACCTGCCTTTTGTTGTCCAATTAATGGAAGTGCAACTCACACTGTCGGAGCTCAATTTCGTCCTGGCCATGGCTCCTAATATATGCACAATATTACATTTATAGATAGATACACCCTCCATCCCAATTTCTTAGTCATTCTTTCTATTTTGGGATGTTTCAAAATATTTGTCATACTTTTAAAAATATCGATCAAAATTGTGTCACTTTCCAATTTTACCTTTAAAAGTACTTTTTCCATCTTAATTGGCTAGTCTATTATCTTTTATTTTATAACGGTTTTTATGATTTCGAAAATTTTGTGTAATAAAACTGATAGATATCTATCAAACAAGACACATATTGAATACGTTTTGACTTTCATATAATAAATTAGACTCATAAATTTGGTCACAGTAATATTGACTGGATTTAAGGGCAAAATAGAAAAGTCACTACAAAATTTTCACAACTCTTGAAAACCCATTTCCCCGAAAGAGGCCAAGAAATTGAGACGGAGGGAGTAATGAATTAAGCATTCCGGCCCGGCCGGTTTGACACCTGCCTAACGGTACCTCTCTTCATCTAGGATTCAGGGGCACTGCGGTCTCTTTTGATAGACAACACCTGCTGTCCCCCACAATTACGGACCGCTCCAGTCACTTTTCGACGAATGGAAATGTTCACTTCGTAGAGCTTAGTGAATAGAACAAGTGAACCAAAAATCAGTTCAATCGGATATCATTAAGTGCATGATCGCAACATTTTTATCATGAAACGAATGCATCCGAAACACTAGATTAAACCCACTCGAACCCATAATTGCTGAGTTATATGTGTACCGATCAGGCACTTAATGATATCCGATTGAACTGATTTTTGGTCTACTTGTTTTACTCACCGAGCTCTACGTAGTGAACGTTTCCGATCATCGGAAAGTGACCGGAGCGGCCCGTAATTGCGGGGGACAACAGGTGCTGAATCCCTTTATCTATTGATTTACTGTTCACAGTCACACACGCTTTCTTCTTCTTCATCTTCTGGGGCGAACATCCTCGACGGGTCCACCCTCTTTTCGGGGGGCGCTCTCTCTCTCTCTCTCTCACACACACACACACACACACTCAGAGCATTTTCGGTTCGTCAATCTCCTTTCGTATTCCATTAAAGAACAGGTTCGTATTTCTATTCTGCCGATTTCTCGAGCGAAAATTGGGGGTTTAGTAATCTAGGGCTTCAATGCTATCTGTGTGCGATTATGACGCTTACTCTATCTTGTTGCAATCTTACTTACGTTAATCACATCTTTTGTTTATGCTAGCCATATTGAGGAGTTATAGATAATTTAGGGCTAGAAGTTCTGTGTTTCCCCTAATTTTTTTTTTTTAAAGGGATAGGGATTTGGAACTCTTTCTTGCAGAAAGTCAATCCCAATTGAAGAGAAACTCTATGGTGCAATGCATGACTAGTGTAAGGCTATCTGTAGGATCGGGAGTAGGTTCATGCAAAGTTTAATCATGGGAGTGAAACTGTACTGCCTTTCTTTTCTTTTTTGAACATGTATTTGACACCAGGTTTCCGAGCTGCCATCCTCCTTTTCTTTTCTTTTTTGTTTTTTGCTCTGGATGTTGAATAAAAGAAGCATGTTAATGTGCACATAAATCAAAATGATTCTTGGGTCTGCCCTCTCATATGCCTTTTGAATTTGATTTGAGGGCATGATTCTTCAGCAACCGCGACGGCATAGGGGACCACTGTCTTAGTGGTATTTTGTGAGTAGCCACTTTGTGCATTCATTGTCAAAGGTTAGGTCTGTCTCCAATCCATCTGTTTCAGTGGTATTCTGGGAGTAGCTACTTTGTGTATTTATTGCCAAAGGTTAGGTCTGTCTCCTATCCATCCCTGCCCATACCCCCAATTATTGGGGACTTAATGGGTTTTGTTATTGTTGTTGTTGTTGTTGTTGTTGTTGTTGTTGTTGTTGTTGTTGTTTTTCCTTTGAGTGAGGGGCTTTAATTGTTTGGCCTACTTTGTGGAGTGCTGTAAGCATAGCAACTTCACTGCTGTGGTTTGTATGAAGACCAAGTGTCGTGGATTTTGTATTGTTTATTTGCACTTTTGCAGTTAGGTCTTGAAGGGAGTTGGGTGTCCTTCTGTGCCATCTTTGGTTGGAGATTCCAATAAGAACCATATTTGGTTTTTGTTGATAGTCTTAACTTTTGGTCTGTACGGATTTTCGCAAACATTCGTGATGAGTAACTTCCTTTGTTATTCTTGCACTTTGATTGCTAGTGAAGAAACCTATGGGGATGTTTGACTCTGAGATGCTTTTCCCCCCAAGCTCATCCACCCCCTAAAAAAATACAAGGGGCAAAAATAAAAATCCTTAGTTCCAACCGATTTTGGTAGATTTTGTTTTTGACTTAAGTTTTATACTACGTCATACCGTAGTAGCCCTTTTGAAGCGTTGATAGAGTAAACCTTTTAAAAAGGACAGTAATATGATTTTCAGTTGTTTGCTAGTTTTATCGGATCTTTACACGAGTTGCCCTGAATAAATTTGTTTTATTTCTGATGTTCTTTCTTGTTGTTTCCTTGTTGTTGTTGTTGTTGTTGTTGTTGTTGTTGTTTAGTTCATTTCTTGTTTCTTGCTCGTCTAGAACAAGAAGGATTTTGTTTTTCCTTTTTATCTTGCTATATGTAAAAAAAGAAATTCTTGCATATAGGTTGATGACGTACCTAGAAACCATGCAATCAAGCCATTTCTTGTTTTATGTGATATGTAGAAGATAAAGTAAATGACTCAAGATATGTGTCATAACCTGTCTGTTGTTTCCTTAGTGAATGGGGACTGGGACAAATGAAACTACGCGAACTCTATAGTTGAATAGGGATAATGTCCTCATCTATGGATCAGGTCACTTATCCATATTGCTGCTATTTGGGGTGCCAATATATTAGAGCACCATGCTTCATATGGTGACTGGAAGAAAAGTACTTCACCTTATTGCTTAACAAGTTGTGTGATGGAAGGCATCAGTTGATCACTTTCGGTATTAAGCCTCTTCTAATCAGCAGTAATCAGAAGCCTGTATTGGTCATTGTCAGTGATGTCAGGAGCAATTTGTTCCACCTCATGCTCTGATTTGATCTCGTGAATTAGGAGCTGGTAAAGCAGTTACAATGTTGTACCCAGCTTTATTGACTTTTAGTTTTAAAAGCATCATGTATTTTACGGGTAGTGTGTGACATTATGATTGTTCTGCAAAATGCCGTAGCTTCCAAAATCTGTTTTGACTTGGTGACCCAAAATTTTGGCTTGTTATTCTTGCCTTTAGATTTCATTTTCTTCTTGCCCTTGTTCACCTGTACAGGTAATGGCAGCTATTTCATCGTCCCATGATCAGGTGGAGGATGAAGAAGAGTATGTATTGCTTGATTTGGATGGGGTTTCTGGCCAAGTCCATATTCCACCAAATGCACCGTATGTTCTATCTGTATGTTTGTAACCCTTCAATATCTATTTCTAGGTTTTTCTTCAATGTGACGTCAGTACACAAAATGTTTGCTTGACATCTTGCTTTTTTGTTTTTAAGACTTCACTGCCACAAAATTTTCAAACGATAGCTATCATCTGGCATTTAATAACTTTACTAAGTTGAAGTCCTTTTTGTAACTTGAGAGTCTGCAGAGATTTTTTAATCAAATGTAATTGATACAAGGATTAAAGGGACAAGAGAGGAGGCATCACAACTTGAGCATAGCACCCTGCACACTTGACAATCATATGCCGCTCAAGCCCGGGAAGGGCACGTTTGATAAGAAATTGACCAATCCCACGGAAATAACTGAGAACAGAAAAAGGGGGACTCCCAAGGCCAGGCCCATGAAGTGGCCACAATTGAAAACCCAAAATTACATGAGATACAATCAAGAGCCAAGAAACTGGTGTCCTTCAAAAGCTCCAAGTTGAAACAGATATTCCATAAGAACTCTCGCCCCAAATAGTCCCAAAGATTGCTCCTAGTATAGCAGCAGCAAATGTGGCAGCAACATCAAATTCCCATAGCGTCAGCAAAAATTCTTCACAGCCTAGTAACCTCCAAAATAGCATTAACACATAAATTCCAAGCAGCATAGGACATCCCTTACTAGCAGTGGTATTAGTAGCAGATTCCAAGATCCAAAAGCAGTATCAAATAATGGCCAGGCCCGGCCATAAGCACCTCCTGACCCAGAGTTTAGCCAAGACAAAGTCCAGACTCAAGGCCAAACAACCCGAACAGACAAAGATACATAACCAGTGTTTAAAAAAATGACCAGACAACAACAAGAGAGAGCACCCACAACCCAAAAACAAGATACAGGAACAGACAAAGCACCCAACAAGACAGTACAAGTTCACACACCCAAAAAAATACATAGACCAGATGCAGACAAAGACAAAGACAAGAAACACCAACCAAAGACAGATATGGCAAAAAATCAGGCCCCCTGAGAGACAGACATGGACCAAACCCACAAGATAGATGCAGACATAAGCCTAGCCCATTGAGAGACCTTAAGGAAACTAGAACAAACCCAAAATCCCTCTAAAATCCAACCCATTCAAGCCAAGAGAACCCCAAGACTCAACCCCTGAAGTGGTTTGCAAAACAACCCCATTATGAAGCTTCCAAAACACTCCTCAATCTGTAGATGAAAGTCAGTTGTTGAGTAGGTGTTAGGGTCCCGTTTTGATTTTCCCCATAGAGCAACCCTTACCTTGAACAAATCCACTAGTTCCATCCGATGCAACTGCTTGTTTTGAAAAATCCATTCATTTCTCATCTTCCAGATAGACCATAACACTGCAAATGGAATGCAATCCCAAGTCCATTTTTTCCTTTTGTTGAAATTCCAGCTCAGCCAGCATTGAAGCAAAAAAGAAACAGGAGTCGCCCATTTTACTCCCCACCAACTTGAAATTTCTGTCCATACATTACCATACAGGACTATATGACAGTAGAGAGTGATCTAAAGATTCAATTTCCTCCACACAAAATTTGCATAAAGCGTTCACAACATCACTGATAACGCCTAGACTTAGCAGATGATCAGCAGTTTTATTCTTCCCAACTGTACCATTCAACCAGCATTGTGCTAAATCAAATCAAGCACCTTTGCATCAATAGTAGGAGGGATAGAATCCACTAAAACAAGTACTGAGTCTCAAAGTCACTTGTTTGGAAGGCATCCAAGTGACTTGAGACTCTGTACTAGCTGTTTAGTGCACTTTTATCAATTATCATGTTCTGTTCTGTTTGTGACAGTTTACCTCATGTGATCATTATCTTTGTTTTCTAATGCAGGGTCTTGACACCTTAACCCCAATTTTGGTTATCGACAATAAAGTAAAGTTGGTGAGTCAAAAGCTTGGAAAGTTTTTGTTCATTCCCGGGGAATTGCTATTTGTTTCTTGTTTTTTTCTTTCATCTAACCATCATACTGCGGATTCATTCCATCCAGACTCAATTTAGATCATATCAGTTACCTTATCTACAAATATGGCCCCTCATTTTCAGACTTTCTAGTCTTTACTAAATGTCTAACCCACTGTATCATTGTCCTAAAGATGAATATAAGTGTGTAACCATTCCTCGGATACACAATTATGAAAAAGACAAAAAGACTGACAGAGACAAGCATCAGCCACATCACCCCAGGATTGTCTTCATATGGCTCTTCATTTGTTTTGACTTTGTAGTCCATACTAATATCTTACGCATCTAACGCAACTTGCATTGTTCTAAAGAGAGAATCTAAGTGTGTAACCCTACCTTGGATATTCAATTCTGAGGAAGATTGACGGAGATGAGCATCGGCCAAATCACCACGTGATTGTCTTGCTTCTTTTGACAATCACACCTTGCCCAGACCGGTTCACATTCTCTAACAACTGAACTACGTCACGAGGTGATTGTATATTGGCATTTGGAATGTTGCATTTGGTTGGATGTTTTGTTTTTTTGCTGGATATTGGCATCTGGGTTTGTTGGATATTTTGTGGTTTTGATGAATATTTAGGGGTTGGATTGTTGGATAAATCTTCTTTCTTGGAATTATTGGAGCTTTTGTCTGTGATTAATTTAAGAGATGCCTTCTGCATTCACATCGCTTTCTTGAAGCCCTTGGCCTCGCCTCCTCACCTTGCACTTAGACCTCAGTAGGTCTTACCGGCTCAGTTATCTTTTTACTTGGTAATTGATGTTGTTCCCCCGGAGAACTGGAGGAGTTGTTTTAGTAAGTTATGTTAGAAATACTTCATTGGTTAATTTTCTGATCAGTTAGATATTTCTTTCCCTTTTCTTTTAGTTGAAATTTAGTAGGTTTGAGGTTTTAACTTTGAGTCTTGAGAATTATGATTTACCTCTTTGTTGATCTCACAGATTGGAGAATATGAAGAAACAATTGGAACATGCTTTGTTTTCACTGAACGCGGTGAGTCAGAATGCAGATTATTTTCCTACCATGCCAGCATTCTTTTTTGGTAATTAACTATTTCATTAGAAACCAAAGAAAGAATCCTCAAGAGGTACGAGAAAACTATGCCAACACTTCATATTAGCTTAGCTAATTTTCTCTTCATAAAGCCACTCAACCATAAGGTGATGGCATTACTATCAAAGAGAAAAATGCAGCTCTTTTTGAGAGGGAGAGTTTATCTCACAAATTTTGTTATGAGGGTACACTCACCATCTATGTAGCACTGACACAGATACGCGACACAACACATAAATTATAAAAATTGAAGGACACGCACGTGGAGGACACGTTTTCCAGAATAAATTTTACAATATTATATGAATAAACTATACAAATATATAGCTCTAATTATGAATATGTAACACCACATGTGCCTTGAATCATATATATCATTAAATCATTAACAAAAGTATTTCAACAAAGAACTTTCATCACTTGTCACGGAAAAAATAGGACTTACCTTAGGTATTAATTAGAGCTTCCTATTTCATTTAACGCCCCAACTTGTTTTGCTAGTGTCTCGAGATTGTCCAAGCATTTTTTAGAGTGTTCCCAGAGTGTCTAAACCAAAAGGCTTGAGAAAAAATAGGACACTGAGGATTTAGGTGTTGGACATGTGTCCGGAGAGTGTCGGTCTCCATCACTGGTACTTCCATGCTACATAGCTGGCCACTTATCAAACAGGACCTTGCAGATGTTGCATAGGCAAGACTAGATGTGCACAACATAATGAATTCGGTTTTTATTCTCTATGTTTCACTGTCCTCTTTAGCACACAATGATGTCTTGTTTTTTCTGGTCTTCTGTTTTGGATGTAGCCTTTGTCTTCCTTATGGGTTAATGTGCTATAAGAGTATAGGCCAACCGGTCTTGGTGTGTCTATCGAAACAAAAATATTCACAGAATGGTATGGGTAGAATATATGATGGAAGATTATAGATTACACTTGTTTTGACATGGTTTTTGGGATATCAGGGAACACAATGCCCTTGACAGAGCTCTATGGAGGAAACAGATCCATGTAATCTATGTAGCACGGACACGGACACGGCAATTCTAAAAATGGGACACAGACACGGCAATATATATATACCCCACGGTTCCAGTCAGGGGGATCCCTGACTGGAACAAAATGAGTATTTTTTTTTTTTGTTGCAAATTGTTTTGGGAAAATCCGAGCCGTCCAATGTGTTCAAAAGGTGTTTTCTGAGGTCTTCGCGTGAAATCTTCAAAAAAAAAGATACTGGGAAGGGCTTGATCCAAGCAGTTTTTCGCAAAAACTGTATATTTACAGTGTTGCGAAAAACTGCTTGGATCAAGCCCTTTCCGGTATTTTTTTTTGAAGATTTCTCGCGTGGACTCCTGAAAACACCTTTTGAACACATTGGACGGCTCGGATTGTCAAAAAAATGTTCGGATCATGGAAGTCCGGATCCCGGACTAGAACCGGCTTCTATATTATGAAAAAAAATTTAAAAATTAAAGCATTAAAATTTAATATTACAGTTTGACCTTACGAAAAATTTAAAAATTACAATTTGATGCCTGAAAATTTTAAAAATTTACAGATTGACCCCCAAAAATTCAAAAAAAAAAAAAATACAGTTTGACCTGCGCAGTGTCCCCCAGCCATGTCCCTCGTCCTATCCCCGCCGTGTCTCTGCTGTGTCCCCTACAAAAAATTCAAAAAAATGTGGGGACTTGCCGTGTGGCTTGTCCTGTACATGTCCCTGTGTGCGACACTCTAATACGGCGGCCTCTAGAAGTGTCGGTGTTTCACAACATGTAATCGACCCCTATAAATTTAGTGGACTTAAGTCTCAGTTTTGTTTGGCTGTGTCCATAGTTTTATTTCACAACACGTTGGGGTAAATTCGATGCTTCACATTTTAAGTTTGGAAAAGGCTACAATACACACCCCTTATTTGGGTGTATCATACACACCCCTATAAAAGTTACAAATTTTTTTGTAAAAGTTACAAAATTTTTGATAAAAGTTACGAGAGACACCAAAATGTTACGAATCATAGAAAATGTTACGAATTATATTGCTGAAAAGTTATGAAAAACTGAAAAATGTTACGATTGCCAATAAGGTGGCAAAATCTGGACCATGCGATAGGTGCATATGGTACACCCAAACAAGGGGTGTGTATTGTAGCCATTTCCTTTGAGTTTTGATATAGTATTTGAATGTTTTTGTTTTTGTTTTTGACATCATAGGGGAGCTGGGTTTAGAAAGAATCTGCTCCCTGTTTTCCTAGATCATATTGTGCATTGATGTATCGTTGTCATTTGTAAAGGACTCTACTAGACTACTACATTTCTTTGGTTGCTAAATTTGCATGCAAACCAACGACCTGTACCTATTTCTACAGTACCATAGTGTGCTTGTTATATTATGAATACTTTCACAATTTGAAACAAGAAGTTATGGGCAGTTTGGTTGTGGATCGATAACCTGTTTTAATGCCACATCCTTAGATAGTTGTGTCGGCAGATAAATCGATTTTACAAACAGTGAACGATCTTTTCAAGTCAGATTCAGTCGTGTCTGGTCAGATGGTTTTATTGAGCTTTAATCATGGCTAAAGCAAGATCGTTTTTTGGGCAGAATGTCCTGTGGTACATGAAGAGACTGGACCATCTGAAGCTAACCTTTTCTCGGGGAAATTCATAATAGACCCGAAGCAACCTCTAGCCAAGGAAGTGAAACCAGTGGCCCGCCTCCATAAGGTTCTGAAGTTTAGACTAGTGGAAACTGATATTGAAGATATAACGGTGGACCCAGCTTCATAGAATGGCTTCATTTCAAGGAGAAGTGGAGAGTTGGAAAGGAGCTGCGTGAAGCCAAAGCAGTAAAAAGTTCTTTTTTTTGTGAAAGTTCAGCATTCTATGCTCCTGTAACGATCAAGTGCTTCTGTATCGTTGTCCTTTCTCAGTGATAGTTCGAGACCTATCACTCACGTTTAAATGAAGTATGTGTTGGTTAGTTGAAATGTGTGTTTATCAAAACATATCTCAATTTTTCTGCTGTACTTCAGAAATTCAATTGTTCGAAACAACACAGCGAACAAAGCAAATGAAAACGAAAACGTGCTGTGGAGGGAGGACAGAGGCATGAAGTAACCCATAATGCGATGAACTGGAGTTTGTTCTATGCAAACTATGAAAAAAACAATCTGATTTGTTTCTTTTCAATGACTCCAAATGAATTTCAATTGAACCATTGAACTTTTTTTTTGATCCATAATTGAACCATTGAACTTGTCAGCTGTTTCTTCTTGCCATTATACGTTGATTGAGCAGTGCTAACTGCTAACACTCAAAACACTCAACAAATATTTGAAAATATTTACAAACATGAAGTCCATGTAGGTCAGTGGCCGTACTAATTCCACTGCAGTTATTGTGCAGTAACGCGGACACGGGGTTGCTGCTGTGCAGTTCCCGCACAACACCTGTTGTGCCCCATCCGAGCTGTCTGTTGCTCAGTTGGACGGCCTAGATTTTATCTCAGCGCCTTTGCATCCGTACCGTTCGTTGCCGTGTGTGCAAGATAAAATCTGGGCCGTCCATCCGAGCAACGGACGGCTCAGATGGTACACAGCAGGTGCTGTGCAGCAACCCCAAATCCCAGTAATGCGGCATCCGCATGTGATTTCCACAGTAATATAGGATTGATTTTTCTTGCTGATATTAGTTTTACATAGGCTTTATTTGTTATCGTGTCTTTATTTCTCTGTAAGTTCTTTCCCTTTTCTTTTCTTAGAAATAAAAAATTGGGCTGCCCCACCGATTGATTAGGGATTGGGTAGGCTCAACGGAACTGGGTCTCAGCGGCCCACTTCCAATTTTCTTTTTTTTCGTACAATATTTATATATATTAGCGAAAAATTAGTGTGTTAACGATTAAAGAGAATTTGACGCTTCTCCATAGACTTGAATCCCAAACTTTCCACTAGGAAGCCAAGGGGTACAACGAGATTAGTTAATAGTCCACTTCCATTATTTGTAATACTAATTGTTTAGATTTCAGGTTGGGAAATGATTTTAATAATACTCTTTTTCATTTTTTCTTTTTTTGTCTTTTACTGGGTAAATTTACTAAACTTACCCTCAATGGAAATAATTTTTTTCACAAAAAGCACGTCCCAGTGCATTTTTTACACTTTTTAATATATTTTCACACTTTATTTGATATTTTTCACACTTTCCAATACTTTTTTTAAAATTCAATGACAGCCCACTAGACCGACTTTAGAAACAACAAATATGAAAAAAATCAAAATACATCCAAACCATCCAAAATAAGATCGAACAGCCAAGGGGTGTATACTGTACAACATCCCGCACTTGGGATTCAGATATTTGTCATCTCTACAAATCGAAGGGTTGTTTCCCTCACTTTTTTCTTTTTTTCAAAAAAAAGAGTGCCATTGGTAATAATAATAAAAAAAAGGGTAAAAAAAGAGGGGCGGTGCAAAGTTCATTTCCCCTCCCGTTTTACCGCTTAAAATTGCAACTAAAAAAACTTCAAATAACCGCTGAAACTCCACCCGCCTCACTCTTTCGCCCAAACCAAAACAATTCCCCTCCAAAATTTTCAAACGGTCCCGCGTTTTCCATCTCTCTCCCTACCAAATCCCTCCTTCTTCTGTTCTTCACACATACACTCTCTCCTACCAGATCATACTCTCTGAATCTCTCTCTAAACGCCATCTGCTTTGCTTCTCAAAAGTCCACACACAGAGAGAGAGAGAGAGAGAGAGAGAGAGAGAGAGAGAGAGAGAGAGAGAGAGAGAGAGAGAGAGAGAGAGAGAGAGAGAGAGAGAGAGAGATGGGTAGGCAGTCGTCAAAGTCGAGAAAACAAGAAAGCAGCTATGGCAAAGGTAATGTGACAGCAGTTCAAATCGCTTTCATCGTCGACCGATATCTCTCCGACAACAATTTTACTCAATCTCGCTTCTCTTTTCGTAACGAAGCCTCTCATCTCATCTCAAAATCTCCCGTTCAAGAGGTAATCTTCGATCTAACCTCGTAAGCGCTTCTACTTTCCTAAGTCTACTTTGCACTTTGTTGCTTTCTCCAAATCTCCCGGAATGGGGGTAATTTGGTGGATTTATTTAAAACCCAAGTGGGTTTTCCATGATTTTGTTCTAAAGAGTATCTCCAGCCCGTAATGAGACCTTTGCTCCAATTTGAGATAACATTTTGTGTAAAAGACTGATTTCGTACTTAGAACTCCAATGGACAAACCCAAATCTAGAGACAAATTTGAGTAACAACTTCACTAATGGGTCATGGCATGATTGTAAATTGGGATGGACAAACCCAAATCTAGAGATGGGTTTTCGCCCATTTCTATTCTCATTTGAGTGCATTGTTGGTACTTTCGGTTACCCAATTTCTATATGTGTGCTTTTTTGCTCTTATTTCGTTTGTGATCTCTCAAATTCTTGGTACTTGGGTGGGTTCATACGAAGATACTATATGGGTTTTGGCAGGCTCCAAAGAGTCTGTTGAGTTTGAAGGAAATATTGGAAGAGTACATTCATTTAAAGGAACAAAAAGTGATGGTGGATCAAGAGAAGTGCCGTCTGGAGCAGGAGAAATTCCGGGTGCAGACACTGCTGCGAGGCATGCAAGATGTGATGAACGTTTACAATGCAAGTGGAAACACCGCCCCTCCACCACCGTCCGTGATTTCATCAGTTGCTGCGAAATCAGCTGCCTTTGTTCCCCAGATTGCAGGTACTATAATTTTCAGGCTATTAATATTAATCAACATGTGTATATCTGTGTATGCATGCGTGCGGTAGCGTGATGGGTGTGCTTGAACTACTAGAAAGCTATGGAATAGGAGAGGACAACCAATCTGATACTTCCCAAGCAATTAAATAGGTGTTTTTTTTTTCTCTCTTTTGTCCTAAGCCAAATTGGAAGTTCATTTAACTGTAAAATTATTAATCTTAGTGGATTTTTTTTAGGAAAAGAAAATGGTGAGCCAACTTCGTAACTTCTGTTCACACAAAAGGGTGTTCCATCTACAATAGCAGTATATATTTACATGTTCTTTTTGTGGGTGGTTGGGTGTGCGTGTATGTATATCTATGTTTTTAAGCATTGAGTAAGCCAAATTGAATGAGTATCATGCAATCTCAGATGGCTTAGTTTTGACCTATGTTGTGCAGTGAAAAACAAGGGGTACCTCAGTTTGCCTTCTACCTTTGTTTTAGTGCTCAAGTTTCTGCATTTGAGCTTGTGTTTGTGGAGAGAGTCCATATTGATTTCCACTTGTTAAGATGTCAAAATTTATAGGGTTTGTGATCTGATTCCTAGAGGGGTGTACCCTCCCCTTTCCAAAACCTGGTTCTAATACACTAATTGTGGTAAAAATCCTTTTTTTTCTTTTGGGACTGGATTTGATTCACTCCTATTGATTCTATAGTATCTCAAGTAACACATAGTGCCTAAGATAATCTAACAGATCTAGTGGGGTCCCTATCACATATGCAGCCATATTTAGATTAAAACCAGGTTTGATGCATTAGTTGTTGCAATGATGATGTGGTTTCAGTTGGATCCAAAAATTTGTTTAGCAATTCGGGTAGTTTGAAGAACTTGTAATATCTAAATATGGGTTCTGAAACTCTCGGTGAAAACATGTTCATGTTGATTGTTTCAACTGTCGGCTGGCTTGGTATTAGGATTTAGTGTAAGCTTCAAATGCACATTCGTCCATGATTCACTGAACAGGGATCGGATACTGGGAGTTTTTATTTAAGTAATTATCATGAACTACTTGCCAATAAAAAATGTTGTCATGAACTACGGATGTTTGTTGGTTTGGAACCTTTTCTTCTTGTTAATCACAAGCAATACAAATCATCAGGTCAGCCTCTGTACAACACCCCAACAATGATGCCAACATCTAGGCCCAACACTCAAATTAATCCGTCAAGTTTCTGCACACCATCTGCAAATCAACCTTCTGTGAAAAGGAGAAAGGGTTCGAACGATGTTCCAGATGCCCCTGTAACTGCAAAGAGGTCTCGTGGTCACTCAACTACCAAACATCTCGCAATCCAAGGTAAGTCACCAAATAAACTTTAGGAACCCTTGAAATTAATTTTCACCTTTGTTCTTAAGTTTTGATAAAAAAAAAAAAAAACATTTATCCTTGCAGGCAATACTGTTTCCCAATCGAATAATGCAGTAAATAATGAAGAAAATGCTCCACAGCTCTCAGCAGCTCAATCATCACCTCATGTACGTGATGGTTCACCAGTTCAAGGATCCAGTGTTGCCAAGTGTTTGTTCAACCAGGCTAATGAATCGCCTCCAACGAATTTGTCTATTCCTAAGACACCTCTCCCGGCAACTTCCTCTCAAACCAATAAATCTGCTTCTCCTCCTGAAGATTCTTCCACTGCTACTTCCGGAAATGATGCTACACCCCAACAAATGATCTCTACTGATTGCATTGTTATCTCTTCAGAAACAATTCGAGTGAGCCCAGTTAAACAGTTAACCTACTACTCAATAGAGAGGAACCGTTGCGTTTCTACTTCCTCGCCAGTCAAGGGAAGGCATAACATGAGGGATCATGTGAAAGGAAGGCTCGACTTTGACAGTTCCAACACTCTAATGAACTCGGGAAAACCAAATAGTGATGGCAGTTCTGTATCTGAATCTGACAAGGAAGGAGACATCTTCGACTTGGATTTGCCTAATCTGGATATTTTGGGCGGGGATTTCTCACTTGGTGATCTTTTGGTTGATTTTAATTTTGACGGGGACTTTTCTGGCCAGCCAGCTATGGATACTTTTTCAAACTCCCACTCTGGGTAAATTCTTTTCCTTCACAAATGTGACTTTCTGATTGATAATATCCAAACTTTTTTCTCATACCTGATTATCCTGTTTCATGAACATTGTAAAGGTCCCCGCATGAACCGTGGAATTTTGATTTGGGAGCTAATCAAGTTGTGTCAGAGCTTTCATCCACCGTGACTGAAATTCTTTCTGAGAAAGACATGAATATACAAGGTAATGCATTCCTTGTTTGCAAATGTATTTGTGTTAGTTGTTTGTGTCGTGAGGTGTCTAGTAATTCACTGTTCTCTTCAGTTACAGTATAAAGAAATCATCTGGAATTGGATATATATAACGGTTGGATATGTGTATTTTACATGGTTCTCAATTTTCACTTTTGAACAAACAGGCCCAGAATCTGTCACTTCTGTGAAGTCCACAACCAAATGCATTAAGATTTTAAGCCCTGGTAAGTAAAGCATTCTAGTTTCTGATTCTCACTCCTTTGAGTTTCATATGAAGGATGGAATTAATGTACTTCTATTGGATTGCAGTGAAAAATCATTGAAGCTCCACGGGGGGATCTGGAACCAGAAAACTGACTGTTTAGAGTAAATGTTGCTCAAGACTGACAGCACTGGTACAGTACATACTGCCAAGTACCGACGCTTAACTGATGCTTAATGGTTTAACATGCTAAGAGCTCAAATTGAATGGTCACATGTCTGCAAAACTTGTGGAGGTCTGGAGAAAATATTAACTATCAAGTATCTATTCTTTCTGATGTATGGAAACCGCATTGTGGAAAACATGTATTGTGTTCCTTCTAATGTGCCATGTTCTCTCAGTGTTGTTTATTGTTGATTGTAATACCTTTCCAACCTTATAGTTGAAACAGCCAAATGAGGTTCATTGTTAACGTCTATTTGATTATGGCGTGACAGGATTTGAACCAGAGATTTCTCCCCCAAGTTACCATCTCCATCTCCATCTCCATCTCTTTCTTGAATCTGCTGACACTTAAATGGCATTAGGTTTCTTTTCGACCAGGAAAAGACTATGCTTTGCCTCACCTTGAAGAGAATTTCATGATAATTTGGCAACAGCTAACTGAAAAGTTATTGTATTTCTCGAGAAACCAATGCCAAACATATTCAAATCCAAAATCAAACTCTCCTTGCTATAGACATTGGAATCATGCCAAATATTTCTCTAATTTTTCCACTTCATCCACACTTCCGACGTAAAGTGGAACACGCTGATGAATCTGCAAAAGGAACATAACCAATTTCTGAAGTTGTCTGGTCTACAAGGAAATTTGTTTTATCTCCAGATTTATTCAATTAAAAGTAGACTCACCTCAGTTGGCTGGATATCAAGAACTCTCTGATGGCCATCTGATCCTTTGCCACCAGCTTGTTCTGCCAAATAGCTCATCGGTGCGCACTCATACAATAGCCTCAGCTTCCCATTCTTGCTTTTCTTGTCTCTAGGGTACCCATAAATTCCTCCATAAAGCATTGTCCGGTGGAAATCTCCGACCAAACTACCAATGTACCTAGCTGAATAGGGCTTGCCGCTAGGACCAGGGTCTTTTAGGTCATCGATGTATTTCTTCAGCTTATCATCCCATAGTTGGTAGTTTCCTTCATTGAAAGAGTAAATTTTACCAGATTTCGGTATCTGGATGTTTTCTTGAGTCAGTACAAACTCCCCATACATGGGGTCCAAGGTGAATGCAAACACTCCTTTTCCTATGGAGAGCACAAAGATGACTGAGCTAGAGTACATGCAGTATCCAGCAGCTAGAAGATTGTTTCCTGGTTGGCACACGTTGACTATACACCTCTGTTCCAAGTTATCAAGCTGCATGCAGGTAACAGTTAGTGCTATTAGTAGCATGCTGGGGGTATAGGTTGTGAAACGAACCTTCTTGATCTTTGAATTCAACTAGTGAAAAGCAAGTTTTGGATCGATTTATTTCGTTTTGTATAGCAAAAAATAGATTACCCGAGCTGCACGCTTGAAATGCGACTCGATTGAAGTCAGTTCGTCTGAGCTAGACTAGACTGCTGAACATGCTAAGCTACAACTGATTCGGAAGTGGGTCAATTTTCAAGCCAAGCTTAAACACATTTTTTGAAATTCGTTATTTCTTCGAGACAAGAGTGAACAACTCACTACCAGGCATTGTTAAATTTGTTTATAGCTCTAACTTACATGGTCGACTTTGAATAAAAGTTACCGAATGGCAAGAGATTACAACCCCCTCTTGTAGGGAAACCTAGCAAATCTTACTAAAATAAAGTATCCCGAAAATTGGGGAAACTACTAAAATTGGAAAATATAAGAAAAAATAAGACTTTCTCAACCGGAACCAACTAAAATGGAAATATACGGTAAGTGTAATAAAAATTCTAAACATTTCCTAAAAGTGCAAAAACATTGAGTTGAAGGCCTAAATAAAGGAATTAGGCTGAAATCCACCATCGGTCACAACTTAGTGAGTCTTGACCGCAATGCAATTCTCCTTCAACCCACCAAGTTTGGGCCGATTCTGGGCTCAGCGATAAACTACCAATTTAAGTGGTTTTCAATTAAAAGCTGTTTGGGCTGCTGATGCTTTGACCGGTCCAACTAATTATAAAATTGGACCGCCACTTGTTCTACATTAGACACCTCTCACAAGACATGAGTCCATACAAATTGTGAGAGGTTGCACACTCACTGGCCTCTGTAAAATTAGTGTAAGTCTTACATATATCCATGATGCTTCTCTAGCAGATGACTAGATGCACTAATGCAAGTAATGCATCTATGAAAAATCTGACGAGGAATGTCACATATAGCATCCTCCATTTCATTTTTCTAGGGTTGTGTATAGGATGTGCAGACTTACTGTTTCATCATCACCAACATCAGCAAGGCACTCATCATTTGGGCTGTAGATTCCAAAGATAGAGCCAGTGGACACAGCTGCATCAATGTTGGAAGATCCATCAAGAGGGTCAAACACCACAATGTAGTTCCCTGAGTAACTCTCTTCCACTGCCACTGGTACATCCTCTTCCTCTGATGCTATAATCCCTGTCCTCCCACTTGACCTCAAACAGTTTGAGAACACCTGCATAAAAATTTTGTCGAAAATCAAATCACGTCAAACATTGGTAAATATACTTACTGAGAACGCTACGACAAATCATTTTTTAGGGGTGTTGACTGTTGAGTACGTTTCAGTCATAAATTTCCTAATCCGCAAGAGAAAATTTTGTTAACTTGGATCACAAAGTACGAGTTAGAAGGGTGACGGCAAAGCAACAACACTTACATGCCACCAAGCAAATCATACTCTAAACAAACAACCAGGCCCGGCCCTGAGATTTCCGGGGCCCTAAGCACATAATCAATTTAGGGCTCTTCAAATTTAAAGAAGCACTACAATTTCAAAAGATACAAACAAAAAACTTACAAGAATTTGAATGTCAAAGTCACAAAAATTACTTAAACATTACAAAAACTAATAGGTATCACTTGAACATCATTCTTCTTGCATTTTTAGAGGCAAATAAATCAATCAAACTTCCATAATCCAATTTTGATGCGAAATCATTTTCAATGGATAACATTGCCAATCCATTCAATCTTTCTTGTGACATGGTTGAGCGAAGGTAGTTTTTGATCATTTTCAACTTTGAAAAGCTTCTTTCCCCCGATGTTACTGTAACCGGAATAATCAAAAGTATTCTATAAGCAATCCATGAGTTTGGGAAACAAGTTTCCTTCAATTGCAAATGATTGAGCACTTCAATTGGTTTGTTGACTTCTTTTGGCAATATATCTTGCAAAATTTTCAACTCCATCAACAAATCTCTTCCATCAATATCAGAAATCCCACCATGTCTCAAACATCCTTCGAGGTTCACACAACCCTTTTTCAACGATTCATCACTGCACCTTTTCAAATCAAACAAAAAGCCAAAGTTTGCCTCATACACTTTGAATTGTTCAAACCTATTCTTAAGCGAAGAAAGACCTTGATCAACAATATACAAGAAGTAACCAACTCTGAATGATTCTTGAGCCGATTGGGTCACCTCTTCACTAACAATCTCGTCAAATTGTTTCTTTCTAGAAATGATGCGCTTTTCAACAAATGTAGGTTCAACTCCCAATGCACTTGCCATTTCTTTAGCTTCAACCATAGCATTCATGAAACCTTCTTCTCTATACCTTTTAAAATAGGTAACAAGCCCGTCTAGTTGTTTTACAGCAACATTTATATCCATATCTTGACTTTGAAGGAGCTTGCTAACGGAGTTCACAACAAACAACAAATTGTACCAAATAACAATAGCAAACAAGAACTCAAAACTCTCAATTTCATATTTTACTAGGGACGTAGCTTCACTTTTTGTCATCCCATCTGTGGTAGGATTATTGGCCAAGTCAACTAAAGCATCTCTTATTTGTGAAGCATGGTATCTTAGTGGTTTAATACTTTCAATTTGACTTTCCCAACGCGTTTGCGACAACGATTTAACCGTGAGGCCTTCCTTTAGATTATCTTTCAAAATTGTCCATCGTTGAACGGAAGATGAAAACAATACATATATGCGTTGTACCACACCGAAAAATGTTTTTGCTTTCGAACAAGAGTTAGCCATGTCACAAAGCACAAGGTTAAGACTATGACAACCACACGGCGTATAGAATGCTCTAGGATTGAGTTCAAGTACTCTTGTTTGAACACCTTTGTTTTTGCCTTTCATGTTAGAGCCATTGTCATATCCTTGTCCTCTCAAGTCACCAATATCAAGTTTAAGGTTAACCAATGCTTCTTGAAGTTAACCAAAAAGTCTCATCCCCAATGCATCATCCACCTTCAAGAATTCCAAAAAGAACTCTTTCACCGTAATTGGACTTGTTGAAACATCCACACATCGTAAAACAATCGTTTCATAACATAAATTGATGATCATGTGGTCTAAATAGGCAAAATACTTGCGTAGTTGCGTATATAGCAAGGGATGTCGGTCCGAATCCCTCCGTATTAGCTTCGGTAACACGTTTACAATGTTGACATGTAGAGTCTTCCACCTCACTGTTCTTTTTCCCATTTTCACAGCAAAGTAGCAAACTAACATAGCACAGAAAATTCTATTTTAGGCACACAAGAAATTGACAAGTAATAACCGTGGTATACTGGTATTACTGTAAACAATACTAGTATTGAGAATGAGATAATGGGCATGTGTTATTATTTATTATTATTATTATTATTATTATTATTATTATATATATATATATATATATATATATATATATATATATATATATATATATATATATATATATGAGATAGTGGCCTTGTGGGTATACATTATATTATATATATGAGATAGCGGGGGTATATAATATATTATATATATGAGAGTGGGCATGTGGGATATATATGTACATTACCTGATGTAAATCGACAAACATGAACAACAAAAGTCGACTTCTTCTTCTTCGGTTCGATGTCGTCTTCTTCTGCAGTTCGCGGTCGACAGTCAAGAAGACGTAGTATGGTGATGGTGGAGCCCTCCTCTCAGTTGAAAAGCTAGAATCCAACAAAGAGACAAAGAGAAACCCCCATAGTCACGGTGTGTAAAACCCAAATCGATGGACTCTTTCGAAGAAGGATCGCTCAAAACCCAAATCGATGGGTTTCTATTTGCCCCCGTGCAACTCCTTTCTTGGATTTCTCCAACTCCAAGACTCCACTGATGCACCGAATATTGATTGAAATTTGAAAAAGAAACGAAGAACTGAACAGAGAACGATGTCTCGGGATACTTATTAACTTTTTAATTTGTTTTTCTTTTTCTTTTTAAAAGTTACACGTTTTGGGCTGAAAATAATATCTGGGTCTTTAGTTTTTTTTTATGGGCCTACATAATTTAAGTGAGTTGGGGCCCTACTAAATATTTATTGGGCTAAAAAGAGTCCTAAGGTATTATACTAGCCCATTATAGCAGGGGGCCCCTATTTTGGGCCATTTTGGGGGGGCCCTAAGCCACCGCCTGGTGGGCTTGGGCCTAGGGTCGGGCCTGCAAACAACTAAAGTTCATTAGCAAGATGCCAACATGGAAACAAGGACACCAAATTGCACTCAAGATCATTCTAGGAAGACTACACCAATGAAAGAAGAAAAAGAAAAAGAGAAGCAGCAAATTCTAGTACTTGTACTGATGCTACCCGCAATGCAACTCTAACTTCATCATCTGCACAATCTGAAACCCAAATTACAGCGGATTTGGTTATGAGTATTGAGTTCTGTGGTGTTCACTTACAGCTAAACATGGTTTTTTTCCCAATCCTCAGTGTTGGGGACTCCACTTTGTTAGGCTTTATCCCACTTCATTTAAGTGTCAAAACCGAAATAGGTTATGAACCAAGTAGCGTTTAAGGGTGTCCAATAACCTTTCCCCGTCAAAATATTCGTATGCGTATGCATTTTTGGATCTCCCATTTCGCAATACAAAGGTTACTCATTATTCTAGTTTTTGTAAAACTAAAGTAGCTCGTCAAGCTAAATGTAGACGACAACGTTAGGTTAGGAGCTCGTGAAATAAAGTACACAGTAAAAAGAGTGTAAAGAGATGGAATGTAAACCTCATTGGACACAACATCGAGCTTCTTCTGGTCCTCCCCTTGGATATTGACAGCACCCTGCACTCCAGTTAGGTTAGAAATGCCAGCCCTTTGCACCAACGAACCAATCTGTTTACAAGCCATTGAGATGCTTGACAACACTATGGTCAGCTCTGCATCTATAATCCCAGCCTGTTCTTGCTTCAGCAGCCACCCTGTCAGTGTCTGAATCTCAAACTTATTCCTTTTCTTCGTCTCCGGCTCTGACGCTGCCCCAACAGCCATGCACCGGACACCACCGGCGTGCCGCCTCCTGCTGTCGCCGGTGGTGGCGGGGCATGACAAGAGGGTCTTGGCGTCAGAGATGGATACTTGGAATGGTGAGAGGAGAGAGGTTGAGTGAGTGGTTGTGAAGTGGAGGAGCTGTGAGCTTGCTTGTGGTGATATTGTTGCAACCATAGCTCTGGTTTCTTTGTTGTTTTTGGAATGTTGGGTTCTTTCATTTTTCTCTTTTTTTGGTGGGATTGGTAAGTGGGTTGGGCTGGTGAGGGGATGGGATGGAAATGTAAGGCTGGTAACGAATTCTGTTGAAATGGCCCCTACTTATCTTTGTTTCTGTTTTTGCCTTTTTCTTGTGACTCTTGTTAAATGGGGGATCAGATCCTGGTCCAAGTTTTGGTCCGCATCCAAACCTTGACTATACATCTGAATAATCAATGGTTTGGATTTAGCCGGATACTTTTTCCGGGAAGAGTCTATAAGAAAATTTAAACCATTAATTATAGCAATAAATGGTGTAAAATTTGAACCGGAAAGGATACAATTGCTTAGGATAGTATGTTATTTTGATTGGTGTGGGTTTAAAAAGCACTCACATTCTGTATATGGTTCAGAGTAAGCTTCCTTACGTATAGCGTTTTTTTGTTGTTTTTGTGCTTACACATGACAAGACGCCCATAACTTACCTGTAGTTGATTTTTCTAATATTACAGGGGTAGCCCGTAATATAAGCTCCAAGAAGACCCTAGAACTGCTAACACCGAAACCGCTAAATTGAATACGAAGAATGAATTCTGCCATCAATCTCACAGCATTAATCCCTTGTCCGGAATTGATGAACTACAGGTGAGACACTTCAGTTGCCCCAAAAGACCCTCCGATTGCCTCTATTTTATTCATCCGAGTTTCCTGACATTTTTTTCCCTTTATAAGAACACAACATATTTATATGAACGAGTTAGGCGAACATGATTTCTAGCCAGGATCCAATAGAGCAATTGTACACCTCTGACAAATCATGTCATTCAATTGTTTAGTACTCCCTCTGTCCCAAAAAGTTTGGCCTACTTTTTATTTTTAGCTCTCCCAAAATCATATTAATACTACAAAAATCATATTAATAGTTTAATACTACCTTCATCCCCATTTTTTAGCCCCTCGTTCTATCCTAACTAAATAAAAAATTGGTTATATTTTTCAACTATAAATACTTTTTATATGTAGTGTCAATTATGCTTAACAGACCTCAATTACTTCTATCAAACAAAATTTTGAAAATCACCCAAAACATAAAAAATTACAAGACAACTAATTTCCATAGAACTTCACAAACCTGTGAAAAGGGTGGGAAAGGGGTATATAGAGGCTAGAGAAATGCAGAACCTGTATCATGCCTACAGCCTCCCCTGTTTCTACTTGAAGCTGTAGTAGCATAGTTGTCTTTTTGAACTTTCCAGTTTCATATCAAGACCAATAAATGATCTGAACCAGCTTTACAATTATGTTTAAACACATCGAGCCAATCTCAGACGAGCTTTGATCAAGCTGATCTAGAGTAAATTGAATAGTAGAGACATTAGAAATTGAACGAATCAATTTCTAACGTGCTTAAACTTGATTTGAAAGCTTCATGAACTTCAAATACGTTCAAGCTTATTTTGTTTACCTGACTGACAATCTTAAATGAGCTACTACGAATAGCTAGGTTCCTTTTCACTTTCATATTCCTCACTCATCTCCCTCTCTGCAGTAATGAGCTAATTACACAGAAAGCTGCTTGAACCTCACCTCATTCATTCAAACTCACAGCAAGAAATTTCACTTTTGATAAAAGCAAAATTACCATCATGGTTGGACAACCAAATACTCAGGCAAAGGAAACAAATCAAGAATGTCTCATGAACTACTATGATAATTGAAACTAGCTAATACAGCATTAGCCTAAACCTCCACAAAACGATAACTAAAAACAATGACTACACGAGAAGAACATAGATAGGAAAAGACTGAAACATAAATAGCCAATTTACACCTAGTTCAGTAGCAGACAACAATAAAACTCAGATCTACATCTGCCTTCTTCAAGTAAAACTACTGAGGCTTAAGGTTATGTCAAAGATGGAAATGCATGCTCATAGCAATTCCACAGGTTGAATTGCAATGTCACTACGTTCTCAAAAGTTTAAAAGCGCTTATAGCCAATAAAAAGTACAAGGACAACATTGATACTAACGTAAGACTTTTACAGAGGCTAGTCGAAGGAGGAGCTTAACTAAGAAACAGGTCCAAGAAAGTCGCCCTCCAGGCTAACCACCGCCTGAAACTCCCTCTCGACCTCTATGTACTTCGTCCCAATCACACTGAACCGCACCACCACGTCTTTCTCAATCTTGGAAAGCTTGTCGTTCATGAAGATCGGATTTTCCCCAGGCACATACTTATAGTCGGACATTTTCTGATTGGACAGGTATAAGTTCTCAATGGGGCCACTCCTCAAGAAAACACCATGCTTCAAGATCTTGTGAACGACTCCTTCTAAGATCTCTCCTCTGAGTGGCTTGAAAGTGACACAGCTGAAATGGACAGGAAACAGTACGTCCCCTGTGTGCTGTCTTACCTTCCCTTCACCAATGTGGTCCAGTGTGGTTACTGCAAGAAAGTAACCAAGATCTTTTGTTGCCTTCTTCGACGAGAAGTCATCCAAGAGTCGAATTATTATCGACTTTTGGAGAATCAAACCTTTGGTGTCAAGGCTTTCAGCTGGAATAATGACATTCCATGGTAGTTGCACCTTAAGAAACATGCTTATGGTTTCTGCCTGCAAAGAATATCAAAGGTATGTAGCTTCAAGTAGAAGACTTATGTTCAGCAGAAATAATATCACAGAATCAATTGCTTACAACTATTTTTACTGAAGTATCTACGTACACAGGAAGTAAAAAGCACCCCATTTGCTGGTCAGAGTTTATGTAGATTCAAGTAGATGACTTATCTTCAGCAGAAATAATATCACAGACTCATTTACTTAAACTATTTTTTCTGGAAAAATATCTATGTACACAGGAAGTAAAAAGCACCCCATTTGCTGGTCACAGTTTGCTAGTTGCTACCACGGGCAAAGTTGGGCTACTTAGGCGGAACACGATGGAAGATCAATTTCAAGATGTTGCATATAAAAAATGCTTTCCATATAAAATATTGCAAGGCTCATATTTCAAGCTATTTTGTTGGGGACTCAGAAGTGCAGTGTGTGTTTCAAGCCAAGGTGACTGCAATAGATCAGCAAAGCAATTGTTCAACTCCCTTGGGGTTGAGAAACTTGTGGAGTTCTAAATCTATCAACTTTGTACGTGTCTCCCTAAGACCAACAAGGGGCTGTACCACCGTCTACCAACAAGCGCATGCAACTGATTTTGATGATGACATATGGATACATCAGAAATACTTGACCCTAATAGTTAAGGAATTCAAGGTCAAGAAATGTCCTATCTTGTCCAAATTTAGGAAGTCTAGTGGAAAAAAAAAAGACAAGCTGAAAAGCCGAGGAAATTAGGTACTCGGATGATAGTGACACTACGGATAGTTATCCTACGAGTATGCATCTGAAACGGGTCCTAAGGACTATTATTCGTTAACAGCCTCCAACATGGGCAGGCACCAGGGGAGTCACAGACCGATAAGCTTGTTGTAACTGACGGAAGGCTAGGTTGTCGAAATCATACGACGTATCGATACCCAATTCGAATCACACTATTCGGTTCAATTCATCAGTTAAACGATACGAACTGGTACCCAGAATTGCAAGGGACAGAATCATAGCCGGAATCACAGAATCGTTGCCGGATCATTGAATCGAATGAATCGTACAATTCTCTTGCGATTCGTTACCCGACGGGTCGGGTCGGGTCGGGTTTGTTGGGCCCTAACGAAAAATAAAAATAAAAAACGAGTTTTTGTTTTGTTTTTTTTTTTTTGGCAATTTCAGCCTTCAAAGAGGGTCGAAACCCTACTAAATACACTCAAAAGTGTTTATTTCAATTGTATTGCAACTTTCGTTACCTGATTTCATCATCTGGGGCTTCAGTTTCAAATGAACTGCTCTGTGGTTTTCTTATTGAGATTGAGGTGCCCTGCTCTGCAATTTTCAGTCTTAAATCTTCGACTGAACTGCTCTTTCAAACTGGTTGATCGATTCCGCAGAGTTGGTTTTGTGCTGACTTTGGTCTTGGCTCTTGATTCTCGAGAATATCAAAGAATATTTATATCACTACAGTCTCTTAGACTTTTTACAGAGTTCTTCTTTAGTTCCTCCACTAGAGGTCTTCATAGTAGTATTTACTCCACTTCCTGGACTTATTCTCCTCCACTAAGACCATTTTGCTAATATTGTGTTCTTAAGTTTTTTTCCTCTGCTAAGACCATTTTACTAATATTTTATTCGTAAGGTTTTTTTTCTTATTTCTGGTTATTCTTAACCTTTTCAACCTTAATACTTTACTGTGTAAATTAAGTATCACAATATCACAGTAAAAAAAAGTAAGGTTTTCGGACTTATTTACTACTACGCTATAATGAACAACAGAATTAATTTGTAATGCATTGTACCTGTATAGGTGACATCAATAGAATGAATTTGTGTTGCAATAGACGCGAGTCTCTTGCCTATTAGACACACATGAACATCAATTTATCATAGAAAACATACTTCTGAGGTAATATAAACTTAATTACAATATATCTTTACGATATGAATGCATAGACTTACTTTTCAATACATTTTTGTAATTTTGACCGAATCGTTACGATTCACAATTCGAAAAAGGTTCATTTCGATTCACAATTTGATAACCTTGATGCAAAGTATGTGAAGTCAGCATGCTTATAATGAGATACACCATCTTTATCACAGTCCTAGGAACAGTACAATGAGCTTTAGCCATTAAATTCCCAACCTCAAAGAAAAATGAGGAATGCTCCCTTCTTTATTTTGGCAAATGAGGATTGTTCTGAAAAACTGAAAGATTGAAAGCATGAAGGGCATACGCTTCTACACACATGAAGACTTCAACCTAAACAATAAGGGTGCTGGTAGCCTGAATTCAAAAGTATAGGAAGGAACAAACAAATTTATAAATAGAAGCATTAGCATAAGATGAGAAAGGTCAGGGTAAATTTGACCGAAAAGACAAATGGTGTAAGTCAACTTCAGAGTTAATACAGAAAGCAAACCTAACTGATATACTTAAAGCTGTAAAAAACAACTTCAGAGTTAATACAGAATGCAAACCTAACTGATATACTTAAAGCTGTAAAAAAGGGAGAAATAGAGAATTATAGAAAGCTGAGTACCTAGTGTATGCTTTAGAGAGGGATTTGACTGAGGCAAAACTCTTCCCCAAAAGTTTTGTAGCAGGCAGTAGAGAATGATGAGATATTGACTAGGCCTTCAATGTTGAAAAAATTGTAGGAATACCAGCAACAATTAAGAAGAAACAATAAAAAAATTAGTTCTTGCTATAGGATTCTTCTAGTTAGATATCTTTGAAATGCACTTCATTTAGAGCTTTTAGCAAATGGGTGGTTCTTGATACTAGGGAGAGCTTTTGCTAACACAAAGTGCCCCATAGGACCGCTGTATCCTGGGAGAAGAGCATCATTCGACTCAGTGCATAAACACAAGTTTATCCTGGGATAGACACAGACATGAATCGTGATAGAGAAGAAACACCATTTTTTACAGCAAATGAAGTGATGCTCTATTCCCAAGATACAACGATACTCCAAAGAGTTTTAGTGCAGCTAAAGCTCCTCACAAGCCAAAGAGATATAGCGATACACAAAAACTAAATCAATAAAGTAATCAGAATCGTTGCTGAAATTTTAAGCAAATGAGCTATCTGTAATCTGTATCTCATTGTTCCTCAATAGTATACCACACCACTATATACACAAAGCTGGCATCAACATTACATAGACGATTATGAATGCATGAATTGTGGGTGAGAGTTGCAAACATTTGCGACTTACCAATGTTCAACTGATGAGGTGATCAATAGTTAAGCAAGAGCAAGGGCCTTGAAAAAGTAACTGGCCAAATATTAAAATGAAATCACTTTAGAGCATCACCAGCCCTTACCCTTTTTTAAACCCAATTTTGGGTGAAAATTTGGCTGAAAAGCTTTATTTCAGTATGCCTTCTCCAATGTTATACCCTTTTTTCATAACCAAATCTAGTGTTTTTTAGGCTTTCCCTCCAAAATTTGAGTCAAAATGTCTCACTCATAATTAATGAGAGTGAAAAGAGGGACTGGGAAAAAGGGTTTTGATTTGGGTCTCCCCCAAATTTGGGTAAGGAAAAGGGTAAAACTCACAATGGGTAGGGATATGGTTATGGCTTTGGAGATGGATTTTTAGGCTTTTTACTCCGATTTTGAAATTGGGAATAAAAACAGGTAAGGATTGGGTCAAAATCTTGGCATTACCCAAATGAAGCATTGGAGATACCATACCCAAATGAGCATCACAAGCCCTGACTCATTTTTTTACCCATATTTGGGTGAAAATTTGGGTCAAAAGCTTCATTAGGGCATGCCATCCCCAATGCTATATCCATTTTTCTACCCAAATCGGGTGTGAAAATCATTTCCCTCAAAATATGGGGTCAAAATGGCACATCTGTAAATAATAAGAAAGTTCAGAAATGTTTTTGCTGGTAGTGACCCAGATTTAGATGTGAAAAGAGGGTTGAGAAATATGTGTATGGATTTGCCCAATTTTGGGGTAAGGAAAAGGGTTAAACTCAAAATGAGTACGAAAATGCATATGGCATTGGAGACTATTTTTTAAGCTTTTTACTCAAATTTTGGGTTTGGCTAGAAAAATAAGTAAGGATTAGTGATGCTCAACCAACTCAAAACGCCTTTGTCAAACCCAGAAAAAACTTTGCTGCAAATCAAACTGCATGTGCCAAAAACCCTGAAAACCTGATAGCCCATTTCTCCTCCATACTCGAGGACAAGAAACCATGTGGCTAGTAAATGGAGGACATGCAACCTTAAAAAGTGGAATAAACCCATAGTGCATAGCACTTGAGTGTGAGAAAGAGAGAAAGGTGAAACAGCAATACACTAGTTCTGAAACAAATAGAGCTCAGCAAACCCAGTTTTATGGTATGTCCAGATTACACCTGTCAACCTAATTAACTGTGACCCATAAGTTATTTTCGATAACTTACCGGTGTTTGGAGCGGTATTGAAGAGTGGTCGCCGGTGAGAGAAAGCAGAGAAAGAGAACGTTTGATTTTAATTTTTAGGGCAGATCATTTTGGGGGTGGCGTAAAATTCAGACCTTTTGCCTAGCCTTTCTAAACCGGGCTCTGTATTCCTTCTGTTACTACGCCCACACGCACAAGCCGGTGAGGAATGAGAGTGCTGCTGTCCTTTTTCCAATGATCGAAAAGGTTCGCTTCCTAGAGCACCTCGAATAAAACAAGTCTTCCAAAAATCAGCTAAAAAAGATACTCCGTATTATTGAGTGTCTGATCGATACACATATAACTTGGTAATAATGGATTCTAGTGGATTTGATCTAGTGTTTCGGATGTATTCTTTTCAAGATAAAAATATTTTGATTAGATATTTAATGATACCGATCAAATTGATTTTTGATATACTTGTTCAACTTGACGAACTCTTCGAAGTGAACGTTTTCGATCATCAAAACGAGAGCGGAGCGGATCGGAATTATCTCAAAAGGGACAACAAGCCCTCTCAATGCAATTGTTGAAGAGGTGATTCTATTCGCAACTCAGTTTTTGTTATATACAAACTCGATAAAAGTAAATTACGTTTTAGACAAAAAAATATAATGAATGGAGACCTTCTTGGCCCTCCCTTTAGGATTTCTTTGTTTTTTTTTTTTATACATCTTTAGGATTTCTTTGTGAGTTAACTCCCAAATTTATTCTGTCATTTTGATAGTAAAAATCTCAAAAGTTCAATGGTTTTCGGGGAATTGACTTTTGAATGAGTTGATATCTGAAAATTAGTATAAATTCGGGAGTTAATTTCCGAAATTATTGACATTTTCCAAGAGTTAATATCCGAAATTGGTCATATGGTAAGGGCATATTTGGAAGTTCAAGGATTTTTGGGGGTTGTATTACCTTAAAACTATTAATTGTTCTAGGGTCCAGAAGTGGGATTTATTAGGTCATTTAGTACATGTTAAAGTTTTACAAGGTCTAAGGTCCATGATTTTTTTTTTTTTTTATAGAATTTAGACACTTTCAAAGGGTACCGTAAGGTTTAGGTTTTATGGTGCATTTTCTTATTATAGGGTTTGATGGTTTAGACATTAACTTTCATGTAAGTCTTTCTAGGGATTTTAAGAACTTTCATAGAATTATAAACTTTTTAAAAGATTTTCATAGGTCTGACTTAGGGTTTTTAGGTTTTAGGTGCACTTTTCTATTTACTGGGGGTTTTAGTGATTTAGACAACTTTCATAGAGATACACTAAGGTTTTATCTTTTTCATAAAAGATGTCTAAAAATTCTTAAAATTTATACCTGGCGTTTTATCACGAGCGAGAGTTGAGGAGAGAGAGAGAGAGAGAGATTCATGAGATTGGGTAAAGAGAGGTGGGTAAAGAGAGAGAGAGAGAGAGAGAGGGAGGGAATGAGTTCCCGTGGGTAGAGAGAGACGCGGAATGAATACCGCCATGACAATGACGTTAGCAACAGTACCATAACACGCCCCCTTATTAAACCCACTACACGGAATGACTACTGCAAGAGGACTACGCGCATTACGAAAAGGTTTGATGGACTAAATACGGGTTGGACCTCATAATATGTCCTTTTCAACAAGCCTCCCTTCTTAAGGAGTAATGGATTTTTTTCAGCTCACTTGGGTTGTATGTAGCACCTGGGTTCTATATTGCAAAAAAAAGTTTGCAAATAGAATCACCTTTCTTGAAAAACATAGACAAGGATCCGGTGGTGCATTAGTGCATAATGAGGTGAAGCATTTTTGGTTGACTCTATCGAGATTTATTATTATTATTTTTTGTATAGTCTGTTGAATAGATTTTTAAGGAAAGAAAACACTAAATTGATCAGATATCATTAACCTTTCGAACAACATTTTGTTATTATACCAAAACGTGGTGGTCCTCATTTCTTGCATGAGTATCGTACCTCTTCTTTGGAGTCGTAATTATATAATACCAAGTGTAAAATACCATGTGCGATATTTTATTGCTGATTGAATATTTTTTTGCACAAGTTTTTACATTTTGTTTGTTAGGATGAGTTTTCCATTTTTAAAAACTTGCTAAAAGTCATTTTTAATTTTTGTACTTCTTCATTTATTTTTTTTTTGGGAATTCTATTTCGCACTCTCCAAATTAATCTTGGCACTCAAAAAAGAAAGTGTCAAAATCTATTTTTGTTGTATTCGGCTACTAATTACTCTTTTTTATTATTTGTTTTCATTTTATTAGGCTGAGGTGCTTGTGTCCATATTTGTCTCTTTTTTTTTTTTTTTTGATCAACAGTAAATTTCATTTCAAGAAAGCCTAACGGCACTTACATGAAATAATCATAAAAGTTGGAAAGAGCTAAAATACTAAACCAGGGAGACGAGCAAAGCCACAAATGGGCATACTAGCTTAAAGACACATTACTGCAAAAAGCAGACCGACGCGATGCGGCGTAGAGTCTGTCCGAGAATCAGTAGAAGAGCAACCTAGAGCTCAATCCGTTAGGACGGTCCTCTAAGTGGCTAATGTTGGCATTCATGACGTAAGGAAACAGATCTCTCACAGTCGCAAAGGGATGCTCCATTGTGAGTTCCTGTTGGCACTTTGAAACTCCGGGCGCAGTAGATGACCAGACAACCCACAACGAGCCAGACCTCCTTGCAAGCACCAATGACCGGAACCTAGAGAACCAGTCCGGAAAGCAACCAAACAACAACAAACAAAGCAAAGAAATACATCTAAACTAAAAGCAAAAGACTACTCAACCAGAGAGCCAATAGCCAAAAATATAGAAAAATTACAACTCAGGCCAAACGAAAGCCTTCGAAAATGGCTTGCAACCAAGTCACGCCTAGTCGCGACGAGTCAAACTGAGTCGCTCCATCACAAAGACCATCCCTAAGCTCCGGCGACCACACAAATCTGAGGAGGAGAGGGGTGGTGGTTGATGGTAAAAGAGAAAAAAAACCTCCGCTAATGGAAACCCACAGCCCCCTCCATATTTGTCTCTTGAAAAAATGCAGAATAAAGAAGAGAAGGAAAATAGGACACAAAGGGAAAACGGCTGAAAATGCGATATGATAATCGTGCAAAACCTGTGAAAAGACCAAATAAATTCAACAATAACAATATCATGAACAACGATTTTCTCAAATCATCAATAGTTAAAACAGGCCCAATCAGCCAAAATTGGCTAACGTCATGGGCTTGGATTGATGGTTATTATAATTTAAAATGAATGATAATACCAATCAAATATTAACATGTGATCATCGATGTTGAATTAATTTTCAGTACAACCTCCCTCCATTTCAAATTTCTTGTTCGTTTTCCGGCATCTGTAACTTGATCTATAATGCTTTTTAATGATTTTGAAAACATTGTTAAAAAATTTTAATCGAGATGTACATTTTTAAATATAAATAATTTTTTGAGATATTCAGAATACTAAAAATTCAAAAGAAAATTGAGATGAAAGAAGTAGTATTTTAGGAAGTCTACGATCTAAGCTAGCTATTAAAATAACAATAATAACATCTTAGTAGAGCCCATCGAAGCACACTATGCTTTTGTAATGCATTAACCCACTACAGGGAGTTAGGGACTCTTTGTTTAGAAAACACATAAGAATTGAGAAAATAATATACTAGTAGTATTTTAACATGAATTTTTTTTTTAAAATCAGTTCATTAGGCTATCATTAAGATTAAGTGTATTGAAATTTGTGAAAAAATTATAGGAATGTGTAAAAGTGTGGAAAAAGTGAAAGAAGTACATTGAATGTTTTTTTTTCTTTTTCTTACCTTATTGTCAATCTGTCAAATGCATAACAAAAAGAGAAAATTAAATAGGCATTTGTGGCCTTACTTACTTCCCCTGGGGTTTGAATACTTAAGTTGACATCGTGAAAAAAAAAACCCCTACTATTCTAGGCTCCGTTTGTTTCGCATGAAATATATTTTCTGGAAGAACCTTTTTCCAAGAAACGTTTTCATGAGATTGATTTGTTTTCTGGTGTTTGTTTGTGCGTAAAAATATTTTCTTTTGTTTGGTTCACATGGAAAATTAGTCATAATAAATCAGAAATCATAAAGCCCCTATTAAATCAAACTTGACTCAACTCGTTTACAAACAAGTAGTATTGCATCCCCGCCTGACCGACTGGCCTTTCATAGCATGAAACACCCAAACTAACAAGCGAGTATTTCAAGCCTTTGTCTTCAACTGTATACAAAACTTTGCCTCAAATATTTATAATCCTCCCATCAACATATAGAAACAATTTTCTATCAGATGTGATTTCACTATAAGAACACTCAGTTTGCACTCCTCACCACCCCTTAAAAAAAAAAAAAAAAAAAAAAAAGAAAAAATTTATTGATAATGAAAGACTTTAGGGAAATTGCTCTAAAATGGTGGTAGAGACAATTAATTGCAAAGACATGGACCACTTTTTAGAAATTGCATATACATGAAACACACTATTTTAATTGCATATACATGGAACCCATAATAATGTTGACCGAAATACCCCCTTCTTGAATCTGTGATTTTGAGTGCAATGCATTTGTTGAGGAGTACAACCGTTGTCAACGTAGAGTGCAACAAAAGTGGATGAATGGGTTCAAAAAAAAAGTGGATGAAGAGTGCAATTATCAGAAAATCTTCCCGGTGTGACTTAAACACACACCTTTCTTGAATTTGGACCAACGTGGGTGCAATGAATTTGTTGAACTCTTCTTTCACTTTTGTTGAACTCTTAATGGATAATTGTTGCACTCATCAACAATTGCTTTGCACTCATGTTGCACATTTTTTCTTCAAGTCAAACCTTTTGAAAATATTTTTACCAGCAATTGCACTTTTCTTCCACTTTTGTTGAACTTTTAATGGAGGACTGTTGCACTCCTCAACAACTGCTTTGCACTCATGTTACACGTTTTTTTTTACTCAATTCAAACTTTTTGGAAATATTTTTACTTGCTTTGCACCCATGTTGCATGTTTTTTGCTCAAGTGAAAATCGCATCTCCTTTATCTAAATTCAAGAATGGTGTGTGTTCAAGTCAAACTGGGAAGATTTTCTGACCATTGCACCATTTATCCACATTTGTTGCACTCTACATTGACAACAGTTGCACTCCTTAACAAATTCATTGCACTCGAATTCACAGACCAAGAGGGTATTTTGGTCAACATAATTATAGGTACCATGCATGTACAATTAAAAAAGTGTGTTTCATGTTGGAAGCAATTTTCAAAAAGTGTTCCATGTGTTTGCAATTAATTGCCCATACTTCCATTTTAGAGCAATTTTCCCAAAACTTTTACGAGTCTCATCAGATCCGGGTAACGAAACCGGCCCAAGGCAATCGCCTTCTAAACTGGCAAGACCAAAGAAATCTCATTTTGTGTGCCAATGTTTCTTTCTCTAACTCACGACAAAGACTACAAACCGGATAAGCACCATTCTCTATCCTCGAGATCGTCGTTCATGAACACCTCTTGAGTTTTCCATCGAATGTAGTGGAAATTCAGCAGCTTTGTAGCTGATACACAAATTTAATGGGCTTGTGTCTCAAGAAGACACCCCTGTTATGTATCTTGTGAACGACTCCTAGCATGACATCTCCTTTGACA
Organism: Vaccinium macrocarpon; assembly: GCA_022606695.1. Classification (NCBI taxonomy): domain Eukaryota; kingdom Viridiplantae; phylum Streptophyta; class Magnoliopsida; order Ericales; family Ericaceae; genus Vaccinium; species Vaccinium macrocarpon. The sequence continues at coordinate 12,229,964 of CM040175.1, forward strand.
GGCAGGAAAGTGCAGCAAAAGAAAGCTACTGGGAAGAATATGTTGCTTGAAGGCAAAAAGAAGGCACAGGGCAACACGGAATTGTGTGATGTAAAATAACAATCAACCATCAAACCCACACAATTGAGACAATACGAGTATATTTGATAACGAAAGCAAAGTTTAAGAGTAAAATTAAATTTTTTAGAAGTTTGGGAGTCTATTAGACATTGAGGTCAAAATTTGGGGGGCATTTTGAAATTTCCCCATTATGTTTTCTCTATCCTTTTCTGTCTCGTAGATGTAACCTAAAACCATCTCCTTCCTAAATGTCTTTTGTTAATATTAATACACAATATTTTGTCTATTTGAAGGAAATGACAATGACTTTTTGCAATCAAACATAAAGACATTGTTTGTAATTATGATTTAATAAAACGATTCAAAGAAATTCTCCTTTCACTCTTATTTTCATTCATTCTTGAATCCATAACTCTGTTATCCTGAACCCCAATATGATTTTTTGACCTATATCCTTTAGACCCATTCAACCCCAGACCGAATCTAGGATGAGTGGAATGAAGAGAGGCAACCTTATCAAAAGTAGCTTTCATAACAATCAGGTGCCAGTTTCCGATCCAGAATCCATTAGCTTTTTCCATTGCAAAATAAGCACCTCTAATGGAATCGTATCTAATAAAACCAAATCTATTGCCATAGCGTTTGCTTCTCTTGACTGAGAGATAAGCATAGTTCACGGCCCCAAATTTTGAGAAGAACTTGCGAAACCATGGTAAAACCACCCCATTGGCAAGATTATCAATGTAGACCATTTCAATACCACCTTCCCCAAAGGATGATGAAGGGGCTCCGAAATTGCGACCAGCGAAAGAACCCATCACTATAGATTTGAGATGCCCAGTCAACCTTCACCTTAGGACTTATCCACAATCTTACCGTTGCTGGCAGTGGAGATCGGCCCAGGGCTCTGACAGACCTTGATCCCCTAACATTTCACTATTTTTTTTTTTGAATTTTATGTTCGAAATTTGAATTTTTAAAAATGAGTAACACTTCACTAATTTTTTTGGTTACCGAAAGTGGTCGATCAGAGATGGGGTGGTGGTTGGCTGGAGGTGGGATGACATTTGTTTGAATTTTATGTTCGAAATTATAATATTTAGAAATTAGTGACATGTCACTAATTTTTTGATCATCGGAAATGGTCGACTAGGGTGACATGGTGATTGGCCGGAGATGGGATGATGATTTTTTTTGAATTTTATGTTCAAAATTAGAATTTTTAGAAATTAGTGACATGTCACTAATTTTTTTCGTCGTCGGAAGTGGTTGGCTAAAGGTTGGGTGGTGGTCGGTCGAAGGTTGGGTGGTATTTTTTTGAATTTTATGTTTGAAAGGTGAATTTTAAAAAATTAGTGATATTTCACTAATTTTTTTAGTCACCAAAAGTAGTCAGCCAGAGGTGAGGTGGTGATTTTTTTGAATTTTATGTTCGAAATTTGAATTTTTAAAAATAAGTGAAGTGTCAGTAATTTTTTTTTGGTCGCCGGAAGTGCTCGGCCTGAGGTGAGGTGGTGGTCGGCCAGAGGTGGAGTGGTGATTTTTGAATTTTATGTTCGAAATTTGAATTTCTAAAAATTAGTGACCCTTCGGTAATTTTTCTGGTCGCCGAAAGTGGTCGTCTAGAGGTGGGAGTGATGATTTTTTTGAATTTTACATTGAAAATTTGAATTTTTAAAAATTAGTGACATTTCACTAAATTTTTTGGTCGCCAAAAGTGGTCGGCTTGAGGTGGGGAGGTGGTCGGCCAGAGGTGGGGTGGTATTTTTTTTTTATTTTTGTGTTTGAAATTAGAATTTTTAAAAATTAGTGACACTTCGATAATTTTTTTGGTCGCCGGAAGTGGTGAGCCAGAGATGGGGTGGTGATCGGCCGAAAGTGGGGTGGTGATTTTTTTGAATTTTATATTCAAAATTTGAATTTTAAAAAATTAGTGACACTTCACTAATTTTTTTGGTCGCCGGAAGTGGTCGGTCAGAGGTGGAGTGGTGGTCGGCTAGAGGTGAAGTGGTGATTTTTTTGAATTTTATGTTCAAATTTTGAATTTTTAAAAATGAGTGACACTTCAGTAAAAAAATTTTATGTTCGATAGCAAAAGTTTCTTGTCCTTCCTTTTTAAAATGACAAATGTTTTTTGTTTTTATGTTCGATTGCAAAAAGTCTTTGTCCTTCCCTTTAAAAATGTCAAATGTTTTGAATTTTTGGCTAAGTGACCCTTTTTTTAATTTGATATGTCTTCCTAAAAAAATGAAGCAACTTTCTTCTTTGTTTTGCAAACTTTTTATTTTGAGAAAAAAATATTTTTATATTTTGTAATTTCTTTTTGTTGAATTAAATGATTAACTCTAAAAATCTTTTTATGAAAAAATTAATTTCTTCATCCCAAATTTCTTGTTCGTTTATATGCATATGTGTCATTTTTCAATCGCTTATATCTTTAACCTATAATATTTTTAACAATTTTAAAAACTTTATTTAATAGAACTCATCGAAAACTATCAAACGAGAACCATATTAAATATATATAATACTATACATCTGAAAAAATAAACAATTTTTTGAAGTGTCGAATAGTGAAAGTGGACAAGAATTTTGGGATGAAGGGAGTATAACAAGTAAATAATATTCCCTCCGTTCCATATTATTTGCCCCCTATAGGAGTGCAACAAACTTTACACCAATTTAAAGATCACATTGAGAAGAGAAAATTGCTGTAATTTGTTTCCGAAAAAAGTTCACATAAACACGTTTTTTTTGTGTGCAAAATGCACATACATCCTTAGGGGGCAAACAATATGGAACAGAGGGAGTACTAAAGAACAATGTGAAAAGAAAGAACATGTCAAGTGAGGCGCCGACGTAAACGAAAGTAGAAGCGTGAATGTGAAGGGGGAGATGCACGAGTCTACATCTCTCATATGAAAATACATAAGATATCACAATTTTTTTATGGGAAAATTTCATAAAACCCCCAAACTTTTGACCCAAATATCAAAAAATCTCCCAAATTTTCAATTTTTTCAATCGTACTCTCAAACTTCAATTCTGTTATTCAAAAATACTCCCACCGTCTGGATCTGTTACCAAACTAACAGAAAATGTTGAGGTGGAGGTTAACGGACCTCAAAAACCATTAAATGGCCCAAAACGACGTCGTTTTAGGCCTTTTTTTTAAAAACTCCTTCTTCCTCCTCCCTTCTCCAATTCATAGGAAAACAGTTGGAGAGAGAGAGAACTCCTCCATCTTCTGCTGTTGTCCGATCCAAAAACCCTGTCGACAACTCCTCCATCTTCTGCTGCTGTTGATCCCACTGGTGCTCCAAGCTTTCATCTCATACAACGGTTCATTCGTTCTCTCGTTGCAATTGGTTTTGAGAGAGTCACAACGGGGGCATTTCAATGACTAGTGGTTTTGGTGGATTTTGGGCCGCAGATGACAGTCTACTCCTCCTCCGCCACCATCGAAGAACCGGCCGCCACCGCCAATCAAATGTATATCTTGCATCTCAGGAAAAAATCTCTCTCTCTCTGTCTCTCTATTGGGCATCTCTCTCTCTCTCTCTCTCTCTCTCTCTCTCTCTCTCTCTCTCTCTCTCTCTCTCTCTCTCTCTCTCTCCCCCCATTGGTTTGTGTGAATTGGAGGAGGGAGGAGGAAAAAGTTTTTGCCCAAAACGACATCGTTTTGGGCCACTTAACGGTTTTTGGGGTCCATTAACCTCAACCTCAGCATTTTTCGTTAGTTTGGTAACAGATCCAAATGGTGGGAGTATTTTTGAATAACGAAAGTGAAGTTTAGGAGTACGATTGAAAAAATTGAAAGTTTGGGAGGCTTTTTGATATTTGGGTGAAAGTTTGGGGGATTTTATGAAATTTCTTCTTTTTTATATATTAGTGTGAATAATGATGCTAAATGATATGAAAATACATAAGATGTCACAATTTTTCTTTGCGAATTCTATGTTACTGGGTCATGTAAAATTAAATAATATACTAATATATATTTATTAGAAATTTGTGTGTCGAATAGGTTCACACGGTTATGTGAGTGTTGATAGTATAAATGTTCAAACAAAACCTGATATAAATATATAACATGTAATATATATATATATATATATATATATATATATATATATATATATATATATAATATAAAAGGCTTTAAAGTGTACATTCACCATATACCAAAAGATTTTAGATTTTAGTAGTTTACATAAAATTGATTGGTGGGTTGATTTGTTGAGCTAAGTGTTCTAATATTTGTGAGTAGGATGTTAACAATAGCTATACTAAACAAAAACTAAATTTTTTACATGTATTACTAAACAAATTTTTTTTGTGAGGGTGTTCGAGTGGCCAACCTTATCAAAGGGTAGAACCGCCTCTATTTACCAAAATACCGCACCCGAACCCGCCCGCTTAAGCTGATCAGAACCGCCCGTTGTGTGTAAGTAAATCTGGACGATCGATAGCTCTCTGATGCGGTAACAAAGCTGAAGTAATTTTTGGCCAATTGGGATTTGCCGTCATGGTGAGGAAAATATCAGGGTGATGGTTGTATCTTGTGATTGCCATTGAATATTGCAAAATCTCAAACATACGTTGGACCTCCCTGAAAAGCAAACGGTAAAATATATCTTTGGCCAATTTGATCAGGGTTCAGCTTATTTGGGCCAATATCAGTTAAGTACATAAGTATTGTATTGCTAAACAAATATTTTTTTTGTTGAGGGTGGTCATTTTCAAAGGGTGGACCCGCCTTTGGTTGGTATTTATACTAGTATGTTCTAATTTGTTCGGGCGGATCCACCCAACTTAATTTTCCCAACACGGAACCTGACCGATGGGCGGATCCACCCGACTTAATTTTCCCAACCCGGAACCCGACCAATGATCAAAAAATTCCAGAAACACTACACCCAAACCCTGCCCGCTTAAGCTAATCAAAACCGCCCGTTGTGCTGTTTTATCGAGGCGGGTCTGGTCTAGTTGTCGGGTCGTGGGTCACATGAACAGCCCTCCGTCTGTTTTTTATTCTTCTTGTAAGGACCCATATTAAAAAAAAATCACTTTTTGAAGAAGTTTCGATTTGGCCGATAAAAAGTTCCGGTAATTGTTCCTTAAATTTTTCTAACAACAACGATATAATTGGAAGTTATTTTTGAGTAAGACAAAGTCATCTTTTGACCATTTTCTTTGGAGAAAAATGTGTCGTTTTTCGGTTTTGTACTAAAAGTGCGGGGATGAGATTTTGATGTGATTAGAATTGTAAAATTCTAGAAATGCTATTGTTTCCAAATGAGGGGTACTTTCTTATTTTCATAAATAAATTTAAGTAAAGATTATAGTTTTTACTTAAGTTTGGTTTTTGAAAATAAGTATTGTGTTGGAATGTGTCTTGCTGGCACAGTGTGTAATAACCCGAAATTTTAATTATATTTCTTAAAATAAAGTTGAGAAAATATGAAGAAATGTTTAAAACGTTCAAGTATTTGGCGGAATTGTGTTTAAAATTAGTTGGGACGCATTTGCATTACACAAGCAAATATTGGACTTGGAGTGCAATTAGTTGATATGTGTTTAAATGTGTGGTGTGTGAGAGGAGAGAGGATTTCACTCCCTCCCTCTCCCCTTCCCCAGCCGTCACTGTCTCTCTCTCTCTCCCTCGCCTTCTCCATTTTCACCTCCTCACACATCCAAATCTCACTCAATCCTTAAAGTTCCTTCACAACCCTTTTACAAAATCACATCCTCTACATGTTAGGAAGCTAGGGTGGTGCTTAGTTCGTTCCTGGAGGTGGGTTTTTGGCTTGGAGCTTAGTGTGAAGACTAGGATTTTGATTTTTTAGTTGGGTTTCAAGCTTCCACACTTGAGGTAGGAAAATTTCTAACTCTTCTAAGTGTAAATGTAATGTATGTGTGTGTTTAGACATTTGATTGCTAAGCTTCCTTTTTACCTTGTTGATTTCTTTGAGCAAAACCCATCTTTGTTCCATTTCTTGAATTTGGGAAAAACTAGCAAATCTTGTAAATTGGTAGTATGTTGTGTGACTTTGTTGTTTGAACCTCTTTTGCTACTTAATATGTCCATTTGGAACCAAGAAATGCCAATAGAGAAGCCCCATTGATCACCCCTTGAGTTGTAAAATTTTGGATCTGGTGATGTCCTATCAATAGGACTTCATCCCCTATCGATATGAGCCTTACATTTTTCGTTCTGGCCAATCTAATGGTTGCCCTATCGATAGGACTTGATCTCCTATCGATAGGAGCCTTTGACGCTCTATCGATAGGACTTCATCCCCTATCAATAGGAGCCTTTCACTTTTTGTTGTGGCCAATCTGATGGCTGCCCTATCGATAGGACTTGATTTCCTATCAATAGGAGCCTCTGACGCCCTATTAATAGGACTTTACCTTCTATCAATAGGACTCTCTAATGCTTCAATAGTGGCCAATCTGATCTCTCTTCTATCAATAGGACTTAACCTCCTATCGATATAACACCTATATTTTTTGAAAAATTTCATGAATCATGATCCATTGTTTGTGGCTCGTTTGTGTAAGTTGTTGGTCACATGTTAGGGTCTGGGAGGGTCACTTTGACATCTTTGACACTCGGGTCAAAATCTCCTTTATGGACATGTTCGGGAAACTCGAAACATGAGTTTTACGTGAAATTAACACATGATAGTAAGGTGATGAGACAAATGGACACCGTAATTATATTATTGAGCATGAAACAAAGTATGAATGTGGTAATGATGACACGGGGCCTGAAAAGGATATGCCCGGAGTGACACAGGGCCCTAAAGGGGTATGCCCGGAGTGACACAGGGCCTTTATGGCATGCTCGGAGTGACATGGGGCCTATATGACATGCCCAGAAAATGATCAAATGTTTGGAAATGAATGAGATGGGTATGGATATTGTGTAAAACATATAAGGCATGTTGTGTGCGTGTTAGACACTAGTTGGGCACGAATGATGGGAGTAAATGAAATATAATCGATTATGTGCTTTCTTTCAAGTGCTTTGACTATTTGAACACCATTTTAACACTTGTTACATGACTTTTTCTATCTTGTCTATCACCCACGTATATTTCATTTCATTTAGAATTTGTTAGACATTTCTCTACTAGGCTAGTGAGCTCAACCTTACAAATTTCAGGTACCTCCCAAGAACCATGATATGGAGTGCTTGGAGTGCATGCATGCATTGTTTTGAAAGCCAATGGAGGAGTTGTACTATCGTATTAGACCTTGTACTTTGTTAAGGTTATTTTGTAACTTAATTAAATTTCTTGTTTTTAACATTGGGGTTGTAATAACTATACATTTGTCTTTTCTCATTTTGGGGTACGGGTACCCATCGATCTTTGTATACTTGGACGTAAATTTTGACTATTCTATTTAGATTTTGATGTGACACGTGGACTTGTTAACCGTTCATGTGGACTATCTTAATGAATTATGGGAAAAAGACCAATAGTTATTTTTTTAAAAATAAATGGTTCAATTTAGACATTGCACCAATAACTCAAGTCTTCCTCATTTAGGTGCAATGTTATTCTCAAAAAGTGCCAAAATAATTCACTCAAGGTGCAATGCTGTTTCATTCAATGAGCAATTGTTATTTTTTCCAAAATAAAAAGTTGGATTTATATATCACACTAGCAACTCTCTCATTCGGGTGCAATGTTATTATCAAAGGGTGCCAAAATAATTCACTCAAGGTGCAATTATGTTTCATTCAAGGAGCAATTGTTATTTTTTCCAAAATAAAAAGTTGGATTTATATATCACACTAGCAACTCTCTCATTCGGGTGCAATGTTATTATCAAAGGGTATCAAAATAATTCACTCAAGGTCCAATGATGTTTCATTCAAGGAGCAATTGTTATTTTTTCCGAAATAAAAAAGTTGGATTTATATATAACACTAGCAACTCTCTCATTCGGGTGCAATGTTATTATCAAAGGGTGCCAAAATAATTCACTCAAGGTGCAATGTTCAATTTCAGGAGCAATTATTATTTTTTCCAAAATAAAAAGTTAGATTTATATATCACACTAGCAACTCTCTCATTCGGGTGCAATGTTATTAGTAAAGGGTGCCAAAATAATTCACTCAAAGTGCAATGTTGTTTCATTTAAGGAGCAATTGTTAATTTTTTATTTTTTTCCAAAATAAAAAGTTAGGAATTTCTAAGAGTGCCAAAATAATTCACTCAAGGTGCAATGTAGTTTCGTTTAAGGAGCAACGTTATTTTTTCTGAAATAAAAAGTTAGATTTAGAATCACATTTTTTTCAGCGTTCCTCATTCGGGTGCAATACCCTTCTCAAAGAGTGCCAAAATAATTCACTCGAGGTGCGATGTTGCTTCTTTTAAGGAGCAAGGTTATTTTTTCCTAAATAAAAAGTTAAATTTAGACATCACACATTTCAGTGTTCCTCATTCCAGTGCAATACCCTTTTCAAAAAGGTGTCAAAATAATTCACTTGAGGTGTAATGTTGTTTCTTTTAAGGAGCACAAGTTGCCAATTTATGTGAAAACTTCTTAGAGTATTTTTGTCAAACACATGCTATGCATTTTAGTAATGCCCCCAATGTACACCTTAATCACCTTCGATCCAGCTAAAGTACACATAGGGCTTTGTTCCTTGTTTCAAATGAATTAACAACATAGAAATTGAAAAACAATTCTGCACATCATTCTCTTTTTCAATTTTGTATCACATTGACAATAGAGAATCAAATTTACTCTTTCAAATGATCCAAGATTTGTGTTTTGTTCTCTGTCAGGAGTGAAAAGAATTGGACTTCAGAAACTATGTTACCGCAATGTCAATGCAAACGGTTCATTTCGTCAATAACTCACACACACACACACACACATATATATAGAGAGAGAGAGAGAGGGGGGGGTGATAGTACCAAGTCGAGAGATAATAGCACGACCGGAAAGTAGGAGACAGATAATAGATTGATAGGCGCTGGAGAAAAGAGAAGGAGGAAACCGATCAGAGCTGTGTGTGGGAGGAAGGTCAATCCTCTTCCTTGTTCGGGTTTTTTCCAAGTGAGGTGTGGGAGAATAATGGGGAAAGGGAAGAGTTTGAGATGCAAATTTAGAATAGGGGTATTTGCGTCTAGAGACATTTTCGCTTAGCCATTGTGGAAATATTAATCTCTGTGTCATGCTAGCTGCGATTACCAAAAAGTGTATTATTAATTGGGAATACTTGCCCTTCTCTCCTCTGTCTTGTCATTCTCCCATGGATTATCCTTTTAAATTTTAAATTTTGAGGACGTGACATGAGCCGCTTGGTTCTCAACCAACTCTCTCTGCATTTCACAGTCACACTCGGGAATGGGAGTTAAGAAGTCACCACCTAATCCCTACCCACTTGCCCGAATTCTCCGCTCCTAATCCGTGATCTGCTTTCATTCATGACACTGTTTCCCACGCTCTGCATTTCCTCCGATTGAACAATCCGATTCTGGGTTTCCGAAATGGCACACATCGACTTAGAATGCGGTGCCGCCGGCCACGTAACCGACGGTGATGACGAAGATAGAAGCATCTGCTTTTCCGATGCCGAGGAGGGTTCTTGTTATTCTCAGTCCTACTCCACCGCCGACGGCGGCATTTCCGAATCAGAGTCACGGAGGGCATCGGATTGTTCGGTGGAAATTAGGGATGAAATTTGTGAAATTAAGGTGGAGGAGAGGGATTGCAGGATTTGTCATCTGAGTTTGGAGAGTAGGAATCCTATGGAGTCGGGGTTGGTTGCTATTGAATTGGGTTGCTCTTGCAAGGATGATTTGGGCGCTGCTCATAGGAGTTGTGCCCAGACTTGGTTCAAGATCAAGGGGAATAAGTGAGTATCCGATCCACGATTTTCATTAGTTTTGTTGTAGTGTTTGATTTGCATGTTTCGCAAATTTGGCCTTTTTCGTAATTTCCTGCTAATATTTTATGAATTTTTGTTAGTTTTGCGTCAAATAGTTTGGTGTATTCGTCTTTGGGAATCTGAAAAGTTAAACCATACGACCAAAAACTTCAGAAGGCTCACTTAAAACTAAAATAATAATAGAAAAAATCTGTCTGTCGTGCCTGAGGCGGAACCAAGACCAAGCTTCGAGTTGTCAGCAAGCTCGGCCTAGCTTCCGCCTCAAATACACAAGGTTGAACATGAATTGATTGGTGATACCACGTTAGCACATCATGTGGTGTTACACCTGTCTTCTACTTAGCGAGTGGGGGAGGTCTTGGCTGTGCACTAGGTACATGGCACTGTGCCATACTCTCCATCAGGCCAGCCGTTGCGAAAATGCGCGGCTTTGATCAAATCCAAGAAATGACTCTCACATGGGGTGGATTTTATCCGAGCCGTGCATTTTCGCAATGGTAGGCCGGATGGGTGCATGGCACTGTGCCATGCACCTAGTGCACAGCAGGATCCCCCATCTTGGGGGGGGGGGAGAGAGAGAGAGAGAGAGACTAATATAATTTGCCATGCACCAGTCTTCCTCTCCTGCTGCTTTGCTTAGCTATGAAGAAACTAACCCATGTGATAGTTCCTACCATTATGCAGCTTGTGATTTTCATATTGTGTGTGTGTCAGCTATGCTTATTTTATTATGATGTGACCTAATTACTATTGAATTCGCAGGTCTCCTTAATATTTATATTTGAGGTTGTAAGTGGCTAGATTTAGTCATTATCTCTGAGATTGGTAATGTTTAAAGCTTAAAGTAGTACAGTAAATGGGAGTAGTTTTGATTAGCTAAATGAAAAGTGAATAGAAGATTATGCTAGCTAAAGAAAATGAGGAAAAGTAAAGCAAAAGAGTAAAGCAGTAGGATAAGTACACCGCGATTGCTTCCTATTCTGTACCTTTTTTATTTGAAATTCATAGAATTCTGTATATCACTTTTGATCCAGATTCTTTGTTTCTTTATGTGGGTGGGAGATTTGACCAGATTTTTTTTTTCATAGATTCTTTTCTTAGCAGAAGGTTAATTACTTGCTGATAGCCTGTGTATTTTTTGATTCCAAGTGCAGATTCCAAATTTGCATAATCTACGATTTTAGGAATCTCTATACACTAAAATATATATTGCAAATAACAGTTCTTGTGATTTTGTTAATTTTAGACTCACCAGTGTTTACAGTTCCTTGTGTCACTCGCCTATGTATGATGAGTCACTCTACCACTTCCGTTACAATATAATCGTATATTCACGAAATATTCTGGCTCTGTTACAATGTTATGTTGGTTAAACCTATGCAAATGACTTGGCAACATTTGCATTTGGGTGAAAAAGAGAAAAAGAAATGACCAAAGTGGGTGGAAATCATTTGATGCACTCAATGACTCAATTACCTGTCAATTGAGAAGCTTATTTTGATGTGATAACTTCAGAAAGATGAAATAGATTACATGCGTTATGAGAAAATCTAGACTTGACCTCATCGTCTACTATATTGGTAGTAGACTTGGTCTGTAATGAGTTAGTGAAAGACCCCGAGACTTCATTACGTTTCTCTTGGTGTCTGAAAGTAAGGATCCATCATCAAGAATGGATCATTAAAGAAAATAAATTGATCTAAGCAACACTTCAATTTCCTGAACGGTTATCACCAACCTTGCATCTTCATTTTAGCATCGTCTCCCTTATCCATCGTGGGCCTAGTTTCGTTCGTGCATTTTCTTGGCCCGTTTGCATGATCAAGTCAAACTGAGTTATCGTATTGGCACATGGCGATATCCGTTTATGGAAGACATTCCTTGTTTTAGTTTATGCCTTTTATCCTCCATTGAAGGTTTGATTTCCGACCTTTGTTTGTCTGTCATAAACTTCCCATTAACCTTCAAACTAATGCCTCAGTAATTCATTGCCCGTGTCATTTGGAACATATATTTCAATATTAATTTATTATTGTACTGTAAATCCTGAAGTGGAACCGATAAGGTACTGTGATAAGATGTCTGTGAATTTCCATTGAACACCACATTGTTAGTGGCTGTAACGTCTGAATTTTCTAATGGCCCCTTCATTTATCTAGCTCTTGATCTGTGTTTTCAGGACTTGTGAGATATGTAATTCCGTTGCACGCAATGTTTTCGGTGCAAATGAGATCGAGTCAATACAACAAACAAATGAGACCGATATGGTGACAACTAATACTTTTTCAGCTCCGGACCCTCCCTCTACAGAGAACCGAAGATGTTTGAATGGTCACCGCCTTGTAAATTTCCTTCTTGCTTGCATGGTATTGGCATTTGTCATATCTTGGCTCTTTCATTTCAAGATCCCATCTTGAAAATCGTGCATCACAGTTTTTGCGTGAAGAGGAGGAAATCCCAGCAAAACTGATTGTAATTCTTTTGGGTTTATATGATAATATAATTGCTAAGAGTACAGTGTGAAGCTTTCACAACATTCATATAGTTACATACCCATTTGGTCTTATTTGTTCCTCTGTAGGGCTACAAACCATATTTGTCGTGTGTTTGTAATTATGAATACCAAACTAGGTTTTCTTAGTTGGTTTTGCCAAAGAGACTTTAGTTGATCCTGTTGTAACAAGGTAAAAATTTGTGCTAACCTGTTGCATGTCCTTGTGGTTTTCTGTCCTTGTGGTGTTGTGTATAGTGGTGGGAAAATTTTCAACTCTCAGCCGTGTCCATTCTCGATTGTGTCATACTTGGTTTCAACATTCTGTTAGGAAAATTATAGGACTAGTTTTCCCACACACTCGATGGAATATTAAAATACTGATTCACTTGAACTTCCATTACTTTTTGCAAACACGAGATTGGTAGGGAGAAAATAGTAGGAAAACTGAAATTTGCAGGATTTTTCACCCCTCTTCCAATCTTGATAATTGCATATATCGCCTGTAGACTGCGTATTGGGTAGGGAGATAGATTTCCAGGATATAGAATTGCACTTCTGGGAAGAAACCCTTGCCATGAATTGTGTCATTTGTGGTATTACTTACATATGAAACTGGGGCAGGCAATGGAAAGTGGGAAACTACTACTGCTTTTCTGGTTTCTTTTTGTTTTCCGTATGGAAATCATTTTCTCATCAAATTAACTTCAGGGAATGGTGTTGAATGAATAGCCGTTTGCCTAAATTAACCGTTCTCTCTACTGACTAAACAATAGTATTTTGCACTAGCTTGTCTATATAACTTGAAGACAAGTCATTCTTCATAAATTTTGATTTTTGTTGGTATTATTTGTTTTTCATAATTTGTTGTTTAACTTTTCGTCATAACTTTTGAGATTACGCATTCCTTTCAATGAGAGGAATTAGAAAAATATAAAAAATAAGAATTAAAAATGGACAGAAGTTAAAAAGCTAAGGACGAAATTAAAGACGGAATTTTTTTGGATTACTTATTCATCTTGATGAGAGGAATAAAAAAATTACTATAAAATTATGGACCAAAGTTAAAAAGTTCATATGCCAAATGTTTCAAACTTTTTTTTTTATTTTTTATCTTAGTACTCCCTCAGTCCCTTTTTAAGTGTTTATCTTTCCATTTTGGGTTGTTCCTAAATAAGTGTGTGGTTTGAAAAATTAATGGGTAAAAGTTTGTACAATTATCATTTTGCCCTTTTGAAAAGTTAGTGTGTAAAGAGTTAATGAGTAAAAGTAGAGGATAATTTTGGAAAGCATAGGCAAAAATTGATGTGAAAAGAGTAAAGTGGAGAACAAAGTTGATGTGAAAGATGTAATGATGATATTTCTTTAATAAGTTGAATTTACGAAGTAACACATATAAAAAGGGACGGAGGGAATATTTATTTTTGTCTTGGTCGTAATTTTTTTCCTTTGTAGACTTCTCTCTTCAATATGAATAATAATTCATATAAAATAAAGTGAATTTAAAAAAGAATTCCAAAAAGACAAAGCAATACAGAAATACCAAATAGGAAAAAAGCTTCATTGATTTATGAGGATTGGTTGGTATTTTTGCATTTTGGTGTAGAAATACCCCTAATTATTTGGTATTATATTTTCACCTGATTTCTTATTAATTTTGAGTTAGTTTTTTAATTCTTCGGGACAAGACAATAAAAAATTAAGAATTGATGATAAAAAATTTAATCAAAAATGATTTTTTTTTTTCCCTTTGTTTTTGTCAGCTCTAACAGCCTTCACCCAGTCAAATGGGTCCTGCCTAGTGGACAATAGTTCAGAAGGGGGACTATAAATCCACAATCCCTACTAAAAGAAGACAGTAATAAAAAGCAAGATTTGAAACTGTTACTCTTACCTGCACAGCTAACTCGACTGCTCTCTCTTTTCCTGCTCCTCGAGGTACTATACATATATAACAGATTAGCTACTCCACAATCCCTACTAATAAGTGCACTTAACAAATTCGAGGAATCGAGTTAAAAAGGCCTTAAGGAGCTCAGACGCTGAGGCGCAATCCTTTAGGTTTAACTCTTAAGCAAACTATTACAGCCATCATGTGTCGATGAATATGCCTGATGGTAGACACAAACCAACTGGTTTGGATATCTGTAACATAAAGTATATCCAATGTTTTTAGTACAGGTTATTGAAAATGAATAAATTGAACCCAAACAAAATCCACACTATCCTTTAAACATGCTCAAAGGCTAAAACAGGAACCGGATCAAATTTTGCTCCCAAAGAAATGTTTTCTACAGCAAGAACAAAACCAATTGCACCAAGGCTCTTGGCTGTTCCTGACACATTCTTGATGGATGCAGTCCCAACAACAAAGTTAAAAAGAATAGGCCCAAAGTAGAATGTTTCCTTCCATAAGTTTTGTTTAAAACTTCTGGCCTCTGGCAATCTGAAGGGCTCATTACTGAAGAATCCAGCATAACGTAATTGGCTGCAACCATGGTGAATGTTCGATTTGCATGTGTAGCAGCTGAATTAAGCATGAGACGCATTAAGTTTCCGGAAGACATAGTTATGACAGAAACCTAAAAGTCAATTGCATGAAACAATCAAGCAGAAACGAATTTGTTTGGAGGCTGCTTAAAGAAAAACTATTTTCGTATCCTAACCATATTAAAAAGCTCCTTTTCAAGAGCTATTTCAATAAAAGAAACTCTTTTATGAAGCTTCCAAAAGCTGCCCAAATGCTATCTATTACAGTAATACTGGGAGGGAACATATCAGACAGTACAATAATCTGACTAATGCCATAAGAAATATATTACAAGAGTGCTTTGGAATCTTAGATACATGTCGAGCTAAGTTAAATAAAAACTTTAGGGTTGATGCCTTGCACCTAAAATTATGGCAATATAATTGCATGTTTTGTAGACCAATCGTCATCAGTCTTGCTAAAACTGGCAGTTGACTAGGGCACCAACCAGATGTGTATCCAGGTTACTAAAAATCACCACTTCTTCATTCACATGCACGTTTACCTCAACTTGCATGACATAAAATTGTTGAAGCTGTATTTATATTAAATAGCTATCTCAAACAAATTCGTACTTTGACTCATTGAGCTAACCTGCATAGTCACTCATACTTTATGTTCTCAGGTGACTTGGGCTGGTAGAACTCATGCATGCCAATGCAAGAAAAACATCATTATCATTGGAATCCCAATAGAAAAATAGTTCAAAGCTGAGGCAGGCTCAAAAAAATGTGACCGCCATGCTCTTCAGGATTCAACAGGGATTAAAAAGGAATTAAAAATACGAAATAGGGAAGAGAAACAACTAAAAATAAAAAGAGAAGAGGAAAAGAAAACTTAAACAATGAGGATAATTGTCTGCTTCATCATTTGTTCGAATATACACGTCCATAGAGAAATTGAAAAAGTGCAGAACCATATCAGGTAGGACGTTAACTTCATTACTCAGAACTGGTGTAAAATCCAACAAATTCATCGAGGTTTGAACTTTCCCAGGTGAATCATTTTCTTCACATCTTCCAGAAAAACATTTCAAAAGATAAAAGGCCCAAAATTTGTCGGTCTTGCTTTGTCCAACTGAGAATCAACAACAAATGCACAGCAAAACTAACAAACTTTTCTTTGTTTAACATATTACATTATACTGCACACAGTACCAATCAGTTGAATTGAAAATATTCATTTCTAGATCAAATTCAATAAATAATGCAACAGTTTTCTGGACTTCTGGAAATGCTTGTTCGCTAAGCCTACCAAGTCAAAGTGACTAAGAGAGACTTACGTGACAACCCCATCCCAGGCAAGGTTTTTCCATTTCCGAGAGTCCGAGAGTCGGATGGTTTTTGCATCTGCGATCGTCAATTGCAGCAGCTACATATGCTATCTGTGGACTATAAAAACAAAGTTTTGTGAAAAAGACTTCCATTTCCAGCTGCCATTGCAACTGAACTCTTGCTTTCACATTGGAAGGAAGTGTAGCATCAAAAAGATTTAAGAACGTAATTTACGTGGTTGCCAGAGGACTGTTGGGGCTCATGGAGAGATTGAGAATGTCCACACCATCATGAACAGCCTGTCAACATAAACTTTTTGTTACCTATTTATATGAAATTGGAAAAAGGAAGTAAAAAACAGAAATCCACAAGACATTTCTCCAACAGAAAGAAGAGAATCTTAAGTATTGGTGATTGGTGAGAAATGATACACACATGAAAGTCCCACTCCATTCCTCATTAACAGTGGTACTATTTGGTGAGACGCACCAATCATTTGTTCTCTGTTCTTTCCTTCGTTCCAAACTGGTACGGAGGGAAAGAAACATAATTGACGGGGATAACAATTCACCACTATGATGTCAAGTTCTTTTTTGTGCTAAATGAAGTTGTGAAAGAGAAGTAACAGACAAGGGATTTCCCTTGAAAAATCCAACTGGTGGGAATCTAAAGATGGCTCTTGGGGTTTTGTTCTGTGGAGCATAAAAATGAGGGGTTTTTTCAACAGAAAAAAAATAAATACAATAACTCTCTTGATGGACTGCTTTAATCATCTTCAATCTCTGTGCTGGTAATCCTCATCTTCCACCATGGCTAGTAGTAAAACTAAGCCACAAAAGCTAATAAAAGGCACCCAAAAGCAAGAGTCAAAGAAAGTCCTACATTGCTCAAAATGTTTCAATCTATTATGCTACATCAGACATCAGCAACTGAATACTTGAACTCAACACTTATTCCCATATTATAGTGGACAGTCTCAACCCCCAAATCAATAACTACGAGAGGAATTATTTCAAATTCTTATGATTCATACGGAATAATATGTTGATGTGATTCATTTGTATACAGGTAAGATGCTTCATTCTGTCCTGGCATGCAGTGGACATTACCATCCATCTGACAAGAACCTCAGAAGCTTTTTAGCCGTCCTAGAGAATAATGGGAGTAATCTTCAAGAGGTTCAGGCATGCATCCAATATTTCATGCTGATTAATCTGCCACTCGTGGTGCCTTCCAATCAAAGTGTGCATTTTTTTGAATTACATTTGGGTGAAAAATAACCCAATATTTCCTATTTTAGGCAGTTAAGTTATCATTCTCGAAATCACCAAGCAATGATTTACAAGAAGGTAGTCACTTCAAAATCATGAGGTTGAGCCTCTTGTGCTTCAAGCTTCCAGTGAAACTGAGCAAAAGGAAACCCCTGAGACTGCACAAACTGAAAGAAAAGGCAGTTACGAAAGGACCTTACCTAGCAATATCAAAAGCCACAGAGAAGAGTTCCATAGAGATATTGGACAGAATTTAATCAAACAAGGAAGCAAGTTCATACCAATTAGGGCAACGGTCCTAAAAATGGTCGACAGGGGCAGGACCGTGAATTCGGCGTGTGGCAGGCTTCCCTCAGAAACTATGGATGCAAACCCTGGAATTTGTTAATCTATCACCCAAAGAGTCACCTGTTATAACAGCCTTTCAACCTGGTGGTATCTCCAAATCCACATGTCTATGTAAAGTGATATGATCCCAGATTCAAACTTAAACTTGAAAGCCAATTTTCTAGTCTGTGAACAAGTAAGCTCCAGTTAAAAACCGAACAATCAATTTAAAAGGTGAAATCAAACGTTTTATAACAAAATACCATTCATATTGACACTTCCCGTTGTAAATACTCCCCATGATCCAATGAGAACATGGAATCAATCATATATCCTTCATCAAACAACTGGGCAGTCAATCCATCCAAAATTTCATGAATACTATATCCTTCAAAATCCATATTATGCCCAGAACCGAAAGAATATATATTGTTTTGCAGCTCAGTCCAGCTGTATCCCAGATCTTTCTTCAATGCTTTCTCCTTCATAATCCTTCTTAGTTGTGCTGCTTCATTCCACATCTTTGCCTCTGCATAAATGTTTGATAGCATTATATGAGCTGACGTATCATCTGGGTCTATACTAAGGATTTTCTCAGCAGCATACTTCCCTAGGTCCAAGTCTTTGTTAGTTTTGCAGCCTGACATAAGGCAACGCCAAACCACCTTGTCTGGTTCCACAGGAAAACGTTTTATGATATCATAAGCTGCTTTCGTTTCTCCTTTACGCGCAAATAAACTAACCACACAAGCTAAGTGATCCATCCTTGGGATGATGCCATAAATTTTGGTCATGGAGTTAAAGTAGTGCAATCCCTCCTCCAAAAGACCCACATGCCCACAGGCGGATAATAGTCCAACAAAGGTAATGTCATTAGGCTTGACACCATCTTTCTGCATCATATCATAGATCTCCAAAGCTTCCCTACCAAATCCATGTTGGGCATATCCCACAAGCATCGTATTCCACAAAACCAAGTTCTTTGAAAGTAGATTATCAAACACTCTCCGAGCATCACTTAACCGTCCACATTTAGCATACATGTCAATGAGGGAACTTCCAACAACCACATTACAATGAAACCCTGGTTTGATAATGCAACAATGGGTTTGCCTTCCCCATTCAGTAGCTGGAAGATCCCCACAGATGCTCAAAACACTTGAGTAGGTGTAAAGATTGGGAACAAATCCTTCAAAAGACATACGATGGAGAAGTTCAATGGCTTCTTCATACTGACCAAAATTTACATACCCAGATATCATAGAATTCAAAGAAACAATATCATGTGCATCCATTTCTTCAAAAGTCTTCCAAGATTCTTTGAGAAGCCCACTTTTTGAGTAAAAGTCCACCACTGCATTGGCCACCATCGTAAATGAGCAATATCCCAATTTTATGATCAAAGAGTGGAGTTGTTTCCCACCTTCAATTCTTTTTGCATCAGCAAATGCTCCAAGCACGGATGAGAATGTCCTCTCATTTGGTTTGAGGCCTGCACAGTGCAGCTTACAGAAAAGATAAATAGCTTCTCTTTCCTTTCCTTGTTGAACACATCCTCCTATCAATGTAGTCCATGCCGACAGCTGTCGATCATTCACCTCCCAGAATGCCCTATGGGCCAAGTCCAATTCACCACATTTTGCATAAAGATTTATTAACCCAGTCACAACAAACTGATCCATCTCAATTCCACATTTCATGATAACCGAATGCAGTTGCATGCCAACTTTCAAATTCTCTAACGCAGTACAAACCCCCAATATGCTCGCAGCAGAAAACTCGTTCACTTTCACTGCTGCCTTGTGAGACTGCAAGAAAACCTTCAAGCCCTCCATGTACTCTCCCTTCTGGCAATAGCACGAAAGGAGCGAAGTCAAGGAAACCGAATTAAGCTCTAAAATTGCATCAAACACCAACCGAGCTGATTTCAACATCCCACATTTCCCGTACAAGTTGACCAAACAGTTACTAATGAAGCTGTTCAATTCTTCCTCAACCCTATATATTCTGCCATGAATTTCTTTACCAGTCCTAATATTACCAATACCAGCACAACAAGAAATAGCACCAACATACGCATAATGGTTTGGACGAAAACCCTCATCAACCATCAATCTGAAACAACTTAAACCTTCTTCTGCAAAACCCTTTTGGGAATACCAAGATATCAGAGTTGTCCATGATATAAGATTTCGTTCAGGCATTCTGTCAAACACCAAACGTGCATCATTAATCAGACCCAGTTTCAAGTACATAGAGAGTAAGTGGTTGTTCGTGTAAACATCTGGGTGGGACCCAGATCCGATAAGCTTCCCATGGACTGCTTTGCCTCTGAGTATAGACCGTGTGTTACCGTATAAACGCAAGAGATTAGAGAGGGACATTTGAGGAGATTTCTGCCCTGTTTGTTCGTTGTTCGGGTGGGTGTCGCATGATTAAGGGACCTGTGCCAACAACAGATCATACACCTTCGCCTAGGGACTCATAAATATCTTCCACAAGAATCAAAATGAAGAAAAAGACCTCGGGCAGCCTGTTAACGGCAAGGGTGTAAGGCTGTCTGTAGAGGTGTAACTAAGAGGTGAAAATAGTTAGTCACTAAAACAGTTAGTTAACGTTTTCTCTTTTTTTGCTTGTAATGGCGTAACTATAAGAGGAGGTTAAAGTGTAGGAGAGGAGAAAAAATGTTAGTGCAGAAACTAACAGGAACACCTATGGTAGCAACAAAGAAGAGGAGAGAGAAAGAGAGAAGAGGCCAGTGTTGGTCTGACAAAGAGGAGAGAGGAGGGAAAAGTAGGGAGTGTTTGGAGTACCCTTGTTTTCGAAACAATTTGGGAATTTACCGTTGTTTTCAAACTATTTATAAAAATACCATTGTTTTGTATTTCTTATTTGGAACCTGAGAGCTTTAACTACTTCTCAGTCTCAACCTTAGAAATCTCCCAAAATTTCATCCGACGTGTCTCCGTCCAACGTGGACGTGTCTAAATCGGTCCCGGTAAAGTATGTATGGACACGCCGGCCAAACATCCACGCCGGACGAAGACACGCCCACGCCGGACGAAGACACGCCGGATGAAATTTTGGGACTTCTAAGCGCCGGTGACCGGTAAGGTTAAAGATCTTGCGCTTCAAAATGAAAGTACAACAAAACAATGGTATTTTATAAATAATTTGAAAACAACGGTAAATTCCTAAATTGTTTCACAAACAAGGGTACTTTTATAAAACACTCGAAAAGTAAGAGAGAGGGAGGAGAAGACCATCCAGTACTCTATTCTACTATTTATGTGTACCTTTTCACACTTTGGTAACATTTTAACAACACTATTACAATATTCATTAATTTAACAACAAATTTTGTCATAACAACACATAAATGTGACTTACCTTTTTATACTTTTGTGTCATATAACAACATAAATTTAACTCCACCACTACGGATGCGCTAAAGAACAAATGAAAAAGATGAAGGGGAAAGAGGTGTTGACTGTTGTACGGATCAGCCAACGAGAGAGAAGAATTTGGCTATGGGAAGAAAACACAAAGTGCATTTTAATCAAAGCCGTCGGATGCATCTTTGGACAATCCGGATACACCAAACAGGTACCGCGTCACTCATACCATATTTGCATCCAATTTTTTCTCGCCAATGGGGACTGTCTCATATGGGTACGGGTCATACATAAGAGAGGGAGGGGTGTGTTCCTTTTTTGTTTTGTTGTAGGAATAATGAGTGGAGAAAGGAACCAAGTAATTATTTGAGGTAGAGGTAATGAGAGCTTCGGGGTCCTAGAAATCAACTTTGAAAATCACTCCAAAACTACCAGATCCGGAGGTCCTAAAAATCAAGCCCTAAAAATCACCGCAATGTTATTATTAAAAAAAAAAAACTACCACTGTGTTCACTTCACATTTCTTAAAAAAAAAATCAAAAAGATTCTCTACCTATCTCTCATCTATCCAATCATTAATCGCATTTCTCTCTCTACTCATACCCCTCTCTCCAATCATTATTCTCATTTCTCTATCTAATTATTACACATCTCTCTAATTATTACTTTTTCCAAAAACTTATCCAAACACTATCTCAAAAATATTTCTCAAAAAATTGTTCTCAAAGCTCTCAACCAAACAAAGCCGTTGAGCCTTTTTTTTTTTTTTGCCAACAATGTTCTCCTTTGAAGAGAAGGGCTTCACGCCTGAAACCTTTATAAAAACTTCCATCTTCCAACCAGCCAAAAATGTGAAATTCTTAGAGAGAGTCCACAATAAAATGGACACCCCCAAGCCCACACTCAGCATTTTTCCAAATTGATCCCTTTGGTTTAGCAATGAACAAATCCAACTGGCTATTATTCAAGCATTAGTGGCGCCATTTCTGGACACGCTTTGATAATTGAAATTGTTCATCTTTTAGAGGACACAACAAAAATTTGAGCAAAACTATGTCATTTTAACTAAATAGAACCAATTTTCTTTAGTCAGAATTCCATGAGGCAAATTACAAGTCCAAATGCATTATAAGTTAGCCTGTGGAGGCAAATTAAACCATTGCAAGAGCTCACAATATTCAATTCCTGAGTGAATTCATCACTTTTAGTCATGAATTTCAAAAGGGTGTTAGTGGATAATACAAATATCCATGTTTATGCTACCATTCACAACACATGGATCAATCCATTCTACTAATTGCAGAGAAAAATTCAACGAAGAGCTGGAAAGCACTTAGTAGGTTATATAACAGTCAACCAATCTATAAAATCCAAATGCACTAGACCTCCAAATGCATATGAGGAAATCCCACCATAGCAATAGTTCAAACTTCAAATAAAGGCTTCAACCCTATTTCTTTTGTTCTCTTTGGCAACCAGTTGGATTTGTTCATCGCTATACCAAAAGGATCAATTTGGAAAAGTGCCGAGTGTTGGTCTGGGAGTGTCCATTTTAATGGGCACTCTCTCTAAGAATTTCACATTTTTGGTTGGTTGGAAGATGAAAGTTTTTATAAGGGTTTCAGGCGTGAAAAAAGGGCTCAAAACGACGTAGTTTTGAGTTTTTTTTTTTTGTACACACAAGTGCACAAAAGCTCACAAAACCCCGCAAGAAAGAAAAGGGGAAAAAAAAAACCCCAAAGGCTACCAGAGCTAGAGAAAATCTTACTCGGTTGTGTTTGGTTTGGGTTTTAGTTTTTGTAATGATTAGAAGGAGAAATAGAGATAATAATCTATTCTATCTATCTAATATATAAAGGGGGAGCACAAGTTTGGTAAGGACACTTTTGAGGCTGGCTCACACTTTTGTTTTCCCAAAATATCCCTCCGATTTGAAGATTCAAACACTAATTTCACCATCCAAAAAGGATAAAACTGGATTCTCAAAAGCCTAAGCAGTTATCCACTTCAAACTCCGAGCAGTTTCAACCGCTTCGTCAAGATGAGAAGATGAATGGACGTTTGTATGAAAAAGCTTCAAAGAGGTCACCCCAAAACCACCGTGCGTTTCTCGTGCATCACCATGAACTTTTGGAAACTAAAAACGCACCGAGCATGGCATTCAAGGACTTGGATTTTGCGTTGTAAACTCAATAAAATTTTGTGATGCTATTGGGTATGTTTCTCTTTTTCTTTTTCCTTTTTAGTCTAATGCTTCTCTTTTGCTGATCGATTGGTGTTATCAATTTTATTACCATTAGTTTTACAATTTGCTTTAGTAATTTTCGAACATGCATCGCGCGTGTGCCCCCTTATATTTTTTATTGCCTTCTTTTTGGATTCTTGATAACCAAAATAAAAGAAAAGTAATCTCATTCTTGCATTTAATGTGTTTTTTGATCGATTATGATCTTATAATTTTTTTTTGACTGCCTATTGTATTCTGTGTACGGTGAAAGAGAATGAGTTATTTCCACCGGCGATAGAAAGAATGTTTTCTCATGGTAGAAAGGGTTTAGTTAGAGGAAGAGAAGATGGTAATTAGGATGGAGGCTTAATTTCGTCTTCGAGTTTATTGATTTTTATTTTTCTTCTCTACAAATAGTTTCTTCGCACCCATTGCATGAGTAAACTCGACTTGCACACGTGAATAATTTTGCTCATACTTTATGTCAAAATTCAATTTGCACACGTATTGCATGTGTCCCAAACTCTAGTTAAAAATATGAGTTAATGATTAGAGAAAATAGAAAAGAAAAATGTGAAAAATATTTGAAAATATTAATAATAATAATTGAATAATAATTGAGAAAGTTAAGTGTTAAAAACCCATAACGAACAAGATCTCGTTTCTTAACTAAGAAACTGAAGTGAGACCCATCAAGATGACATCCAGACCGTCAATTACCGCTCATACCACTCAACGACTTGGACTTTATATATGCCCAAAACCCTGCAGGGGTTGGTTTTTTTCTGTTCCAAATCGTAATTTCTAGGGTTTATCTTTGCCCCAAACGGAACCCCCAACAACGTAGGACAGGTATATACTACTTTCCATTCGTAGCTCATTTCATCAGATATATACTCTAGAATTTATCTTGGGTTACTTCTCCTTTTTGAATAGTTTATCATTTATCGTATTTCAGTTCCTTCAGATTTCATGGCGGCCAACAACCCCTCCACTGCTTTCGAGAAGGAACAGGTATTTTTCTTCAAATCAAGTGTTTATGGGTTCATAGGAGATATGCAAGCTGTGTTATTAGTGTTGGGTAAGTGTCATTTTCTTGGTAAATTTATTAGGAGGCTAGAAAAAATTGCAGAAAAGCTAGAAAAGTAACTCCAAGTTAAATAATGCCATCTGTCTTTAACAAAAATTGATTTATTCCGAACTCAACCTTAGTAGCATTTATTCCATTCCAACTTTTTGAAATTTTGTGCAGATATTTGGAATGGCAGAGAAGGAGATGGAGTACAGGGTGGATATGTTTAACAAGTGGGTATATCTGTCTGCTGTTTGAATTGAGGAATTAGATCTCTCTTTCTTGATAGTTGCTAAACTAGGAGTGTTTTTGATATTGCTTATGGAGTTTGGCTGTTAATATGACTTTGAGCTCGGTCCCTTCCCTTTCTATTACATACCTAGCACCCTCTTCCCCAATCACTAAGAAAAATTGCTGGGCTTATAAAGTTTTGGTTGGATCATGTACTTAAAGTGAGATTTTGTGGCAGGAAATGAAATTAGTTAAGGGGGGCTAGATGAGTAGATACCAAATCAGTAAGCTATTTATGTGTTTGGTTGGTTATCATTTTTCCTTCCGTATTACCTCCACAAATCTATGATTCAGACACGGCCTAAGAGCATCTCCAACCTTAGTTGCAGGAACCTTCTAAAATGGGTGCGCTACCAAGACGGGAGCTCGAATCGGCACTCCCAAGATGGGAGCTTGGCGGGAGCTCGCTCCTACTAGGATGGGAGCTTATCGGGCCATTAAAGCAATTATTCTCATACTTTTAAGGTTGTGGAAATAAGAATATGAAAATCATATGAGTCGAGAAGTTTGCAAATTGAAATATCTAACTTTCAAAAAAATTACCCTTTAAGATGGGTAAAATTCTCAATAAGTATCACTTTTCCTTCAATCGTTAAGTATTTAAAGATATTTTATGTACATATTTAAATATGATCTATACACGCTCCTTAAGCGCTCCCAACCTTGGGAACTTCTAGGTGCCTCCGCTCCCCCGCACCCGCTTCGTGCAACTAAGTCTCCAACCCTCAATTTTTTTACTCTGATTTGAATGAAAACTCCCTTTGATATGAGCATCTCCAGCCCTTTACTCATATGTTGAATGATTCCAACGTCCACCCTCACTACTGCTGCTCCTCATTACATCTCCAGGGCTAATCAAGTCTCTCTCTCTCTCTCTCTCTCTCTCTCTCGTGACTTCCAACACCACCGGCAGAGCCACTGCCAACCACCTTCAGGTTCTTCAGAGCACCATATCACCTCCACCAACACCAATCGGTGACCTTCATAGACTCTTGATCTGACTTCTGTTACCTAACTTACCTTTGCTGGAAATTTGTGCACCTCCCACCATCCCGTGACACAGGAAACCGCTGGTCAACTCCAGAGTAAACGACCACCGCCATCAACCACCCATAACCACCTAAACAAAATAGCCATTGGAAATTTGGGTTTGGATCTCTCTGGATTCGTATGACTTATGGGAAATGGTTAAGGGCTGGAGGTGATTTTTGAGGGTTCTTACTCAGATTTTGAACCAGAGGTTAGGTTTGGGTAAGGGTTGGAGTGCTAAAAGGCTTCTATACTAATGTTAGGTATAGGAGTTTAGGTTTGGATAAGAGCTGGAGGGGCTCTAAGGCTTTTATCCTAATGTTTTAACTTTTAAGTGTGATATTGGTAATTTATATATTTGTAACTCTCACTGTAGACCATTTTGTTGTGAACGGGTATGCTTGATTTTTTTCCATTAGTGGTGCTTGCTTGTCAGACTCACAGATGATGTTATTACTCTCAATTGAACAAAGTCGTTATTTATTTCAAGATTAACGGAGTAGGATAGGTGGGTGTTCTTGATCCAAATATCGTGCAACAAGCAATTGGTCCCGTGCGATGCATGCGTAACTTTCTAAAGTCTTTTGTAAAAGTCTAACTCGAACATTGTGGTCATTTAGGCAATAGGCTTGATTTAAGTAATTAATCCTTTAAAGGTTTTTAAGCAACTAACAGTTTATCATCACAATCTATAAAGCACAGCAGGGATAACATTGATTCTTATGTTGTTGAGACATTGAATATAAAAGCAATGAAGTACCGTGTAGAATAGGCAAACAAGAACACAGTCAAAGCAGTGTAGAGTGTAGACTTTGGGGAAGTATTGGATAAACCATTGCTAAACATACTTAATCGAATGATTGAATATTGGCTAAACTTAAGAAGATCTGTTAAGCAGTGGATTAAGATGAGAATTACTTTGCTTGAAATATGTTGTGTCGAAGTGTAGTTTATGTGGGCTGGGGATTTTTGCATGGTTGAATACGTGGTAGGAGTTATCAGAAAATGAACAGGGATGAGAAGTGAGAATAATTGCTATGGGAGTTGGAAGATATGTATAAGAATTGCAATGGATCTGGAAGATATGTACATGAATACAATAACGTAAGCTTTTTGTATTTCTGTTAGCTAAGAAATTATAATCTTTAGAAAATGAAGGAGGACAATATTCAATAAAAAGGAAGGAAGGTACTGGCATAATGGGGAAGGAAATGAGGTCAATAATCTTTTTCCAATAGGAGAAACAAAGGAAAAATTAAAAAGGGAAACTCGAATTCAAAAGGAGGGTTGGAGAGAGAGAGCTAGGGAGTGAGTGGGATGGGAAAGGTTTAGATAGTAATGTGGGATTTTCCTTGCTTTTCTTGATTTTCTCTATAAATAAGAAAAAACACCTACTCTAAAGTGAGATATATATAGCTTACATTGGTAGATGTGAAGGTACAATCTGCTGCAGAAGTTGTAGAACTTGGATATTTGGCTCTAATCTGAGTGTATTTGACGTCTAAGTTGTAACTAAATGGAAGTTCCTTCATAATATTAACCTGTACGTTGATCTTTCCGAGGCCTGTTCCCAGTAGAGAGATGTTACTTTTCTTGCACATGCTAATAAATGTTAGTTTATGCATGCTCTAGTTACGTAGTAATTGCCATAATTTCTGTGTTTTGGCTGTCCTTCAACATCAGTAGCGGCTTCAAAGTTGTAAGCTTTGTTAATAATTTACCAATACTACCATAACAACAAAATTAGTTGGTGGTCGCTTTGTACGCTCACATATAAATTTCGTGCATAGGGTGTTGCTGCTTTTGGAATAATATGCATTTACTTTCTCGTGCATTTTCTGACATTATACTTGGTTATCTTTTTCAGGCTTACCCAGACATGTTTTAGTAAATGTATTGAAAACAGGCATGGTGTCCCTCTCTTCCTGAATATCTTTTCGTTTTAAGATGAATTTGCAATGTGGACTTCTTTGATTTTCAATTTTTTGAGATATTTGCTAATTAAATGTGGAGCAACATAATTTCTACTGTTCTCGGGAAAAAAGAATCCAACTTAATAATGAAGCTGAATCTTTTGATGTGGAAGGGTTTGGGGAATCATGCAATTCTTCTTTGTTTTTAATGTAACATGCTTAAATAATTCCCTTCTGCCTTTTTTGTACTATTTAGAGACGGATGATTCATGAAATTCACGTTTCCTGTTTCAGACACAAGGAATCTGAATTGAATATGGGCGAAAATAGTTGCATTGACCGCTGTGTCTCAAAATATTGGCAGGTAACTAGGGAATATGTGCTTGCAAATTGTATTTAAATTGATGTTATTTAGTTTATAACTCTGTGAAAAACTTCCGAGTCAATTCTTAGCAATTTGCCAACTACCCAACTATGACGAAAATCCACTGTAGGCAAGTATGGCTTATTGAAGTCTTTGAGCGGCATTAGTTTTTTGCTGCTTTTCTGGAAAATGGATAATGAATCGGACAAATGTTAAGATCTCTTAAAATGGCACTGTCGTAGTGGTTCTTTCCTTTTCCCTCCAAAACATGCTCAATTTGCATCATTTCCATGTTCGAGAATGCATGAGATGGTAGAACTCTTATGCATTCTGGAGTTGTACATACAGATGTTTTGGCTGCATTTGAGCTAGGCGTCTTGGACCCTCATTCAAGTAAACCTTGCGTACAGAATTCTTAGAATGAAACTCTATAGTTTTATATTCATGTTGTGAGTTTTGCACAGTTGTGCAAATACCATACCACCACAGGCCTTGAGTCGGTTCCTGCAACTAAGCCTTGAGTATCTCTTCTGGCAACTCCGTTCACTTTTGACTCACGGGCCTTGATTATCTCTTCTCAAACATCGAGTCAGGGTTCAAGGGTTAGTAGAGGGAGAGTGAGGAAAGCAAAAACTCGCTCACCTATCAATATCAGCACCAAGTTACTATGCCTACTTATGACACTGACCAATGGTAGCTCTGACATCGCTGGCTACTTCATCACTGAAGTATTGTCCCTACACCTACTACTTGGCATCTTAATCCAGCCTATATGTGTCGTCTCACGGAGCTGCCAAACCGCAGCCCATCCAATCCTGTACTCGCAATAGGCTGCGATAATCAAATGATATGAGCCCTTTTAACCGGTATCCTTTCTAATAGATGGTGCCCCAAAACAGATTTTCATCTATTCGGTGCATATTTAACCCTTTGGTTGAGATCATCATGGAAGACGGAAATTGATGCAAACCCTTGAGTAGGGATTCTCCTTTAAAAATCAGTTTTCGAGGGGAGCAGGTTCAAGAGCTCGTGTGTTGATGTTCAATATCAGTTTAACCGACGTTGCATATTAACATAATCCTATTGTTCTAATGTCTTTACATTTTTTTACAGGTCACTAACCTGGTTGGGCAGCTGCTGGGTAATCAACCTCCAATGTGAAGGATTTATTTGGCCTGTTCTTCATTAAGGTTTTACATGTTTACGACATGCTCTCATGTATGACGGGGGATTCCTTCTCATGTGGCTTATGACGAAGAAATTTCAAAAATAAAAACAATTATCTTGGTTACCCCGTCATTCGTTTTTTCAGTTTTAGAACTTTCAAAGGCCCATCTCATTGTTATTTGTTTCATACTTGAACAGATAGATGAACTCTGCAAAATGTACGATTCCCATCATTGTTGTGAGCTCCAAGATTAGCTCATAAAAATCAAAACTGGAATGGACCTGAGTCCTTTGGACTTAAATAGAACCAGGTTTCTCCACAGATTGCGCGATGAGAGCTCGGTTTCATGAATCATGGTTCGAAGCATATCTTTTGAGGGTCTTTTTAATGATGTCATTGATCTCACTTCATGAGAAAATTGTTGGGGAATTTTATACCCAAATTCCAACCGCAAAGGAAGAGCAATAACATTAAACAAGAAGAAGCACAAATCACACGCAATATTTGTGTGGTTTAGCCTCATAGCCTACCACAAATTGCACAGTACACCAAGTAATACAGCGCACTGAGTGGATCTCAGACGTCGGTTGCCGTTTCCTGTTTTTTATTCGGAGTCCTATAGGCACACCTATTCGGTAATATACCGACCACGCCCACTCGTATGAAACCTACTTCAAGGTCCCATACGAATAATCAGAATCGCTCAATTTGTTTAAAATGTCTTTTAGGATTTCTAAAAAAAATCAGCTCAATCAGATATCAGGAAAAGCTTGATAAGTTTGTTAAAGTTTTGGTCCGTTCGATTTAGGGATTGAAACTTTAATGAATCAATCGAGCTTTTACGGGTATCCGATTGAGTTGATTCAATTTGGAGGCTCCCTTGCACCGACAAAAGCTCTCACGAAAAAACAAGTGACGGACCCTTTTTCACCGACATCAGTGGCCCACATGAGGAAAACGTGCACAAGGGCACTAACGAAGTTAAGGAGACGTACTAAGGGCAAAGAGGGCAACGAAAAGAGAGGCCGAAAACAGGAATGGGAGGATTTGTTATTTTAAGGATATAAGGACTTGGTAGCTAGTATGGTCAACAGATAGATCCCTCTCTTTCGATCTCAATCTGCTCAATTGTCTCTGGCACGTTAAATATGGCAGCAAATATCCTTGTAGATATTGCAGGAAATATTTTGTTGAGTTTGGGGTCCTATGCAAGTCAAGAGATTGGATTAGCATTGGGTGTCAAAGAGGAGCTCAGAAAGATGGAGAACAATGTATTCTCTTAGATGCAGAAGAGCGGCAGACGAGCCACCATGCTGTTAAAGAATGGCTACAGAGGCTCAATCACATACTTTACGATGCTGATGACTTGTTGGATGAGGTTGCAACTGAGACTAAGATAAGGCAAGGGGAAAGCTTGGTGAAAAAGGTACAGTGCTTCTTTACAATCTCAAATCCACTTGTATTTTCATATGTTGTGGGCCGTAAGTTCAAAGATGTTGGGAAGAGGCTAGATGAGATTGTTTCGCAGATGCGTGATTTTCAGTTTCTGGCGAGCCATGTAGAAAGGCGGCCAATTGAGACAATTAGCAAGGAAGAAACCTCCTCCATTATGAATACACTGACAATGATTTGTCGGAAGAGAAGATGACAAAAACAAGTTAGTACGCTTGTTATTGTCCTCTCACTATGAGGAGAATGTTCCCATCATTCCTATAGTGGGAATGGGAGGTCTAGGTAAGACCACGCTTTTACAATTGGTATGTAATGACAATAGGATTAAGAATCATTTTACCAAAAGATTGTGGGTATGTGTCTCTACTGATTTTGATATCAAAACAATTCTAATAAAAATCTTGCGAGCGAGTGGGGACAGTAGCTCCATTAATGGAGGACCTGATCAGTTGCAAAACCGAGTTAGAGATATGTTTGGTGACTCAAACTTTCTCCTTGTTTTGGATGATGTGTGGAATCATGACTGTGAAAAGTGGAAGACTTTGGAAGATTTTTTCATTACACTACCAAGAGGAAGTAGAATCGTCGTAATGACACGTAGTGATGTGGTTGCTTCAATAGTCAAAACTTCGACTGTGGAATCATATAAACTTGAAGGTCTTTCAGACCAACAATGTTTAGATATATTGGTGAAATGGGCATTTAAAGGAGGGGATGGGCATAGACATCCGAATCTAGTTAACATCGGTAAAGAAATAGTGAAAAAGTGTGGAGGTGTACCTCTCGCTGCGAGAACCTTAGGATCACTATTGTTCTTAAAAGCAAATCGTGAGCCCGATTGGTTGTCCATGAGGGATAGTGAGATGTGGGCTCTTGTACAAGTGAAGAATGATATCTTACCGATATTGGGATTGAGTTATGACCAAATGCCTTCATATTTGAAACAATGCTTTGCATATTGTTCATTGTTTGAGAAAAATGAAGTTATTGATGGGAAAAAGTTAATATATGCTTGGATAGCCAATGGGTTTGTCCAGTGTTCACACAAAAGGGAAGAATTAGAACATATAGGTGAAGGATATATTCTTGAGCTACTAAGATGGTCCTTTTTTGAACCGAATGATCGAGAGTTCATTTATGCTCAGCTAGGTCGAAAGAATCTATATAAAATGCATGACCTTGTTCATGACCTTGCACGACTTGTGGCAGGTAATGAATTCTTGAGGGTTAAAGGGGATATTAGAACATTGGCGGAGTAGAAAAACTCCCAAAATCGTTTTGCAATCTATTAAACATGCAGTACTTGGATCTCTTCGAGTCAAACGTCGTTAAATTGCCTAAAGATTTTGGGAAACTAATTAACCTGCGGTTTTTGAGCTTATCAACAGTATTGACTTGTCTGCCAAAAGAAGAAATTGGTGGGTTAACTTCTCTCTGAACGCTAATCATTTGCCAATCTTCGAATTTGAGGTCTTTGGGTGAAGGGATAGAACATCTTTCTTGCCTCCGGGACTTGGTCCTCGATGGCTGTTCTAAGTTGGTTTCATTGCCATTTGGCTTTAGGTCCCTCAGTTCCCTCGAGCGTTTGGAAATCAATTCATGTGATTGCTTTGATATCTCGAATGATGATTTCATGGGGCTTATAAGCTTTAAGAAACTACAAGTTTATAATCTCCCAAGGTTGGCGAATTTGCCTGAGGGGATTCAGGACGCTGCTACTTCACTCACTCATTTGGAAATTATAAGGTGTGCGAACTTTACATCACCATTGGAGTTCGTCCTCCCAAATCTCCTATCGCTTCAATTGCTGAGAATTTTTCGTTGTCCTGAGGTTCGATCCCTGTCAGAAGAGATGCAACGCCTCACTAACCTACAATATTTGGAAATTGTTGAATGCAATCTCCTCCTTACAAGCAGCTATAAAGAAGGAGAGGATTGGCCGAAGGTCGCCCACGTACCTAGCATTGAACTTTTCAGGCTGTTGAAGAATCTTCCTGTTCCCGAGTACTACTACTACTACTACTAAAACCACCCCGAGTACTACGAGGTTGTCGACAACACATATTCCGTTGTCAACAACCCTACGGAATGTGTGGTGATGTAGAATAAGTTGCAGCCCAATTCTATAATCGATTGGACTAGTCAAAGCTTCGGAGGCTTGAACAATTTTTAATTGACAATTGCCTAAATTGGCAATTTATCGATGAGAACAGAATCAGTCCAAACTTGATGGGCTGAAGCAAAATCCATTATCTACCTTGAAACAATCAATCTCAGGTACATTCTCTGCTTTCGTTTGTAATATTGTCCGATACCGGCAAAGATTTTACGTGTTCATAGGTTAAGGGATTTCAGTGTGGAGTACAAAGAGACTTGAAAACATGCTCTCTCTCTCTCTCTCTCTCTCATTATTTTGTCCTATCAGGTGTTAACTGGTTTCCAAGGCCTATGGCTTTGTTTGGATGCCTTTTTCAGCCGATTTTTTGAAAACATATTTTGGTTCTTTGTTCGGTACAAATCTCCAGAGGAAAAGAGATGCAATTTTCAGTTTGAAAGTGCAGGGCCCACTGGGCCAGTGTTGCGCAGAGAGAGAGAGAGAGAGAGAGAGAGAGAGAGAGAGAGAGAGATGCATTTTGGGGTTTGAGAGTGAGGGGCCCACTACCCAGTTTCTGCACAGGGAGAGGGAGAGGAGGAAAAGTCTTATAGAAACTGGGCCCACTGGTTGAGTTTTCCAGTTTTGCACAGAGACAAAGAGACAGGGTTTTTAAGACTTTTCCTGGTTGGGGGTGGAGGCCATTGGTTGGGTTTTCCAAAATTGTTTCAAGGCATATTTTTTGCAAAGCTCTCAAGAATCTATCCGAACAAGGTCTATAAATTTATAATAAGAATGGAATCCTTCATGTATGAAGGATTCTAGATATACGAAGATCCCAACAAAATATCTCTTTCCTACTTCCAATCCACTTCCCTCTGTAATTGCACAAGCCACCTGCAGCCAAAGCTCTCACATTTTGCCAAAGTTGAAGTCAAATTAAACCTCTTCGTTTGATAATAACACATCATGTGATCAAAATCTACTAATCACTAATACAGTTTTTGGTTCATCCACTCTCCTAATTTGGCTGTGCTTTGCAGTTCTATTTTTCACAGGTCGAACAAAATGTGAAATGGTAGCTCTCTTCTGTGTGTTCTGCTATCCTTTTATGTATAGTGGGGCTCGAGTCTTTTGGCTTCCTTTTGCTTGGTGCTGTCTTTATGCCGGTTCTGCCTTTCGTTCTCCCGACAATTGGTCGATTCGTTTGGTGGTGTTTGCCCCGTTGCGACGATTATAATGCTATACTACGACATGGCAGTTGTTTTTTCGCTTCATTTTGTGGAGATACTGATTTGTTTGGTGCATTGCGTGTAATGAAACGCTTATTCATGCTCTCTTTTTCATTGAATGAATGAACTTCTATTTTTCTAATAGAACATCCATTTCCAATGCATGTCCCCTTTTAATGTTGAAGTCCTCACTTACATTGATTCAACACAATTCGGTCTCTTACTTCTAGAGAAGTTCTGGATCTAGGCCTTGTTCGGAAAAGTTTTTGGAAAAGTTTTTTTGGAGTTGAAAGTTTCAACTCAGTATTTTCCTCCTTAAGTCAGAGGTCAGAGTTGAAAGTTAAAACTTATTGTGTCAGAGTGAGATAGATAGAGAGAATAATGGCCGTTGGATTTGAGGGTGCCTACTACGAAGAGACCACACACATGTGTTCTGCCCGGAAAATCAAAACAAAAAAAAGGTTTGAGTGGGGCCTAGCCCAGTCAATTTCAAGACAATGGGTAGACCCATTTCTGCGCCAGAGTGCAGAGGGTAGACCCCACCCAATATGTTTGGAAATTGGCTCAAAAGCCATCCGAACAAAGCCCTAGACTTTTAGACTTTATTACAAGTAAAAGAATAAGAGGAAAGCCGCAACATTGCTTTCTCGATCTCTTTATTATACGAGGCGTGTAAGTATAGAGCACTAGCTTCGAGAGTAAGGGTGTGAAGGAGTGCTCGGTTTTCTAGATTTTGCTTGCAAGTGCAGCGGTGTGGTACTCTTTGGGGACTACTTATTAGGTACACTAGCACAGCGGACCTAAAAAATGAGAGAAACAATTGAAACCACGAGCACACATGGAAATCCACAAGGAAATAAGAGAGAAACTCCATGATCTTACTGGATGAAAGATGATATGCCATTAGGCTTACACCGCTATTAATACTAGTCGTAATCGAAAGAAACCAAGGCTATAACTTGGAGTGGAGACCAAGTAAAAAGCCATCACTAGGGTACGACGTACGAGTGTAGTCAGTATTCCCTCATGCTCAGGATTATCGAGTCCCATGGGAGGTGGGAGTTCTGATCCCCGGACAATAGGATCGGTAGTTTATCTTGTATATGGATCATCAAATCTCTTCACTGGAATTGCAAACGTATCCACATCGGACCGTCGAGAAAATGTACATGATCTGATACTATAATAGGCCTACACACAATGGAAAACAATATTAATGCCTCATGTGTACTAGACTCTGATAAATAGTGTTATCATGGTTAATAATCGAAAACTACTTATCTATGGAAATTGCATGTCTAGCTTTTGTTTATGCCATTATGTTACTCCATCCGTCCCAATTTTATAGTCTATCGTTCTATCGTAACTGGATAAAAAATTGATTATATCTTTCAATCAGTAATACATTTTATATGTAATATGGATCTTGTTTGATAGATCCTGATTTAATCTAAAAAATAAAGTGTTCAAAATCACCTAAAACATTGTACATTATAAGATATAGCACTCTGAAAAGTGGCTTTCATCGAGACGAACGGATAATCTACAAACCCAAAATGAAGCATTTGCATTTAAAAAATAAATAAAGATAGAAGAATAGTTCATCAAGATTATTAAGCTGAAACACTCCTGAATGAGTCAATTTTTTAAAAAATGGACCATCATGAGTCCTATATTTCTGTGTACAAAATCCATTGAAACTTCATTGCTTATGCACCTGAAAAACAACTGTTCAACATTATGTACACTTGCCCCAAGGAAAGAAAACAAGCACTACCAAATAAGCCTTTAAGTTGAGCGACAACTGAGCAATGTGATTCTCATTTTATAAGTAGAATAGCAAAAGAACAGACATTCAAGGCCAAAATGGCAAAAAAAAAAAACCCTAAGATAGGTACAAGGAAGTTAAAGCAAAAAGATAAGATTAAAAAAAAAAAAAAAAAAAAAGAGAGAAAAAGAAAATACCATGCGGACAATAAGGGACTCTTATCTTTTTAAAAATACCATGCGGACCTGCTCTTTTTCAACTTTCCGGACCAAATT
Organism: Vaccinium macrocarpon; assembly: GCA_022606695.1. Classification (NCBI taxonomy): domain Eukaryota; kingdom Viridiplantae; phylum Streptophyta; class Magnoliopsida; order Ericales; family Ericaceae; genus Vaccinium; species Vaccinium macrocarpon. The sequence goes on from CM040175.1 coordinate 12,266,114, forward strand.
TTGACAATCCGATCCGCTCAATATTTTTAAAATGTGTTTTCAAGGGCCTATGTGAAGAATCTCCGAAAAAAAAATACTCGGAAGGGCTTGATCCGAGTGGTTTTCGATAAAAACTGTATATGTATAGTTTTTATTGGAAATTATTTGGATCAAGCCCTTCCAGGTATTTTTTTTCCGGAGATTCTTCTCGTAGGCTCTTGAAAACACATTTTAAAAACATTGAGCGGATCGGATCGTCAAAATTTGGTCCATAAAGTCGAAAATGCCCTAGGTCCGCATAGAAAGTTAAATAAGGGTCCCTTATTAGAAGGGGGTCCACTATACATATTCAAGTTTTGTTCCTCATAGCTTCTAATTTCGTGCCATCTTTGAGACATTCTTGGGCATCACTATCCATCCCGAGGGTGAAGAGGGCAGCCGCTTGAAGGTAAGAGGCCGTCGGCCACTCGGGGAAAACCAGCTGGGCTTGCATAGCATCTCCAAGGGCTTCTTGTGGCATGTCAATCATCAAGTAAGACAAGCAGCGCCTGGCAAACACAGTCGGTGATGCCATGGTTCCACCATTGATGAACTGCAAGATACAGGAAAAACTTATGCCTAAATAAGTAAAAACCGAATGAGTTTTATTGCAATAATCCAAGCCAATGAATCAGTGTTAAATAAAAATGATAAATCTAAACTACACAAATTCATTGATCTAATATCATTTATCCTCAACTAGCACATGGTTGCGATCTACTTCCTGTAAGTTCTCTATTCGCGCAACTTTGTTAACCAATGCTTTTGCTATGCCCTTTTTATTTTTTATTTTTTTTGCGGGTCTTATTTGTTTAAGCAGATTTCTAAGTTATTGATAAGGTACTAAGAGATCTCAACAAGTTGCTTACTCGAGTGTAACAATCAATGGCACTCGCAAAGTCCTTGGCTCGAAAAGCAGAATCTCCTTGCTGCTTGGAGTTCAAAGACTCTTGCATTTGATTTGTCCACATTTGAAAAGAAAGCTGCAAAACCAGAATTCTCCAATGGTATTAGTAAAGCTGCTGCTACTGATGAGAGAGAGAGAGAGAGAGAGAGAGAGAGAGAGAGAGAGAGAGAGATGGCATAGAACATCATATATAGGGCTAGCAGTAATAAACCTCACTGGCAATCCCCTCGTCGTCCTTATAACCAATCTTCTCCAGTATTCCATGTATGGCAGTCAGATCCATCCTTGAGCAAGCTTCACCCAGAGGCGTCAAAGGCAATGGCGGTTTCGCGGATTGGGTTCCATGTGGAATATTCATCAAAACATATGACGGAACCTGATTGAATAATGCACAATCTCATAACAGCCTTTTGCAATAAACATGATTTCTGCCATTTGGAAGGATATCAAACAAATGAACACAAAATGCTTAAGCTAAGGGGTGAACTGATCAAACTCCCGAATTACTGTCATCCTGATGTTTATGTCTTTCATTTGTTGCTCCCGGATCTTTTATAGTTTGTGTGTACCTCGGTTTCTTTCTGGAGAGACACGAGAGCTCTGATGATGGACTTCGTGTTTGGTCTCTCACGAGCTTCATTCTGTAAACAACGGGAAGCTAACCGCACCAACTCAGTTCCATCATCATTTGTAAATTGACCCTCCAAACAAGAATCCACAAGTGTCCTGAAATTCTTGACACGAATCAGGTCAAGTGCCTGCAAGAAAGGCATAAAGAAGTGGCGTCTCAGTTTTGTTACGGTAGACTTTACTTCTTGGTGAATATGTGATCAGTAGCCTGATGAATGTGCATGACCCAATGAGATTTACAGTACTAAGAAACAGATTATATTGAGAGCAATGAAAAATTTCTACAATGAAATGAAAGGTACATGGCTTGGAGGAATATGTCTGCCACTCAAGAGATCTAGCAGCAGGGTTCCAAAGCTATAGACTACACTTTCTGCCGTCACTCTTCCTGTAAAAAAAAAAGAAAAGAAGAGAGACTTTTGGTCTAATCCAAACAAACTATTCATTTCTGCAACTGGAGCAAAAATCATGCAGGAACTCAAGTGAAACAATGCCGTAGAACCATGTCCCCAAATCAAATGTGAAAGGCATCAGAGGGGGCCGGCTGGCCTAACCTAATTCAATTTTTGTGCCCATAACCTTGCCTCCCTCATTCAAAATCAAGTGCATCAGTAATGCACAATGCAACATCCAAACTGCTGACATACCCAAGGGACGGCACAATAATTTACATAAATCAAAATTGGAAGTTGAAGTTGAGAAAATTTGATGAAGTAGAAGACTAAAAGATACACCAGAATATACTACTAGTACCGACCTGTTTTCAGGTACTCTGGAGGGGTGAAAGCCAAGTTTGTACTATAACTCTTCCCATCTCTACTGTTTTTCACAAGGCCAAAGCAAGAAAGCCTAGGATTGCCATCCTGTAGACACCCAACTCAAACTTAAGACACATACTAAAACAAGTTTCGAGTGACCAAACTGCAGCCAAAAACCCTTTCACCTTATCAAACAAGATTCGGTAAGCGTTGAGATCATGATACAGAGCCCGCCCTTTACTACTGCAATATTCCAAAGCTTTTGCCAAGTACAATGCCACCCTCAACCTCATTGCCCATTTTAACGGCTGGGTATCCCCTAAGCCAATTCAGCATTTAACCAAGCAAAAACGTTAATTTGAACGAAGTCTAGAGTGGATGATTTTAACCATATATGGTATTCGAATTCCAAAAATTAGTATTGCCATCTGTCTAGCTCTTTATATTACTTCTACATATTGCCAAATACCCAAGAAAATGCCAAATAATACCATTTCCAAATATTTACTGTCAATAAAAATGCTAAGGGGAGGGAATCCTTCATTGACAAGGAATACTGTACTAGTAAAGCACCTACAGTTACTGCATCTAACAGAAAACATTGCACTTTTTGCATCCCGATTTTTACCAGCCTACGTCTGCCCACCGAAATTGCACTCTGGACACAAGGCTTTTTATAGTTTGGCTCATGGAAATCTTTGGCACAAAGCTTGAGTTTTAACCAAGAAATACCATTTTTCAATCCCAATGACTACATTCACAACACTGATGAGTACAATTAATTAGAAGGAACCCAACTGGTACAATTAACATAAGGCACAATTCACCATATGAAGTGTTCACATTATACATTCTCCGCATAACAGATAATCAAAGAGTCAAAATCAATCACAAAACATATAAAAACTCACAGTGGAAGAGATGCTTCGCTAGCGTGCCATTGGGCATAAACTCTGCAACGAGCAATCTCTCATCTCCTTCACAGCAGCACCCAATCAGATTTGCTAATCGCTCACTCCTCAAATTTCCCACAGATCTTGCTTCCTCCTAAACCACAACCATGTTGCACCAAATCCACATCACATCCAAAATTTGAAACCAAAGATTCGCAAAAAGAATCTTGTCTGTAACTTAGTTGCACGAAGCGGGAACAGGATCGGATACGGAGGAGTAAGGGAAACAAAAGTATTTAAGGTCTGGACCATCTACAGGAGCATGTGTACTGTGTATACATATACAGTTATATAAATAAAATAAGACACTCCAAAAATATTATTTTGTTACTAGTCCTAGTAGACATTTCAATCACCTAGTAGCTCGTCTCCACTGCAAATATTATGACACTAAAGTACTTGAGCAAATTGGAGTTAATATTTTCTAGCATTTAGGAGAGTATAAGAAACCGCTTCCCAACCTACAATACACACCCCTTTTGGGTGTATACAGAGTGCACCCCCTTGAATAGCTTAGAGTTGATAACATTTTGTAAAAAAGTCATAAGAACATTTGTATGAAAAATCCATGCCATTTGCAGAAAAAATTATAACATTTGTTTCTAACAATTCATCCATCAAAATAAAATTTCTGACATCAAAAATTCACATCCAAATAAACTAAATTATTGTAAAAAAGTTATGAATCCAAAATTGATGCTAAGAACTTTTGTGCTAGTGTTGTGAATTTACGGTGATACAATACAGTACACCAATTGAGGTGTGTATTGCAGCATGTCTTAAGTTATTAGCCTAGGCTAAGTTTCCACTAAGAATTTTTCAGTATTCAGTATTCTTAGACCATAAGTTGTCAAATCAACCGTCGTTCTCCTCACCTACATCAGTTGATTTGACAACTTGTAGTTAAAGAATACCGGAACACCAGAAATACCGTAGTGGAAACTCACACTTAATAGAGCTAAAATTGGGAGTTTTTACTCACAATAAATTGACGAGAATCAGGCCAAGCAGTCTTGTGGAACCGCTTAACTGCAATCCACCGATCATTGTTATTACCAAGTTTCCCTTTGTAGACAATGTTTGGGGCTTTGTCCCCATGTTCTGATACAATGTTGTACATTGAAAATCCATTAGTGGCAGCTTTAAGATCCTCTAAACTGAACTCACTGAAACCAGGTATCAACGAGTTCCTGTCACTTTTTGCCCCCTTCTCTGCATTAAGTTTCACCGCATTATTACAAGAGGAAATGATCGGAATCAGTAACAAAAAGAGTAACTGTACATATTGAGTAATTATTCACTGGTCTTGGGGTGGCGCCCATGAACTAACACTCTTCTCCATCACACTGTTGTGGGACCCGGTACTGGAGAAAGGTGTTGTAGCCCCAAGACACTAAAAAAATTCAATGCCGGTCATCCAAAAATGAAACGGACGGCCCAGATTGAAACACATTTTTTCTTTTTTTTTTTGTTCTTTTTTTTTAAAATCTATTCGGTACTTTCAATCCGGGCCGTCCATTGCATTTTTGGTCGGCCGGATGTATGTGAGCAGGTACCACCTCAGTCATACCCTCTCGGAACTGGATTATCGTTTTTTATATGTCAAGCTCTTAAATACCGGTACGGTAAAAGTCCCGGTGCAACGGTAAAATACTTGAAGGCCACATAACGGGGGGATTGATTGTCAGAGGTTCGTCAATTTTTAAAAATATTTTTACCGTTATAGTGACTCAATCACCACCCGTACTCACCATAACAGCTGTGGATCGGAGATGGAACTAGACATAACCCGAACCTCCCAATAATCAACCTCTCTATATCGTAGTATAACCAAGGTTTTGAAATTGGGATACGTATCGTGTATCGTTTATCACGTATGGTAAGATACAACAACCATAATTGATATGCAATAATCAACCTCTCTACAGCGATGTATAAAGCGTATAACAGTATTTGAAGACTAAAAAAACAGGTATATCCAATATGGAGTTAATACGTAACGGCCGATATTTAAAACCTTTTACGGAAAAAGAGGGGATGGGGGAACTTGCCGGGATTAGAGGATTTGAGGAGGGAGGGCTCGGGGTGAGAGTTCCAATAGCAGATGGTGAGCTTGGAGCAACCGCCTCCCATTGCGCCGAAGAGAGAGAGAGAGAGAGAGAGAGAGAGTATGATCAGAAGATCAAACGCTACGCCATCAATGCAAAGGGTGTCTCTCTTTCTCTTTTTTTATCTTTTTTTCAGCTTTTCTGCTTCTCTTTTGCGTTTCAGCGTTTTCATCATTCTTCTTTTGCTTTCTTTTCCCAATCCGTGGTTTTTTTTTCCTTTTTTGATCGGACCACGCCGCAGTTTTTAATTAGGTCTCTTTTGTTTTAGGCTTCCTTAATTGACGTTGGTCGAATAATATATATAACAAGTGCTGTAATTAAGAAGTAATTAAGGCTACATTTTTCTAAACTTTGTCATAATTTTTTTGCTCAGTTTTTGCTTAGGAATCATTCTTTTGTGTGTGTGTATATATATATATATATATGAATTGTGGGTTTCGATCTAATTTTTCAAAATGGGTTTTTAGATCTTTACAACAATTCATAGATTCTAGATCGATCCAGAATTAATATAGATTGATAGTTTATTTATTTTCAACTTGGAACTTTTTTTATATTAAAGAATGATTCCTTTTGAATAATAGATGTCTTTCACATCTAAGTCGAACAATGAGTAACCTTTGTATTTTAAAATGGGAGTTCCAAAAAAACCATACCTCTATCTCTAAAGGAAAAGAAACTTAAAGCAGAATTTATTCATGAAAACTATCGAGAGACAAAAAAAATAGAGAGAGAATAACTTTGAACTTGTCAACGGATAATGAAAAAACAAAATCAGGATAAATACTAATACCTATTACCAGTATAAGAAATAGAGATCGAAACAACTAATTCTTGCGTCCAGAATAAAAAAAAATAGTATCAATGAGAGGAATCAGAAAAATTAAAAAAATATTGGCCGAAGTTGAAAAAAATAACATATCAGACGACACATTAAACAGAAAGGACAATTATTTAAGATTTTTCAGTCTTTAGTATTTTTTTTTCTTTTTTCATAATATTATTTGTAGAATCATCTTATTGAGAGGATATTAATTCAAACAATAAAACGCGAATTTAACTAAACTTTAAAACATACGAAAAAACACGAAAATAGAAAAAACTATAAAAACCTAGGGAAAAAAAAGAAGGCCAAGGGGAGAAATACCTGCCGACTAGTTGATGGTCAAATATACAGAAAGAAATTTAATTAAGGGAATAAATAAACTGGAAGTTGGTAAAGCAAGTGAATTGGCGGCGAAATGAGGATAAGGCAGTTTGAATTGGCGGTCGTTTTCGTCGTGGGTTCGAAGTCAAAATAAGTAATCGATGGCGTTGAAAATTCCACCGTCCCATGAGTAGGGCTGCAAATGAACTAAGTCGTTCGCGATCTCGACTTGTAAAGAGCTTATTCGAACTCCGTTCGTTAAGTTTTTATTGAGACTTGGCTCGAGCTCAAGCTCGTTAAAAACCTTAACAAACAAGTCTGAGCATGGCAAAACTCAGCTCGATAAGACCTGTTTACATTTTAGATGAATAACATAATATAACGGGGTGTTTGAGAGCCTACTTTTCAGCTTTTATTTTTAACTTTTTAGCTTTTTGACTTTTCAGATAATGATTAGAATGTGTTTTGAATCTGAAAAAAGTGTTTGAGGGAAATATGTAGAATGTATTTTGTAACAATAGTAGTTTTTTGGAGAACAATTATGAAAATAGGTTACGGATTGATTGTTTACCATTTTGTCATTGTTTATTAATTACATATTATATTAAAAATGTATATGGATATTGTTTTTAGCAATTTTTTTTAAAGTCAAATTTGGAAATATTTTGTAAACACGCCCATCCAATTATGAAAGAAAAAATTGTGAAAAATATTTTTTAATCTTCCTTCTTTCTTTCTTTTTTCCCGGTAATTGAAACTTGAAAGTCTCCCGTACTTTATAAGAATTACGTAAAATGGAAATAATTGTCAAAAAAATTTAAAAAGTTGGTCCAAAAAATTGATGAACAATAAAAACATAAAGAAACTAAAGACATACATAACCAACAGTACACAAAAAAAAAAAAAGACGCTTGTGCATATATTAAAAACTACCAACACGACAAAAAAAAAAAAAAAAAAACAACAACAACAAAGCATTCAAATTGAAACATTACACCAAAACAAAGCTTCTAAATTTAATTAACATATTGATTTTCCAATTTTTACTTTCGTTAGGGTATTTGCTATTTTCCATAATGATACCAATTTGTGGGCATCCTTTTCTTTCTTTTTCTTTTTTTTTTTACCTTGAATTTGTGGCATGCAATAGTAGATTAGCAAGTCAAGAAAATGAACTATTAACCCTAAAAAGGGGTAGGAATGGAAAGAAAATATGAGGGGAAAATGAGAATGAGAAGTAGAAATGGAAAAGTAGCTTTAGAGCTCTTTTTGAGTTTTGGCTTAGATTGTTCAAAAACAGAGAACCACTTATTGAGGAAACGAGTTTTGGTAGTAGGAAGCCAAACACCCATAATAAGAAAAGGAGAATGGAAAAATGCAATAAGTAGGGGGCTGAACACCTTACTTCTTATTCCAATTTGATATCCTAATGCATTATTTTTTTAAAAACTTATTAAATTTCACTATTATTTTGAAATTGAGATATTTTCCTGTGGAGTATATAAATATATAACATATATACATGCACAAGTAAACTTTCTTTGTTGTTTTAAGCCTATGTGAGTATGTAAATATATTTGGTGGTTCGTTAAGGTTTGTGAACAAGCTCAAGCTCGAGTCAAGCCTAAGTCAGCTCGGCTCGTTAAGTTTTCACTAAGCTCGAGCTCGAGTTCGTTAAAAAGTTAATAAACAAGCTTGAGCATAGTAAAGCTTGGTTCGGCTCGGCTCGTTTGCAGCCCTACTCATGAGCTGAGTCCCAACATAAAATCATCAAGAGAAATGATACGTTTACAACAAAATGTTCCAAACCAACTACAATCGCCATTCTTGCAAATTTCAGTTATTTGGGATGTTTTTCAAAAACACTTATACGTCGCTCACAATCGCGCTTGAATATATACTTTTTTAGATTATATTTTAGATTATTTATTATAATTTACGAGAACGACGAAACGTTTAGTGTTGATCGAAAAAGAGAACGAAGAGCTTTTTTAAAAAAATTATTTTGAAGTTGATGTGGCGCGATTACTCTTATATTCGATATGTCTCTAAATGATATAGTCTCATCTCCTCTCGACTCACCACAATGAGTATGAAACTACTCTATAACATTTGAGTCTACAACCTCACAATATTTACAATTAATTTAGAGGATGCCGACTACGTACCGATCAGCGTCGGGGACCCCTTTGTGAGATTGGGTGATTTTGAATAGGGCTCTTAGGGTCGTCTGATTACATCGATTTCCACGCAAGCTCACTCAGAATTTGATTTTGAGATAAATAAACGGTTCAAATTAACCATTTGAGGCCCACAAAGAGGTCCCCGTGCCGGTCAGTACCCTCCGATCGGTACTAATAGCATGGTTGCAATACTCATAGCCACTAGGCCATATACCGTGATTGTATACTTGATTGATGTGTACCTAATGGCCATCGTGTTGTTCCACTCGGGCACGCGGCATAGAATTAGTCTCTAGCTTAATTATTGGCCTTGTTTACATAACACTAATTTATTGGCGACCATCAAGTAGAAAAAAGAAAAAATTAAGAGTAATGGGAGTATTATTTGGCGAGATAAATTTATATTATCTTCCTCTTTTTTACTGTACATGTAAGGCATTAGAGGGAGTTCCCACTACACCCCCTGAGGTTTGCTGTAATGATAGATATCCCCTTCACAATCGAGAACTCCTTGTGGTTTCAATGTTCAATTCAGTGACACCCAACTAATAATTGATCGATCAAACATGTGATGAAATTAGCTAAAAGTGGCTTAAATTGATAAATTTACCTTTTATAATAAAATATATAATGAAAAAGGTCTCAATTCTCAAAAAAATTAGATTAAAAAGTAGGGTCTTCATTCGATAAGGACATTGTATAAGGGTCAATCATGCAAATAACACACAAAGGAATTCTTTAATATCAAGAGGACAAATCACCCTCACATTCCAAAAATGCCCTCGCTAGCTTATGAAAGTGCATAATCTCCCTAAATCCTATAAAAGTGTCTAAACTCCCACACCTAATGAAAGTTCTTAAACCCTCAAAACCGTATGAAAGTGTTTAAACCTCCAAAACCCTATGAAAGGGTCTAAACTTGTAAAACCTTATGAAATCGTATGATACTCTAAGTGTCCAAATCCATTATACCCTACCCCAAAGAGTCTAAAATCTCCTAAGATTGAACCTCAAAATTGAACCCACCCCTAAAATTGAAGAGAGAGAAATTAATTTTATCTCATACCATCAATTTTTTCCCACCCATGAGAGAGAGAGACGGGGTGGGATCTGCAATATCGGGGACAAATGGTCAGGGGCAATTGGCAAGTCGCTTTCAAGGGCTAGAGCATAATCGTTTTTTTCTCCACATACGGATTTATTACTCCTACTTCATTAAGATATTTTTATCTAGTGTTGTCCTTGAGCTCTCGAAAATTTTCCATCAATGTATTAGAGGCCTTAAAATAAGCTAGGTTGGACTAAACACCATTTAAATTCCCAAACTTGACATTTTGGCCAATTTTCTGTAAAAAAGTAATAAATTTGTCCTTTTTTACCGCAGAGGTTTTTTCACCAGGTAAAAAACTCAGGTTTGTTCATAATTTTTTATCCCTTTTTATCATAACGACACTTCGATTGGGTAAAAAAATATAATTGATAGTCGAAAGCTTTTTATTACGTACTTTTTCTTATTAGAAAGGGTAAATTTTTATATCTAAATCATTTTATTTTTGCTTATTTCATTAGTGTTTGGATTGATAAATGCCAATTTGGAGTGTCGGTCAAATGCACATAAAAACCAAAGGGGGATTACATTGTCCTTCCTCATACGCGAAGAGGTATTGGTCATTAGAGAAAACCTCAGGGGGTGCCGTTGTAATGAATCCATTTAAATTTTATTTTTAACTCAAATAAATTTTCCTTCTGGGGAGCCATACATTTTTGCTATTTTTTTTTTGCCCAAGCTACTGCTCTTGCTCTAAATCCTCTAAAAATTAGAAGATCAAAAAAGGACACTACTCATGGGGTGCGTTTTTCGCGTATTTTTTTGCCCAACCTGATGCTCTTGCTCTAAAGCATCTAAAAATTAGAATATCAAAAAAGGAAGTACCTCTCTCCACCCATTACACAAACACCGCATATTCCCCTTTTATAGTTTTAATACAACCTTTTTTGATCCCGCTAGAGGGGGAGACCCCATAATTTTGGCCAAGCAAGTATGACGATCATGCCGGTGCACTTGCTAAGTTTCGCGCGAATAGTTTCGTCAAAAATGTTTTTAGATGGTTGAGATGTGTTGATGTGTATGGTGTGCTCATATCATTTTTGTTTCGAAAGTGTAGCTTTTAACGAATATGAGACGGGTACATCACACTCGCGTACCCCACATGCACACCAATGCATCTCAACCGTCCAAAAACATTTTCGATGTTCTGGATTTCAGATAAACTATTCACGCGAATAGTTTATTTGAAATCCAGAACATTGATTTCTGAGATAGCATTTTCGATGTTCTAGATTTAAGATAAACTGTTCGCACAAATAATTTATTTAAAATCCGGAATATTAATTTCTGATATGGATAGTTGGTGTGCATCCGGAATGCGTGTGTGTGGCGTAACCATAGACGCGTTAACCTTTTAAACTTCCAAGTTTGAAAATGATGATTACAAAGATTTTTCTGACAGGTTCGTAAAAGATAATTATCCTTTAGAAAAAGTTATATCAAACAAACAATGACACATAAATGTGTAATCATTGGTGCCACCCATTTTTGGGGAAATGTGGTTTTTTGCCGACATTCATTGATCTCTCCCCCTTCAAGTCACACAATTGGGCCAGGTAACCGCCCGGCCATTTTCCATAGACAAAATTTTGTCTTCACTTAGGCTAAATTTGGTTTATTGGTTTATTGGATTATTTGATTTTGTCCTTATTCAATTTTTTTTTGCATTTGTTAGTTTTCGGTTGATTTTTTGAGGTTTCTTGGCTTGTCTCGACGAGAGGAATCTAAAAAGTATAAAATTATTAGCCAAACTTAAAGTTTTGTGAATAAAGACAAAAATAAACCAAATTGGATTATTGGTTTTTGGTTTTTTGGTTTATTTTTGTCTTTATTCACAAAACTTTAAGTTTGGCTAATAATTTTATACTTTTTAGATTCCTCTCGTCGAGACAAGCCAAGAAACCTCAAAAAATCGACCGAAAACTAACAAATGCAAAAAATTTTTGAATAAGGACAAAACCAAATAATCCAATAAACCAAAAAACCAAATTTAGCCAAAGCACCCCTTAGTCACACAAATGGGACAACAAAGAGGAAATCGAAAATATATATATAGGGTAAACATCTAATTCGGACTTTTAATTTTTGGACTTTTTATACAAAAAATTTTTTGACGATCTGATCCGTCCAATGTGTTCAGAAGATGTTTTCAAGGGTCCTTGCGGAAAATCTTCAAAAAAAAAAATACTGGGAAGGGCTTGATTCAAGCAGTTTTCGCAAAAATATATAAATACATTTTTTGCAAAAATTGCTTGGATCAAGCCCTTCCCGGTATTTTTTTTGAAGATTTCTTGCGTGGACCCTAGTAAACACCTTCTGAACACATTGAACGGATCAGATTTTTCAAAAAAAATTTGCAATACAAAAAAAACCCAATTTTTCCCTTAAATTCGGGAGTGCGGACTAGAAAATCCACCTATATATATACTCCTTCTATGGTTTAACATGAATTCCAAAAATTTCCAGCATAATTTTTGCTGTTATATCTTTAGTGAAAAATGCTAGGTCGAAATTAGATCCATTTAATCGAGTAATATTTTGAGCAATTGGGAGTTCTAATGATGATCTGAGTCGTGCCTCTATAGCGTTAAAGTATAAATTTTTTATAACTTTTATCAACACTGATAGATATGTAAATGGATTGTCTTTCATTTCGGGCATTTGTGAGTTCTAATGCTGATTTGAGTCATCTTTTATAATTCTCGTTAAAATATAAATTCGTTATAACTTGATCAACACTAAATGACATGTGAATGATTTATATTTCATTCTGGGTAATTGTGAATTCTAATAATGGTCTAAATCGTTTCTTTATAGGTCTCACCAAACTATAAATTTGTGATAACATATCAATTGAACATATTACTGTATGTAAAATGAAATCTAAGTCGTTTATTTGAGCAACTGACGACCCAAATGTACACATCATAGTGCTGTGCAAGGGGCTGCACAGCAGCATCCCCAGTCATGTGATCAACACTGATAGACATGTGAACGAATTCTATTTTTTCAAACAACAAACGGTTTAAGTTGAAACTAACAATTATTGTCTATGTATTTGTAATTTCATAATTTGTTCACATATCTATTGATATTTGATCAGGTTAATTCTATCCCAGTCGGCCAATTGTACATATTTGCAAGACCTACAACAACAATAATAATAAAACTTATTAAGTCCCCAATAATTGGAGGGTATGGACGGGGGATGGATGGAGGCAGGCCTGTCTTTGTGATAAATCATGGTATTTAACAAGAATCTGTATTTAAACAGTGAGATGGATTGGAGACAGACCTAACATTTGGCAATGAATGTACAAAGTGGTTCTTTCGCGAGAATCTGGTACGAAGCGGTGAATCACTCTATCTGCATGCGTTCTTCTTTGAAGAATCGTCTTGCCGAATCAATGCGAAGCGTGGAGGAGAATGAGGCCAAGGAATCATTTTGATCCTACTGGAAATGAAAAGTTTGACATCATTTGCAGGTAGAGTTTTGCGCAAAAATACGATGAATGGATGAATCACGGTGGACCCGAACTGATCCAGCGCATTTAGTTTGCTTAGTGGATTAATAGTGGGGCGAGAATGAAAAATTGGTAAACAGCATTTCGCTGATCGAACCGGATTTGATTTGAAGCAGGTGGATTAATGATCACGGACCGTAAGATTTTTATTATATATAAATTTTAAATATATATATATATATATATATATATATATATATATATATATATATATATATATAAAAATGGGTAAACTTCTAGTCCGGACTTTTAATTTCCGGACTTTTTATACAAAATTTTTTTTGACGATCCAATCCGTCCAATGTGTTTAGAAGGTGTTTTCAAGGGTCCTAGCGGAAAATTTTCAAAAAAAAACACCGGGAAGGGATTGATCCAAGCAGTTTTCGCAAAAATATATTAATACAGTTTTTGCGAAAACTGCTTGGATCAAGCCCTTCCCGGTATTATTTTTTGAAGATTTCTCGCGTTGACCCTAGAAAACACCTTCTGAACACATTGGACGGATCGGATTTTCCAAAAAAAATTTGCAACACAAAAAAACCCCATTTTTTCCTTAAATCCGGGAGTGTGGACTAGAAAATCCACCATATATAAATACACACACATAATTTTACACATAATTTTACTACACATATTAGAGGGTAAACTATGATATTTTTTAAAACTTAGGGGTTAAACTATTACACTAACTTCTACTATATGTACTTGTTATCTATTCTTAGAGCAAACTGTGATCTCTTTCAAAACTAGGTTGATAACCGTGTTTGGATGTGTATTTTTATTGATAATCCATGGAAGCAGTCTAATATTGCACATCTGGAGTAAATAAACTCAAGATTTGTGACAACATATAGTAGATTCAATTACTAGTTGTGTATTTGTGTTTACTCTATTATTGTGAGATTTCAACGAAGGCCTCTTCTCTAATTAGATGTGTTTACACCATCAGGTAAAATTTTAATTATATAACTTTGTTACTTGTTTATATATAACATGTAATCCGTGGATAAAACTGAAACCAATCTGTGACTCGAGAATCGGATTGGAACCGAACCGTGAGACTTTTGGTCCGGACACGGATTGTATTTTCTAAAAATTGTAACTCGTAAATTAGAATTGAATTCATGTTAATCCGATCCGATCTGGACCGTGTACACTCGTAGTTGCAGGGCCCATAATAACGTAAAATTGGACCGAATTTGATGAATCAAAATTGAACCTGAGACGGGATATCCAAGTAATCATCGACCCATTTTTTTATCATTTCAAGTGCAAAACAAAAAATAAAACAGTATGTGCTGTCAATTCACGAGTACGTACGTTCAAACAAAGCAACACAAAAGAATGGTAACATGGGTGACCAAAGAATAGTTGTAGACAAAGAACCGGAGCCTGTAATAAGCAACTCACTATAGATTCTGTAGTGAGAATTTTAGTTGCTTATTTTTGTTTTGAGCGGTCCGGATCTTAATTGAATTGTTCATGCGAACAATTACATTATTCACTATTTCAAATTCAAACCGTTCAAAATACTTTTAACGGTCAAAATTCATTCACTACACATGTAATCACTACAAGCCCCGCTCCCGACAAACCCATGCCCTGGAATTTCGATCGCTTTACAAAACAATAATGAAGGGAATAAAAAAGAACAGACCAACTGTTGATCCGATCTCCATTTTGCATTGATTTCTCTGTCTGTGACAACAAGACAAACTTTCCTTAGGAATCCACTCTGGTTACTTTACCGAAAATGCTATGGATACCCCAAAAATGTACTCTAAATGCACACCAAGTAGATTGCGTGGTGAAGAGAAACCCAGCATGGAGCCTACCCAAAAATATAAGTGACTCCCTATTCGTCACATCACCCGATATGCATTTGGGGTGCATTTTTGGGATACCCATAGCATTGTTCGTTACTTTACCCTAGATTTTGGAATTCCTCCCTCTCTCTGCTTTCAAGAAATGTCATGTGAATATGTGGTCAGGATTTCAAAGATTTTGTGATGGAATTAAATTTCAAGGAAATAAAATGATAATGAACACAAATAAACCAAATTAGCTTCCTTTCCTCGCTTGCGATGCTCCGTAAATCTCCAACTACAACCTTCTACAAAATGAACGGTTCGAAACATCGTTACTAGCTTGGGACCTTCTACAAGATGAATGGTTTGAATCATCGTTACCGACTTGGGAGGGAGGATGAGTATGGAGTGGTATGATCTCCAACGTATGGTTGGAGCTGCCCAGTTATGAATTTACCACCATTAATGGTGCAGAAAGGCTCAAATATCAAGTTTGCAACAGACTCAAACAATTGTACCAATTCTCGCATGGAAAATATGGAGCCTACCATTTATGTGGATCCCACATTCCCATGTGAGAGAATTAGTGCAAAGTTTTAGTACCTACATCTTTTCTCCTCAAATATTGTCCAACGAGTAAGAGAAGTCATGTGAGGTAGGGTGTGGTTTCCACTTTGCAAGGACTTGGGATTTAGCACAGAGAGCTTTGCCATGTTTATCAAAACGGCCACGTTTTGCTTGCCAAAAGATTTCTCAATCCCCTTTCCCGTCATTCCTTTCCCATCATTCCTATTTGAATGACGGGTAAAGGGATGGGAAACTATTTGAAAAGCAAAATGTGATCGTTCCATAGCACGGCAGAACCTGCTGTGTACTTAAAAGCAAAACAGAATCACGCAGTCTTGGGGGAACTTTTTTGAAGCAAAACGAGGCGTTCCATAACAGAACTCCAGCTTCCCCACTTAGAGCATTCACAATGGCCTAACCAAAATTAGATAATCAAAAGATTCCACATAAACTTTTGATTATCTATTTAGAGGTTGTTAAAGTTAACAATATCAAGTCCTACATTGGTGTTTTTTGTCAATAACAAAAAACAATGAACCTCCATCACTTATTCAAATGATAAACAAAACTTGTCACATCACTTTTTCAAACTACAAAAAAAAAGTTTATGGAATTTTTAAAAAAATATTTTGAAAATTTTTTTATAGTACAAAAACATTTTTTCACAAAAATAAAAAAACTGTTTTTCAAAAAAAAAAAAACGGTTTTTCAAAAATAAATTTTGAAAAAAAAAAAACAGTTTAAAAATAAACTTTTAAAAAAACAGTTTTTAAAAATGAACTTTTTAAAAAAACAGTTTTTAAATTAAACTTTTGAAAAAAAACGGTTTTTTAAGTTTTACTTTTGAAAAAAAAAAAAAAGTTTTTAAAATTAAACTTTTGAAAACATTTTTGAGAGAGAGAGAAGGGAGGAGAGAGAGTTTTTTGTCATTTTGTTTACTGGTGGGTGTATTTGATTGGGTAGATATTAAGTCCATTAAATTTTAATTATTTGTCAAAGATTGCTAGTTTTGGTTATTTAAATACCAAAATTTGGTTAGTTGCTAAAAAGCTTTTGAGTTTGATTATTTCAATGTGAGCACTTTTTTTTAACAAATATTGCTAACCTTAGCAACCTTTTAGTTTTGGTTAAGCTAATGTAAATGTTCTTAGTAGAGATTTTCCCCTTTACAACGTACGTGAACTAAGTCAAACCGAGTCTTATCCCCAATCAATTGGAGTCTGCTACTTTCCAACGTATGTGTAAGCTAAAACAAATTAAAATTAAAAACCAAAAGTACGGCCAAAAAAAAAAAATTGTACCCAAAACCTTGCACACTGTAAATACAGTTGAAGGTGGCTGGGGTCCGTAGCCAACAAGCAGCATTGATTTTCCATCGAACCAATCACGTGCTGTTTCCTACTCCCTAGAATCTCAACCACAGATTGCAAAATGTATGAATATGTTCAGGCATCATTTATGTGTTGCACAGGACATAGGTATCAATCAAAACAAGTAACCTTTCTAGATTCTCCTTCCAAATCCTTTCATACACTTAGTGAGTTCGGCTCACTACAACCCCTCCATTCTCTCCCCCATTCTGCTACTAAAATCATACAAAAGTTGAACACAAGACGAGGTTTTGTCTCGACTTCAATTGTCTCCTCCATAGTCGACGGTAGGATTTGTATCCTGAATTATGTTTTAAGATAACTTTCTGTTTATCCAACTCTCCATGAATTTCCCACCAATTTCTGAATACGTTTTTGTTTCTCTCCGTTCATCAACACGAGATAAGTAAAAACAATTTAACCATTTCATTTTTGTTTCCTTGTCCTAACTATGATCAATTAAACAGAGGGATCCACAATCACCATTTTAAAGATCAGTTTCTTCTGTTCACCCTAAAGCCAAAAAAAGGGCCCACACACTTTCCTTCCTGCACCATAGAAACAGCGAAAAATTCATGGCGCATGCTTACTCAACTGACGATGAATTGCATCAAAACCACAAAGCATAACCAAATTTCCATTTCCACTAGGAGACATAAATCAGGTTTTTGCAAAATTAAGTACAGAAGAATCTTTAAACCTGAAGTTCTAACGAACGAAGTAATTTGCCTACACCCCATTCATCATTGTATCAACATGGACCGAGTTTCCATTTTCCAGAATCTTGCCATTCACTGGAGTTCTCAGCCTCTGCACAAAGAAGAGCAAAAGAACTTTGGTGTCATGCTCAATAGAAGAACAAACAAGCAAGTTACTAGAATTTTGAACAAGGTAAAAGAATGCTGTTGTACCCGATCAATAGGATCCCCAGCGTTTCCATTTATGAGCTTGTAATTCTCTTCCTTTGTCCGGCCATCCTTGCTTACTGGTAGTAAAAATGATGCAGCTCCAGAGCGGTCAGGCAATTCTGCATTAATGCAAGTCAAAATCAGTATTAAAATTATAAAATGCGAAGCTAAAAGAGAAAGGAAGTAAAAAGAAAATGATTGCATATAAAAAGAATTTTGCAGAAAGGTTAACCTGGCAACTTATGGTCGATGAAGGACACCACCAAATTTACAGTATACCTGCAACAGAGTCATATATTGGAACTGCATCCGATAAATAAACAGTTGATACAAAGCTATGAGCCGAAATGAATTATATCACCCACCATGCAACGACGATATCAACCGTATAGTGTTTGCGGGCTGCTACTATCAAAAAGCTCTGGATCACAATGATTAACCAAGCACACTGCTTTACAAACCTGCCCAAGTAAATTCCAACACCTATTATGCTAAAGTACATATGCATACACACAACTAAGAGAAAACTAATAGGACAGACGCAGTAGAACAAAGCAATGGAGGGCTTAAATTTTTTGTTTTCAACTTTCCATTTTCACAGAATTGACTTGCAAAGCGAAACTCAACCTTCTGCGGATTGCAAAGTAATCAAGCATAGAGAGCATGAATCTTCTGTGCTATCATTTCCTCTAGATCGACAAACTCAACAAAACTAAACCAAAAAAGAGCTAAAGCCCTGGATGAAATAAAAAAAAGGGTAACAAAACTTTCAACTTTAGCCAAGAGATTGTCCAACACCCAAGTTGTGCAAGAAACAAATTTTAAACCATGTTAAAATTTGCATCAATCACAAGGAAATCAGATGCGAACAGAGGCATCAACATACTAACAATGTGATTATAATATAGGAACTCAGGGTAGAAAAAGATCGATTATGGCTGACAACGCCGAATTCCCACTAGTCTCACCGTAGGTTTTGGATTGGGTCCATGGATTAATGGTCCGGACATGGATTGAAAAATTAAAAAACTGCGACTCGCAGTTCGGTCCACGGATTTTCTTTATTAACTGTGGATAAACCGAACCGAACCGTGATAATTTTATAAAGAAGAAAATAATATGTCTGTGTGTAACATTGACTAAATAATCATAATTTAACATATTATTCTAAGTTATTTTTAATTTTCTACGTGAATGGTTGAATGTGATAAATAAATAAATCTTAAGAGTGTTACTGTAATTTAATTTTCAATATTATATACTCATACATAAGGATGGGAGTAATGCCATGTAATGGTTTGTATTGGTAGTAATCTAGTAATGTATAGATGGCAGTATTGTAATGTTTTTCAATCTGCTATGTAGTGGTATGTAATGGCAGTAATGGTACTCGTGGAAATGTAATGCTACTTTGAATCTGGAAATGTAATGGTTGCTTCAAATTTTTTTGGAATGTAGTAATCCGTGGATAAAAATGTGAAACAAACCATGAGTTACTGATTGGTTCAGAACCGAATCATAGACTTTTAGTCCGGACATGGATTGTTGTTCCTTGGAACCGTGAGTCCGTGACTCACGGTTCAGTTCTCAGATTCTTACCCAGACCGTTGACACCCCTATACTTTAACTACCAAAGATTTTGATGACACAAAATTTAGTGTGAGTTGTCCATCCCCCACTAGAAATGGCTATTGAGTATTGAGACTACCCAGCACATGACATATGAGGTTACTATCTGAGCAATGTAAATATCATACGGTAAAACCATCAAAGATTTAAACCGCAGCTCAGTTAGAATGGCATCTACTACACATAGGATTAAACTCATACCTCTGCATGCCATATTTCTGATAAGTGCGCACAAAGACTAGTGAGAAGATCATATGTGATGAAAATATTAAATCGCCACAGCCATACAAAATGCCCCCAGGAACTGCACATCCAAAAGTTTCCAATGAGCACACAAAAGTGGACCAAAGGAAAAGGCAAAGACTAGAAACAATAACTTACCAATTCTGAACGCTTCAAGTATGTTATCTGGAGGAGGCAGCGTAGCAAACTTTGAACCCTGTACAAACAGAACAAGTACCAGATTGTAATGCCTATCCTACCTCAGTAATAAGACCACCACTCTATAATCAAAGTACCTCATGAGATGATGTACAATAGTTAAATACAACTAGAAACTCTATCATGGCATGTGATACAGAAAATGATGTAAAAATCCGAAACTTTACCTCGCGGCAATGATAGTTTGGGCCTGGAAGCTGAGTTGAATAAAATGTTACCACCCGAAGGATTTGACAAGCCTGCAGTGAAAGATTTTCAGAGAACTGTCAAAGGACAATTGGAATCACCTCCATTACTCTTAACAGAAAATGTATTTCGATATGTTCGGTAGGCAGTTAACTAACCCCACTTATATACAGATTGGATTCCTAATATGACCTATAAAAAAGATTTCCAGGTGGTTTGTTTGTCAGATGCATTTGATTATAGGATAGTAGTATTACAGTTGTACAGTTACAAATAATTTTAAAGCAAAAAGTATTTTACAAGTACATAAATTGGGGGGACAAAAGAAGAAAAGGAGACAGCTATCCAGTCCTGCATTTCCTACATTGTTTAAGAGAAAACTTCCAACATCTTTTGGTGATTATGGTGATACATCAAACTTAAAATATTCAAGTAATCAGCTTTAAGAAAAAAAAATGATCAATGATATGCCAAAGAAAAATGCAGGACATCTTTAATACCCTTAAAATAATTTCTCAAAGATGCATCTACTACATGTCAACTTGAAGGATCCCATGAGCCTGAAACACAACTAGCAAAGATAGAAAAAGAACTCGAATAATACATTTACATCAATGATACATGAAAACGCACTTGTAAAGTCACAACAGCCCAACTTCTTGTAATCCAAACAAATCCTACGTCCCAAATAATTCCAGTCCCCAATTGATACCAGGAACATGGAGGAATATTTTAGAAATAGAAGATAAAAGAAAAGAAAAAAGAAAAGCACTTACGGATAAAAATGCCAGAACCCTGCACCACAGTAGAACTGTGTAGATTTTTTTGCTCTTAAGAATGAAAGGATGAAAACTCCACTGTACCACAACATGAACAATGAGGCAAAATGTAAGATAGTAGACCTCATTGAGCAACACAAATGTGAAAAGAGAAGTTTAGTCATTTGTACTAATGGAACATTATACGTAGGTTACGCTTTCATTAATGCATGAACCAGCAATAGCCATCATATGACATGGTTTGACTTCCATATGAATAAAACCCACTCCACTAAACGGGGAACAAGAAGATAACTTTGTTTTGGGTGACAGAGAGTCAGAGATAGAAGGAGAGTAGTATTGGTGAGGGACCTTACCAAGAAGAACGATAAAAAAACAAAGATGAACACGGTCTCACTGATGTAAGCTTTGTCTTGCCCAAGCTCCTTCAGTCACCAAGGTACAGATGTAAGACAAGTTTAACCACTATATTCAAGGCAGTTATTATAGATAAAGACAAATTCAAAAAAGAGATAAGAGATTGGAAAAGGATACAAACCGGAAGAAGAAAGAACCCAACATCCTGAAGAAGAGGTCCCGGCCGATGGAAATAATGAACTCCTCGAGCAGCAAGTCCGTGAAAGTACTGAAGAAACAAGAGAAATTCACTTCATAATATGCCGTACCATAAACAAGACAACACAAACACAATAGAGAATATATTGATTTATATCTACAAAGAATTGTGAAACACATTGATGTGAAACATAAATGACAATGTCGAATCTAGTCGCAGGGAGGAATCCTCAATGTTGGAATGTAAAGAATATAGTGTTCTTCAATCCAGTACTTGTCGGCAAGAGAAAAAAGTCCAAATAAATTGTTCTATGGAACCGCTTAATACAAAATCTCTAAAATATTGAACTGCAAAGACCATAAGTATTAAGGACAACCAAACTTTAGTCCTGTTACTCTAGTATTTGTCAATGTCATGTACAATGATAGTGACAAATGAATCAAAAACTGTTAAATTGGTATTTTTCATCCTATGTTGCCCACACTTCAATGGGATCGAAAACAAAGAGAGCCTTTTTTCATGGCCACTGAAAATTTTGCTTCTCTATTTGTTTTGAGATGGGTAGTTGCAAGGCAACAAGAATCAACCTCACCACATCATCATTCAACAAATCGTTAAAATGCAGACTTATTCAACTACGAAGACTTTGATCATCCAATCTCTCACCCAATTGACAAATTCACACATCTAATATCTCAGAAAAGGAAAATAATAATAAATTCAAACTTGAGGAAAAAAGGCAAGCCAAAACGGACCACACTACACTTAACATCTGGGAAAACCCATAAATTCTAATGATCCATGATTCCAACTTCCAAGTGCAATTTTCGCACTAATCTAACAAATCACTACCAATATTTGAGGGTCTTTTAGAACTTTAGAAGTGCTGAATCAGACTATAATCCATTATTCGAAAGGTAAAAAAAAAGGCAAAAGAAAAGGGGATTCCATAGTAATGAAAGACAGAATCTCAAACCGTAATAGTAGAAAAGTTTGAGCACAAATATGAGCATCTCCAGCCTTTACCCTTTCAATTGACTCATAATCAAATTTTGAATTAAAACCCTCTAAACTCACTTCAGTCCTTGACTCAAACCCATACCAGATTGAGTTTTACTCGGCATCTTAACCAAATCAAACCCATAACAGAATGGGTTTTACTCAAAATTTTAACCTAATCAAAGGAGACACAAAGTTTTAGTCAAATTTTTTGAAGGCTTGTTTTGTTCTTCACAACTTACAGCTCTGCAATTAATGAAACTTTTACTCATTTGTTCTTGGATTTGAGTTTGTCCATTGGAAAGGTTCATAGCCAACGAAGATTTTACTCAAAATTTAAGTATAAATTTTAGTAAGGATTGCAGATGCTCTTAGAGGTAAATAAATAAATGAAGAAAAACCTGGAAAATAAGTCCGGCTAGAAGGTACTTCCAGTTCTCGGCCAGAAGGTTGATTTCTATTGTGATTTCTGACCAAAATCTCTTCCATAGCTTCTCACCCGAAAAACAAAAAAGCAAAATCAGATCAATAAAAAGCCCGGAAAGACAAAGTAAAAGCAAATTAATTGCACAAAGGGAGAAAAAAAAATACCAACCTTTGAGGCCTCGCGACGAATATAAAGCGACATCTTCTTTACATATACCAATCAAACCCATATTACAAAAAAAACCAACAGCAATTCACTCCCACACCACTCATCTCAAATCTTTAAAATAATCCCAAATTACCCTTCACTTTTCACACATTAATCCCAAAAACCCAAAGCCCTTTTTCTCTTTTAGGTTAGACTCCAAAGCCCCTTCGAGTCCTCGATAAAATTGAGGAGAAAACCAGAAGGATTTCAAAGTGAGATCAAGAGCGAGTAGTGAAATGAGACCTAATTAGGGAGATCGAATCGAAGAATCTTAGATGGGTTTCTGAAAAAATCGCCTCGTACAGTTGTTTATTTGAACTCTCGCTCTGTAAAGAAGCAATTTTTCGAAACTTTTCTCTCGCTCTACAATGATTCTTGTTTTTTCTGTGTGCGTACAAGTCCTCTCTCTCTCTCTCTCTTCCTGTTTGAATTGTCTTCGTCTGGCTGCTGAAACGCGAGTTGAACACGGAGGGACAGTTCGATGTGAGAGAGAGAGGAGAGAGAATGGGAAAATAAAGAAAGATCTTGCCGAAACCGGAGAGAGAGAGAGAGAGCTTTCTTTTTTTTTTTAAAGGTGAGATTTGTTTAATTATGTAAGCATGAAGATTAGTAGCTATTTATTTTGTTTGTCTCATCCGGTCAATATTCGATAGATCGGCCAAAAATGTGATTTGATCGGCGGCCGATACCTTTGTTTTCAGAATGCATTAATCTTAAGAAACAAATAATTAAAAGGAAACTTAAGTTAAACACACCAATGAAATAGCTACCAACCTCTAAACATTTTGAAATTTTTAGGCAAACTACCTACCAAGCGAAACGTAAAAAATGAATAGTGCAAATTAAATAACGGGACCAGGGTGAGCCTCGTAATGTGTGCAAAGCATGCGTGTTGTGCACGAATGTACAAAATAGACCGGAGCCTAATTTTGATTTTGATTTTTGCTTAAATTCATCTTTGGAAAAGAAAAACAGTAATTACGAAACTCAAGGGAAGAAAAAGCAGATGTTCCCTTTGCAAGTAGCATCTGTTTTAAAATTCAATTTTGGGCGGCCAAATGGAATCAAAACATTAGTAGGTTTGAAATTTCAAATACTATTAGGTTTAAAAATTAACAACATTGATGATGTTGAATCATATCTTAAATATAGAAAAGTTGATGCTGAAATCATTTCATGCCCTATGGCCTCGAAACATCTTAAATAAAATGAAATCATTTCATTCGAAAGTGTTTAGCGAATATTGGATATTGTAAAAATTGTGTGTCTCGCATTAAATAATTGAGTCAATTGAAGACAAACATCACACCAAATTGTATTACAATTTGATGCCAAATGTGACATAAATAAACGTTCACCGTATAATTACTTCACAAGTAGTTTTTCTTGACATTGGAGGCCACAGTGGTTTGAAAATTGACTTTAATGTTGGACATTAAAATGTGATTCAAATAGTTGACTTTGTAAGTCACAAATTATGGCTTGTAGACTCCATTCATAGTCACCGCTGAATTTTCTTATGAGTATTTCCTAATTGTTGATAGAACTTATCCCACATAAAGGTTGTTCCCTGGTTTGGGATTTGAGTTTATAATTTCGAACCCTCTTTGTTTATCCATTCTGTAAGACATCATTTCCTGCTATATGTGATGCCATAAACCCTTTTTGAATGGGCTGGCTGATTGGATTCATATTTTGGTTTGGTTGGAGGAGGCTTTAATCATGGATTTGGATTTGTGGTCTGTTAACCCTTTGACCATAGATCATCGACACCGACGCCATTGTTCTCGATCCAGGGTCATGATGCCATCCTCAATTATGGACAACCACCGTTCTCAACATGTTCATCGTCATCTTTGAGTAACAGATCTTGAGAGAGAGAGAGAGAGAGAGAGAGAGATAAATTGATTTTAGGGTTTGTGTAAATATGGTAATTAGTTAGTATATAAAGGAAAGTAGCTTAAGAAAGATTTTCTTTTAAGATTCCTTAACGGATACAAAAAGATCCTCTCTCTCTCTCTCTCTCTCTCTCTCTCTTAGTCTCTCTCAAAATATATATAATGGATTTATCAAGGGCATAAAGGTCTGATTATGCAATATCGGGATGTAAACATAAGTATCAACATTGTGTTCACTTCACATTTCTTAAAAATTTTCTAAAAAGATTTTTTCCCTATCTCTCATCTCTCTAATCATTAATCACATTTCTCTCTTTACTCATATTTCTCTCTCCAATCATTATTTTCATTTCTCTATATATCTCTCTTTAATTATTACAAATCTTTCTAATTATTACTTTTTTCAAAAACTCATCCAAACACCATCTCAAAAATATTTCTCAAAAAATTCTTCTTAAAACTCTCAACCAAACAAAGCTCAAATCTCCCAGAATAAAGACATAAACAAGATTTTCAAATAGGATGGGTAATTAGATTTCTCTAACTTATATAGTAAAAACATAAACATTGTCCACAATTTCATAAGGTTGACACAATGATAGTCATTAAGGGGCCTTTGATCGAGAAGCTTTTGATATGGGATTTAGACTCGCTCACGTGCTATCAATTTTTGTGTTGAGCCAATTCATTCGCAACTTTTAACAATTCTCATTGAGTGCCCTGGTAGATGTTGGGATTGATTCTCAAAATCAATCAATTTAGGCTAAGTTTCCACTATCGTCCAAATAGTATTTTTGTCAGTTGTCTATAGCGTGAAAACAAATAATTTTCTTGTTATACATCACAAAAGTTCCATTTAGTGGAAACTACACCAACTTTGACTGCAATAAGATGACAATATTTTCAGTGGAAAACTCACGTTTATTAATTAGGCCAAATACCAAGATTTCACCAACATTTCCTAAAGTAATCACAAGTCGAGCTCACGTGAATAACCATGTGACTGACTACATAATAATAAACCTATTCTAATGACAACGATACAGATTCTTTGAATCACTTTCAGGGGATTAGAAATGGTCAAAAATTGATTAATAAAATTACGAAAGCAACCCTCATCAATCTTATTATACAATCTTAATAGTACTAGTATTCAAATACTGAGGGGCTTGGAAAAGTCACGGGTCTCATGCCTTCCGTGACGAGAGATTTAACGAACCTATATCTACTTGTGCTATTTAAATCAGAGGCCTCAGCTACCCCTCTCTAGTTTTTTTTTTTAATAACCAGATATAGGGTCGGTGATCGACGCATTTTTTGGGGTAAAGAGTGAAACCAAAGCTTTTTCCAGAGCATTTATTGTGTCATGCCACGCTGCCTAAACAGCGGTGGTCCTAAAATGTAAACTATGGAGGCAATACAATTGATTTGGAAAAAACTTTAGTTTACGCCGCGCAGTGTAAAAAATGTTTTCTCAATTTTTTTTTTTTTGCCAAACGATAACAAATGAAATTATATTTCTACCAAAACCATTACATCAAAGACAGGCCTTGTCCCTAAGTAAGGAATCAAGTAACCATGACGGCGGGCTATTAGTCCAGTGACTAAACCCCAACCCAAGATGACCTCTACTTGTCAAAATATGAGCTACTTCATTACAAGATCTCCGAGCAAAAGAAAAATAACAAAATTGAAACCCTTTGCTCAAAGCCTTGATATCATGAATAATAATGTTTTCTCAATTTATTCACCCTCGTTTAAAGAAGGTGAACAAAACCCTCCCTCCTATTAGTTGAATTGGTATAGATCATATTACAAAGTGATGTCATTCTTACCTCTGCAATACCCTTTTTGGTAAACATGACATCACTTGTGGTAGGACCCACACACTTCAACAATTAGGAGGGACGACAAAAAAAATTCTCTACGGCGACGATTAATTCCTTTCGGCCACGAAAAGACAACCCTCGATGGAAACGAGAGTTTCTTTGTGAAAGATTTGAGCACTGCGGCACGCGTGTAGGCTAGTTCACTTCGATGATTAAATTCGTTTATACTATAAGATGTTGATCAACACAACTTTTCACTTGATTAATTTAAGCGACGAGTTCTCGGTTAGAAACAAGTCCAATCATCAAAGTGAACCCAGAAAGAGCTGGATATGGGGGGACTGCACCTCGTTTAATCATATGGGCAACTGGAGGGAAGCGGCTTCGATCGGAATTTTGGTTTTGAAAGTCCAAAACGTCTAATTCTTAGATAAAGACAACTCACTGGTAAGTGTACAAAATGGGTGTTTCGATATTTTATCGTGTCCGAAGCAAAATAAATTGGATAAAATCTGTATATGAGGATTTAAATTTTGAATGATAGTAAAATCTTTCAAAATAAATCATTTCAAGAGTTCAAAAGGATGGAACTTGGGGCCTGTTTCAAAATTAATTCGATTTATTGCTCATAGTTAGTTTTTCAGAATATTTTTGCGAAAGAGTGTTAAAGCCGACACTTAATTTTTAAGAAAAAATATTGTAAAAAGAACCGATTCGAGATAAACAATAAAAAGGACATAATTTTAAGTTTAATCATTCTCCATAAAAGTGAATGTTGTGTATACCGTATATATTTTTTACAATAATTTTCTAAACAATTTAACATGAGTGTGCTAAATGGATATGAAATCCAACCAATTTAACTTTTCGTACACATAATATGAACAATAAAAAATACTACGTCCGTCTCATATTGCTTGTCTTGTACAAAAAGCTATGTAATTTTAGAAAAAATAAAAATAAAATGCTACTATGCATTATTGTACTCCCTCCATCCCAAAATGGATGTCCCAAAACACTATTCACAACTCTTGAAAA
This sequence comes from Vaccinium macrocarpon, assembly GCA_022606695.1. Taxonomy (NCBI): domain Eukaryota; kingdom Viridiplantae; phylum Streptophyta; class Magnoliopsida; order Ericales; family Ericaceae; genus Vaccinium; species Vaccinium macrocarpon. The sequence continues at coordinate 12,294,092 of CM040175.1, forward strand.
GTCATTTATATTTTTTAAGCTATATTAAATTATATATGTAATATAGATTTTGTTTGATATATTTTGCTTAGTTTTAATATTAAACAAAGTCTTTAAAATCGAAAAAAATAGTATTATAGATTGCAGTAAATAGATGATTTTTTTAGGAGTGTGAATAGTAATACCAGACATCTATTTTGGGATGGAAGGAGTATTTCTTTACACCAAATTGAATAACTCAGAAGTACGTTAATTTGGTGTACAGAAAGCTAAAAACTAAATTTAGAAGAGTCTAGAAACACTAAAAAGTTCAAAAACAAATGTACTAAATGTGTATGTGGCTTTTTTTTTTTTATTTATTTATATATTTTGGACATTTGTGAATGTTATGTTGTCACGTGTATATTTAAGATACTAGTTTGTAAACTATTAATGCCTAGAATATTACTGTAAAAAATTTGTGCAAAGAAGTACTTAATTTTTTTTATTAAAAAAGTTACACAACCTTTTGTCGTGGACGTACAATCAAATTGAGACGGATGGATATATTTAGTTATCGTATTAGGAGCATATTCCTTGGGAAAAATAATACGATGAGGGACTAGTAATATCTGAGAGATTCATTTTACCGTTTTTTATCAACAGGTCAAATTAAAATTGTGAATAAACTGACGCCACAATAATTAATAACGCCTCAGGCGTTTAAAATATGGAATCCATTACGGATAAAACTCTTAAATTCCAAACCTTAATCGTCAGGCTAATCTTTCGGATTCAAATTATTTATAGAGTCATTAATGATCAATGGTCATTGTGGTCCGACCGATCATTTTTTATAAGAGTTTTTATTGGTTACTCTCTATTAAAGGAAAAATGCCGCGTTGCATCTCTCGAGACTTGATCAATGTTCTACAACACGGTTAAGGCAGCCCCTTTTTTTAGTAATGCACAACAGTCTTTTTCTTTTTATTAGTTCACATATCCGCAGGGCTGACTCTGAGTTTCTTGAGGCTTAAAGCGAACTTTTAAAAGGACGAAAAAAAAAATGGGTCTTCAATTTTTTTTTTTTGTACAATGAATGATACTTGATAAAGAAAAAACATTCATAAGGAAGACAATGCAATAATTTGAGACCATAAGTACCCATAATCAATAGTCATTACAATACATTAAAAATTGCCACTTAAATATTACTCTTCTCGCGTTTTTAGCAGCAAAAGTACTAATTAAACTTGCAAAATTAAGTTTCTCCACCATAGCTTTTTCAATAGACAACATAGCCAGTCTGTTCAGTCTCTCTTGTGACATCGTTGACCTAAGATAAGTTTTGATCAACTTTAATTTCAAAAAAACTCTTTCATCGGAGGCAACTATAAATCGGAATAATCAACAATATTCTGTACACAATCCACACATTCAGAAAACACAAACTATCCATTGTCTTTAAGTAATTGAGCACATCAATGGGCTTTCTTAGCTATTTCGGTAAAATTTCTCTCAAGACTTTCAATTCCAAACATAATTCGTCCCATCAATATCAGAAAGCTCATCCCTTTTCAAAATATCTTCAAGATTACATTTGGGCCCTTTCACTTGGGCCTTATTTTAAATTAGGCCCTCAATTTTTTTAGACAAATTAAATTTTTTTTTGATACCTAGAAATTATATGGACCTATATTATTGGGGGCCCCAAAAAATAGACAATGTATTCTTCTCATATCAATTGCAGGAAAAGCATACAAAAATGTATTATTCGTTTTTTGTTTTGCATTTCTTACGTGTTCAGTTTTAAAAAAATGGAATTGACATCTCTAATTTTTCGACTAAGATTTGCTTTTCCCGCTAAATTTATCCTGCAAAAAGAACAAAATTTTGCAAGAATTTTGTTCTTTGGACTTGTTTATCATGTGATTAAACTTCGGATTTTTAACTTTCTCATAGTATTTTATCAAATGAAATTGCTCCATTCGCCCTAAATTTCTTACCTACTTTCATATTCACAACACCTCCACGGCTCCACCAAGTTTTCGGATGAGGAATGCTACATACACTTCCAGGTTACACTTCCTGGTACACAACCGGGTCAAAAACGTCCAAAACAACGTCATTTTGGTACTTGCGTCAGAACCCAAATAAAACGTGTGAAGTGAAAATCTCCAAACTCTTCCCCTGCCCTTCCTAAATTTTCACAGAGAAAGAGAGAGAGAGAGAGAGAGAGAAGAACCCAAATGTTCACAGAATAGAGAAAGTGAGAAAGAAGAAGAAGAAGAAGATCCGAACACCACCACTCGCTTCCGTCGGCAACGACACAGAACCCTCGGCGGCGGTACTCCTTTTCACTCTCCTCCTAGTCGCAACCAATTGCCGCTTGGAATCACCACAACACTGTCGCTGCTTCTGCAGTTGCCTCCCTCCATTTTCGACTTGATCCTTTTTTAGTCTTCCATCTCTGAGCACCTTGTGTGGGTTTCGAATGCTGGAAGCTTTTGCATGCTTAATGGAGTGGTTTTCAGAGAGAGAGAGAGATTGACCGCGGTGGTGGTGTTTAGATCTTATTCTTCTTCTTTCTCTATCTTTCTCTGAGAACATTTGGGAAGGGAAGAGGAAGGGTTTGGGGATTTTCACTTTAGGCAGGTTTTTGTTGTTGTTCCAATCCGAGTACCAAAACGACGTCGTTTTAGACGTTTTTGACCCGGTTGTGTAACCGAAAGTGTATGTAGCATTCCTCATTCCTCTTTTTGGATGGGTTTTAGAGACCCAGCCTCTAACTTTTCCCAAGTGGGGCCTTTTGGCCCATAAGCCATTTTCTCCCTCGTCCCCATTTTGGGAGACATATTCTAGTGCACAATTTGTGCCCAAATGGATCGGTGGAGTCTATTTCAGACTCTCATACAAATGATCCAAGCCCTTCATCGACTTTAAAATAATTCTTTGATTGGCCTCCGAGAAAATCAGCTCAATCTAAAAACTTTAAATATTTGATCCAATCTTTCAATTTTCATTCAAAAATTAATCTTGAATTCTAAAGAAATTTTAAATAAAATTTAACTAATCGGATCAAGTACTTATAAAAATCTTATTAAGCTAACTTTTTTCGAGGTAACTCAAAAAAATATTTGAAAGTTGATGAACGGCTTGAATCATTTGTATGAGACTCTAAAGTAGACCCTACCAATCCATTTGTGCACAAATTGTACACTAGGATGGTGTCTCCCAAAATGGGGAGGAGAGAGAAAATGTCTTATGGGCTAGAGGGCCCCACTGGGAAAAAGTCAGAGGCCGAGTTTCCAAAAATCCATCCGAACATGGCCCTCAAAACCTTGTTTGATAGTTCTCGATGAATTTTATTAAATAAAATTTTCAAAATTGTAAACATATTATATATTGAAAGATATAAAAAATTAAAAAATGACACGCATGCATGTATGTGAACAAGAAATTCGGGACATTGGAATGTTTATCATTATTACTAATGGAGTAATTTCTATGCACCAAGTTTCTGACAAGTGGACCGGTTTTATTCCAGTGTACCAAACTTCGCCCATACGTGGTATCAGTTGCCGGTTCCTGAATGCTGATGCAACGAGCTACCCCTCTTGTCCCCCTAAATTTTGCATAACTATAATTGAACCCCCCCTATAGACTCATAGCCTATATTTTGTTCAATTTACACTAGTGCCCCCAAGTATTTTAAAATTTTTCAAATTATCCCCTTGAATTAAGCTCAAGAGAAACACAATTTGGTTTTCTTTTGATTTTCTTACGATGATTTTTTTTTTGCATGTATTCAATGTAACATTAGCACTACAGTAAGGGAATTCCCCCCCGGGCCCCGTTCTTCTTATCAAAATTTTCAATTTTTTACTCAAAAAGTTCAAAAGGTTTTAAAAGTCTCTCCTCACAAAAAGTTCCAAAAGTTCCAATAAGATAAACAATTTTACTTTTGTCTATAGTTTAATGACAAAAAAAAGAAAAAGAAAAGAGAAACACACCCTAAATGGATATACTTTAGAATTTGATTAATTTTTTTCAAAATATATCTAGTTAAGGGTTTTTTTAACTTTTTTTTTAATAGTGATTGATTGGGGAAAAAATTATTCTCAAGATCACAATCATCAAAGTAAGAACTTTATGCGTCGGTAGAGAACTAGGTAATATGCGATGAGAGAATGAAAAGATATTCATGGCTCCTAGAGCATAAAAAAAAAGGTAAAGGGAGTATCTCCTTGCGTCTTTTACAATTCTCTTTCTCTTTCCTTGTCGCTTATTCATATTTCCCCATCTTTATAGTAGTAACTTTTCAAAGATTTGAGGCCGTGTTTGGATGAGTTTTCAAAAGAATTTTTTGAGAAGAATTTTGGTTGAGTTTTTGAAAATAAGAATAATGAGATAATGATTAGAGAGAGATGAAATAATAAGATAATGAGTAGAGAGAGATTTTTTTTAAAAGAAAGAATCTTTTTGAAAAGAATTTTTGAAAATGGGAAGAAAAGGGAAGAGAACAAGGCCTAAAAGACCTAAGGTATATTTTACTGTTACTATAAAGTCAACTAAGGGCTCGATTTGATATGGGATAAGTTTCGGGTGGATAATATAGCAAAGGGAGGATAAGATAGTTGGGAGTATTATTTATAGAGAGTAGAGCTGCATTGATGTGACATTTATGAATGATGGATAAAATAGTACTCCCTCCGTTCCTATTTGTTTATCCCACACTCTCTCTCTTGCCTTTCTTCAAATAAAAAAATTAAGTACTTCTGAATATCATTTTTCAAATTTTTTCGCACCAAATTAAAGTACACGATAAGTAGTTTAATTTGATGTAAAAAAATTTGAAAAATAATACATGAAAACACTTTATTTTTTTATTTGAAAAGTGGCACGACTTTTCGTAGAGGACAAACAAATAGGAACGGATGGACTAATTTATTTGGAAGATTTTGGTAACAAGGAGAATAAATAGTACTTTGTTTGTTTTTTAGTTGAAAATTGAAATGGAGGGATAGTGATAAATAAGAGGGTGGATTAGAGGTATTAAAGATGTCTCATTCAGGGGTACTAATTAATAACTGTCCTGGGGATTAACTCATCCCCTCTTCCAAATGTACCAAAACCAAGGATGAGGAGTCGGCCCGGATTAGTCATCCAAGTCCAAAAATAGTATTCTTTCATCGTCCTTCATCCAAACAAGGCTCAAGATTCAGTAATGCATTCATGCGAAATTGTCAAAAATGCATTCATGTGAAATTGTCAAAATCTCAAACTTTTTCTCCTTATTTTTCTTTTATAATAGCCTTATCAGTCGGTTCATCTATTGTGTCCAAAACTTAAGACTTACAGGTTAAAAAACCTTCAAAATATTAAATTTTTTTTCTTTTTTTGTTTATTTGTCGGGGATTTGGTGTCCGGCGGGCGGTTATGGCAAAGAATACAAGCAAAACCTAAGATATCAACAAATATTGTCAAAGAAGTTAAGGGCAACCCCAAGGTTAGTCCGGTTGATTGGTGAGTTTGTTTTCCACATAATTGACTCACAATTTGATTCTTCAGGTCATGTCGCAGTGAAGTAATTTCTCTTGAATTCTGTAATCTTGACGTGGATGATCTACCTTTGATCAGACTAAAAAGAGAACTAATCAAGATACACATACATTGGCTCGGACATTCCTGACATAAAAAGAAGAAGTTAAGGGCTCGATTGTGAAGGAATTCAAGCCAAGCTTTTGTACACAGTAACCAAATGATCTGGTCTGGGACTCCCAAAATTACAAAAAATATAAAAATATGTAAAAGTCTATTTCCCCAATGATATTGGTTTGTGTTATGGATTAAGAAATTCAGGTGTATGAAATTCAGGTATATGAAATTCAGGTATCGTAAAATAATGTCTAGAATAATGCCAATTTCAGAGCATTATTTCTAGAAGCGTTTCCTGGTTTTTGTAAACATAATAAACAAGATAAAATCGTGTTGTGATAAATGATTTGGGTTTAAAAAAAAAAACCCTGAAAAGCCGGGTTACAAGTGCTAAACGCTGAATACTTCCGGAAAAAAAAGGAGGTAAAAGTCATAAATTTTAACTTTTTCGATTCTTCTCATTGAGACGAATCAATAATCCACAAAAGTTTGAGGCTAAACTAACAAACGCAAAAAGTATTTTTGAACAAAGACAACCAAAAAAGCTATTGTTGTGAAATTAATGGCAGCCAAAATCTTTAATGGCGGATGTCATAAATTCTTCAGGAAATTGGTTTAAGAACAGTAAACGAGGTTGTAATTAGCAGTAGCATGTTAATTTAGGCGTTTTTGATCTTTTGCCCCTAAAGATATAGGGTAATTAAGTTGCAATTAATAAGAAAAATGTAGAATCCGATTGATAATGGAGATCAATTGTAGTAGTGGTGGTTCTGAAATAACTACATTTTACATACTGTGTTCATTATTATCTTTACCTTCTGCAATATTCTTTTGATCAAGGCTATTTGGCTCGAGCATTCAAACGCAAAATTGAAACCTTGCCCTCTTGTTTTGTTCGGAAAAGTATGGCTTCAATGCATTAGAATGTGGCCTAATTGTGCCTCTTTAATTCACCAGTGAAGTATGGGTCTTTGGACAATTAAAGCATCCACCAAGGAACAAATGTTGGTTTGACAATGTAGGAAATTTTTTGCAATTTTGGCAAAGTCGACATGAACACACTTGCGGCCACCTGTTCTTGCACATTTGTTAGGTACATCGACCATCAATTCCTTGGCAACACAATCGTTGCGTCTTCGCCAAATCCTGTTTTAAACCATTTTGTTTTACCGCCAAAATTTACAGAAAGGATTTCTCCGCTGTTTTGGATTCTACTAACCTAGTGGGAAAGATTAATTCAAAAGAAAAACGTGGGAAAAGTTTTAACTTTTGACTCCAAACAAAATTCAAAACCAAAGACTAAAGGGTAGCTTTGGAAAGTAAAAATTTGTACAACATAATAATTGGAGTATGTCCTAATAAAAAGTTGAGGTACCGAAGATTGTCCAACTTTACGGATATACGTTGTGTAGTGTCCTTGTAATAACTTGAAATTTCGTAAATAAAAATTTTGATTTATTTAATTTGAGTAATTTATTTTCACCTTAAAAATTATATTATTAATTATTTTTCTGGGCCATAAGTCGACGCTTATGTACTGAGGACTACACTATTTCGTGTCGGGAAGCCGAGGTTTTCTCCAAAACTTAGTCACTAAGCTAGACAACCCCATTTATTGCACTTACACCCTACATCATCCTACCTTACTGGAGTGGGTAAAAACAATGACTACCCTGATAAAGGGCATAGCACGTGCCTTTCACAATCACCACGAGAGGGTGAGTAACTCGGCACCACATAGGGAAGCCTTAGCCTTGTCCTGAGCTATACTGACCATAAATAAGGTCAAGATAGTAAGAGTAAACTAATAAATCAGGATGCACTAAGCTCGGCATAAGTCACGAGGGGATGGCCTTGACATAGTTGAGCTGGGTAGGCTACGTATATAGCTTGAATAACATTCTAGAATACATAGTTCAACTCGGCGTGATGAGTTGAGCTATGTACGGGTTATTCCAAGCTAAGCTACATGAAAGCACGACACCGTCACATATAGGGTGGTGAGACATTCCAGAATAGTCTATGTCGGTTCCTTAAGAGATAAAGAGCAATCCTGTAAAACAAGGGATTGATATAGAAGTCCTAATGTGATTATGAATGGAACTCATATAGGAAAGAATCCAATATGGAAAGAAGTACTATTGCAAGATGAGATCTTGCAGATATGGAAGGTTGTCTCTTGATAGGGAAGTCTTTTTGAGAGAATGATTCCTAAAAGGAATAGGAAACAGGGGGCACGAGATGTCTAAGATGATAAACGTCTACACCTATAAATGCAAGGAAATAACCATGACAAAAGGTACGCTGTGAAACCCATTTCATACGCATTGTATTTTGAGAGTTCAAGTACAAGATACTAACTTAGGCATCAGAGGGCCTTTGCCGACGAGAGGCAAAGGTGCTCTAACCCTCTTTCTGTTTTGCAGATTCGGGGTTGAATCAAGGAAGCACGTGATCTAGAGCTACGTTGATTTTATCCCCGTACATTTACCCTATCTTTGGAACCTAATTAGACAAGTGACTAAATTTTGATTTTTCTTCCAATTTTGACTTTTCCTCCAACTTTGACTTCAAAGTACACCACCTTTTACTAATCTTATTTTGGATTTTAGTGTGTTAATGAGAGGGAGAGGAGAGGGTTGGTTGGGAGGTAGAAAATGAGAGAAAAATTACTTCCCTCACCGCGTATTTTATGGGCGTATTTCCGTACGCATATTCACACACATTTTGGCGCCGTCTTTCTTCTAAAATCCTAAGCATTATATTTTTTGTATTCTCCTAATTATTAGGAAGACTACCTAGGGATTCCCGAACACCCTTATTTATTTCCTTCAAGTTAGTAACTCTTTTATTTATTTTTGTAGTACACTAGTTTGTATTTTTAGTGCACAAAACCAACTTCGCGGGGTAATTTTCGTCCCGAAGGAGGGAAACTTATCCCCCAATAAATGGGAGACATTTTATCCTAATAGTACTAGCCACATAAGGCTATATATATGGTTGACTCATAGGTTTGACTTATCCCAAAAACTAGCATTAAAACCTAAGGGGACAACCTAACCCTAAAAAAATTCTTGTTCCTCCATTTAATGGAGAAAAATTGCCAAGCAATTTCCCTTGAGAGGGCCAGCCATAAAGGATGGGAGGGGGAGTGCTTTCCCTTGCCTATAAATAGGAAGCTCTTCCTTTGGAAATCACACACCAAAATCCTCTCCTCTACCACCTTCTTAGTTCTTCATGTGTTGTTGAGAAATTCAAAGTATTCTTCATGAAACTCATCCTCCACCATCACTCTCCACCACTACAAACCTCCCTTTGATCTTAGAAAAGTAGAAAAGTTAACTAGAAAGCATTCGAGCGGAGGTCGACTAGCCGTTATGCCATCAGAATCCAACTAGTTTATCGGCTTCTGACGAATCATCGGAATTAAGGTAGATACTTTATCTTAACTTTAGATTAGTATTTTCTAGTTCATTTTAAATATGTCGTTATTATGCTTAAATGTGCTTAAATATGACTAGACGAGATTATGTTGGATGATTAGCGATTTTATGAAAAATTAGACTTTGAAAATCACACGTAGTCGTTAGAATGCATGATTTGAAATTGACTTATCAAATAAATAGTTATAATTCCCAATAAACTTTTGGAGAACAAAACACAGCCGTTATAATGCCCCGAATAAAATCGACTTTTCAAAATTTTGCAATTATAATGCTCGACTAATTTTTGGAAGGTAGCCAACTAAAACTTTTTCTTAAAGTGACTTCAAAATATTTGACTATATTTGGACTATGAGATAACCCAAGGCTAACACCCTTGAGGGTTTGTCAAAAAAGATGAGTTTTGAGCTGTCTAAGAAAGGAATGGTGATAGTAACTGGATTTGTCCGACTATCCAGCTTAGGACCTCCCAGTTATCTCATATGTCTAAAGAAAGTCACCAATGAGATTTTATACCTAAAGTAACACGGTTATCGTGAAATGATTTTAAGCGGAAGATTTATCGTGAAACGATTTGAAACCGAAGATTTTACGAAAATCATGGCATCTGCACATTTCATGAGACGACACAACACAACACAACACGTTTTTTTGAGAAAATGAACGACTGTTTTCACGACAAGAAATAGAGATAAGAATGAAAATGATGACATGATAAATGAACGATATGATAATGCCGTTTGAGTCTTGCCCTAGTTCCGTGGGGAGAACTTGGTGGTCAAAACTCAGTGGAACTATACCGTAGTGCTGTTTGAGTCCCGCCCCAAATTCCGAGGGGAGAATTTGGTGGTTAAAGCTCAAATAGTACAACACGTAATGGACGGACCTTGTAGCTTGTATATGTGTGCCTTGATACAAGACAAACGGGACTTGGAGCGGAAATGTTGGTGACTGTCAGAAAGGGCCAATAACTTTTGAGTGATGGGGGATGATAACATGGATGAAATTTGAAGAAGAACACTGATATGAGAACTGATATGAGATACTGACATTGCACTATGGTTTGAAAAGGAAACGAGACACTGATTTTATTAAGTTGCACTCTGATTTGATTTGACACTGATATTTGACTACACATGAACTTATTATTTCCTACAAATGATTTTCAACTGTTTACATGCCACCTATATTGTTCTAGAATTGCTAGTTTAAGGTTGGGGTATGGTTTTCTAATGGGCGTCTTCACTCATGATGTTGTACTTGTGTGACCCTAGCATAATATCACGATGTTTTTTTGTGACTCTGACGTATTATGCTAGATTATTGCGATGAACAAGAGGATTATTTTGGAGAACTCAGAGCCAGAGAAGCTGCTGATATGGGGATCAACCAGGCAGAGGAATTTGAGAAGTTATAGAGTTTAAGTATTGTGGATGACAGATTATTTGTATCAAACTTATTATTATTATTCTTATTATTATTATTATTATTATTATTATTATTATTATTATTATTATTGTTTAAGTATTTCGGTTGTAATAATAATTAACGTTTCCCAAAATGTGGGGCGTTACAGTCCTAATAAATGTGAGGGGTGTTCCACTAACAAATTTTTTTTTTCTAAAAATCAAGATGGGCCATTCTCTCACAATAAATCAGATAAAAAACCGTAAAAGCCAGTTTATTCTTTAAAACACCCTTAGCGGAACACCCAACTAGGTTTCATTTCAATTAATTTCGTCTTTCTTGGAAAGACAAGAATGACCTATCTTAGACAAAATCAACACCCCACGGCTGATCAAAACTACCCCCACCTTAGTCTCAATTCTTCATGTGGTTTGGACTAAGCTAGGACATATATAACCATGTACTATAAGCTAGGACATAAATCTGCAAAATATTTGGTGTTTGCACACAAACATATATAAACATGTACGCTAAGACACCACTGCTCATGCCTCATGGCTCACCTTGGAAAAGTCCTAATCAAGGTAACTTGAAATTCTTTGTGCTATATATAGTCACATTTCCCCAAAATTTCAAGTGTGACTATATGTAGCACTCCTCATTGTAGTATTTTTTTATTCTTCAAATTACTTGATTTACGCGCAAGCTGAACTAGACTTGATTATAAAAAAATGTCAAACTAATACTACTTTATTGATTTGTTTCTTTTTCATTTTGTCTTTTGTGCTTTTAACTTTTTATCTTGTTTAATTATTGCCATTTTGGTAAGAGGAAAATATGTATGAAGTCCATTTGAATTGTTATTTGCAGTGACAAACTCCCATTCCAGAGCAACCAAGGATTTTGTGATTTAGTCTTAAACAAGTGTGTTTAGCGTTTGTTAGTTTTGCGTCAAACTTTTGATGATTATATGTTCGTCTCGACAAGAGAAATCGGGACTTGTCAACATTATGAATTTTACCAAAATATTTTGAGAAATATCCAAGAAAAAACAGCTTAAAGACAAACAAAATCCTAAAGTCAGTTTCTGTGGAACGGGTTAATTCATTAGTGTTAGAATTGAGAGATAATGGCCTGCTGAAGAGCATTATCAAGAGACAAAAATAACTTCTATTTGCATTTCATTAGCACATAGAGGTTTGAATCTCAAGAGGGCCAGTCTGGGAAACTGGGGCCCAATGCAGGCTAAATCAGATCCTATTTGTTTGTTTTATGCAATGGCTAGCATCATCTCACTCTCAGAAAAAGAAAGAAAGAAAGAAAGAAAGCTGCATCAATGTGTGCTTTTGAATCACCACGCAGAACTGACATCAGTTCTTTTGACATCTTATTGGAAAGAAAAATGAGATTCTTCTTCAACTACAACCGCAACATGCCCCCATCAACTTACATTATCAAAACATAAAAGTGGGTTGTACTATGAATTGTCTATTTCGAAGCACAGATAAGAAAAATATTTGGAGGTTGCACACAAACATATATAACCATGTAAGTATAAGCTAGTAAAGTGGATGGACTGTCTGGAAATGGGGTCGGTTGTGTCAAAAAAAGAGCATCATTCCGAGTTCAAAAATGTGATCTAAACTGTTCATGACTATTTAGAGCTTAACGTGTAGAATAATTTGTAAAAAATCAAGCCGGTCAGACATCGGTAATTCAGTGAACAAACGACATTTTTGGGCAGTAATAAATGTCGGAAAAATTATGCCATGGACAAATGTGGTTTGTTTACTGAGTTACCGATACCAAGTCAACTTGATTTTTTTTTTTAAAGTTTGTTAAATGCATCGCATTTTACATGGTGACCGGTTTAGATCACATTTTTGAATTCGGGATGATGCCGATTGTCTCCACTTTTTCCGAGTTGTGAACTCATCGACGCCGATTTCAGTGAGTCAAATCATTTTCTCCTGTGGGATTTGCCTAGATAATCAATGCGAAAAATTATGGTCAGACAAGTATGATCTGATTAAGCTTATATTTTCAACAAATAAAAATCGTATCTTTGTAATTGTGGAAGATGCATTAAGAAAATTAAAAGCAGGCTTTACTGCTTACATCTCTGAGGAATATATCCAAATCCTATCAAGTCTTCTAACAAGTTGACAAAACATAACGGAATGTAATTATAGATGCATTTGGAAGTCGAGAAATTATTCGTTGCTCCTAGAGCTATCATTGGTCCAAGTACATCCTACCCCACAAATGTATGATGCCGGGTCGCCAGGATGCCCTTGGAGCATTGATCTAATAGAACTAAATAACCTCTCGCCCTAAAATAGGCACGCAGTGGCGGACGCAGGATTGTAGCTGCGGGGGGTCACTTCATAGAAAATATACAGAAAAATTGAAAAATACACTGAAAAATTGAAAATTTGTCAAAAAATTGGGGGGAGTGCGGGGGACCGAACACCCCCCTCGCACCCCCAGGTCCTCCCCTGTAGGCACGTCATTATTATTGAACATGAGAGGTTTCGTTTCTTAAAGTTTATCGAATAATCTACTTGACAGACTTTGAAAAAAAAAAAAAAACCCTACTCAACAGACTCTGTACGGATCATTGGAGCCCATACTCGTCCTTGGGAAAAACCGGATGGTACAGTGAGTGTGAAGTGTGTGTGGAGCCCACACCCTATGTGAGTGTGTTGTCCACTTTGTTGTACATTTTTGTTGTGTATATAGCATTACTCTAAGATTTAAGGAACTGAAGACAAGCTAAAACCCATGCGTCAAAGCATCCTCATTTGGCTTTCTACTTTAATTTTTGAGTTAAGGTAGAGAGCCAAACCGCCAAAATAAGTTAAAATCAGGCTCACCAAATGGTTGATCAAATTGATCAAGCTTTTAACTTTGCTACTGTACTTCACCAAATTTGGTGCGGCACTATTCACTCATTGTTCATTCACTATTCATTTTTTAATATTACTTTTGGGAAGTAGGAGTAGAAAGAAAAAATAGTTTAATGCAGTAAAGTTAAAATATAGAGTCTGATTCTGTAAAGTGTGAACTTTTGTAAAAATGTCATGCTAAATTGTAGAAGCTTTTTTTAAAGTTAAATTTGGTATAAAATTTGGTGCTCCAGATAAGGATGCTTTTAGGTGTAGAAAAGGTTGGACTATATGTTTTATTTTATTATTATTATTATTTATTTATTTATTTATTATTATTTTTGTGTGTGTGTGTGTGTGTGTGTGTGTGTGTGTGGGGGGAGAAAGAAGGCCCACACACAAGTGGCTTATGTGTTCCTTGACATCAAGGAGGAAATGCCAACAAACCCTGCCCTATTTTAACCATATTAGTGGGACTGCAAATGAACTGAGTTGCTTTTTCTCCCAAGAAATCTTTACTTCCTGCTTTTACACATATCAAGAGGCCCAAAATGATCCAAGAGCGGTTTCGATGCTTCGACTCAACTCATGTCGTTTAAGATCGGCCCAAATTTCGAGCAGAGTTTTGGAAGCTGTTTGGATTATCAGTGCTTTTCTTGGCCTAAAAAGTTCTGTTCATATGTATAGACTAGGCTCGTTGAATAAATAAACCTGGTTAGACTTGTTTGCAGACAAGCCAAGCTCAAATATAACAAAAATCAGCTCGGTTCCTTTGCAGCCATGTGCCCTTACCCATATGTACCAACACTTTATTTGGTGTCATGCGATGCCATTTGTCCGAAGTACTAGTGGGTGATAGGAGCTGGCTTTCTCAGCAGTTAAAAGAAGGGTTGCACATGATGCAGCACTGCAGGCCATTTTAGGGGCATATGCATGCCAGCACACTTTGATAAGTGGAATTGTGTCATCAATGATTGCTGAACATATATTGAATTCCGATCATTACGTGATCGAAATGACAATTATCTTCCAACTTTTTTAGAAAGTGGGCTTTATCCCGTCTGTCGAGTTCTTTTTTCCCGATATATATATATATATATATATATATATATATATATATATATATATATATATATATATATATATATATATATATATATGCTGACTGGGGATTGGGGAAGTATCTTTTTTCCCGATATTTGGATGCAGATTGCGATCTGATCAATACGATTTTTGTCATAGTTAATGTCTAATCCCACATCGGAGTTAATACGATTATTGTCATAGTAGATGTCTCATCCCTCACTGGAGTAAATATTTTGGTTAGAGTTGGAGAATTGAAGAGTGTGGATTTGTTTTGTTCAAACAACAAAAAACAGATTGGGCCTCTGTAGAAATGGAACGAGGCAGGACTTGGCCTTCTACTAGGGGTGCACAAATACCACGCTGAGCTTTGGTTCGGGCCGGACTTATTGAGAGGGAGGGGTGTATGTGTTGTATTACTGTGAGAGACAGCGGGAGAGTGGCGAAGCTATGATGATGCACCTGACACCTTAAAACGACACCCACACGCATTACGGACACGACAATTCTAAAAAAATAAGGACACGGACATGGCGGGGAACACGCCACGTATATATTTATTTACACGAAAATATTCTCCTAAGGGATCCCGCACCAAAATTTGGTGCGGACTTGGCCTTTTCGGATCAAATTTTGATGATCCGAACCGCTTAATGTTTTTAAAATGAATTTGTAAGGGTTCACGCGGAAAATCTTCAAAAAAAAAAACCCGGAAGAGCTTGATCCAAACAGTTTTCGATAAAACTGTACATATTCGCGTTGACCTTGGAAAATGCATTTTAAAAACATTGAGCGGTTCGGATTGTCAAAATTTGATCCGGAAAGTTGAAAAAGGGCCAAGTCCGCACGGAATTTTGTATGTGGGATCCCTTAGGAGACCGGCTTCCTTTATTTACATAATATATATAAATATATATATATATATATATATATATATATATATATATATATATATATTATTTTAAAACTTTTATGGATTGAATTGAATTTTTTTAAAAAATTTAGGAGTAAAATTGAATTGTTTTAAAACTTTAATGGGTAAATTTATAATTACTCAAAAACTTAGAGTAAAAACTATAATTTAGCATATATATATACCCATTTCTTCCTCATCAGCCGACATTCGTTCAACTTGAAGCCCTAAAATTTCAAAATTTCAAATCTGAGATCCTCTAACTGGTATGTCGTCTCTCTCTCCCTTCCTGAGTCCCCATCCGTGTCTCCATCCAAAAAAGTTGATTAGCCGTGTCCCATGCCACGTGGCGTGTTAGGACACGTTTTCAATCGTGTCCCAGCCATGTCTCCATGTCGGGACACTGCGATACGAGGTCCCAGAAAGGTGTCAGTGCTTCGTAGGTGAGTAGTGAGGGCTTCCTTCTTCGGGAGGAGCTGTGCTCCAGATACTTTGTCGGAGCTCGGGCTAAGGTCTGAGTGCTAGGGTACTGGTTGTGGTCCCCGGAGAACCGATTGGTGCTTTGGAGAGAGGTTTTTTCACATATTTTGTATATTCCATACATATATACGAAAATGGAGTTGCGTGCGTGGTGATCCCCAACGATCCCAACATAATGTTCCATAGATTGTATATGTACTCTTAAGATATAAAGCGAGGGTGTTACTATGCTTCAAACAAACAAAACGACTGCCCTGATACGCTCCCCACATGTTTGACCTAGCTGATACATACATTTATTGCTGCTATTCCCTCATAAGTTGCTCAAGCACTTTCTTTCTAATAAGGTTTGCTGGACAAAACAAAACGTGTAACAGTGGCTCGAGCACTTTCTGGAAAACTACCTACTGCATAACTGTGACTTCTTTATTTTTCACAGTCAACTTTGATTCTTTTTTATGCCCCGGAGCACAATTTAACTATATTACCTCACTCAAACACTCAATACATGTTCAAAATGATTCATTTTCACATAGATCCTAAACAAACTCTCTAAAACAGATAAATAAACTAAAATACAACTCGATAAACGAGATATAGACCAACATGTGTTTTATCGATGAAATTGCCAATGCAAAAGAGCTTGTTTTTTTTGGAACTTACAGAACTGTTCTATGTTGATGAAATAGTTGCTGAAATTGTTCTAAATGAATGAAACTGTTTTTCTGCAACGGCTTGGAAGTTGGAAGCACCAGTACTGCATGCTTCATTTAAATTGCTGAAACTACAACTTCTCTGGTTTTTATAGTTGCTGGAACTGGTCAGTTCATTGCTGGAAATTCCTTGTTGCTAAAGTGATGAAACTGGAGTTTTTAATTTCGCTGAAACCTGGTTTTAATTTCTGGAATTACTTTTGAACTGTTGAAGCTGCTTTTTTAATTGATGATACAGGCCAGCCCTCAAATTTTCGGGGAAATAAAATTTGATAATGGAGCCTCTCATTTGTAACTACGTATATCAGTAGTTCCATATGAAACATAAGAAAGCCCGATGGTTCAGTGGTTTGTTGCTTCATGGGAGTTGCACCCTAAGGCTGTGTGTTTGAGCCCTTGAGCCATCAACTTCAAGCCTTTTTTGGCAAAAGTTGGAATTGAACCCGGATCATCATGGATACACAACATGAGCCCAACCAATGACTAACGTATTTGTATCACCTCTCAATGTAAATAACATTTATAATGATCTTATATTTGGGGCTCTTTTATTGAGCCGAAAACTGGGGTTCTAGGCAACCGCTTTGTCGGCCTATGCCTAGGGGCTGGCCGCCCGGCCCTGGAAATAGGGATCTAAATTGCTGGAAATTTATTTGAATCGGAACTGGTTTTTAATTTGCTGAAACTTCTTTTGAACTAAATTTCCATTTCTGCCGGTTTCGTACTTCTTTGTCGTTGAATCTTCATGTGATTACCATTGTTCAACTATTGTACTGTATCTGATCACACACACACACCCAAAAAGGCCAGCTTTCTTTGCATAATACTCCTACTCAATCGGAAACTCTACGTCAGTTAAAAAACTGGAAGATGCATGCATAGATAAGTAATCACAAAAACTCCAAATGCTTCCACTTGCTCAAAAGGTTTGGAAACTTTGGCATCAGATCATGATATGGGTACTCAGGAAGCACCAAAACCCTTAGATTAGGAGACCTGGTGATTACAAAGAAGAGCAAATGTCAAAGATCAAATGTGACAGCGAAGTTATAAAGCTGGGCGGGACACAATGAGCTAGAAAAAAAAAGTTAACGTGAATCATAATGTGAACACTTAGAATAAAACTGAAAGAAATGGAGAAGGCTGAATCGTTTTCCCGATTTGGGTTTTTCTTAGCATTGATGCTCTATTATAAGCAAAGTGGATGCCGAACAATTTCTAATACTCAAATAAACAAAAGAATCGATTTTTCCTACGTATAGTAGGCTGAACTTACCTATCAGCAATGAAAAGCAAAGTTTTATCAGTACACCGTGGAGGACGCACGATAGAAGTAGCAGATCTATCGCTTAGTTTGACTACAGACGTGATGAATGCGTTGGCAGATGACTCATCAATTATGTGACACTCATTTTCCAGTCTTGTCGGGCTATGGGATGATATCATTGCATGAGCTGAGATTGGAGGAAAATGAAGTTTTTGCCAACAAAGAGGACTGAGGGTGGCTTTGTACCATGATTTGCACACAAATGGAACGTCCAAAATCAGAGATTCCATTCCCACTCTCCCAATCACATTCACCAAGCATTTGGGTACTTGGCTCACTCTACTCAACTCAATCTTGATACTATCAACATGTGAAGCAGAGTACGTCGCAAACAATTCAGCAGTATTTCATGCAATATGGTTAAGAAACGTACTAAAGCATTTGGGTTTTGAACGAGAACAACCTACAATGATTCATGTTGATAATCAAACAGCAATAATCCTACAATCAAGTTGCATATATTTTCACCAAGTCGTTAACACATGAAGTTTTCAAGAAACTAAAGAAATTGCTTGGTATGAAGAAACCTAGCGAAATGGGTTTGAGGGGGATGTTGAAATTCAAACCCAAGTTTAGACCTGATGACTCTAGAGAATTCTAGAGTACAGAAGAATGAAGAAGTTGCAGGAAGCTAGATGAAGGAAAGCTGTCAAGAACACAGAAGAAGAAACTTCCTGGTAGCCATTGAAGATTGACCACAGATCAACATGGTCAAAGACTTAGCAAATAAGAGCCTTAGCAAGGAAGAAAATGAGATGAGTCCCGCCCATTGACAACTAGATTACATCTTGTTATTAGCTCTATGAATTCTACACTGTTTTTGTTGTTCTAGAAGTGTAATTTTATTTATTACTAATTGGGGGAAAAAACGTATACAGACTGATACATTAATCCTTAGTCCCCCTTCAAACCCTTAGAATATAAAACCATGTCAGTTTCTAGTGTTCTTGTATGGGCTTTGGTTGTTTTATTTTATTTTATTTTTAGTTTTTATGGTTACATCGAATGTAATCCATGGATAAAATCGGGACGAATGGTCACTCCCAAATTAGCTTAGAATTGGACCATAAGACTTTTGGTCTGGACATGAATTGCATTTTCTAAAAAACGTGACTCGCAATTTGGTACTTAGATCCGGACCGTGGACAGAAATGTAGTTCAACTGATTTGTTTCGATAACCAGTCATGCATGTTGTCTTCATAATAAAGCTATTGCCGTCTTTGGATAATTTACACTCCTACTCAATCAGAAACTCTACATCAATTTTCGCGCACAAGACTGAAAGATGCATAGATAATCAATCACAAAATTTGAGTCAACCAGTAGCAAACACCATACTAGAATATGCAAAAGAAACTGGCAATTTCACCTATCCAAATTCTAAATAAGCTCAATATAACCCGGCCAAAATATATACTCCTATATAAGTTCACCATAACACTTCCAAAATCTAGACCTCAAAGTTCCCATTTGCCAAATTCCATCTCTAAATGTAAGCAACCTATGAAGATATTGGTTCGCGTATCATCATCGGAATCAATCTGACGTAGCGTTGTAGCGGATGTAATGACTAGATATCATTCTAGTAGACAAGTTGGTTAGATTTTGTTCTAACTGACAGTTTTCTTGAATCCACAAGAATAAGATAAACACCTTGAATACAAGGACGAGAAATCTCTTAATTATAAAGTTTGATTGAACTCCCTTCCATAAGGATTACAACCCATATTTATACTAGATAAAGAGATAACTAGATAAGCCTAACAAGTAATGACTTTGACTGACCCTTCGACTCCTGTGTGAAATACAAAGAACCAACCTAGGAACAAGGACTGACACTTAATGCAAAACACTACTTTAGTACAAAGTACCAACATCGGAACTTTAAAAGACACTTATTTAGAATTCCCTAGGATTAATAAGCAATTATTAGTCTACTTTGACTTGTGATGGTCCAACTTCTTGAGAACCTCTTCAACAACATGTACTACATCACAATCGCATTGAACATCCTTGGTGCCTCGAAACATGGCAAGATGTCTGAAAAATCTTCCAAAGTTACTCAAACTTGAACCCTCATCCTTGAATGCGGTGATATGAGAAGCAAGCTTTAATATTTCTTCATCACCCTCTTCAAATCCTTGGCAATACCTGACATCAAAATGAACAAGTTCTTTGCAGCCTTTCAAAATTATCAACAAGGTCTCCCGCTCAATGTCTGAAGAACTTAAATCCAAATACTTTATGTTTGGTACGAGAGTGACAATAGCAATAGCTTCTTTTTCCTCGATAGCTCCCCCTTTGACAGCCAGTCCCGAAAAGGCCTTGCAATGAATTTTGATTTGGGAAAGTAATTCTTCCATGCTACAGTTGATGCAGCTGCTTGTAATACTCAAAAACTCCAAATGCTTCCACTTGCTCAAAAGGTTTGGAAACTTTGACGTGAGATCATGACCTGGGTACTCACGAAGCACTAAAACCCTTAGATTAGGAGACCTGGTGATTAAAAATAAGAGCAAATGTCAAAGATCACACGTGACAGTGAAGTTATAAAGCTGGCGGGGACACATTGTGCTATAAAAAAAGTTACAGTGAATCGTAACGCGAGCACTTACTCATCAGCAATGAAAAGCAAAGTTTTCTCTGTACAACAGGGAGGAAGCACAATAGAAGTAGCAGATCTATCGCTTCGTTTGACTACAGATGTAATGAATGCGTTGGCACAAGAGTCACCATTTATATGACACTCATTTTCCAATCTGCTTCTCGGGGTATCCAAACATATCATTCCATGAACGGAAGGGGGGAATGAGATTAGAGGAACATGAAGTTTTTGCCAACAAAGAGGATTCAGGGTGGCTTTGTACCATGATTTGCACACAAATGGAACGTCCAAAATCAGAGATTCCATTCCCACTCTCCTAACCACATTCACCAAGCAATCCATATGAAAGTCCTCCCATTTTCTTTCTTCCATCTGCAAATAAAATATGGCAAAGCCACGGCAGAGTATAAACATGGTCCTAAAAATCATCAGTTACTATTGGACCGTACCAGAAGAGCATCCACACCCATGACCATTGCCATTCTCATTTTGTGGGCAATAATAAATAGTGTCATTTTGCCAAAAAAAATAAAAATAAAAATCACAATGGTGCTATATTTATCTATGTCATTTTCCCTTTGCAAATGTCTCAATCTCAAATGACAATTTTTGCCATATATTACAAAAGAATTAGCATTTATCAAATTTGAGAGAATGTTTTGTTCTAGCACCTGATTTGTCATTTATTTTTCCGTTTTTTTAGAGACAAAAATGTTAGGATACATGAAAAGTATTCCTGCGCGTGTCTAGGAAAGAGGAACGAATGACTCAGATTCAATTGACCGTGAATCTGAGCGATTCATTTCTATTTTCTGTACACTTTTGTGATACTTTTCAATTTATCTTAATAACCCTCTTTCAGAAATGGCAAGGAATTCTGCCTAAAACAGAATAAAAGCATACAACAAATAAGTAAGAAATCTGGAAATCATGTACAGTAATACACTTTGCTCATAAAAGTACTGCAAAATTTAAGAGTGCAAAAGGTGAAAGAATAGAGTACCTTTCACAGCAGGATTCTTTAATTTACCCGTAGAGAGGAAGACCCTTCTGGCTTGATCAATCTCCCTTGATGTTATATAGATACGTGTCTCAAATGGTGCGTCAGTCTGGGTAAGGTGAAAATTGCATATTTGCTGGCTGTAGACTTATGGGAAAGAGAAAAGAAGATGACTTTAAAATTGGCTTAGGAAGCTTATTTAATGCACAGAAGTTTGGCAAGAACATAATAGGGTTAAGATATTGTTGAAACAAAGTTTAACGGGATTTTGGGAGGGGAAAAAGATGCTTAGAATTCTATTTTTTCCTTAATTACTTCAAAATATTCATCAATTTCGAAATTACCCACTAAAAATATCTGTAGGTTACCTTAGGGAAAGAGGAGGTGTTTGATTTTCAAGACGATTGGTAAGTATTGCGCCGGAGAATGAGCATTGCCGGAAATTAAATTACCCTCCTCGGAAGGCCAAATGGCACCGCGCTCCGTGAAAACGAGAAGGAGTGAACAAAAACATTAAGATGGAGCGCAAGCAGGAAATAAAATAGGGTTTTCATCACCCGTTTTTACTAAAATAAAAATTCGACCCATTTTTGTTGTTTTTAGTTTTCTGCGATAAAAATGACTTCTTCGATTTGTCAAGACGAGTGCAATCGAAAAGATATTATTATAGACCAATTTTTAAAAAGAAAAAAGAAATTAAGTGACCCGGTTAACTAATGTGCCCACGTACACAGGAGGTACAGTGTCTGTGAATTTCAACATGAATGTGTGTTTTATGAGTACAGTGCTAGCTCAAAAGTTTTGGGATCTAAGCAAAATTTTTAAATGTGGTCATATATAGATTTTTTGCATATAAAAGCTGATTAACACCGAGTCTTCATAAAAATACCAGTTCAAAAATTTAAATGTGTAGTTGTCTAAAAATAAATCACCATTAAAATAATTCAAAGCCATTGAACACCACCACACATGGATGCTATAGCATCTATTTTATTCATGTTCTAAAATAAGGCTTAGAGCTACCTAGTAGTTTTTCAAATTCGCCCAAAAAAAAAAAATTAGCCCTATTTTCATATGTAGCACGCATAAAAAAAGAAATCGGACTATATATGAGCCTTAAATATTTGGGACCCAATTTTAAATAGTAATTTTGGGGGGGATCCGAAGCCGCTTCTTAGGCTTGTGCTCTAAGCCGGTTCTGTATTTAAAATTATTTAGTATTTGTATGTGGTTACAACATCTTCTTGGACTATAAAAAGAAATCCAAAATTCTTGTTTATTTAAAATTGTTTGTATGTTGTTATAGAAATTGGAGTATATATCGACTGAGTTTGTGAAATGTGTGGTAGAAAAGTGGGGCATGAAAGTGGAGTTCGGTCCGTTACAACATTTCAGAATTTCTCTGGAATCAAATCAAAGATCGAATAATAATAACGTAAACTACGTGATTTCGGCCAAAGCCACGAATTGGGCTTTGGATCTGGGCCTAAAACTTGCCGGACAACTCAAAGCCCTCCATTTTTTCAGTTTGTTCAACCTCTGCCGTTTAGCTAAGACGTCTTTCAAGATTAAAAATTAAAAAAAAAACTCATCAATCTTTCATATAGCCTGTCTTGGTAACAAAATGGACTGTGGGCCGCTCCTTCGGCCCTGCACAGTAGTTTAGGCGTATTCTTCTCAACAGATTTTTACGTCTAGGTTTAGGCACTTTCATACGGTTTGGGGAGTCGAGGAGTAAAAAAAATTGTGCCCATGTGGGTGGGTAGAGAGAGAGATAGAGAGAGAGAGAACATGGACGTAAAATTGTACTTACACGTGCATTTGTGAAAGCGTGCTATACCAGCCCGTAAATGCCTAGCAACCAAACTCATCACGAATCAATCCAAATGCAAGAGTCCGTCAAATGAAAACACACACAGAAAACTCCCAAAGGCTTCGAAGTTTGAAGAAAGAGCAAAAAATGAAAAAATTACCACTTGGGTTAACGCAAACAACACCACTCGTTTGCCACTGTCCATCAAAGATTTTGCCCGTTTTCTGGGAACCGCCAAGAGATTTGATACGTGGCCTTCTGCAAATGAAAGAGTTCCGAAGAAAACGTTGTACCCAATCAACAATGAGAATAATGCATATATTTTGGTAACCAGCCTTGACTTTCTGAGAGCCTAAAACGAAGATTAAAGATTTTTATTTCTATTTTTATTTTTTTACAGGAGGGTTCCCCAAAACTTGTAAATTTTAGGAAGCCTAAAGTGGCCGCACCTAGGGTTTTAATTCAAGCCCGGCTCTGTATTTCAGACTTGTTGCTTTGCATTGTTCTTGTTCTTTTAGACTCGGGCTGTGATCCATCATTTCCATACAAATTGAGCAGCGTAATAACCATTTCGTTCAGTTTTATGTTACGTTGTTTATGTATTAACCTTATGCTAAAAACCCCGAAACACAAAACAATGAGGTCAAAGCTCTAAAAAAAACCATACCCTTTATCCCATTTGTTTCAGCACACTTATTCCTCTTTAATCATTTCATTTCCCGTTTCTTCCCAGGGACTCTGGTGCCAAACAGGACCCGAATGCTAAAGTTTCCCCGTTTGGGGTGGTAGATTTTTCTGACAATACGCCTCTTCAAGGTGATAGATCTACTGCTGTTTTGTTCTCTTTTTTCAGCACAGTTGAATGCCAGCAACAAGACAGATCCTTTCCGTGAAAACTATACTCTTCCAACTGGAGATGGAGGCGGAGACTGGACATATTTAGTGGGTACTTCCCCTCGGACCCTAAAAGATTCCCGGAGCCATTTTTCTTCCTCCAGGTCAAATGATTTCTGACTACTTATGACCGCGACACAAATTGAGAAGGCTTGTAACATAGAAATCGATGAACTGAATTCAACCGAAAAGTTACCCTTCTCCAATGGTCTCAGGCTGAATATTGGCTGATTGTCCTGAGTTTCTTCCTGTTAGAAAGAAGGAAAGAAAGAAAGAAAACCGTTAATTTATCAACTCCAAGAGAATTCTAGGAGACATCTTCCATATAATAAGAAGCAATCTTTTTTTGGAGGAACAAAGACCAGTACCTGATCAAAAAGTTCAAAATGACATTGGTTCGAGCGTTGTCTTTGATTTTTATTCAAAAGAATTCTTAGTTTGCAACCAACATCCCAGCCTCCGCAGTCACACGATCCAGCAGACTTCCACCGGTCAATCAATGGCGAAGGAACACCTTTACAAGGCAATCCATGAATACCACCAGGAATAATGACTCTTGTACTAATGAACTTCTCAGTTTCTGCTTTTCTAAAGGAGTTTCCATCTTCTTTCCCTAATAACTCTTTTCCCTTATTTCTCTGATCTCCACGGTCACATGAACTCTCATCTGGGATCATAATGGCGGCGAGTTCCTGATCTGCCTCAGAACTATACAGAACAAACTCCCTCACTGTAAATTGGTCCTTAGAGCTGGAAACCTTCGTGTGACCGACGGCGTTATAGCTAAAACCGTAATTTTTTTCCTTATGCCCTCGATTTATCCAGCCACCACTCTTCTGAACTTCGCAAACAGAGTAGAACGTGTACGTAATTCCACCTTCATCCTTGCCAGAAGTAGTTAATTTTTTCATAGCAACCAGAATATCACTATTTCTATTGACAAGTTTGAACAAAGGAAGCCCATTCTTAACCGTGAGTTGCAGAAGAGCTTGAACTGTGGAATCCTCGTGCTCCTCCTCCTCAATGGCCTCAAATTTGGAAGTTAAATTCAAGTTTCCAGGCAATGGCTGAGCAGTCTCAGCTGAATGATGAGGTTTTGTTCCCCTGATCTTGAAAAGAGGGTCCAGTAACCTTCTCATAGGGCTGGATCTTGCTCTAGGACTAGCGTAAGCCTTGTTTCCGCTTGAATTATTCATAGGATCAGACACTTTGGATGTAAATCGACCAGATTTGAGAGGATTGTATGCGGAACTCTGAAGAAGATTTGAACCTTCTTTAAAACTCAAGCTTCTCCTCAAACTACCGAGGCTAAAGCCAAACCGATGATTAGGCGAGGGATGCCTTTCTTGATCAAACCGCTCAGAAGCCCCAATAGCATTTGCATGGGATATCTTATCCAGTATTTTTTCATTCGGATACATGAAAGGGCTACATGCATCAGTATTGGGAAATTCCATGCTCTGGGAAGCGTCTAAGCTATGCCGCCTCATGTCAGACTTGGTGTTGGGATCCAATCTAATAGGATGTGGGTATGAATGTAGAACATCAGAATAGATCTCAGAAGAGAAAACTCCATCGGGTTCTTCAGATCTCAACTGGTGAACAGCTGAGCTCTCCCTGAAACTCAAGCTTCTGGCAATCCTACGAAGGCTAAAGCTAAACTGACGATTAGGTGATGAATGCTTTCCTTTCACGGTTGAAGGTTCAGTAGTTTCACAATCCAAACTTCTGGAAGTATCAGTTGCACTTCCACTCGAAGGCTTCACACTCGATGCATTATCAACGATGCCTTTACCTAGGGATAATGTTGCCAATGTTTCATTTGGATGCATGAATGTACGAGATTGTTTGGATAAAATGAAAATATTTTCCTTTTCACCACCAGGGCTGTGGTTTTGACCAAGACAATACTCTGATGGTTGCACCTCCTTTATCTTAATTGTCACTCTGTCGTTCTGAGCACTTGTCTCGTCCTTAGAAGCATGCAATAATTGATGTTTTCTCAACTCTGAAAATGAAGTTCCCTTTTCTGATGTTTCCTTGTCATTGATATCTTTTCTCTTGCCCCTCTCAAATTTTGAAAAGCCGCCTATATGAGATGAATCAAGATGGGGACACTGCGAGGAGGGTTGCTTCAGGCGAGGAGAAAGATTCATCTTCTGAGGTCTCCTAGAGAATGCAATGGACTCAACTGGCTTAAGTGAGGAAGATGCATTAGTGTCACCTCTTGGGATGGTACATTTTCTGTCGGATTTCCATTTTTCTAGACGCTCCCATTCTAGAACTCCGAAACTTAGAGCCTTCTCCTGGAACTTTTCACCTTTCTCCACTCGTTGGAGATATGTAGGCAAATTCGACATGTACTTAACGAGCTCATCATCTTGAGAATTTAGTGATGTTGCTTTTGGCTTCACAACTTTTAAGGTTTCTCGTGGTCTTGAGCCGTCTCTGACTTCTAAATGGAACCCACGGTCCCCAGTTGGTCTTGAATGTTGATTGCTTGCCATGGTATCACATTACACTTGACATACCAATCCTTGTTCACATGAGTTGCTGAAGTACTCTTTGCCAAATCGCATCCTGACAAAAATGCACATCATGATAAAATGGAGCAATTGCATTATTTAAAGTTCAAGCAGCCAAGTATTGCCAGAAAAAGAAGTCAGAATCATTGCAAATGTGAAAATCATGCAGCAAGAAGCCAAGAACTAATTTCCTCATCAGTGGAAGATAAGAAAAACAAACTTCATGACTTGACTTTTGCCAAGGACTGACAAAATTCATCAAATTTGGCAACTACAACATGCAGCAATAGAAGCAAACCTTTCCTCACATTTGTGAAGTCCCTCATAGTAAAAGATAATATGACAGCAAGCAACTGTACCTTCCTTAGTTCTAACTCAACAAGACAACAACCGATCCCAATTACCCGCATTAATGACACAAGTCAAGTATCACAGTTTTCACGTTCATCAGTCATATTGATTTCGCAATATTTGGTTGATTGCCAGTAACAATCATATTTGTTTAAGAAGTTAATAGTTAGCTGTTTGATCTTCATTAACCTTCCTTCTGAAGTCATCCTCTCTCCAAAATTTGTGTTTTACTCATGTGGAATCATCCAGTCACAGAAGAATATAAACCATACTTTTGGGAAAGGATTTTGGCACTTCACTTTTTGATAACCACTCTCCAATATTTGTCTTTTAGTGTTCATGTTATGTGTATCTTGAACACTTAAAAGACAAATATTGGAGCGTGGTTATCAAAAAGTAGAGTGCCAAAATCAATTACCCAGACTTTTTCGTCAGTTATCAGAATTTTAGTTTCTAGAGGCTGATGTCCAACAACAGAGGTCATTCCCATAATGAGCGGAGAAAGATCAGAATTTAGAACTAGATCCGAAAAATTCACATACATTAGCTGAGTTGTACAAAGGCTAGAAAAGCTAGTATTTCACAAGCAAAAGTCAATCAATCAATTGGACCCCAAAAAGGCAGTATTCCAAATTTATTTTGGGTGAAAATTTATAGGGGCTATTTTATTTTATTTTATTTCGTACAGCTATATTATCTACTTACTCACAAATTTAAGTAAATTTTTATTTTCTTAGACTTC
Source organism: Vaccinium macrocarpon (assembly GCA_022606695.1). Taxonomy (NCBI): domain Eukaryota; kingdom Viridiplantae; phylum Streptophyta; class Magnoliopsida; order Ericales; family Ericaceae; genus Vaccinium; species Vaccinium macrocarpon. The sequence continues at coordinate 12,321,893 of CM040175.1, forward strand.
ATACCAATAATCCAGTGCAGTTCAGAAAATATTACAGAAAACTTAAAACTATATATTAAATAAATAAATAAATTTCTAGTGTATCTTTTGAACCCAGAGATTCGCTTGAACCCCTCAAACCTCAATAGAGCCACCCCAGATGGACGGGAGCTTGAATGGTCGCAAAAATGCGTTAAACAAATCTAAAGAAGAAGACCAGTAAGCACTCTACTTTCTTTTATTGAGAAATTCCAAGATAACATGCAAAATTGAGGCCCAATTTCAAGAAAATTCCAAGAATACGTTGCTTACCAACCACATTCCTGAAGAATAAATCAAATTATACACATACTGTATATAGACGATTCAGATTCAACCAACAATTGCAAGATAATAAAGATCTGAAATTTCGCACGCAGACGACCAATTATTGTTATGGATTCACAGAAACGAAGAAAAGGAGAAGGTTAGAACAACGTACCGCAAAAATTCAAGAAATGCTGATCCGATTCTTTGCCATGCGGTGGTTAGTAGGTGATAATGAAAATCAAAGCACAACGTACACTGAAAGCAAAGAAAAGAACTAATCTACAGTGAGAATATATAGTGTGAACGATTGTCCTCGTAATTGGTATTTCGACGAACAAGAAGGACGAAGTAAACACAGAGAGAGAGAAGAGAGAGAGAGAGAGACCGGGGAATCTGATTTTGGTTCCGTGAGATACTGATATAGTGAGAGGGAAAGAGACAGAGAGAGAGAGAGAGAGAGAGAGAGAGAGAGAGAGAGAGAGACGTTTCGTTTTTCTGTCTTTCTTTAATTTTGGTTTAGGGAGGAGGATTAAAGAATTTGGAGGGTTTTGGGAGGAAATTGAGGAACCATTCATTGTTCCCTTCTTTTAAGAGTATTTATTCTGATAAATAAATGGAGGCTGCCCAACTCTTTATTTTAAATATTTTTTCGACAATACGTGGTTGTTATGGTAGTTATATTAGATTACTAATATCAATATCGATTAGGAGTGCCTAGAGGGTCAATCGATCCATTTTACTAGCCCAAACTAATTAAATCGAACCATCCGTTAATTCATTTGAGGTATGTTATGGATGAATGCAGATCCTAACATTTTAGTTTTGACAAGTTCGGTTCTAGTTAAGAGGATATTTATTCTGATAAATAAATGGAGACTACCCAACTCTTTATTTTTAATATTTCTTTTAGACAATATGTGGTGGTTATGGTAGTTAAATTATATTACTAAGGCATCCACAATGAGCTCTCAAAATAATTTTTAGGTGAAACTCCTATTTATCTTGTTATTTGCTCAATTATTGTCTTCAATGAGTTATCCATACAAACTCCCAAGGGTGGCGGCTCATGACTCCTACCGCATTAGGTAAATATAGGTAGAATTCTAGCTAACTTTAAGTGGAATCCAAAGTGTATATTTTTTTAAATTTTCAAAAAATGAAGGATTTTAGCAAACTCCTACTAGCCCATTGAGTGCATATATCCTCTCTAAAATAAGCAAGGACCCCAATTAGGCTAGTGTGTACACCTTAGAATTCAACTTATGAGTTATTTTTTGGGAGCCAATTGTGAATGTCCTAATAGCAGTATTGATGTTGTTCCGTCAATTCAAACCAAACTTTTACAACAATGCAACATACCCAATACCTAGAAAAATTACACAGAATTTATACAGAAAAGAGTAATGAGTGGTTCAGATTCACTTAAGATGTTTACCGGGAAAAAAAAAGATTCACTTGGGAGTGAATTTCACCCACTCATTGATGTTTTTCTAGGTAAATTCTATGTAACTTTTCTAAGTACTTAGCATTAATGAAACTTTTAACATCCAAGTATTGGTAACTTTTCTGAGTACTTAGCATTAATGAAACTTTTAACACCCAAGTATTGGTACATGACCAATTAAGCTAGAAGTCTGGTAGGTGCTACCTACGTTAACATGAGCAATTTTGTAAACTTGTTCCACAATAGTGTGATTTTCAGAATTATCCCCACAATAAAAGTTTTTATTACTCTTTTAACCACTATAGATAGATGTTAGGGTGATGAATATAAGACCACTGTCATTTTGATTGCTCCTATATATACTTAACCCCCACTAGCACACCTCATGTATTTACTCCGTGTGTGCCCGAAATTTAGTGCAAGGGGAACAAATAGACTCATGGGTTCCTATTATAGGCAAGGACACAAGGTTGCTGTTGTGCTACACTTGCACAGTATTTGTTGTGCATTATGTGAGACGTCCGTTGCTCGGATGGACAATCCAAATTTATCCTCAGCACCTTTGTATCCGAACGATTCGTTGTCGTGCGTGCAAGATGAAATCTGGATCGTCCATCCGAACAATGAATGGCCTGGATGGTGCACAATAGGTGCTGTGCCGAGTGTTGCTACCTTAGGTCCGGGGTGAGTATGAACAAGAATAGTTTTTATTTTATGGTAAAGCAAGAACCAAAACAACGGGTGAGTTTTCCATTTGATTTTAGCCATTTAGTTGCTAAAATTAACCCTGATTTTAGCAAATGAATTCACCATGTGCTAAAATCAGATTCGCACCAAAATTTACAATATAACTTATTTTGAACTAGTTTAATTAAAATCACCTGAAGTAAAAAAATAAATTCAAACTCACTAATATTAAAGAATAAAATACGATTTAATTACATAGCAGGGAAGTATATCATGATTGAGTCTATTATTATATAGTATGTTTCAAATAAAACACCAATTTAAAGTAATATTAAACCAAGCCTATACAATTAGTTCCCGTTTTGAGAAAAACAATGTGACTAAAAATAAAACAAATATATTATGACCAGATTTTTTTTTTCTTTTTAATGATATCTCACTGTATCCACAAATCAAACCATTTAGTTCGGTTTTTATTTTGAAAACCGGACACCAAACTAAAACTATAACCAAATCGTATAGTTTTGATTATTATGGTCTTAAATGGACTTCCGCTAATTAATTCTCTTCAAATTTAATAAGCCCTGCGTCATTTTCTCCTTTCGGTTTTAATCGGCGGATTTGGAAGACATCGCTCGAGGGGTTACGGGGATTCAATCGGGCAGGCCGGCGGGTAGAGGCTTAGATGGGGACCACTTTACTTTTGGGGGGGACAAACATACATCTCTCTCTCTCTCTCTCTCTCTCTCTCTCTCTCTCTCTCTCTCTCTCTATCGCGGATCCCGAAGATAGTTGTGGGACCCTTACCGAATTTCGCCAAGTGGGACCTCTTGACTTGAAATCGCACATCTGTTGGGCTCAGCGGGCTTTAAAATAAGGTCTAAAGTGACAGCCAACTGTTGTTGTTGTCTCATCTTATCTAAGCATTAGTATTTTTTGCTTTAAATTGTTAAATCAACAATTCATTCTCTTCCGTGTATTGTTTTTTTGATGTTTTTTCGCGTTAAATTAAAGTATTAGATTTTTTTATTTAAAATTTTATGTTTTTAGCACCTGAGCCTAAAATTTGATAATTTGAAGTTTAAAAAATACCTGTGGAATCACCAACATTGAATGCAAGAATATTCACCAAGCCCACTGTCTAGCTAAAAGAGTCCTTCTATCTCTTTGTTGTCTACATTAACAAGCGAGGAACAACACATTTTGCATAGGGCTAGTATGGATATTTCTATTTTAGCGTGGCTTTATCTCATCGTTGCTTATCCTTGCAAATTATTTTAGGAAATTGATATTCGCACTACTAATTTTGATGCAGGCCTAGCTCCAAGCTATAATAGTTTTTCAAAATTACCCTTTTGCAAGTTTTATAATTTACTTCAGGCACTCCCAAAAACCTTTGTTTTTCTCCATTACTTCAGGCACTCTAAAAAAGTAAATAATTTTTTTTATCAGAAAAAAGCAAATAGTTGCTCAACTCCTTTTAGTGCACGTCATTGAATTGCCTACTTCCATATGTAATGTTTCCTTGATAGAGTCTTTAAGCTATTGTCTCCATCTTCTGCACCAGGACAACCTGGACAAGTGGTCTTTGTAGAACCATCCTTTTGTCATGCAAAGTCTCTTGGGAGTTCTATTACTTTTCTTCTTAAGAGTTTTCATAACTTTGGTAATGTGTTTTGTTTGTCTCACTGTGAGTTTTAAAATGTATATTTACAACCGTCATAAACATTTTGAGAAAAAAATGGTAGATAATGAGCACGAAGGTATGAAGATCAACCATTATAAAGATTTTGCAACATCAACATTTTCAATTGTGTGTTGTTTATTTGAGAGAAATCTAGCAATTTGTTTTTGCGCAAAGTGGCGTAAAACAATCTAACATAGATGCATTTTTAATGTTTGGAACCTAATGTTTATGTTGTGGATATTCAATATTTGGAACCTAATGTTAATTTTCATGTTTAGAACCTAATGTTTATGTTTAGTTTTGGTTTATTTTTTTTCGTTTGGATTGCCTTAGTAAATGATGAGATAATTTTGGGGGGTGGAGTGTCTCCAATGATTTTTATATCTTGAAAATTGTAGTTTTGTAATTTCATTAAATTTTAGAGTGATTGCATAAAAAAAAAAAGGAGCTCCAAAATCAACACCCATTATTTTATTATTCAATGGATTTCTTGCCATTTCACCCAAAAAAAAAAAAACCCGGTTGGTTCACTAATGAAAACACGTACAAAATCTAATTGGACAAGTTTCATGTTCGAGCCCACATACTCCTACCAATACGTACACGTCAGGGAATTCAACTTTAGTCCCGATGCAGGTGCGATAGAGTCTTCTATAATTAGCGGAATGATGTGACGCGACAATACTTCTTTGCAGGGGTAACAGATACACACTTCAAATTTTAGTTACGCAAAAAATTCTAACAATCTATGGTTCAAGAATCCTTTAATTTGTAAGTATGGTTGCCTATTCATGCACAATTATAAGTAAGAAGTCACATGTTGATTTTTCGTCCAATGCAATGTTCAGATAAAATTCTCTTTTATGAGTAATTTAGGCCGAGTTTCCACTAAAAATACCGTCTTTCTATTTTTTTAGTTAAAAGTGGTGGTGGTTCCGCTAAATGATATTTTTATGATGTATGTAAGGAAAATGAATCGCGGATGCTTTTTCCTAAAGCCTATTATTTGTGGATGCTTTTTCCTTGATACCCCTGGGGAGATTTGGAAAAGAGAAAATGATGGATGGAGTACAAGATTCTTTTTTTGTTTCTTATGATTATTTTTTCTTGTTCTTTCTGATTCACAAAGATTTATTCCTCCTCCTTTGACAAAAGATAGATATCGCCCACAATCTTTTCTTCCTAATAAAGTTGCTCAATAGGAATACTACATGGGAAGATTGGAATACGCCAAGCTAGACGAAAAATAGACCAAAGAAGATTCCGTCATCCCAAGGGTGCCAAGATTTTTTATGCACTACGGAATAGTTTTGTTCACCCCCGCTTTGTTTTAAATTAATTTACCGTGATAACATGCAAAATTTCAGTTCAATTTGACATCAGTAAATGAAGGATGTGAAAGTCTAATTTTTGAGTCAAGAATGGAACACAAAACTAAAATTTAAATCAGGAACTTACGATGTTTTGATAGAGATGAAATTTTGTTACATCTCTTAACAAATGAATTTCAAAAAAATGAGTAATTCTGATAATGACAGTGAGATCTGGAATGAGCATGCCGTCACCGAAGATGGAACAAATTGCTAATGCGGATTTGTTTGCGCAACCCGTAACAAAGACGTTAATGAACAAATTTGCATCTGTAACAGTATCGTAATTAAAATTGGATAAAAAGTATTGTTTAAGTTACGATGAATTTGTCACCATAGGGAAAGTTCGTTCATATGGGAATTTATTTGGTTTTTAATTGACTCTCTGTCTTAAAGATAAATCGAGATGCTAAACTAGCGCGGACACTCTGAATTATAAAAAAAAAGAAGTGAAAAGAATCCATCGCGGACACTCTGAATTATTAGTATGATGATGATGATGTGGAAAGAAATGCTAAAAACATGTACTCGTAGTATTTGTCAAACCAGAGAGAAAAGGGAATTGATGGGCTTGCTAACACTGAATAGTCTAGTGGAACTGAGAAAGCCCAAAACATGATCAATTGGGCTAAGCCCGTTTGTCCAAGATGCTTTGGATGTATTCACTGTATTGTAATGTAAAGCGGGTCTGCCCAACTTTGTGACCCAAAATGACATGGGTCTTCCCGACCTCCACTCAATAGGTGGAGGTAGGGGTGTAAACGAGCAAAATATTGAGTAAACGAGCTGAGCTTAGGAAATTTATTTAACGAGCCGAGCTTAAATAACGAGCTGAGTTTTTGCGAGTTGAGCCAAGCTTTAACTAGCTCATTTACTAAACGAGTTTAAAAGTTGAGCTTGAGCTCTGCTCGATTACTAAACGAGTCGAGCCGAGCTACGAGCTACTTGCAAAAAATTATTGTGCAGCTGTAATTAGTTAGTATTATTATTATTTTTCCAGCTAAAATTATGCAAACAATGGAGTCCAAGGGATTATTTGAAATTTTGTTAGTGTTCAACTTTTGTTAGATTAGTTATGTCTAAGTGATCGCTTTAAAATATTGTCTTGCTCGGTTGTTGTTTGAGATTATTTTTTGTAGTTGAATTGCTTTGAAAAAGGTAATTTATTTATCTACTCGTATTTTATATGTACAGAACACATATCTTTTGAGGGCTCCCTTATATAAGCTAGACCGTTAGATATGTTTAAAACATAATTTTTAAGGTCCAACGCGAGGATTTGTTAAAACAAAAATTTGGAAGAGTTTAATCCAAACAATTTTTTGATAAAAATTTACATATACACATTTTATCGAAAACAGCTCGGATCAAGCCCTTCTGAGTATTTTGGTTTGACGAATTCCCCCATTAGACTTTAAAAATACGTTTGAATCATCGAAATTCGATCCTAAACAAAAAAATCTCGCACTGTAAAATTTAAGAGAACCCTTATTAAATGTATTTGTTATTTACATGTATTTTGTCTTTGATTTCCCGTTTCAGGGTCGACCCTGGATGGCATTTGTTGATCGGCGATGTACGTGAGTAATAAGTCAGGGTGATTCGATACTGACCGAAAAGCATGCACCCCGACAGATTTGTGTGTTTCTGTCAGACACGGTACTACAAGATTGCTTGCTAACACGTCCCAATCAAATTCTTGCCAAAAGTAATATTCTTGTTTCTTATCCCACACTTCCCATTGTGTGCCCGTATTCCACAACTAAACACACTCAATTACTTGATAGAATCTCACAAAGAGATAAACTTATTTATAGATGTAATGGGGGAGTCGGAATTTGATTTGCTTCGGGACTAATTTATATAATTTTTTTTATATGAACTAATTCATATTAATTTTTTATTGAACAAAAATTTTACATGTAAATTTTTAGTCTTTTTTTACTTTACCTTGGCTAAAAACCTACCCTACACAAAGGGTAGCTCCGCCCTTGTATGGACGTGGTGTATCTCATGAAGAGATAAATTTATTTACGGGTGCTATTCATTGTGGGTTAAATTGTTAGATCATTGCAATAATCTGAAATGTTAATCTTGTAGGGCTCGCAAAATAATGTATCCACTCAAAAATCAGTTTTAGATATGCCAACAGTTGAATTTTGGTTTAAAAAATGGACGGCCATGAACTTTTTTACTTAAAACTATTGATAGAATCTAAACCGTCTATTTTTTAAACCAAAATTCAACTTAATTTTGACATACTTATTGATGTCCGATCAAACTACTTTTTTGTGTGGATATATTATTTTGTAGGCCTTATAATATGAATAGTTGCGCCACATCCGTAAATAAGATTATTCCTCTCATAAGAAGTTAGGAATTTGGTTTTGAGAAAGATGGATTACCACCAAAGATTGCTCGCATATATGGTGAGTAACCTCGCACATATGGTGAGTAACGTTTACGTAGTGCTCTAGGCTCTAGTCACCGTGAGTAATAAACCCAGCCCGAACCGCGTGAATGCTCGCCTGAAAGAACCCAAAGATTGCTCGTCAATAGTAGAATTATCGTGAGAGTTGAACATCACCAACTTGCACGCGGTTCACTGACAATTGACTGCCATATCATTTTTTCACCGGATGTATTATCCTTCATTTGATTTAGTTGTGTTACTTTGTCTTTCTTGCGTGTTATTTGTCTTTTTCCAGTTGTATCAGATGCACACGCACACGGTAGATTGTTTCTCATCAAATTAATGATGTTCTTTTTCTTCCTAAAACGTGATGTGAACAGATAAAAAGCATAATTACCCAAATTGAAACAATATTTGACGTGCAACACACTCGCTAGTCTCGCACTTGGAATAAAAAACAACAAGGGACAGCGAGAATAATGTTCCCCAACTTTTTGTCCCTTTGCCCAATTCATTAACACCCCCCCATCACTCCTTATATATCATCCATCCTAAATGAAAATCAACCGCCACTCCATCTCGCCAAAACATTAATGCATCACAAAATTAGCGGTGCACTACCGGTGGTGGCATGTGACAACGCCACCACCAGCCACGTGCACCACCGAACTATACTGATGCGCATGGCATTCTACTGGAGCAAACACGTGGACTTCCTTTTCCCGGGTTGGCCCGGGTCGAGCACGGGTATGTATGCCTTGGGCATAATCTTCGTGTTCGGGCTAGCGGTGATCGGCGAGTGGCTCTCTCACTGCAGCCGTAATATCAAGCCCGACACAAACCGGGTTGCGTCTGGGTTCTTTCAGGCGGGTATTCACGCGGTTCGGGCCGGGTTTGCATACATGGTAATCCTAGCTGTCATGTCATACAACGGCGGCGTGTTTATTGCGGCTGTTGTGGGTCATGCAGTTGGTTTCTTGCTTTTCGGGAGCCGGGTTTTACATAAGGGTTCGGGTAAACATTCGGATCTTCCTTCAATGAGGGGTTGATAAATGGGTGGGTCTGACTTTGTGGGCCTTGGTGAACTTGTTTTCTGTTTTCATGTGAGATAGAGTTTCTCATTTTTGGTAAACAGATGAGAGAGAGTTGAGGTTGCAGCGGAACGGATATAAAAAATGTTAGGATACAAAAAAAGTTTTCCCGAAAACGTTTAGAAAAGAGAAATGAATGGATCAGACTTTTTGCATGTGAATCTGAACCGTTCATTACTATTTCCTGGACGCTTTCGCGAAAACTCTTCTTGTAACCTATCATCCCTCAACAACTATTTTATTTATTTATTTATTTTCACTTATTTACATGTCTGGATATCCACCATCCTATGAGGATCAATAGCATTTTCCGTTATTGATCGTTTAATACTCTTGTAAACTTTTAAGTGTTTCCTGAAAAAATGGTTTGAATGCAATAAGTTTATGAATAAAAGGTTTTTTTTTTTTTTTTTTTCACTCGAGATGTTCAAACCAACTTATGCTTATTTTGAGTACTCGGGTAATTGTGAAAGTACCCCCTCAAATTGTCACGCCACCTGCCGTAACACCTACTAATCACCCTTGCCCTGTAAAGTGATTAAAAAGGATTTAATATGGCACACTATTATTGAAAAGTGACACATCATATAATAGTCGAATGAGATATTTACAATGTACTAATCATCATTGGTCTAGTTGTACCACATCAAAAATAAATTTGTAACAACTAAAAGTTACTCATATAAAAAATTCACCAAATGTTGCTCTTTTTATATTGGAAGCGAGAAAAGTATATAGAAAACATTATTTCCACCGCCGGCGGAAACAAATGTTTCTGTCAAATTAATCACAGTGGGCCGTGTGATTGATTTGGAGAAAACATTTACGTGTTTTCACCGCCGACGGAAATAACTTATTCTCAAAAGTAATAATTATGCTTGTATAATCACTTCTTATATTATGGCTTATTCTGCATATGGATCTAATTTTATTGGCTTTTTATTGAATCACTCTACACAAATTTTTCGAGCCGAGGGAAAAAGTTGTTCATCTTTTTCCATTGTCGATAGTAACCGGTCAGACTGTAGCTTGTATCGAAAAATAAAAGAAGGGAATTAATTTTGCCACTCTCCTATGGTCCAAGTGCGCACATTCATTTTTTTCCGTCTTCATTTGTGTAGAATTACAAAACTGCCTTCATACATCCTTTTCTTCACTCATGAAAAGGGGTAATAGGAGTATTACAATTTCCTGAGAATATAAACAGCAAGAGAAGTGCGTTTCGATAAAAGAATTTGGTTTGTGTACCCAAAAAAACACTAGTCCAAAAGAATCAGGAGATTTTTTTTTATTTCCGATTCTGTTTCCATGGGAATGCCACATCTTTGGAATCGGGAGCGCAGTGGGGGCGCCCTCCAGTGCTGGTCGTTAATCTCGTCAATCAACGGCTTAAATTTCATCTTAGCAATGAACGACTCGGATCTATAAAGTGTCAAGATCAAATCAGGACAATGAATTGTGCGATGAACAGAATAGATTTTGCACTATTTTCAAATTTGTTTCCATGGGAATGCCCTATAGTGTCGGCCGTTAACCTCAACAATCAACAACTTGGATTTATAATGTGTTAAGATTAAATTAAGACATTTAATTGCGCGATAAACGGCTCGAATGCCGCATTACAACACCTAGATTCCACATCTTTGCTATTACTGACTGGAAAACAAAAAGAACCAAGGAAACGATTTGTGATGACTGCCTAGGAATGGAATTAAAAACTTAAAAATAATTCCAATTTGAGGGGCATTCCGAGAATTGAACTCGGGACCTCTCGCACCCTAAGCGAGAATCATACCACTAGACCAAATGCCCATTTACCGCACGTTTCTGAAAACTATAATAAAGTGATACACATATCCCTTTACCGCTGACGTTCCCTTAGTATGATCTGGGCTAATTATGGGGTGGTTTTGGTGAATTGAAAAAACTAGTTTTTTGGTTTTTTTATTTTTGTCTTTATTCAATTTTTTTTGTATTCGTTGGTTTTCGGTCGATTTTTTGTGTTTTCTTAGCTTGTCTCGACAAGAGAAATCTAAAAAGTATAAAATTATTAGTTAAACTTAAAGTTTTGTGAATAAAGGCGAAAAATAATCCCCAAAAAACTAGTTTTTCCAATTCACCCAAACCAACCCTATGTCATTTTGGATTGTGAAATGTTAGTCCAATTACTTTTTACTACCTTTTATTTTGATCTCATCCAGCTACTTCATTATGAACCCATTTGAATGATTAGAAATGCGTAGATCTCGGTCAAAAAATTCAACCACACTAAAAATTATATTGATCAGATATCGATCAATACTTAATTTGCAAGCATTTTCAAAAAACACACACATATGAGTTCGAATCCAGTTTGCACAATATAAATTTTCAATATAAAGAGTTCACACATTTTTCTGCCATTGGTCAAAGGCGTACAATGCAACACTTGGTTCACATACTCAACAATATTTTGTGTAGCCAATCCATATATGTGGCCAAAGTTGGAGGTTCTACAAATGTATTTACCAAAATAAATTTTGAATTTTTTTTGCATCGTATGAAAGTTCTCGATGAGATCTATCAAACAAGATTTATATTGACTAAAAAATTATTTTCATAAGCACGTTATTTTTTAGCTTGAAAATTGCACGTAATTTCGTAGTGATCAAACTTTATGAAACGGAGGGAGTAGTTGTAAACTTGAAAACCTATTATATACAGCATATTTTTAACGCCGTTATTTTTTTGAGATCATAAATGAAAGTGTGATTTTAGTATTATTAGGGATCTCTTTCCTCAAATCCAATCATGAAATTGTTTAACTTTCAAAGTTTCACACATACAAGTCGTTGTAGTATAGTGGTGAGTATTCCCGCCTGTCACGCGGGTGACCCGGGTTCGATCCCCGGCAACGGCGTTTGATATCTTGGCAATATATTTTTATTTTGCTGTTTGGGTTTTGGAATACTTTTCGTACACTTGTTTGGTTTTATCTGTGTTGTCATCTATACTCTTATTTCGTGTGTCAGTTGGAGCATATTTTTGTAGTGGCTCTTTTTTTCTCTGATATTTGGAAATCGGGTCAGCTTACGCACACCTAAACTAATTTCGGATCCCTCAGCTTTAAGGTTTGAAATATTTGGCCAAAATTTTGAACGTATTGGCTAGGTAGAATAAGGTCGATTCATTTTCCACTGATTAATATTCGAATTTGCTTTACTGAAGAGAAGAAATTGCGGTACATTTTTTATTTGTTTTTTATAACTAGATGTTGAGGCCAAATTACGTGCACCTCGAGTCTCGACTACTTATGAGGTGCATAAGTTAAGACTGGGTAAACTTCCATTGGTCCCAAAGTTTATAATATTTGGCCTTCATGAGATTCAAACCTATACCTCTTTTGGGACAAGCTCTTTGGTTGCTTTCTCGTTCCCATATGGGCCAAGCCCTTGGGGAAGAAGTTGAAATGATACATCATCTGTCGCAAAGAGATTGGTTTGTCTGTAAAATGAAACTAGACGTTTTTTCACTAGTAACTAAAAAAAATGAGTTTTTTTATTTACTTTAAGAAAGGAAGTTCGAATTTGTTTTGGAAAAAAATAAATAAACTTAAATTCTCATTTTGGAGACTGGACAATTTTTTTTTTTGAAATGAAGAGAAGCTAATGAACTAGTCGATGAGATTTTCTTGGTTCAACCATTAGGGGGTGTTCCAATAAGTAGTTTTTTAGTTTTTTGGTTTTTTGTGATCTTTAGTTTTTTAAAAAAACTCACTTGTTCCACCAACAAGTTTTTAGTTTTTTGGTTTTTTTAGTTGTGTTATGAAATTACAAATCTACCCTTCTACCCAAACAACTATGGCTCTTTTTTTTTGAAGGGAGGGCAGATTTGTAATTTTACATGATTAAAGTACATGTACTTGATTGTGTAATGATTTGGTTTTTTTTAAGTTAGTGAAATGAAGTAGTTTTTTTATTGGTTTTTTGTGAGATTTTGTTTAGTGGAATGAAATAGTTTTTCATTTAAACTAAAACTAGTTTTTTTTCATTTAGCCTATTTCCATTTTCCACATATGCTGCATGTTCCACTATCATGAAGGAAGAAGAAGTAAAAATCTCACAATGCTCTTGGTCAGAGGACAGTCTGGGAGGACTTGTAGGTGCATAAATTTGCACTACCAATTTTTCCGATAACTCGAGTGATTCAGGCTAGCTTACACGCTTTACAACTAATTTTCGGAGAATTAATTTTTCCGTCTACTGGCAAATGACCTTCAATAATCAGAAACAAACCACACCTAATGATCATTGAGATTTGACGGACAAAAGTGGTTCATAAACTATCAATTTTGTCATTATCATTTACCAATTTTAAAGCCAGCATTTGTAGAAGTCTACACAACGGCCACAAAATTTACTGCAGGACATAATCACTTGCATCTACCAAAAGCAATATCGTAAAAAATGAATTATGCCTCCCAGTATTTTGGTCATCAAACAAACCTTAAGTAAGCTACAAGATACATATACAAATCCAAATCCCTGTAGTTGCAAGAGTTATCCAAGAGGAATCTGGCAAGAGTTGACCATATCATATATATATACACAAAATGACCCGGTCAGGACTCCCGGACCTATCTTAGGTCCGGAATTTTCACTTCCCGGCCATTTGGCCGGGATCCGAACCGTTGGATGTTTTTAAACAGTTTTATCGAAAAATGCTCGGATGAAGCCCTTCCTGGTATTTTCTTTTCCCATTTCTCGCGTGGAACCTTAAAAACACATTTTAAAAACATCGAACGGTTCGGATCCTGGCCAAATGGCCGGGAAGTGAAAATTCCGGACCTAAGATAGGTCCGGGAGTCCTGACCGGAGCCGGACTATATATATATATCCACACACACACACACGAAACGGCTAGTGGTGTTAATACTAAATTAGAAATTTGGCGGGAAGCATTAGAGTCTAAGGGCTTTCGGATAAGTAGGAGTAAAACTGAGTATATGGTCTGCATGTTTAGTGATACCAGAAGTGAGTATGAGGAAAGAGTGATGATCTAAGATCAGGAGATACCAAAGAGGGACCATTTTAGGTATTTAGGCTCTATTATTAGCCAAGATGGAGAGATTACAGATGATGTGACGCATAGGATCCAAGTGGGGTGGCTTAAGTGGAGAAGCGCTACTGGTGTATTGTGTGACAAGAGGGTACCAACAAAATTGAAAGGAAAATTTTATAGAACTGCCATAAGACCAGCGGACGCTTACGGACAGAATGTTGGCCTATTAAGAAGCAACAAGTGAATAAGATAAGTGTAGCGGAAATGAGAATGTTGAGGTGGATGTGTGGTAAGACTAGAGTGATAGGATTAGAAATGAAACAATTCGCGAGATGGTGGGTGTAGCACCTATAGAGGAGAAGTTAAGGGAAAATAGGTTAAGGTGGTTTGGGCATGTCTATCGTAAGCCAGCGGATGCAGTAGTTAAGAAAGTGGATATGATAGCTTTGGGTAGAAACGCACAAGGGAGGGGAAGACCCAAATTGACTTTAGATGTGGTAGTACGCAAAGATCTAAGTATACTGGGTTTAAGCGATGAAGTAGCATTTGACAGAGCTCAATGAAGAAAAAGGATTCATGTAGCTGACCCCAATTGATTGGGACATAAGGCTTGGTTTGGTTTATACACACACACACACACGTACACAGACACAATGAATTCAATAGATAAATAGGCCAGAGTTCACCACATAAATTGGAGTTGGTAACTTTCAAACAGGTCAAAAAAAAAAAAAAAAAACCACAGACTGTACCAGTCCCTTCCGATTCAACTCGCGCTGCTCTTCCTAGTCATGGAACCTAGCTTCTCTCTCTGCATATTGTGGCTCCCACGCTCGGCGCTTCAACATTCTTCACACATTGCCAGTCAGTGTATGAAGCTATGAACCACCTGGTTCCAATGGCCTTGCATATTCCTCTCCAATGCTTCGAAAATGAGTAGCCAAATGACTTGTCAATTCTAGGCAATCAAGCCCGCTCTGTGTTCGTTGCTCCACAAGAAAATCGCTCATTCTGCTACCTGTCATGTGCTTACAATTAGAATGCACTCGTAAAAGCTTACTAATGTGAACTACTAAATCAAGTAATAGCATGAAGCCAATAGTCGAGTGCAATACACATGTCTAAGAGTCCGACCTTCCAGGGCCGGCTCTTAGTTAAGGCTCAATAGGCCGGCGCCTTAGGCCCCCACGAAAAATGAAAAAAAAGGCCTCCAAATATTTTTTACCACCAAGTATGTAGGCCCATTTTGGGTTTTTTCCGTGTTAAATACATGCATATAGTTTTGAAACGGTGTTTATTAACTTTATATTTAGTTTCGCTAGCATTTTTAAGGGCCTTCATTTTCAAATTTCGTCTTAGGCCCCTCGAAAGTCAGGGCCGGCCCTGTGACCTTCCGTACTCGAACTTTAGGATATTGAGTTATGTATCCAGATTAGTTATCTATATTGACTAATGCAATAAGAATTACATTAGATGATAGGTTTGGGATTTTATGAGCAGTGCGGTAACACTTAATATAGGTCCAAAGTAAGGAACTATATATTATTCTCCATAATATAGTTCGACCACAATTGAATGACAGAGTTTTTCTCAGTTAATGGTACATTTATATAGCTGTATGATATGACTATGTAAGGAAGATTAGATGAGATGAGATGAGAATTAATGTGAAAAGCATGAGAATTCTGTTCAGTATTTTAGTCTAGCATACCGGTTTATTCTACCTTTAACGACATTATTTCTGGTCATACAAGCCTTATAAAGCATGCTGCTTTTTGGGCCATGATCAGAGGTAAGAGATTTCATGAAAACATGAACAATTAGCCAGAGAAAATGAGGGATGCTACGATGCACACTCCCCTATATGAGATTTTGTGGCTTTAAATCTAAGTTTCGTATAAGATTTTGTTGTACCAAATATGAGATTTTGTGGTTCCAAATATGATATGGCATACGGTATACACCCTATACGAATGGACGGCCGAGATTGCGCCACATATGACGTGTGGGGATTTGTGCTGAGATTGCTGCTGTACTACAGTATGTGTTTTGACATTTATATGACTACTATACTACAACAGTGGCCTTACTTTTTATCCTGCTCTATGAAGCATCACTCCTCTTTTCATTCGAATCGTTCCTAAATTATAACTGATGTCAACCAACGGGCCTAACTCAGTTGGGCAGGGCTCTTGCATCTCAGTTGGAAGTTAGGAGTTCGAATCTCCCTGACTGCGTGCATGGGCTTTTCCTTTCTTTACTTCTATCTTGTAACAGACTTATTTCTTTTATTGATTGGTCTATGGGTTCTCAGCTTTGGGTCCACAACTAGCTCTAAAATCTAAGAGAGTTTGGTTATTCTGTAATATCCCGAATTTTCAAAAAAATAAAATTTGTGATATTTGTAAATACTAATTTTCCTAAGTTAATTTTTTTTCAATTTTGACTTTAGTTGACCATTTGCGGGTCTCTTATTTATTTATTTTTCCTTTAGACGAGTCAATGCTCGAGGTGCACAGAATAATTTCAACCGACTTGTCACCAGTGGGCCCGGACGAGCGGCCAGAATAATGTGCGTAATGTGGAGGATGATGTTGAGCTACACAGATGACACTAGCACGACTACTACAGTTGTGGGACCCGAGTCAACCAGATTCACTCACCTAGCGAGCACATCATAATGCGTGTTCTAATTTTAAGATTTTTCCAAACGATTTTGAGCACACGGCGACGTTGCCCACGATTTTCCAAGTTCGTACGAATATTTTGATAATTTTCTGAGACCGAAACCCGGACAGTTCGAACACTGCTCGGAGTAAATTGTACTGCATTGTGCCGCATCCTGTACCGCGTCCCATGCTAAAAATTACTTCCACACTCCACCCATCACCTCCACTCACCAACTCAACTTCCACACTCCACCTCCTACCACACTTCACTCCACCTCTCCACCACCAACCCTCCACCACCAACCCCATTTTCCCTACATAAATTCACCAACCCATTCCCCTCAATATTTTTGGCAGAGAGGTGGAGAAATGCTGGAAAAAAAAAAAAAAAGGAAGAAAGGAAGAGAAGAAGAGAAAAAGAAGGAAGAAGAAACCTACCCATTTTCGTCTATATCACGTACACATTTTTACAGCCACTTTGCTCATAGTTACAGTCCGTTTTAGGATTAGGTTTCTTCATAGAAGTTGTAGAGGGCGTCGAGAACTTCGATTTCGACACAAGAATCATCCAAATCGGTTGAGTTTTGAGTGAGTTATAGCCTTCCAAAGTTCAGTAAAAATCTCGGGTACATTTTCCAGACAGCTCTCTGCTCTTCCGTAAATCTCCATTTTTCTTCTCGTTAAAGTGGATTTCGGGTTTAGGTTACTTCACGAAGATTGTAGATCACTTCAAGATCTTCGTTTTACGTTCAAGAATCACTCAAAACGGTTGAGAAATGACCACGTTATTGCGGCCCAAAGTTTCTGGTCTAGCCAAAACCGAAAGAAATTTCACTGAACCTTTACAAATCTTCATTTTTCTCATTGTTGGAGTGCGTTTTAGGCTTAGACTTCTTCATGAACGTTGTAGAGCACTTCGAGAGCTTCGTTTTAGACACAAGAATCGCTGGAAACGGACGAGTTTTGAACGCGATATTGCAACCCAAAGATTCTGTTGCCACTCGAAACACCACCGGACTTTACCGTCGAGCTTTTCCGTCCGACCAAAGGTAGAAACTTGTACCTAACTTGAATGTGTTATAATAGTCTCAGAGTAATTTAGAGTTGATGGGTTAAAGCCCTAATTCAAGGGTTTCACGAAACCCAAGCCAAAATGCGATGTACGCGAAACTTTATTTTCGTGCTTAGTAACCTCTAGATTCATCGTGGTTCATGATTTTAACAGTTCCAAGCATGTTTAATACTTTACTAACTGTTTATATGAGTTTCTCCATGAATTTATTGCGCTTAACCTTGTTCTTGATCGTCGTGCTAAAGTTAGGGGTTTAAAGTGTAATTTTAAAAAATTTGGCGTGCGTACTATGTATCATTTACGAAACCTATTCTATCAACTAAATGTCACTACTGGAAATTTAGGAGTATAAAGAAATGACCAGAATGCCCTTCGGGTGTAAAATGACCATTTTGCCCTTGTGTTTGTAAATTTCATAATGTGTGGTTTTGTACTTAATAAAAAGATCAAGGAATTGCGTTTTATTACAAGTTAGGACTTTAGTAACTAAAATAAAGTATTTTTATGTATTTACCCTTGTCGGTGACAATTACATTTTTGCCCATGTATTACGTTATTTTACAAAAAGGCCCCCAGAGTTTGTTAAATTACACTAAGGACCCTAGAGTCATGAAATTATGTTGGACACCCTTGTACTTACTTAAAATGACATTGGTGACCTTTTATTTAAATTATGTTTTGACCCCAATAGTTTAGTAAATTATGTTTTGGCCCCTATAGTTGGAGTTTATTACGTTTAGACCCTTGGTTTTCGATTACTTGAATTTCGTGAACTTGTGAATTGAGATATTCGGTTGTGACCCTTGAGATGTTATCGCTTTGATTCTGCAGTTAAGTGCACTTTCCATGAACGTGTTGAATGTTAGAATGGACAACTAGGTTCCCGAGTTGGGTGATCGTGCGCGGATATCACATAGACGATAAGGTTAATGGAAAAGTGAATTGGAATTGATTATGGGGAGTCACCCTGAGATTTTTTGAACGGCAGTTAGCCAAGTGATGAATTGATTATGGGGAGTCACCCCGAGATTTGTTGAATGGCAGTCAGCCAAGTGATTTATTTTGGAGGATTGTTTGGCAGTCTGCTATGATTTCGAAACCCTAGGATATGACAATCTGTGATTACTTCATTTGAATTCTGAGGCGTTAAAAGGGTGGATGTATTATAGACCGAGATACGACTATATACCTCACGAGAGGAGGCGGCAGTTATCACTTTCGTAGCCCGGTACGTGCATACCCCACAGGAAATTCATCCTTGCAAGGCAGCTGACGGTTGGATTAAGTAAGTAACTTATACCTTTCGTCGGGGCTCCCAGATAGGGCAAGCAAGGGGGGAGTATATCACGGATTGGTCATAGTCCTTAGCGGTTAACCGGGAGGAAAAGTTCTCTAGGTTGAGAACTTAGATGAACATGTAAGTTAATGGCTAGTAATGAAATCAGCTATGCGTTAATTTCTGTTCTACGATTTATTTCCTATTTAATCCCTTTAATTACTGCTTTTCAATCAGATATGTTGTACGTGTATGTTAAGCAAGGGTTGGGTGGGTTAGAGTAGCTATTGAGTGATTTATCGCTCACGGTGTTACATTTCGTGTGACCCTGATATAATACTATGATGTTGCTTTGCGACTCGGACGTATTATGCTAGACTTTGAAGATGAACAGGAAAAGCTACAGTTTGGATGTCTACGGAGCTAGGGAGGACACCGCCAGAGTTGACGACTATACCACAGAGTAGAGATAACCCTAACATACCTAGTAGTGAATAATTGTACTTGGCAAGGAGATTAATGTATTTTTACATGGTGGAATATTGTTGTAAAACTTTATTATTTCTTTTTAATAAATTTAACGTACCCAAAAATCAGGGTCGTTACATATTCAATCACAAAGGATATAACTATAGAATCAACTCAAGTCATTAAGAATGCTCAATCAGCTTGACTTTCAATATTATTTAGCATAGTTGAGCTTAAAATTTGGAAGGCTTCTGAAGCATGGCCGAGTTTGGGTCATGCACCGAATGAGAAATCTTAAATGAGCCTAAGACAATACTTAAGTAGCTTGGTTCAGCTCGAACCTAATACCATTCTCCCGCCAAATTGATACCAATCTCTACTCCACAAAGCATTATCCCATCTGACTTAGGCTTATAACAGGAATATGTCAATCCCCACATACCATTCTCCTGCCAGATTAACTCTCTTGCCGGTAAAGGAAGATTCCGACAGACATAAACCGGAGAAAAAATGGCGATTTTGTCTACTGAAGTCCTATTAATTTCAACAGGGGTACTGGTGCCGGCCCTAATATTTGGGAGGCTTAAAGCGAATTTTAAAGACAGGACCCTTGATTTTTATCAAGAAAAATTCAAATATAAGTGGCTAACAAAAGGTATAAAAACTAAACATGGTAATTTAACAAACATAAACTTCTAAATTTTTTATACTGTTAGAGAATTTTTTTTCTTTCAAAGTACCGCTCATCGAATGCATTTTTCTAATGTTATTAGCTATGATTGTAAAAATACTAATTTTAACAATAGAAATTATTAGGTTTAACCATTTTCTACTGAAGTTTGTTGATCCAAAAAAAATTATTTTAGTTTATTTGTCATTGTCAAAGTGATATAATGTGAATTTGATGGTAAAAGTTAAACATAATATTAAAATAAATGAAACAAAATATTAAATAAAAAACTTATCAAATATGGTGTGTAAAATATTTGAATATTGGACTTGAATAACATCTACCACTCAAAAAGTTTTATTAATTTATACTAACATTAACATAAGTAGTGGGGGAGTTACGTGAGGTAGAACACTTGGGAAAAAAAAATACTACCTAGCATAGGCTCAGCTAAGTTTTGAAACTGGGACACCATGGATAGAGTGTAAATATGAGTAGTTTATATATGTGTGTATTATAAAAACAACTTCTATGAAAAATGGCCCCATTTTTTCTTAAATTATGGACCTAATGCCGCCACACCTCCAGCTTCACCTAGGGCCGGTCCCAAGGGGTAGTATCAATAACTTTGATGATGAATTGCTCTATTCCATTAATTACCCACTTCGTCCTCCACCAAATCCCTGCTATTTGGTCCACTTTGATTTCGTTATTAAGGCCTCCGTACCTCTACTTCATCGTCAATGGCATCATCATCAACATCACCGCCACTTCTCAATTCCACCACAAGCTCGACAGTAAGATCCAATCGGAGCTGTTGGTGGTTGAGTCGAAGCCTCCGCCGTCAGATCCACTCCACTCGGGTAACGACGCCGTGTCGAATTTGCCGGAGGTGTGCAAGAGCGAAGTTGTGGAGAAGAGTGTGGTGTTGAGTGGTAATTTGGCGGAGGTTGATGAGGAGTATGTGTTGCCTTTGATGGAAAAACCTCTAGTTTCTAAGAAGTTCGATCACCGAAACCGTTAAAAGCCAGTCTTGAAGGTATGTGGATTTCTTTATTTAAATTTTCCAATATTGTACCGAATTGGGTTTTGCATGTGTTTGATGTGATCCGTGTGTCCAATCATTTGCATTATAATCTGTTTTAGGGCTCATTTGGGTTAAATGTTTTGGTCCATTCGACAGACCCTGTTTGGTGGGAGGGGTGGGGTGGTTGTGATCCGGTGAAATCCATGGTCATGTTTTTTGCTAGATTGTTTTACGTGTTAATGTTTTTTAAACTAGTGAAAATCATGAGTTGTAAGTCGGTGAAATTTTCGAGCTCGTAAATGTCTCTAGGTTGTTCTACGTATTTCGGACACAGGTAGCGTTTTTTTAAGTTGGTGAAATTTTCAAGCTCATGAATTTCGCAAGGCAGAAATTCAGAAACCAATGAAATTCAGAAGCTCAAACTCGTGGAATTTTGTGGTTTTGATGTTTCATATATGTGAAATGATTGGAAATTTTAAATTCGTTGGTTAATGAGGGGGGGCGTTTGGTAATGTTTTTGTTTTAAATTTTTTTTCAAAACTAAAAACAAAATTGTGTTTGGTAATTTATTTATATTTTCTGTTTTATTAAAATCATTTTAAAAATTTCTGAAAATTTTCCAAACACAAAGAAAGTGATTTGCCTTATTTTTAAAACATGTTAGTTTAAATTTTTATTACAATACATGTTTTTTTTTAATTTTTTATTTATAAACAATAAGCATAATTCTAAACAGAAAATAAAAACATTACCAAACGCCCCGTCGGCAACCTTAGTCCAATTCGATTTGTGGGTTATTTGTTTCTTCCATTCTCACTGGGTCTTGTTTTGACTAGGGACGGGGAAATTGAAATTGTAAAACTTCACGTGCTAAAAAAATAGTGAAAATTTACGAGGTTCAAGCAAGTGAAATTCTCGGGCTAAAAAATAAAATAAAAAAATGAAATTCACAAACTTTAAAGCTAATGAATTTCACAAGCTCGAACCTCATGAATTTCGCTAGGTTGTTCTACGTAGTTCGAATGTAGGTAGTGCTTCCTAAGCTAGTGAAATTAACTAGGTGGTTTAATTTAGTTGTGTTTTAAAATCTAGTGAAAATTGAATTTTGCGAGCTTGTAAATTTTTAGAGCTCGAAGCTTGTGAAATATCACCAGCCAGAAGTAGGTGCCGACTGCCTGGAGGTGGATGTTGAGTGGTGGTGGAAAGTGGCAGGTGTGAGAGGAGCAAAGTGTAAATTTTATGGGTGTCCAAGAAAGCCAAAAAAATCGATTAACCAGACCGACTTGACCGAACCGGGTCTATTTGGAATGGTTTTATGGTTTAATGGATTGGTTATAGTTTTTAAAAAACATGAGAACCGAGTATTTTGGTTTGGTCTGTGGTTTCATAATTGGGAACCGTGGTATGAACCGAACCAAACCGTTTATATATGTGTGAGTATTGCGTCAATATATATATAGGATCAACTTCCAATAAGGGTCCCTTATTGAAGTTAAAATGCGGACCTCACCTTTCCGAGCCAAATTTTGATAATCCGAACCGTTCAATGTTTTTAAAATGCATTTTTAAGGGCCTCCGCTAGGATTCGTCCAAAAAAAATACCCGTAAGGGCTTCATCCGATCAATTTTGGTTAAAAACACTCATTTTAAAAACATTGAACAGTTCGGATCGTCAAAATTTGGTCTGGAAACACAAAAAAAGACTAGGTCCGCATGGTATTTTTAATAAGGGACCCTTATTGGAAGTTGTTCCATATATATATATATATATAGAGTCCCAATCTAGTCCGGGAGTCCCGGATCCGGGACTCCACCTTCCCGATATTTTTTTGATGATCGAGCCCGTCATCGTGTTCAAAAGTGTTTTTTCAAAGGGTCATCGCTGAAAATCTTCAAAAAAATAAAGGGAAAGGGCTTGATCCAAGCGCCGCGAAAACTTTATATTTACGCTTTTTGCGAAAAACTACTTGGATCAAGCCCTTCCCGGTATTTGTTTTGAAGATTTCGCGGACCTTGGAAAACACCTTTTGAACACATTGACGGCTCGGATTTTCCAAAAACAATGTTTAAAAGCATCAAAACACCGAAAAAGGCTCCAGTCCGGGAAATCCGGGATCCCGGACTGGATCACCGGTAAGGACTTGATCCAAACAGTTTTCACAAAAACAGTATTTATATTTTTTTGTGAAAATTGCTTGGATCAAACCCTTCCCAGTGTTTTTTTTTTTGAAGATTTTCCGCGAGGGCCCTTGAAAACACCTTCTGAACACATTGGACGGATCGGATCGTCAAAAAAAAAAATTTGTATAAAAAGTCCGGAAATTTAAAGTCTGGATTAGAAGTTTACCCGAGAGAGAGAGAGAGAGAGAGAGAGAGAGAGAGAGAGAGAGAGAGAGAGAGAGAGAGAGAGAGAGAGAGAGAGAGAGAGCGGTGATCCTGTCAAGGATCCCGGATTGAAGAAAAAATGGTGTTTTTGAGGTTTTAAAATTTGCTTTTGCATAATCCGAACTATATACAGTTTTATGAAAAACTGCTTGGTTGATTCCTTGCGAAGACCCGTAAAAACACATTTTAAACACATTGGATGGTTCGAATCATGAAAATTTGATCCAGAACTTCGAGTCCCGGATCTGGAATCCCTAATTGGATCGGGACTCATATTATATATATATATATATATATATATATATATATATATATATATATATATATGTTATTGCTTGTTTTTATTACTATTATTTCCTATTTTTGTTCAAGGTTTTGTTTCACAGTACTTTAGTAATTTTTTAGTGATTTTGTAGGGCTTCTAGATTTATTATGAGGGTTAGTTTAATGGCAATAGTTTTATAAAGAAGTTAAAACAATTACGTGGACAAATTCAGTTTTCAAAACTAATTGAAGATGTTGCTAGCTAGTATTTTAAAGAACTAGTGGTATGTTATTAAAATCTATAGATTTTTTTTGCAATTTTTGGATGCTAACATGGTTTACAATCGGAAACTAAATCAAACCGGACCGGGCTAATGGATTGATTGTGGTTTGGTTTCATATGTATAATAGTTTGGTTTTGGTTCTCAATTCTTTAGAACCAATAGATATAGTTTGATTCCAATCCGGATCATCTACAACCTTAGTAAATTTGTGTTTGAAGGGTAAAAAGGTAGTCTTCATCATGGCCTTAGAGTTGAATAAAAAGTGAGTGCATCCTTAAGGGAATTAAGTACAGCTGTCTGTTGTTAGAGGTAATTTGTTGAAACTACATTCCTGATAACCTTAGGAAATCAATAATCAGTTGTCGAGCGACAAACGATTTGAAAGAATGGGAGGTCACATGTGAAGACTTTCATACCTTCCAAGAAACAAAGGATAAAGTGGTGAAGTGGGTTATTTTTGTGGATATGTATGTGAAGACTTTTGTTTGTTATAAATAGGAAGGCTTTACTCAAATGATACTTTTGACTACTTTACATGTATAGTTGGTTTGGAAGGTTTTAATTGTACTAGACACAGCCTGGTTTGGCTTAGTGATGATTTCATTGACACTTTGTCGCGACTAAGACCTACAGGGATGGGCTAGGTTCTTCATACCTGTGTCCATGTGACAGATTTTATGAAAGCTACTTTAGATTGGTGCACTACAGCACCCCCGAATTCTTTAGATTGGTGCTTGTCTTGGGTAGTTGTCCTTTATAAATGAAGATGCCCAATCAACTAGCTACCTTCACATTTCATTCGATGATTCTTTGAGTGTTTTAGACGTGGTTCATTTGAGTGTTTCTTGGATGCTTGGATGTTCTTTCAGGTATATTTGTTGCAGGCTGATTAATGTCCAAACCGATCACGTCATAGGGTGAATTAATGTAACAAATTTCTTTTAATTAAAAAAAGAGAGCAATTGCATAGGTTGGTTCTTATTTGTGATTCCACAATTCCTTCTCCTAAAGAAGTTGAAGAAAAGAATTTTGTGCGTCTAGATTTTTTTTTTTTCCTTACGTCCTGTAGAACTCATTTAATTTAATTTTTCTCCTTTTTTTTCGACAACTTTAATATTCAAACTCAAACTAAGTGATTAGGAATGACGAATGACAAATGACAGGAAAAAAAGAAGAGAAGAAGTGATTCTTAGTGGGGCAGACATGAAAAACTTTTTGCGATGTCCTAACTATATGCAATACTTCGTACTTGGCATGAACAATGATAAGGTTGGCAAGCTGGTGATGAAAGAAATTAAGAACATGATATATTTTTCTTATGCTTATTATCCTAAAACAGAATACTGAATAGCTTTTGCTTATTCAAATGCTTTGGTAGCGAGGTTAGGATTTCCCGTCAAAAGTTCACACGTAAGTTGTAAAAGTAGATTATATTCTAAAATTGCTTCACTCTCCAAGTTTATTTACATCATAATAAATTGATATTTCCTTGTAAAAGTATACTATTATTGCCCACAGCTGGATGTAGTGGTAGACGCAGGATTTATCCATAGTAAGGGCTTAGCCACATGTATTTTTACAATTTAGCAAAAGTTATATTCTATACTAATATATTGCTAATTGGAAAGTCTAAATTTACGAGTCTATATGTAGTGATTGTTTGTCTATGTTTGTATTTAATACTCGTGACCAAACAATTGGTAGATAAATTAGGATTATAGAAGAGTTTTTCCCCACACATTTGTATTGATTTTAAGAAAAAATTTATATCAAAGGAATCTGCAAGGGCCAATCTTATAGAATTTTTCCACACTAACCCAAAAAACATGTATAATTAAAGAGATAATTGAAATCGTGTAGGGCCTAGGCACCCCTGGTCTGCCTCTGGGTGGATATAAATTTTTGTCTCTGAATTAGACTATTGAAAAAAGACATATAATGACGTGATTTCCTCCACTTCGGATCCGCTGTCCCCCTTTGGTGTCCCTTTTGGTGTCCTACCCCTCCATAGCTGCCACGTGGCACGCTTAAAAAATCATTTCCTTTAGTCTGCTATTAAAACCCATCCTCTGTTAAATGGCGTTAAACCCCCATTCATAGTTAGAACTTCTGACTCCTTAGTCTTAGTATCCTCTCCTCCACTTCTCTCTCTGTTCTATGATTGATTTCTAGTGACTCATAATGGAAACTCGGAAAGAAGCAGTATTGGGCTACCTAGCGGCAAATTTCTTTCCACCGGGATGCTCCGCTTGGGCAGCTGTCCTCTATCGGTCGATATACTGGTCTAGGTACCCCTGCGTTACCTGCCTTTCCGGGAATTCCTTAAAAGGCTGGCAGTGGTATAGTGTCCCTGTTCATTATGGTAAGTACATTTGACCTTGCAATCAACTGGCTGACCTTCTGCTGTTCCCAGCTTATTGGTCTGCTAGGTGAACCAAGGTTCCCGAGAGATAGCCCTTATCAATTTGTAAAGGGGGAGGTTGAACACTGTGGTTATGGCAACAAACTCGTGAGGCTTTGGTTCTCACTCTTTGTACTGCTTGCGCTCCTTCCATGGTTCTTCGTCCTTTTTCCACCCTTAGTTGTTCCCAAATTTGACGGTATTCACTTGTTTTTTCCCCGAGTAATCACCAATATTAGCCTTCTGATTGCCCGAGGTCCTTTAGAACCTTCTCTCAGATATGATTTCCTTTAACTGGGCGAATTTCTCAATGGTTTCCATTAACCGGCTCATGTTCGCTGGAGGGTTGAGCATGAGTTCTTCGCTGGAGGGTTGAGCATGAATTCTTCGAAGATCGTTGAGGTTTCATCCAAGCCGTACTTGAAACTTGTGGCAGCCATCTACTGGTCACAATTTTCGATGGTGTTGTATATCTCCCAGTAGCGCTCGACGTATTTTCACAATTTCTCACAAAACTGTCTTTTCAGGCCCTCGAGTGCATCGATTTTTTTCGGCTGTGTGCTGTTTGTCACAATCGAGCGGTGAAGGGTTCCTCTAGTTCTTTAAATGAACTGATGGAGTTGGGAGGAAGCTAGTTAAATCAAACTAAACCGATTCCCTGGAGGCTCACTGGCACATCATGGCTTCGTCATAGCTGTAGAGTCCCATAAGCTGTTGGTAATGCACAAGGTGCATCACCGCGTCTGATTTTACGTCAGACTTCGTGAATTTTGGGACAGTGAAGTTCTTCGAAGGCTGTGCTTCCTGAATTTTCTCGTATGAACAATGAATTCTGAATTTTCTAGAGCCTAGAATCAGTTGGCTTTTCAAATGAATGAGGGGCCTCGTAGGCCTTGCCAACGCTGAATGCCCTTTTGGGGTTCAGTCTATGCCGCTCGTCGTTCGTACCGAGCTCTAGGGGATGCTCCTTCCGCTTTTCAAAATCTCTGGCGTGTGGAGAATGTCTAGAATGACTTTTTCGCTCGGTACCTTTTTTATTCTCCGCTACAAGGGTCTCGTACAATTATATAATCACCGGTATCATCCATATCGTACTCCGGACAGTCGTGGTTTCCATGATCTTGACTTCTCCGAGGGCTTCGATCTCGTTGGGTATTTTTTAGAGGTGCTCTATCGTCATGCTCTCGGTGGCGATCATCGTGTCAGTCACCTTGACCTACAAATCCGTTTTGGGTGATCTCTCAGCCATCTGCTTCATACTATATCGGAGCCTTTTCACGGTTAATGTCTTCTAATACGTCATCATGACGTGTGGTCTGAGATCCAGAGCGCCCCATCGTAGATTGGGAACTTGACGTAGAGTGACCTCTTGTCCTCGTGGTGCGTTTTGTTTGTGTGAAATCCGAACGCCTATGTGGAGAGGGTGTCTGTTCCCTTTGAGGAATAACTCGCCCCGCTACGTCGGTAATGATGATCTGTCAACTCAGGCGATCCTTGGCCGAAGGACGTTGAGTATAGTGGTTGACTTGGGTCACCTGAGTCGCTGCCTTACGTCGTCACCTCGACACCCCCGAGCGTGAGGCTGAAGTTGCTGGTTGTTTCTTCATCAGGGCCTCAACCTGAGCTTTCATGATAGCCATCTGCTCTTGCATCTGTTGCATAGTCTTCAGAGGATTTGGGCTCGGGGTGAAACCCGTGATGGGGTGGGTGGTGATTGCCACCCGAGAGCCACCGGTTGGGTTGGCTCCTCCCGTCGGAGTGGCGGTTCCGTCATCTTCAACGATTGCCATGGAAGAACTGAGGAAAGGAGGAAGAGTACTCTCTAAAGAAAAGAAAAGAACGCTGGAAAAGAGAGGAAATCACTCATCCCTAGCGGAGTCGCCAATTGTGGAGCCCTCTTTCTCTAAAAGTCCTTCTTGACGATGATCCGTGATGAAGATGGTGCTCTCTTACTCGGGTACTCCTAAGCCTGCACACTCAACGCACCATTAGCGCTGGACTTGACTACAGAGTCCAGAACGGCACTCCGACGGTCAAGTTAGTAGAGGAAGAAGATGAAGTGTATGTATAGGGTTTTAGTGGAGAGTTATGCATACCTTTCTCTTCTGAAGAAGATTACCTTTTATAGGTGAGCCTTGGTTTGCTTTCCAAGCACTTTCGTGCCCGTCACGTGACTTAACCGCTCGACTGATGTCACGATGACAAACCCGAGAGAATATACTACAAGCACATGCCTCCAATTAAATCACGACACGTGTCGTAACCGTTCAGGTGACGTCACTTGCCATGATCACAGTTTGTTACGCGCAAATGCTGCATTTAAGGCCCTTGTTGACTCAGCATCTGGCCTTCCGGTACTTTCTCGACATTGCTGAGTTGGTTAAGGTGACAACCCATTTCTCAGGCTTATGCCAAGCTCTTTCAATATTAACCTTGTAAGGTCACAAGTGGATCAGGTATAGTAGACGTCTCGGCGAGAAGCCGAGGCAGTGGGCCAAAGCCGCACTCTGCTCCTTTCAAACATATGTTGACCATATTGGATCATCCATTCGAAGAGTCCCTCATAGGTAACCTTTCAAAAGGCATATCTTTCATGGATTAGGTGCTCGGTGTATTCGGACCCCCACACAGTCCGTCTCCATCTTTACATTCTAGATGCCCTTCTCTAGGATGACTGTGAGTCCTCGATATGTGCCCCTAATTTTGGCCTCAAGGCTTGAGCTGCAGTTGAGTTTTCCGTAGTAGCCCAGAATCCAAGCACCAATGCAGTCACGAAACAAACCTCCAAATCCTCCACTATCATCCCAGCAACCGTCGGTATTCAATTTGACTTCACCTGACAATGGTAATTCCCATACAAGAGCATTAGAATGGATAACAAAGGTGGACAATGGGGATTTAAATGCCTCCACAATTTCTAGACAATAAGTAGTGATATTCTTGAAGCTAAAATTTAAAGCCACATCAACGTTATCAAAACTTTTTATGTTCCTGTCTTTCCAAATTTGCCACATAGTGGTAAAAAAGAGTGCTCCAAGGGATATCACTACCCACTCTAGCTATTTTCTTTGATTTGAGATTTATAGGCAACCAATCATGAAAGGGGGGATTGGGGCATTCAAATCTATCACTTGTCCATGACTGATGAAAACAATACCCAAGAGGTTTGACAATAATGCACTCCCTGAATAAATTATTAGAGTCTTCGGACAAGTTATTACATCTAGGACACAAGTCCAGAAAGGTAATTCCTCTAGAAGCTCTCAATTTGTTAGTAGGTAGTCTATCATGCATAACAAGCCAAATAAAAGTTTTAAATTTAGTAGGAACTTTGAGTTTCAAAAACCCACTCCAACCCTTTGTATCAGTAGGTTCATTATTAATAAGATTGTAGCAGCCACAGTGCTAAATTTACCGTCAAGGGAGCCCACCCAGTGAACTTTATCAGACATAGAAGAGAATATGGGTAAATGGATTTGATAAATAGCAGCAAGAGTTTGATCAATCCACCAGTTACCATTCTCATCAACAAGATCTTTAACTTTCCTGTGTAAGCAAGCGTGAGGACCTGGGAAAATGGACTCCAGAGGTCCAGAATTGCACCATCAATCCTTCCAAACATCCGTAGAATTACCATCGGCAATGGTCCATTTCACCTCTTTCTCAACCACTTTAAATATTTCTCCATATGTGAGATGCCGATCTGGATCTAGGCCAAGAAAAAAGGGTGTGGTTCTTAAGATATTTATTATTTAGAATTTTGACCCACATAGTGTCCTCCTGGGTAGCCATTTCCAACCAAGTTTAGCCAAGAGGGCAAGTTTCCGAATTTTACCCTTTTTTTTTGTTGCAAACTTGGTGCCAGTTTAAGAGGTGAATTTTCTTTTTTTCAGTGGTTTCTCCCCAAACGAATTCTCCACTAAGCTTATCAATTCTCTTACAAATGCTAGCAGGGAGTTCCATAGCTTGCATGATGTGGCTTAGCATATGAGAAGTAACAGATTGAACCAAAGTTGTCCTTCCAGCAAGAGTGAGGTTATTAGACTTCCAAGCAAACTAGCTTTTTCCCATTTTATCAAAAATGTTATTAAAAAGGTGTTTGTTCACACGAGAGAAACCCCCCCAAGTACCTTCCTAAAATCACAGGTAAGGGCAATACTACTAAATAGCACTCAATCTCCTGGCCTTACTTCTAGAAACATTAGGAGACACATAAAGTTTAGACTTGGACAGATTAATTGTTTGACCAGAGAGATCACTAAAATCATTGAGAACATCCACCATGGCAATGCAAGTAGTAATTCTATTTACGACCATATAAAATTAGGTCATCCACAAATAATAAGTGAGTTAGGGGTTGGGAGTTTCTAGCAACACTAATGCCTTTTCAGTTAACCCAGGCCACTTTCATACTAATCATGGGGGATAACCTTTCTATGCAGAGAACAAACAAATAAGCGGAGAGGGGGTCATCTTGTCTGAGACCTCTACCCGGAGAGAACTCTTCCAAGATTTCCCCATTCTAGAGAATAGCAGTTTTAACATTAGTCACACAGCTCATAATCATAGAAATCCAAGAGTCATTGAAATTAAAATATTGGAGAATGTCAACAAGAAATTTCCAAGAAATCTTATCATAAGCCTTTTCCAAATCAATTTTGAAAAGGGTAGTGCTAATGCCAAAACTATTTTGATTGTGCCAAAACTCAAGTGCATGAAAGATGTAATGAAAACCGAGGTCCTTAAGCTTTTGGATGCGGGTATCATATACCCAATTGCGGATAGCAAGTGGGTAAGTTCTACACAAGTAGTACCTAAGAAGTCCGGAGTCACGTAGTTAAGAATGATAATAATGAATTGATCCCGACTCGAATAGTTACAGGTTGGCGAATGTGTATTGACAACAGAAAATTAAATGCTTTAACTAGAAAAGACCATTTTCCTTTACCTTTCTTAGACCAAGTCTTAGAAAGGGTAGCTGGACACACATTTTATTGTTTTTTAGATGGAAACTGGGGATACTATCAAATTGAGATTTCTTTAGAGGACCAAGCAAAAACTACTTTTACATGTCCCTTTGGTACCTTTGCATTTAGAAGAATGCCATTTGGATTGTGTAATGCTCCAGCCACTTTTCAAAGATGCATGCTAAGTATTTTTAGTGACATGGTGGAGCGATTTTTAGAAGTATTTATGGATGATTTCACTTTATTTGGTGATACTTTTGATGATTGCTTGTCTAATCTAAAGAAAGTCTTAGCTAGGTGTGAGGAAAAGAATTTGGTATTAAATTGGGAGAAGTGCCACTCCATGGTTACTTCTGGAATTGTACTAGGACACATTGTTTCTTCTCAAGGAATTGAAGTAGACAAGGCTAAAATAGATTTGATCACAAATTTACCTATTCCTAAGAACATAAAAGATGTTCAGATAATTTTTGGGGCATGCAGGGTTCTATAGGAGGTTTATTAAAGATTTTAGTCCTCTATCTAGACCATTATGTAATATGTTATTAAAAGATGCTCCCTTTGAATGGACTAACGAATGTCAACTGGCTTTTGAAAAATTGAAAATCTTGCTTACTAGTGCTCCCATTATGCAACCACCGAATTTGTCATTACCTTTTGAAATTATGTGTGACGCTAGTGACTATGCAGTTGGGGCAGTTTTGGGACAATGAAAAGATAAAAAGCCTTATGTTATTTATTATGTTAGTAGAACCTTGAATAGTGCTCAAATGAATTATTCTATTACTGAAAAAGAACTATTGGCTGTAGTTTTTGCTCTGGACAAATTCCGTGCTTACTTAGTTGGATTGCCTATAGTCATATTCACTGACCATGCAGCTTTGAAGTATCTCCTAACTAAGAAAGATGCTAAGCCGCGATTTATTAGGTGAATCCTTCTCCTCCAAGAGTTCAATATCATCATTAAGGATAAAAAAGGAGTCAAAAACTTCATGGCAGATCATTTGTCCCGACTTCTATTTGATGACTCCACAGAGACACTGCCAATTAAGGATAGCTTCCTTAATGAGCAATTATTTGCTATATCCGAATTGCCTTGGTATGCCGATATTGTGAACTTTTTAGCTACAGGTAAAATACCATCTCATTGGAGTGCACAAGATAGGAAAAAATTCTTGGTGGAGGTATGTCATTTCTTTTACGATGATCCCTATTTATTTTGAGTACTGCTCAGATCAAATCATAAGAAGATGCATTCCCAATAGCGAAGTAATTAGTGTTATCTCATTTTGTCTTTCTTAAGCATGCGGTGACCATTTTTCATCCAAGAAAACCGCTACAAAAATTTTACAATCAGCTTTTATTGGCCAAACATTTTTAAAGATACTCATCAATTTTGCAAATCATGCGAGCATTGTCAAAAGTTTGGAGCCATAAATCGTAGGAATATGATGCCCTTAACCCCAATTTGGAGCCATAAATCATAGGAATATGATGCGCTTAACCCCAATTTTTATCATTGAATTTTTTTACTGTTGGGGCATCGATTTCATGGGGCCTTTCCCCCCTTCTTTTGGCTACCTATTCATTTTAGTTGTTGTTGATTATGTGTCCATTTGTCGAGGCCATCCCCTCTAGAACAAATGATCATAAAGTGGTCAAAAACTTTTTGAAAGAAAATATTTTATCAAGATTTGGGATACCTCGTGCCATAATTAGTGACGGCAGGTCGCACTTTTGTAATCGGCCTTTTGAGGCATTGATGAAAAAATATGTTGTTACTCATAAAGTTGCCACCGCCTATCACCCCCAAACGAGTGGGCAAGCTGAACTCACAAATCGAGAAATCAAAAATATTTTGGAATAGATAGTCAACCCGAATCATAAAGATTGGTCCTTGTGGCTAACTGATGCGCTTTGGGCATATCGTACAGCCTACAAGACCCCAATTGGTATGTCACCCTATAGACTTGTCTACGGGAAGGCTTGTCACTTGCCTGTAGAATTGGAACTCAAAGCTTATTGGGCTATAAAATGTTCAACTTTAGTTTAGATGCAGCTGGTCCACTTCGAAAATTACAAATGAATGAATTGTAGGAAATTAGGCGTGATGCTTGCGAGAACTCCAAAATTTACAAGGAGAGAGTGAAGGTATTTCATGATAAGCACATTTTGAAAAAAAACTTTTGAACCTTCACAAAAAGTTCTTTTGTATAATTCTAAATTACATTTGTTTCCTGGAAAATTGAGATCAAGGTAGAATGACCCTTTTATTGTTAAAACAGTTTTTCCTTGTGGAGTTGTCAAGATTGAAAATCCGCATAATGGTAATATTTTTAAAGTAAATGGTCAACGTCTAAAATAATTTCTAAAAAATTTTGACAGATGAGGAATCCATTGAATTGGCAGATTCTGTTTATCAGGATCCATGAAGAAACGAATAAGAACTATAAACATGATGACTATTGTTGTATATTAGGTTATTTTAGGTTGTTATTTGTTCATGCGTCTTTGCTATTTCTTTTTCTCGTTTCTTTTGCTTTTCTAACGAACTGTAGGCAAGATACAATTTACAATTTATCATCATCTAAGGTAAACTCCTCAAATACTCTTGATTTCGTGTATCTTGTTTCATTGAGAACAATGTCATGTTTAAGTTGGGAGGAGAGATGGTATTTTGGATAATGAATTTGTGTTAAGTGCTGCAATTATATTTATCTTGGTTATGTTTATTTATTTATTTTATTTTTTAGTAAAAAAAATATTTTTAAAAAAAATTCCTTTGGGCTGACACTTGACTTGAGACTTTAGAAGTGGGTGATGACTCAAAATTTTTACTAGCTTGACTGTTTAACTGGGGTTTATCTTGATTTGAGTTCATTAATGGATTTAAACTTGTGAACATGTGCATTAAAGTGATGATGTTGGCATAGTTTTTTCTAATTATGTTTGGATAGTGAAGTTATCACTTGGACACCTTTCCTTTTGCATGAGCACGTTTACATTTTTTTATGGAGTTCGAAACTTGCTCTAATATGTATATTCCTGATGTTCTGCGACAAGTTGAATGCCTTTTACATGAGTAACTCTTCCCAAAAAAAAAATCAAAGAGAGAAAAAAAAAAAAGAAAATTGAACAATAAAAAAAGAAAAGAAAAGAAATTGCATGATTTTCGGCTTTTCGATTACTAACCGGGCCTCTTGCCTTAGTAAGCAGTGAGCGTTCGCGTCAAACGGTGGAGAGTTTCGAGAATGTCATGCGTGGTTAGCTTGGGTTTGTAGCCTTTTTTACTCGGGTGAGTAAGCCTGTAGGGGTGCCCTTCACACCTAATGCCCTAAGGCCATCTAGTCTGGGTGTCATTGACCTAAAGCTTGTTACAAGGGTCAATTAAAAAGCTTAACTGACCAAAGCATTGCACAACCACCGAAAATAAAAAAAGAAAAATTGATAGGAAAAAGAAAAGATTATGGCTCGCAATAAGGAATTGAGACCTTCATGTTATGGGCATTTCAATGAGTTGTGCGGCATATTGGTTTGAGTTGAGACACATCTTTGTGTGGCAAGACACTACACTAAAGGAACTTGTGATGTTTTTCTATCTGGGTATAAGTGGATTGAACTTGCCTAATGTTGATTTGGATATACCATGTTCACTTGTCTAGCTCGGTCAATGAATGATAATTTTGATTTAGCCTTGTTGGACACTCTTACTAGTCATTATTTTTTATCTATTGTCTACTTTTGTGGTCTTGATCAAGTGCCAATTCTAAGGTAATAACAGTTTTGGATGTTTGTGGGTGACATCGCTGGAAACCCTCACGAGACTATAACTAGCCACCTAGGGGTTTAAAGGCTTGTTGCATGTGCCAAATGCAATTTCGGAATGGTTTATTATCAATTTCATTAATTATTTTGTTTAGAGTTTAGCTTTTACCTTTTGGTGTTGGAATAATTTCTTTGGTCGCCTTGATTGCGAGGGACTAGCAATAAGCTAGTTGGGCGGTGTGATGAACAATTAAAAGTGTATTTTTATTCCATTAATTTTGGGTATTATTACACTTTTATTATATTATTTCTCCTAATTTATGCTTAATTGTTAGTAACTGATTAATTTTATATTTGCAGAAAAATATGGGGATTTGAGACGATTTCAGGAGCTTCGAGTTATTATAAAATGAGCTTAAGGATAACAGGAAATTCTAGGCCGCCCCATTTTCTATGGGGGCTTCCGTCCAAACTCATTTTGTCTTTCACTCCTCAATAACCCTGTGCGCGCATGGGTGATTTTTTTCCATTCAGTACATGTCACGTGTCATGCTTCCATCACTCTCTTTATTTCTACTCTCTCTTTCTCTCTTTCTACACACAGCATGCTTGATGCCTGACACACATGGACTCTCTCTCTCTCTCTCTCTCTCTCTCTCTCTCTCTCTCTCTCTCCCTCTCCCCCTCTCCCTTTTTTATTTTAGATTTAAAATAAAATAACTTCTGTCACGCCCTCATTTTTATAAAAACAAAAATAAAGGAATTCCTTACAATTAATAAGTCAAATGATAAAATATTTCCATAAATCCTCCCCAAGAGGTTTGCATTCCAAAATGTACATCATTAATCCATTGGTAAATCAGGTATTTGGGCACCCTTGCCCTAACAGTGAAATCAAATATTATCCCATAAGTTATTACATAAGTCCAAATTGTCAAAAGATTAAATAACCAAAAGTTACATTGTCATTTATCAAAATACAAAACTTGAGATGAAAAAATATCTTCATGCATGCATAAGCTTCACACAATGCATCACTCCACAAAGATCCAATCTCATGCTCCATGTTGTGTACCCTGGGAAGATAGGGGTGAGCTCACTAGCTCAGTAGGGAAAACAAACTACAACCGCTAGGCATATAAATATGATGAGTGCACATGATATGAATTAACATGAGAGGAGATGATCAAGGAACATAACAG
This sequence comes from Vaccinium macrocarpon, assembly GCA_022606695.1. Taxonomy (NCBI): domain Eukaryota; kingdom Viridiplantae; phylum Streptophyta; class Magnoliopsida; order Ericales; family Ericaceae; genus Vaccinium; species Vaccinium macrocarpon. Next base: position 12,358,363 of record CM040175.1, read on the forward strand.
GGCTAAGACAAGTAAGATTTGTCCAAAAAGTAACCACGTGTCCAAGTGACATCAAAGTGTCCAAAAGATTTCAAGGTGTCCCAAAATACCCATTAGTTCATTAAGTTGTCAAAATCACCCACAAGTGTCATACATGCCCAAAATCGTGTCCAAGTATCCAAGGTTGCCAAAATATCTTATGTGCCTCAAAACATTTTCATTTCCAAGTACTCAACACCACCAAAGTTTCCACTTTTGTTTCACCAAGATCACCCAAGTTATTCACACAAGTTTAAAACCAACTCCACAAGTCGTGTTTCGACAAAACACAATAAATAGTCCAAAATCTCATTTATCATTTCTTTCATTGAAGAGAAACATCATTTTCATTGGTACTAGGGATTTAATCCCCCTTGCCGGGTTTAAGAGGGCCCCATTTTGGGTATTTGTAGGCCCTTTTTGCCGCTTCTTTGCCGGTTTTAGAGGGCCCCCGCCCCCTCTGCCGGGTTCCATAGGCCCCGCGTGCCTTTATCAAAAATTTCACCAAATGATGGCATTGGGGTAAAACACCTCATTATCACAAACATTTCATTAAAACTTTCATAACAAGTCCATTTCCCAAATTTTATTTCACCAAAGTGCCCTTTCTCTTGAAATACCACAATTTTCACCAAAAGGGGCGACCAATCCTATATCCCTTGTGTCCGATGCGTATAACAATTTGTCCAATAAAAACACATGTCAAAGTCGTAGTTTAACGATTTCAAGGTAGTTCTTGGGGTTACCACGTTGCTATATATCAAGTATATGAAGTTCCGGACAATTGGAGGTCAAACGGACGTCAAAGGGTGGTTTTCGAACCACCCAGAAAATCTGGAGAAGTTGCTGGAAAACAGGGGCAGCGGCTAAAAAACAGGGGCAGCAGTGCAGATTTTCACCATAGAGGTGTGGAATTTCAACCCAAATGCAAATGTGATAGTCTAGGTTCAAATTAGAGATGCTAGTCAACAATTAAACATGGAGGGAGGTCAATTTCACTCCCAATTTCATCAATCAACAACCAATTTCATAAATCACAAAATCAAAATGAGGAAAACTCATACAAAGAGGGAAAACATAATTTTTCAAGAAATTGAAGCCAAAAACAAGATATGTTCAACAAATCACGAGTATATAACTAGAGGGAGTAGTAATTGTTTCCCTACCTCATGGGTTAAGCTCCAAATGTGTAGAAAATGCAAAACCCTAGGTTATGAAGCTTCCACCCGAAATACCTCCTTCCCATGCGAAACCAATGAACCCCGACTCCACATAGTCGTAGAACACCTAAAATGGTCTAGGTTCTTGAAGGGGGCCGAGTGAGGAGGGAGGAGAGTTTTGAGCTTGGAGGAGTTGTTAATGGAGGAGAAGAGAGAGAGAGATAGAGGTGCCGATCGGGTGGAGAGGGAGGAGAGAGTGAAATGTTTTAAAATTTGTAAATTCACCGCCACACACTATTAATATACTCACATAATCACACCTCACACCCAAATGTCACTTGTGTATGTAATATGAGACCACAATACTTATTTTCATAACCCAAACTTAAGTAAAGAGTTTTCTTTACTTTAATTTATTTATGAAAATAAGGAAGTACCCCCCATTTGGAAACAATGGTATTTACAGAATTTTGAAATTCTCATCACATCAAAATCTCATCCCCCCACTTTTAGTACAAAACCAAAAACGGACACATTTTTCTCCGAAGAAAATGGGCGAAAGATGACTTTGCCTTACTCAAAATAACTTTCGATTATACTATTTTGATTAGAAAAATCCAAGGAACAATTACCGGCACTTTTTATCGACCAAATCGAAACTTCTCCAAAAAGTGATTTTTTTGAAAAAGTAGTTAAATTTTCTGGGTCTTTACAACTTCTATTATACACATTTATTTTTTATAAATATTTGAAATCTTCTCGATGAGATCTTTCTAACAAAACCCATTGTGAATATGAAATTTTATACATGTCAAAAAAAGTTTTTTTTTATACCCATTCATTTTTCAGACCCCTTTTAAATAATTCTCATCCCCCAAAATAAAAGAACTCACATCTTTCAAATGCAAAATTCACATATCATAACTCACTATGCAAAAAACATAATTGACACCCCAAAAAAAAAAAGAATTCACATACTTGAATTGTAGAATTCACACATCATAAGTCCACTCTCCAACATACAAAGTGTGCTATTAATGGTGTGAATTATTGCAGGGGTGTTAATTGTGTGTTATTGGGGGTGTGAATTGTGAGCTATTTTGGTTGTGTGAATTGTTGCATCGGTGTGAATTGTGTGGATTTGCGGGTTGTGAATTATTTAGAAATGGTGCGAATTTAGCATTAAGAGGTGTGAATTCTTTTTTTAGGGATGTGAATTGTGTATTTTGGAGACTGAGTTGTGATGCATGTGAATTTTGCCTACAAAGTCTATGAATTCTTTCATTTTGGAGGGTGTGAATTGTTTAGAAATAGTGTAAATTTGTATTAATAAATGGGTATAAAACAAATTTTTTTTTACATGTACAAAATTTCATATTCAAATGGGATCTTATTTGGAAGATCTCATCAACTAGATTCCAAATATATAATTTTTATCAAAAATAATTATGTCTATTAAAAGTTATTTTATTTAAAAATATAATATAGAGAGAGAGAGAGAGAGAGAGAGAGATTTTTGATAGCAAAATAAGAGAAGCAATCGTGAATTGGCTTTAAATGTGCATCAAGGGAGAAGCTTCAAAAGTTGTGCTTATTGCTCTCGATTGACTACACGCTACACTTGTACACCTACATGGCTGACGCGTGACTTTTTTTTCCGAATTGGGACGATTGGCTTGATGCGACAATATGTACTCATTTATTATTTCCAAAAAGCTGTGCTTATTAACTTCTGCGCGTGCAATGGATTTAAGCGAAATGTGTTTGACATGAGGTGGGCTTGGAAGGAAATCTTTTGACAAAATAGGGCCGGTCAATAAGAACCCAATCCAAAGGATAATTTGATCAAGAAAGGAGGAAAGCGCCAAAGAAGAAGCCCAATACATGTTTATGCTGCATTGAAAAGAAGGGTTCAGCCCAATATATGGTGGCCCAACACTCGATTCCACACATAAGAGCCATATTTGGACTTCTCTAGCACCTTAAAGTTGGGCCCGTTATTAAATCCAAATTTACATTAATTAATTAGGGTTTTGCTTGTTGGAGTGAGCTACTATTATAAATAGTTGCAAACTCTAGTAGGGATCTTATCTTTTTGTCTCTTTTTCTTATTAAGTTTTTTGGTATTTTGTGAACGATTCTTCAAAGTTTTCATGTGATATTCATGTTATTTAATTTGATTCAAGTTTTTAGTAAGTTGTTGTTCTGTACAATTTATTGATTATTCATTAACTCATGGTACAAATAATGCTTTGAATTCCTGTGAACAATTAACGAAGTTCTATTATGTTTTGAATCAATCAAATTTTATGAGTATCTTTTTTGGGTTTCGTATAAAAAAAAATAGTTGTTTCATCTTCCAATTAAGATAATCTTTTGGGTTCATCTTAATTGAGTTATAGCAAAAGAATCGTTGACAAATATCATAGGATTGTTGCGCGTGGATCCTATAGCTTTAGTATTTTTCCAATATTGTTTTCTAAATCAACTCTCAATTGATAAACAATCAAACCATCAGCACTCTCTCTAAATCACTTTCATTATTATTTTTGTTTTAATTATTATCTTGTGCTCTAATCATCCCTTGTCCCTGTGGATCGACCACGGACTTTCCGAGTTTATTACTTCGCAACATCCTGCACTTGGGATTGCAATAAAAAAAAGTCGCAGCAATAGAACAAGTCTCTAAACCATGAAGTAACAACTTGAAGGTACCACACGGCAGATTGGAAAGGTAAATTAACATAAAAGGGAACACGAAATAACAATGTGAAATTTGAATGAAGATGAAGAGACTTCCGCTTTGACATGCCTAATATACTGGGGAAGTTACCACACGGCAAACATCAATTCACGATACTACAAAATTACCTGATTAAGCATACGGGAGATTCACATGCCATTGCCGGGTTGGCTCTTAGTAATACAGACCCCTTGAAACAGCAAGTATTTGACAAAGATGTCCGTTAGTATACCGCAGATCGATCCTATTACTATCAGTTTTCCGTGCACGTTTGAAATGGACAACAGATCCTACGTTGCCACCAATTTCCACTTGAAGCACTGCCTGAATCAACTTCTCCCCCTTCCTAGTTGAACTGATGAGATCAGACATCATTATGCTAATCTCCCCATAATATATTGATGAGCTGAGGTGACACAGTTGTACTCTTTGTTCTTGATAAACTCTGATATTCTCCTTCATTGCAACGAGGGATCTTGTCTAAAACGATTGAAAAAAAAATTAACAAAATTCCTAAAGAAATTGCAAAAGAAATAGATATGCGAAAGCCATGAGGGATAGGGTCTAAAACAGTAAGATCTTGCAACAATTCAGGACAGATTCCTTAAACCCAAAATTTTGAAAAAATTGGCCAATATATAGATTGAAGAAAAGCCAAACGGAAGTACAGTGAGTCCAGGTTGCAAACTTCCAGTCAACTATTTCAATAGCAGGGTAGAAGCTCTAACCATTTGAAAAAAATGGCTGAATAGGAATTGTATAGTATCTTTCACGCCCAAAAGGAAATACTTACTAGGGTTTAAACCATAGAACTTTTCAAACTTAGTGATCTATCTACACAAAACAAAGACAAGTAGGGATCTGTGTGTGTGTCCAATTTTAGCAAAAAACAAGAAGACATTCAATAAGACAAGCAAAAATGAGCACATCTTGGTAGCAGAACTATCGACAAATACAATCAATATGGCAGCCAGTTTTAAAGAAAATGCAGATTATCATGCATTAAATGAATGCATAATCGAAGTAAACCTCAAACAGGATAAATGAACCAAGACCTATAATTGAAAACCACAGGCAGATGTACAACATTAATGTACAGCTTAATCTGTTCACAGATCCAAACCTAATTTGCAGTATCTCGCTTCTTCTCAACTGCCTCAGAGCACAGAAGTTATTTAAAGCAAATGGGATCCACCTCTTTCATGCCCGATGCTGCAAACATGTCCTCCGTTCATCGTCACAGGTTTCATCCCCGACATGTAATTGAGCAACGTCTATATTCCAGTAAATAGGAAGCCTCATCCCCTTATATTAGGTAATCATGTCAACACTGCCCATTACACACGTGTTCCTTGTTGTTCTGCAGATTGCAAAAAGGTGAAGGTGGTGAACAATAGCTAACTTTTAGGATCACAGGGACTCAAAACACAATGCTTACTGAAAGGTCAGACACATCAAAGCCCCAAAAGGACAGATTTATGAAGTCTTAAAATCTAGGCATGGAAGTTTTGTTTCTAAGAAGAAAAGATAGATTTCGCAAATGATAACAAAAAGCAAGTCACGTAAATTATACCTGGGTGAATCCATTGAGCACAAGCCACCAAAATTTGAACCCACAAATACCACTCAATCACCGACTTCACCTAGTGCTCAATGCTCCCAGTTCCCTTAAAAAGTGGAGAGGAAAATCCTTCTGCATGGACAAGCATTGCCACAACTCCTTTGAACGAATGACAGTTCATTTCAGATAAGAAAGGATATGCTGAAGATTGAGTAGCGCATTGGCGGAAGTGGGTCCACAACATCACCTGATGGCCTTATACCCATTGTATACGAATCCTACAATAATGTGTACCCAATCGTTATGCTGCTCATCTGGCAGGTATCCCTGTCACCGACAGTGACAGCGATGGCTATTGAAAGCAAATGGGATCCACCTAAACATTTTAATCATGTCCTATGTTCATTGTCGCAGCTTTCATCCACAACAAGTCTTTTTATCATTACAGCTTACATTGACCACATCGCTCTTCAGGCCCTCTCATCTACGTCATTAGTCACATTCTTTTGGATAAATCCTTTAATAAGAGTAAATTACGCAAACAAAAAGACCGGCACACTACAAAACCAGTCACAATGATTGACACTAACATAGATTACTCCAATAGTAAGCCGCAAATGCACAAGATGAAATTATTCTAGTGGAACCACAATTGTCCAACTAAACATTTTGTTTAACTTGACAAATCTTTTAAACGAAGGTTCCGCCAACTTTCCTTGCCATTCCTGCACCTAGATAGCAATTGTGGCTGGCCCTTGTTTATGAGTCACCTGCCCTACCTCTAGAAATTAAAATGCACAAGGTGGTACCCCTCCGTCTATGCACGAGTGCCGTGTTTGTGGCTTTGAATATCAACCGTGGTTTTTTTGCCTTTGGTGTTATTTACTTACATAACTGGAATTGATTACAAAGAAAAGGAAACTATGCACATGAGACTTACTTTAATGATCTAACTCCACCTCTCTAGCTTCCACTACGGACTCTAATCCTTCAAACACAGCATGCACACCAGACTGTAACTTCTTTTAAACACACCAACCTGAAATGCCAAACTCCATGAGGGGCATGGGTAAAAGGAGGATCAAGACAAGAGAGATGGAAGCACTTTTTGCACTCAAATCCAACACAGCACCTGGGATTCAAATAAGAAAACATACTACTGACAAATACATACAAACATGTGCCGTGTAAGAGAAGGCAAAAATGACAAGCCACTTTGAAAACAGCATCAATCAGATGGCAACAGATTATGTCACTAAAGATTGACATAGCATAGGAAGAGTTCCAACTTTAGCATTAAAATGAATGCTTCTTAAAGGAAAAAAAGTATCTGTTCTTCACTAGGTAAGAGTAATATCACTCGACATGGAAGATGTAAACAAAAATATTAGATAGTAGCCACATATGGTAAAACTGCAGACAATAGTACATGCATTCGGGGCCGGCCCTGACATTTTGGGAGGCTTAAAGTGACTTTTAAAGATAGGACCCTTGATTTTTATCAAGAAAAATTCAATATAAGTGGCTAATAAAAGGTATAAAAACTAAACATGGTATTTTAACAAACATAAACTTTTAAAAATTTTACTGTTAGAGATTTTTTTTTCAAAGTACTGCTCATCAAATGCATTTTTCTAATGTTATTAGCTATGTTTGTAAAAATACTAATTTTAACAATATAAATTATTAGGTTTAAGCATTTTCTATTGAAGTTTGTTGATTCAAAAAAAATTATTTTAGTTTATTTGTCATTGTCAAAAGTGATATGATGTAAATTTGATGGTAAAAGTTAAACATAAAATTAAAATAAATGAAACAAAATATTAAATAAAAAACTTATCAAATATGGTGTGTAAAATATTTGAATATTGGACTTGATTAAAATCTACCACTCAAAAAGTTTTATTAATTTATACTAACATTAACATAAGTAGTGGGAGAGTTACGTGAGGTAGACCACTTGGGAAAAAAAAATACTACCTTCCATAGGCTCAGCTAAATTTTGAACCTGGGACACCATGGATAGAGTGTAAGTGCACAAACCAATTTGACAGTAGCCCCGTTTGTGTTATAAATATGAATAGTTTATATATATTATAAAAACAACTTCTATGAAAAATGGGCCCCCTTTTTCCTTAAATTACGGGCTTAAAGCCGCTGCACCTCCAGCTTCACCTCAGGGCCGGTCCTGCATGCATTTGGTACATCCTCTATGTTTATGGTGAAACTACAGATAATCCCTATCATCATGCATGAAATATTAAGCATATTTTAAGAGTTCCAACAGTTGCATTAAAATGAATGCTACTTAAACGTCAAAAAATTATGTTCCTCACTAGGCAATAGTAATATCACTTGAAATAGAAGATGTAAACAAAAACAAAACGTCAAAATATTATGTTCCTCACTAGGCAATAGTAATATCACTTGAAATAGAAGATGTAAACAAAAACATCAGGTGGTAGTCACATGCAATTGATCAGTATCTTACTCTACAGTTAAACTGCAAACAATAGTGCACCTGCTGAATCTTCTCAAAGTCGTCTTCCTTTTGTCGTAAGTTCTCACCAACTTCTCCCTCTCAGACACTAATTCCTCCATCTCTTTGTCCGGAGATTTGACAAACTTTGCAAAGTCTTCCTCCCTCCGGCTATGATTCCCCCAGCAGAAACATGTGCATTTGATTCCACTGCACATTTATACAACTGAAGTACTCAGACTTTTTTTTCATATTTCGTGCATGGTAGCAACTTGGTCTAAAATGAAATATTGTTGCCAACGCTAGCAGGGATAGAAACGACAATGAGATAACTAAAGAAGTCGGAGTTAATTAACGTTACCTTATTATTTTCTGTTCTCATAAAAGGCTTTTCATGGGGGGGTTTGTAAATGAGGATGTAGTTGCTACTAATTCATAATCTGGCAACTTATCTATGGAAAAAATTTATGGTCGCGATGGATATCGACTCATTGGGAAAACAAGAGAGAATTTTGCTCAAAAGATAAGCTCTTATCTGATTCTTCTTGTTTTCACATGAAATAATGAATGGATCATTTCATCAACCAAAACTTAACTGCCCTACCCAAAAAAAAAAATGCATTTGTGTAAGATTGTTGGAGTGATCAAAGACAAACCGGTGGAGTCTCCAACAATCTTTCCCAATTTTCCACAAACTAATGTTGCTGTAATTTTACAGGAACAAGACAGATTATTCAAGGACAACACCACCTTCTGAAAATTAACGTAAACATTGTAGCAAATCATATTAGTGTGGTCAGATCAACAGCTCTTGCTAATCATCATATCAGTGTGTACAAATCAATCGGATCAAATGATCCATAGCTGTACTTTGATAGTAGTTTTTTTGTTTTTAAATGAACCGGTGCAGGTAGAGATGATTGAGAAATAAAAAACAACACAAACTCCAGATATAGAAAAGGAAAGGCAAAATCTGATGATTAATGGTTGACGAGTGGAACAAACCTCTGGTAAATCACTGATCTGATGGTCCAAAAAACAAGGGTTTTTGGATTTTAGATAGGTGCTGATTTCACCTTCCTCATCCTCTCCGCCTTCTTCACCTTCATTGCCTGATGACCTTGTGATTCAGCTTCACGTACAAAGTTCTTCCTCACTCCTTGTATGGAGCATTAGCTGAATCACTATCCACATCAACAATACGTTTATGAACGCTCAGTAAACCATCCATGGCAGGACAAATTGGGAGACCTGGTTCTTCCTTGGCAGAAACCAACACCCAAAAAAAGAGAAAAACTCCCCAAAAAGTGATATCAGAAGACTTGAAGAATAAATTTACCCGATCAAAGATGGAGGTAAAAGTTGATGTGAAAGGTGTAAAGTGGAGGTAAAAGTTGATGAGAAAGTTCTAATGATGATGTCTCTTTAATAAGTTGGATTTATGAAGCAACACTTGAAAATGGATGAAGGGACATGTATACATGGAGATTTGATGCATGGGCGCTATCATTGATCTATCTCATTAATTACTTTGTTGCCGTTGTTGGTGTATATGGTACCTAAGTTGACAATAGGAGCAACTACCATGTACCTTCAATTTTGAAATGACAAGGCTACGATAAAGAACGTTATGTAGTACTCTCTCCGTCCCAATTTTTTTGGTCTATTTTCACTATTCACAACACTTCAAAAACATATTTAAATATATTTTCAAATGTATGATTTTATATATATTCAATATGGATCTCGTTTGGTAGTTCTATTACTATCGAAAAGAATATAATGCAAGTGATTTTTATGCATTTGAACCAATATGGGACAATTTTAAAAAAAATTGTGGGGTTAAAACTACAAAATTTGATTATGAAATATCAAATATTATTGTGAAAAATTAAAATGAGCAGGATTGTGGGGGTACACATTTATGCCCACTTGTACCTAGGTGGTGAAGTGGTGATGGTCTGTCCTCATGGATAGTAGTTATGGCTCGAACTGGACATTCTATTGGCAAGTCAAGAGACCCTATGATCACACCCAAGGGGGGTTGCTACTCGACCCCTCCCACCCTTTTGCAATTCAAAAAAAAAAGAAAAAAAATTGTTTACGGTGGAACTACAGATAACCCCTATCATCTTGCATGAAATATGAAGCATATTTTGAGTGCTTCAATTATTGTAAATGCGCAAGGAGATTTAAGAGTTCCAACAATGGCATTACAACGAATGCTTCTTAAAGGTCAAAAAATATGTTCCTCACTAGGCAAGAGTAATATCATTTTACATAGAAAGATGTAAACAAAACATTAGGTAGTAGAACATGCATTTGGTATGTCCTCTCTGTTCGCCGTGAAACTACAAATAATCACTATCGTGCACAAAATACGAAGCTTATTTTGAATACTTAAGTTATTATAAATGCACAGGGAGATTCCAGCAATCTCCCATGCATTTGATTTGTCCTTTCGTGCATGGCAGCAGCTTGTTCTAAAAATGCAAAATTGTTGCCAACAGTAGCTGGGATAGAAACGACAATGAGATAACTAAAGAAGTCGGAGTTACTTAACGTTAACTTATGATGGTGCAAACCAAATCGAAGGATAGATTAATAAGAGAGAGAAAATCCAAATTGAGATACTAGGAGCAAAAGCTCTCAATATTTTTTTATCAATATATCAAAAACTGCTTAACGAGGACCCAAGACACCTATTTATAGACTCCAAAACCCTACACACACTAAGGGGCATTAAAATGACATTTTTACCCTTAATTTTACTGCATCATATGACCAATAAATTTCTGTTCTCATAAAAGGCTTTGAATTGTAACCAACACAGAATGTAGTTGCTGCCACTTCACAATCTGGCAAGTTATGTGTGGAAAAAATTTACAGTCGTGATGGATACCAATTTATTGGGGAAAAAAGAGAGAATTTTGCTCAAAAAATTAGCTCTTGTCTAATTCTTCTTGTTTTCACATGAAATGATGAATGGATCGTTTCATCACCCAAAACTGAACCGCCCTACCAAAAAAAATGCATGTGTAAGATTGTTGGAGCGATCAAAGACAAACCGGTGGAGTCTCCAAAAATCTTTCCCAATTTTCCACAAACTAATGTTGCCCTAATTTTACAGGATCAAGACAGATTATTCAAGGACAATAAAACCTCCTGAAAATTAACCTAAACATCGTACATCATTAAAGGATGTTCTACATCTAACTGATCCGTGAATGATAAGGTCAGATCAACAGCTCTAGCAAATCATATCAGTGTGTACAGATCAATCAGATCAAATGATCCATCTGTACTTCGATAGTTTTTTTTTTTTCAAAATGAACCAGTGCACATAGAGATGATTGAGTGATGAAAAAATAACATAAAACTCCCACATAGAGAAAAGCAGCTGTTGGTCGACCCTCTGAGGAAGGCAGGATAAGCAGCTGGAGTGACCCCAAGAGGACAAATTTGTACTTGATGACTTATGAGGTACAAGAATAATGAAATATAAAACTATCAGACACGACAAGGAAAGTTGATTTAACAGATGATGCAGAAAGCAAGGGGCCTAAGTCCTCTAATCTGCTCTAGAGGTGCATCACAATGATATTATCTGTGAACAAAGCAAAAAAATTCTACCACAAGTTCAAGAGTATTTGAGAGAGAGTTCATTGTATCTTTTCTGGGAGAACTACATACAAACAACTCTTGGAAACATATCCATCTTGTAAAGAGAATACTGAAAAAAGGAAAAAGAACATAGTTGCAACAGAGATCATGACAACAGACATGAGACTCCTATATACCTAAGCAGAAAAACAGGTAATCAATGAGCCAACAACCTGACATGCCTTCCTAGCAAAAGCCCTAAACCATTTTATGTGCAATAGATGCAACTCTAGACATTTCTTCGTATCTTTTTTAACGAGCAAGAACAAGCCAGAAACTTACCGGGTCTTTATTAGGGTAGTAAGCAGTTCTGTACTGAACAATCCAATGGCAACTGCACGAAAAACACAACGGTAATTAAATAACGCATCGGACATTTTTTCAGATTTAAGATCAAATTAGAAAGAAAGGACAATTATTGGGATTTTTCTCTCTTACAGAGGAATTGAATATTTAGACAAATCTTTCTCTACTTCAATTGTGGTGATCAAATCTATCATCTGTCCACAGGCTATTCCAAATTCTACCAGCACAAACATGGTCAAGATTAGTTCCAAGCATCCTAAATGCACGACCTCTCAATTTGTCCTCTTCCATTGAAAGATAACCCAACCTCATTGAATAGATCCAGCAGATCCACATAAGTAGGCCTTTCCTTTGAAATTACTTTTGAGAATTGTTGGAATATGATTGCGCTACAATGCCATCATTGGCAGTGATCAAACCCACTACCAACAAAAAGTTACATAATTTCATATCTGAGTCATTTGGAAACAAATATAACAACCATGTTACTTAGGATTAAGAAAATACATGAAACAGAAACATAATTTCTGACAATATAGACTCACACACCATTGGCACTCTCAACCAACATGGCTGACCTCGGCATCTCCATAATATCCTCCAGACCAATAAAATATGCTTGAAGCTGCAAGAATCATTGCAAGTGTTCAATAACATGCAACAGCATAGGAAACTACGTAAGAGTTCAAAATTACAGGAAAATATGAACAAAGAAAAGCCGGACCATCAATGGGAATAATATAATGGAACCATACCCATTCAATGCACAACCCAAGTGCACATGCAAGAAAAACTTCATCATTAGATAATTCCTCTGTGGAGGTCAATAACAGAGAGGCCTCAGCTCGACTTTCCTGCATCCCACAACATGAGCCACACCCATTCAATGCGCAGGGAGATTCAAGAGTTCCAATGGTGGCATTAAAATGAAGGCTTCTTAAACGTCAAAAAAATATGTTCCTCACTAGGCAAGAGTAATATCACTTGGCATAGAAGATGTAAACAAAAACATCGGTAGTAGACACATGCAATTAATACAGTATCTTACTCTACAGTTAAACTGGAAACAATAGTACACGCATTTGGTACATTCTCTATGTTTACGGTGAAACTTCAGATAATCCTTATCATGCAAAAAATACGAAGCTTATTTTGAGTACTTGAGTTATTGTAAATGCACGGGAAGATTCAAGCTATTTCCCATAGAGAACTACGGAAAATCTCTACCATCAATGTCCAGTAGATAGTTCATCATAGATTAATCTTTCATATTGTTGCTAACACTCGTGAAAATAATATTTCGTAGAGAACTTAGAAGTTGCTATGTATAATGTGGGCGGAAAATTAGGTATCTCGTGTATGTGTGACGCATCATTGACTGTTTGGAGATCTTTTTATTGAAACGGTGGAGAAGAAGTTTACTATAAGGTTGGGTTGATTTCTTGTTAATAATGTTCGTAAACGGTAAGTTTTATTGCCGCCAATTTTCCTTTTCCTGACAGTTGACAGGAAATTGGGAGATGGTTTAGTCTCGGTATGCATTTGATTGTTTCACCTTCTCCCGCTCCTTCTGCTGAATCTTCTCAAAGTCCGTCTTCCTTTTGTCCTCATAAGTTTTCACCAACTTTTCCTTCTCAGACACGAATTCCTCCATCTCATAGAGCCAGGTCTGTGGCACAACAGAGTCCCTGCCCCCCACCTATGATAACTAATTATATATCATAACCCCGATAGCAAATAAATTGTTATCTCTAAGGATTTCTTAAGAAATTTTAAGTAAAGAATTTATGGTTTGTTTAAATTCTTTTAATTTTGTTAGTTATATATTCTTTCACCAAAAATACAAATACTACAATTTTATGAATTAAGAAGCTAAGGGAGTGGACCAAGAGGACAAACTCCTGTACCAGGCCAATCTTTCGAAACCATTGAAATTTCTTCATGTTAGGCTTCTGCAAATGTAACTATAAGAATTAAAGAATTTACAAGTTGGAAAAAATATTTGTTAAATTCAGGACCTAGTGGCAACATGGAAAAGGTTTTCTGCAAAAAAAAACAACATAAAACTCCCACATAGAGAAAAGGAAAGGAAAAATCTGGTGATTAATGGTTGACGAGTCGAACAAACCTCTGGCAGACCACTAATCCGATGGTCCAAAAAACAAGGGTTTTTGGATACTAGGTAGGTGCTGGTTTCACCTTCCTCGTCCTCTCCATCTTCTTCACCTTCCTCGTCCTCTCCATCTTCTTTACCTTCATTGCCTGATGACCTCATGATTCAGCTTCGCGTAGAATGCTGAAGGTGCACTCTTGGGTTGAGAGGAGGGGATGGAAGGAGGGTTTCTGGGTTCAGGCGAGAGCGTGAGAGAGACGCAGGAGTTTTCAACACTTATATATATATACTTGGGTATGTATTGACCATCATACCCTTGATTCCCCTGATTCCTCTATCACGGTAAAAACCCCAAATCAGAGCCCATCGCAGCGTAAAAACCCCCGACAATCGGGTTATCCATGTGATTTGGATAAAAATACTCCGAGTACATAAAACAACTATCCTTGAAGAGGAGTAAAGATTCTACATAGGAAATAGGTAAATAACCACAAAAAAAAAAAAAATACGGCACCGGAGCTCTCCAAACCAAAAATCAGAAAAGAAAAGCATTGGTTATGGAAAGAAACACCGTCGCCGTCGAACCGGGTGATATTATTCGCTGGTGAGTGAAATTGGACTAAACCTTGCATCATCTCTTTCCCTTTCATACCCCACGAAGAAGAAGCGGAACTCATTGGTTCATTACATTTGTAGTTTGTTTTGCAGTAAACATAAGGGTACAGAGGGTAGTGTCCAGAAAATGTACTGATCGTGTTCGGAGACCCATTTTTGGGTCCTATATGAGTAATCCGAACCATTCATTATTCATACAATATTTTTTCAAGGAGCCTCACAAAATTTTAGCTCAATTGGATGGTTAGAAGTGCTCGAACCAAATCCCCACCGTTTCAAATAACGGTTTGAATCACTCGCATGTGACCCAAAAGTGGGTTTACAAACACGATCAGTACATTTTCTAGACACTACCCTTCGTACATGTAGTCAGGTCCTTTGTTTTAACGGGAAAAAGGCGGAATCGAACCAAAACAAAAAGGAACTGTTTTCCACATTCTCCAAGGGACGTGAACACGCTAGGGAAGCTAGTAGCGCTTTTTGAGGAGGCAATAGAGTGTCAATCACGCCAAATCAAACGGTGCTAGGGAAGCTAGTAGTGCTTTCTGAGGGTGCTAGGGAAATTTTTCCTGTTTTATAGAAGCCTTCCATTTTTTATTTCCTTATAGAACTAATATGCTCTTGGGAGGCTATTAGGACTCCAAATCTGCTTGGGAGGCTATTAGGACTCCAAATCTTCCTTGTCCTTGGTATAATATGATTTGGTTTCATCACTACACTCCACGTTGGGCTTTTATTCAGTGGTTAGCAATTCGGGAACGCCTAGCTACCAAAGATAGACTCTCTTCTTGGGGAATGCGGATGGATCCCAATTGTGTGCTCTGTCTTCGAGAAGTTGAGTCTCATTCTCATCTTTTCTTTTCTTGCACCTATGCCTGGCAGGTTTGGTCTTTTATTATGGACTGTAATGGCGTTAGTAGTGTGTTGATGGATTTGTTTGAGATTTTGTCTTGGGCACGACAGCATAGGGGTGGCTCGTCCATGTATCATACTGTTTTTAAGCTTTCGATGGCAGCAACTATTTACTGGTTGTGGAGGGAACGCAATTGTAGGATTTTTCAGCAGCAAAGCATGGATTGTAACTCTTTGAAGAGTATCATTATTCGGGATATTCGTGCTTGTATCAGTTCTTGGAGAGGTATCAAATCCTCCTCACAGAATCTATCCATTGCTGCTAGTTGGGGTATTTCTCAGCGTATTTTTTCCCCTTGATTGTTTGGGGTTAGTTTCTTGTTTTCTTTGTTTCTCCCAGTGACTCTCTGGGCTTGTACATTGAATAAGGGCTAGTCCCTCGGAGTTTGCTTTTGTTTGTGCTTTATGGAAATCGTAATTTCCCAAAAAAAATATGCTCTTTTTTTCTTTTTTTCGAGATTCTTGCTTGTATTATGTTGCTTCCTTCCTAAAATGATAGTCCAATTCGTAAAATAATAAATTAAAAATACTCCTTCCGTCTGGATTCGTTTATCCCTCGTTTTATTGCAACTGGATAAAAAATTAGTGATATATTTAAATTGATAAATAATTAGTGATATATTTAAATTGATAAATAATTATATGTCCAAATATGAATCTTGTTTGATAGATTTTGATTAGTTCTATAAGACAATATTTTTAAAATTACATAAAACATTATAAATTACTCCCTCCATCTCAAAATGATAGTCCATTTTGGGACTGCATGCCATTTTCAACGGCTTATGTCTTTTAATGTGAACCTAAACAAATATGAGTTTTTGATCTTGTATGATAGATCTTAATTAATTCTAGGGGCACTTAAATAATCACCCTCTAAATAATTTGGAATTAGAAAATCATCCCAACCCTCTTTTTGGGTTATGTTTCCATTCTAAGATTCAAATAAACCCTATGTCGCCCTTTATATATATGTGGAAATTGGGGAAAATAAGACTGTTTTAAAAGTTTGATGGTCCTCCCCTGTATTTTCGGAATTGGGGGATTAATCTCAATCCCACAAATCACTCCAACGCTCTCTTTCTTCCTTTTATAAAACCTAGACTACAAAAAGAGTTTCTATAACGGCTGTTTGGATGAAATCTAGCAAGCCCAAAATTGACATCCCAAATTGACGTCTTAATTCTTCACCTAGATTTGGGACAAATTTTTCACCCATCGCGGTCCAACGGCACCGTTGACAATCCTCTCCCCTAGCGAACTCGGCATCAACATCCTTTCAGTTGACTTTTTGATTGGGTCGTGTCTTCGTTGCCTTTTCGAACTGCTTCATATTGTCAAATATCATAGGGATGGACTCCCTCCTAAATCCCATTGTTCCGTCCTAAATGTCCTTGCTTCATTGCCATCTTCTTCACCATCAAATGGAATCGATTTTTTATTTACTCTTAACATAGTGGAAGGAGAAGGGCAAATGGTAAGAAACCGCCGACACTGACCTTTATTGCCATCGTCCACCACCGTCCTTCATTGTCGGCTCCGTTAAATTTTTGCATTTCTATTTATTGGAACATGGTGCCATTCAATGAACAATGGAACCCATATATCTTTTTGTAATCTTTGGAACATGGTGTCATTCAATAAACGTTTTAGTTTATCTCGAGGTGGGAACATGACTCTCGTATACTTTTTTTTTTTACCATGTTTATTCCTAATTTTACCATATTTACTAAGTTCGGATTGATTTTTTACCATGATTAGTTGGTTGTTGGTTTACGTTTGCCTTTTTTTACCATGACTATTCAATATATATATATAAGGGGTGGTTCCGTTAACACAACGAATAACACAACATTTGACACACAAAAAATTTGTGAACCTCAATCGGATGATCGGAGCTGTTCAATTTATTTAAAATATGTTTTTAAAATTACATGTAAAATATCAACTCGTTTGAATATTGGTAAGGGCTTGATCAATTCATTTAGTTGATTCATGTCAGATTTTATAGGATAAATTTGAATAAACCAATCAAGCCTTTACCGATATCCAAATGAGTTGATTTTTTTATAGGTTATCTTAAAAACATAATATAAACAACATGAACTGGTCCGATTGTAAGTGTGGAGCTCCGATTATTGTTGTGTCAAATGTTGTGTTATTCGTTGTGTCTATGGAACCACCCCCATATATATAGGGAGTCCTTCTAATCCCTCCCGTTTCCGGACCTCCATGATCCAAACATTTTTTTGACGATCCAGTCCGTCCAATGTGTTAAAATTTTTGCGAAAACTTCTTGGATCAAGCCCTTTCCGGTATTTTTTTTTTAACATTTCCTGCATGAACCCTTGAAAACACCTTCTAAACACATTGGACAGCTGGATTTTCCAAAAAATAATTTGCAACACAAAAAAATGATTTTTTTCTTATTTTCGGAGGTTTGGATTAGAAGATTGGGCTATATATATAAAGAGTCCCGATCTAGTCCGGGATCCCTAAGTTCGGAAGTCATTGTTCCAGATCAAATTTTCATGATCTGAACCGTCCAATATGTTCAAAAGGTGTTTTCAAAAGTCCACACAGTAAATCATCCAAAAAAATACCGGGAAGAGCTTGATCCAAACAGTTTGTCGCAAAACTATACATATAAAATTTTTGTGAAAAACTGATTGGATCAAGCCCTTCCCGGTATTTTGGTTTGCAAATTTCCCATGAGAACCTTAGAAAACACCTTTTGAACACATTAGACAGCTCGGATCATGAAAAAACATCTTTTAAAACCTTCAAAACCCCCCAAAAACCTTCAATCTGGGATCCTTGACTAGATCACCAGTGTATATATATATATATGATCGTGTATATGTAGATATCATTATTTTTACCATGATTATTCCTAATTTTACCATATTACTAAGTTCGAATTGATTTTTTACCACAATTACTCGATTATTGATTTACCTTTGTATTTTTTACCATGATTATTCAAAATCTCTCCATCTTTATTGTGGTGGTATGTATTTTTACCATAAACTTGGTGTTTGGCTCATGTATGCCATTTTTACCATAAATATAGTGCGAATTTATTTTTTTTCCTTGATTATACATAATTTTACGACAACTCCGCCTGTGACATTCTTAAAGCCTTATCTTTGGATCTCAGCCGGTCCCAAGCCCGGATAAAGGAGGAGGGTTGTGCGTTAGGTAGCTGACAGCCAGCACATAAAAAAATCCGTCAGAACCTTAACTATACAATGAGACATGCTAGGGCATTCCCTTTAAGCAACGGATTGTGCCTACCTTCGGGTGCTTCGAAAAATGGGCAAGGGGCACCACATCGGCGCCCGGGTGTGGTGATAAGTGAGCAAGGGTTCCCGCACGTGCCTGGACGAGCGCGGGTAAAGGAGCTAGCCCATGATTATAGGATCCGCTTAGCAACTTGGAATATAGGGACTTTAACAGGTAAGACTAGGGAGCTAGTTGATACCATGATTAAGAGGAGAATTAGTATAGCTTGCCTTCAGGAGACTAAGTAGGTAGGGGAGAAGGCTAGGGAGATAGAAAACACAGGGTATAAGCTTTATTATACGGGTAAGGATAGGCATAGAAATGGGGTAGGCATCATAGTAGATAAGCACCTTAAGGACTCGATAGTCACAGTCACGAGGAAAGGCGATAGGATTTTTTAGTTAAGCTTGTGATTGGAGAGAGCATAGTGAATATTATTAGTGCTTATGCACCCCAAGTAGGCTTGGATGATCTCACTAAAGAGCAATTTTGGGAACAGATGGATGATGTGGTTCAAGAGATACCTTGTGGAGAGAAGCTTTTTATAGGAGGAGATTTCAATGGTCATGTGGGAGTGCAGAGGCAAGGGTATGAGAAGGTGCATGGTGAATTTGGATTTGGTAACCTAAATGAAGGTGGTAGGAGGATTTTTGGATTTTGCGATAGCTGGCGACCTTATAGTTAGGAATACTCTCTATAAGAAGTGTGAGGAACATTTAATTACCTTTAAGAGCGGGGCCAATAAAAGCCAGATCGACTACTTCCTTGTTAGAGGCGCAGATCGCTTGTTATGTAAGGATTGTAAGGTCATTCCCGGAGAGTGCCTAGCGGCACAACATAGAATTTTGTGTTAGATATTGGTCTCAAGGGGAATAGTAGGCCGAGAAAAGAAACTAGAAGCCCACGGACTAGATGGTGGTTCTTAAAAGGAGATAAACTAGAGGTGTTCAAGGAGCGTATGGGCCAAGAGATGGAGTGGGGAGGAGAAGGTGATAATGATAGTATGTGGAATACAATGGCTGACGAGATTAGAAGAATATCAAAAGAAGTTCTTGGGCAGTCGAAGGGGAAAGGTCTAAGCTTTAAAGAGACATGGTGGTGGAATGACAAGGTTCAAACCATGGTAAAAGCCAAGAACGATTGCTTTAAAAAGTGGCAAAAGGACCGGAATGTGGACAATTTTCAGAGGTACAAGCAGGCTAACAGGGAAGCTAAGAAGGCCGTTAGTGAGGTTAAGTTGAGAGCCTACGATGATTTTTATGCTAGACTTGATAGTAAGGATGGAGAAAAGAATATATATAAACTCGCCAAACTAAGAGAAAGGAAAGCTAGAGACTTCTCGCAAGTTAAGTGTATAAAAGGTAGTGATTCGGAGGTGTTGGTGAAAGATGAGGAGATCAAAGATAGATGGAAGATGTATTTCGAGAAGTTGTTAAATAAGAAACATGAAGGAACCTTTGGTGAGGAGGAAGTTGTTGTCCCTAGCGAGAAAATAGAATACGAGTTCTACCGGTGGATACAAAAGTTCGAAGTGGCCAAGGCTTTGAAGAGGATGAAACTGGGTAAGGCCTTAGGACCTGATGGCATCCCCATTGAAGTATGGAGAAGCCTAGGTGACTTGGGGGTGACTTGGTTGACAAAATTGTTCAACAAGATTATTTTATCTAGAAGGATGCCTGACGAATGGAGGAAGAGCACCTTAGTACCTATCTACAAGAATAAAGGAGATATTCAAAGTTGCAACAACTATAGAGGTATTAAGTTGATGAGTCATACAATGAAGTTGTGGGAAAGAGTTATTGAGCATCGATTGAGGATGGTGACTACGGTGTCGGAGAAACAGTTTGGGTTCATGCCTGGGAGATCAACTATGGAAGCTATTTACCTACTAAGGAGATTGGTAGAAAGACACATATCAACGAAGAAGGATCTCCATATGATTTTTATAGACCTGTAAAAGGCTTATGATAGGGTGCCTAGAGACATTATATGGTGGGTTCTAGAGAGGAAGAGAGTGACCAGAGGCTATATTGATGTGGTTAGAGACATGTATAAAGGTGCAGTCACTGCCATTAGATCACCAGCAGGAGAAACGAGTGAATTTCCCATCACAGTAGGATTGCACCAAGGGTCAGCCTTGAGCCCGCATCTTTTCAAGATTAGTTATGGATGAATTGACTAGGCATATTCAGGAGGATATTCCATGGTGTATGTTGTTTGCAGATGATATTGTCTTTGTAGATGAAACGGCTAGTGGTGTTAATACTAAATTAGAAATTTGGCGGGAAGCATTAGAGTCCATGGGTTTTTGGATAAGTAGGAGTAAAACTGAGTATATGGTCTGCAAGTTTAGTGATACCAGAAGTGAGTATGAGGAAAGAGTGATGATCCAAGATCAGAAGATACCAAAGAGTGACCATTTTAGGTATTTAGGCTCTATTATTAGCCAAGATGGAGAGATTGCAGATGATGTGACGTATAAGATCCAAGTGGGGTGGCTGAAGTGGAGAAGCGCTACTGGTGTACTGTGTGACAAGAGGGTACCAACAAAATTGAAAGGAAAATTTTATAGAACTGCCATAAGACCAGCGATACGTTACGGGACAGAATGTTGGCCTATTAAGAAGCAACAAGTGAATAAGATAAGTGTAGAGGAAATGAGAATGTTGAGGTGGATGCGTGGTAAGACTAGACGTGATAGGATTAGAAATGAAACAATTCGCGAGATGGTAGGTGTAGCACCTATAGAGGAGAAATTAAGGGAAAATAGGTTAAGGTGGTTTGGGCATGTCTATCGTAGGCCAGCGGATGCAATAGTTAAAAGAGTGGATAGGATAGCCTTGGGTAGAAACGCACAAGGGAGGGGAAGACCCAAATTGACTTTAGATACAGTAGTACGCAAAGATCTAAGTATATTGGGTTTAAGCGATGAACTAGCATTTGACAGAGCTCAATGGAGAAAAAGGATTCATGTAGCCGACCCCAATTGATTGAGACATAAGGCTTGGTTTGGTATACATAATTTTACGACTCATTAGTAACAAATTTTTGAGTTCTTTTTCTTTTTTTGTCATTCTTCATTCCTAATCAAATTTTTTTCGATCCCGAGATGCAGTGTGGGGCATCCAAGTGTTCTACCGCCTGAGCTAGCCACCACTTGCAACAAATTTTTGGGTTGAAAAACTCTTTTATTATCTCCCTTGGATGTGATTGAATCTCATTAAATTAAAAAATGGTTGAATCCCACCAAATTAGGAAGTCATTGAATCCCACTAAATTAGGAAAAAATATGATCGTGTATATCTTTACTTTGGTGATGTTTATATTTATTATAGACTTATGATATCTCGAAGTTATTAAAGAATGAATGGATCATTGCGGGATGTTGATGAGGACGGGAGGCCGATTGAGGATTTATTAGACTAGAGTGTGGGTGGAATCCAAATTCTGGGTTGGGTGTTTCGTTAACAAGCGTGATTTTGGCATTTTTTTACTATGATTCGTGTTCTAAAAAGATATTATATTTACCATGTTTTTTAATTAATTATAAGTTTACCACATTTTCTCATTAAATTTTATCATGTTTCTTTTGTTTTTTTTTTTTTACCATGTGTGCTTTTTGTTTTTTATAAGAACCTTATGTGATTTTTTTTTACCATGTCTTCTATAAGGAAGCCGTTGCACTGGCCTACATAGATAAAGAGTATGTACAATGAGAGTGTATATACTCCTCATCTATATAAGCCATGCAACGACAGTATCCTAGAATTTTTACAATGAACATTAAGGCTTCCTTATTTACCATGTTTTTGACATTTTTTTTTACCACGATTCAAGATGTACCATGTTGGCATTTGCAAATGACGTAATAGAGATTACAAGGACCTGAGATTACCTTTGCCTTTTTTACCATGATTATTCAAAAAAATTCCATTTTTACTGTGATGGTATGGTATTTATTTTTACCATAAATTTGGTGTTTGGCTCATGTATGCCACTTTTACCATATTTACTAGTGCGAGTATAATTTTTTTTTCTTGACTATCCATAATTTTACCACTCATTAGTAACAATTTTTTAATTTGAAATCTCTTTTGTTATCTCCCTTAATGGATGTGATTGAATCCCATTAAATTATGAAATTGTTGAATCCCACTAAATTAGGAAGTTGTTGAATCCCACTAAATTAGGAAAAAATATGATTGTGTATAGGATGCTATTAATGGCACAGGTTAATTTAACGCCACGGGAATTTATTACGTGGAAAGTTAAAATGGCTCAATTGCCCATCCTAATAATCAGCATTTTCTTGACTTCTCCTTTGTCAATTAGTTTTCCTAAACTACCCCATATTGGCTTTTCGTGTATGCATGTTCTTTAGAAATACCTCTTCAAATCATTTTCATTTTCATTCGCAATCTAATCTAATACTCCACTATCCGAAGGAGAAATACTTGTGTGTGTGTACAGTACGAACACGTGATGTCTGACCGTGCATCTTAATCATCCAAAAGTGTTTCGGATGGCTCAGATTAATTCCTCTGTGTGTGTGTGTGTGTGTGTAAATCTCAGCCATACAAAACATTTTTGGATGGCCGAGATGAGAAGTCGGACACCACGTGGCCGCACGCACCCAAGTTTTTCTCCTATCACAAGACCGGAACCAAAATCTAATCGAATTTAATACCCAATCAAAAAAAACAAAACAAAAAACGGAGCCCAGTTGTTAAAACAAAATTTGAAATCACCAAGGAATTCTCAAATCTCAAAAATCACCAAGGAAGATGGGATTTTAGATATTATTTATCCGTACAAGAAAGGATTTTGGTTGGGATGTTATGATAGTGGAGTATTAAGTTAGATTAGGAATATAAAAGTTTTGAAGATATATTTTTATAGAGAAAGTCGCTAAAAGGGATAGTTTAGGAAAGCTAATTGACAAAGGAGAAGTCAAAACAATGTTAGCTACTACTAGAAAGGGCAATTAAACCATTTTAGCATTCTGTGAAATCAATTCTCGTGGAATTAACAAATTCTTCCGTGGCATTAACAACATCCTTGTGTATATCTTTACTGTAGTGGTATTTATGTTTACCATAATAAACTTGTCGTTTGACTCATGTATGCCATTTTAACCATACTTAATCATGCGAATTTATTTTTTTGCTTGATTATCCATAATTTTACCACTCATTAGTAACAATTTTTGAATTTGAAATCTCTTTTATTATCTCCCTTAATGGATGTGATTGAATCCCATTAAATTAAAAAAAATGTTGAATCCCACTAAATTAGGAAGTTATTAAATCCCACTAAATTATTAAGTTATTGAATCTCACTAAATTAGGAAAAAAATATAATCATGTATATGTAGATACTCGATATCATAGTAAAAGGGTACAAAATGTATTTCACAATGGAAAATGATGAAAACATAACTCCGAATAGCGACCGGGATAAAAACTTACATGGTGCCCAAAAAAAAAAGATGATTTTTTAATTACCTCTTAATTCTATTATACAAACTATTATAAAAACTATTATAATAAAAAATATATATATAAGCTGTTGAAAATGGCATGCAGTCTCAAAAGGGACAATCATTTTGAGACGGAGGGAGTGTAAGATATAATCAATTGAAAAGTGGCATAAACTCCCAAAATGGACTAACAAATGCAAATAGAGAGAGTACATAATACATTTATGTTTTAAGAGTTAAACTTTTTTCATGAATTAAAAGAGTTCTTTTTTTTTGCTATAAAAGGAAATCTGCTTCTTTAGGCGCTAGAGTGCCACTAACATCACATCATAAAGGTGCACAAAGAAAACTGATATAATTGCTAAACCAATCTAATCCGAACCAAAGGTCTATTCGGTTGGGTTATGTGGTTCATTGGTTTAGTTATGGTTTTGAAAAAATAAAAACTACTTCTTCCGTCCCAATTTTATAGTCCATTTTAGGAGTTTGTGCCACTTTTCTAAGTGTTATATTTTATAATCTACAATGTTTTAGGTGATTTTGAACACTTTGTTTATTAAATTAAATCAAGATCTTTCAAACAAGATCCATATTGCATATAAAATTTATTACCGATTGAAAGATATAATCATTTTTTTACCTGGTTAGGATAGAACGAGGGACTATAAAATTAGGACAGAGGGAGTAGTAATTATGGTATGGTAATTAGTTCTCAATTTAAGAACCACGGTTAGAATTGAACTGGATGATATAATATATTTATAAATATACATAATTATGTACCTTGATTTGGTAAGTTAATATTTCTTCCCTAATAAAGTATTCTTTTTTGTCTATTTATATTTTTATAGGTTAGTGCTAATGCTATTTTTGATTGTGCCAGAACTCAAGTGCATGAAATACTTGTACTCAACAATCAAAAACAGTTTTGACATTATCACTACCTTTTTTTTTAAAGAAGTTTAATACATTACTATAACTATTTGACCCTACTAATATCCAATTTTCAATTTTAATTCCCAACTAAGACATGCCGTTGAATTTGTTCTCTCTTTTTTAGACTATTCCATTCTTTGTTTAAGCTACTTTATTGATTGTTTCATCAATCTTAGGAGTTTTTTTTTTTATTGATGGTAGATTTTCAAGTATATTGTGTATGATCTAGACCATATTTTGTTTCGAATCTTATAAAATTCTATAATTATTTTATGAGTTGTGGTGATCTAAATTCTAAATAATCTTTTGAGTTCATTTGTTGTGAAAAAGTGTTCCAACTCTAATTGGGTAGACTCGAAACTGAACCAAAATCAGTCAAGTGTTGCCGTTTGAATTTGGACAGGTCCTACTACACGTAAATTGGGTAGTTTTTAAATCTTAATTTTCTAACACAATCGGAATGGTTTAGTTACTAAATTTTTAGAAAACCGGTTCAATCTAAACTGTCTGCACCCCACCATATCAAACGGCACTGGGAGGAGGATTTTTTTGTTCTTTTACATAGAAGTCCTCAATTTTCAATTTCTTTATAGTAGCCCTCCATTTTTAATCTCCTTATAGAACTAGTATACTAGGAGAGAATTTCACAATTTCGGATGCGAAAGGAACCAACACATCCTTGCAACATGTTGATTATCAGCTGTAGAACAAGTCACTAAACCATTACGGTATGAAATTAAGTTACTGAGCCAAACATCCTTCATAATCGAACATAAGATTTACGATACTATACAGTAGTAACGAAAAAATAAATCGAATGGAAAAAGTAGATCTGATGTTTCACTGCAGGAAAAAGTAGAACATATATAATGTTTCGCGGCAGGAAGCAACAAAATCTCTAGCTGCAACAACTGCTACTGTCCATCTATCTTCCCACATATGTAAAGTGGGATAAACTGCTATCCTCGGTATCTTATTTCCTGGAAACAAATAACAAGAGAGAAGTTAAATCATTGAGTATATCAGTTTGAAACAAAGAGCAGCGTAAAATGTATTGGAGGCATGGAAAAGATATAAAACTTCTTTGCTGTTTGTATGCAACGAGAACTTCTCTTTTGATAAACCTTAGGTACCCCCAAGGTTTATTAAATGCATAATAAATGAGGACGAATCCGAGGGAGTATATGTCGGAAAACACGGTAGTTGATGACTAATATGCCCTGATTGCAATCCCTGAATATGAATATATTTAGACAAACTGTAGCACATCGATTAGAATCACCAACTTTTGGGAGTTTGAGGAGTACAAACAGTGATGAGCAAGCATAGCAGATATGGGTGCCTAAATCCAGCCAATTTGGAAATTCCATGAATTTGAATTTATAAAGATCAAGATATCATGCCAAAGAGATTGGAAACAATAATGTGAAATTTAAGTGGAGTTAAGGAGATTATGCTTTGATATATGGGGGAAGTTGCCACAAAGCAACATCAATATGTGATATTAATAATACTACAAAGTTACCTAAGTGAGTCTAGGGGAAATTCACATGCCGTAGCAGGTCGGGTCTTAGTAATAGAGACACCCTGAAATAGCAAGTATTTGATTCAGTATACCGCAGATCGATTGTATTACTACCAGTTCTCTATGCACATTTGAAACCGACAAAAGATCCTACCTTGCCACCAGTTTCCCCGTGAAGCACTGCCTGAATCATCTTCTCCACCTTCCTTGTTGAACTGATGAGATCAAGAAATCATATTAGAATATTATAGATTCCGAAGGCCGAGCAATGAATATGCAATGTGATAAAGTTCAGTAAACTGCTATCCCCAACCAAAACCCATCTACTTTTGCAAGACTAACATACTGTCTTGAGATGAATTTAGCAAAATCATTGTTCTTTTTCTTTATTAAAAATTTGCCAGAACTATGATTAGAGCTGGTCAAATTATGATTAGAAAACACAAACCGTTGTTTAGCCAGAAGCCTGAGTATTCTTTGGATGAGAATAGACGTCCTGACCCCCATTATATATTGATGAGCTGAGGTGACACGGTTGTGCTCTGTTCTTGATAGCAAGGATTTGAATCCTTATTAGGTTCGCTCTAATATTCTCCTTCACTGCTCTTTGGGATCTTGTCTAAAACAATGGAAACACAAATAATCAAATTCCAAAAACATTTGAAAAAGAAACACATATGTGAGAGCCACAAGAGAGGATCTAAAACAACGATCTAGCTCCGAAATAATTGGAGCATTACAGAGAAGATTAGGAAGGCCCAGGCGCAAGGATGACATGCACAATCGAGAAATGGTCCAAATGATTACCAATATATTACAGGACCAATTCCTTAAACCCGTTGTTTTAAAATATCTGGCAAATATATAGATCGAGGAGAAGACGTACGGAAGTACATCGACTCCAAGTTACAAAGTTCCGTCAACTATTTCAACAGCAGTGTAGAAGCTGGATGCATTTTATATATATATAAAAAAAAGGGCTAAACAGGAATTGTATAATCTCTTTCAAGGACAAAAGGAACCACTTACTGAGGTTTAAGCTTGAAGTTGAAACATTAAAAAC
Source organism: Vaccinium macrocarpon (assembly GCA_022606695.1). Taxonomy (NCBI): domain Eukaryota; kingdom Viridiplantae; phylum Streptophyta; class Magnoliopsida; order Ericales; family Ericaceae; genus Vaccinium; species Vaccinium macrocarpon. The sequence goes on from CM040175.1 coordinate 12,386,221, forward strand.
TTAGTGAGCAATCTTCACAAATCAGGGTGTCTAGTTTATTTGCTCTAATCTCCCAAAAGAAGAAATAATAGGCCACATGGGACCAGTAACGTCAAACAAAAGCAGGTCCCCAAGTTTGGCCAAAGAAAAGAAGAAGAAAAAACAGACATTCAATCAAACAAGCAAAATTGAGTAGATCTCTGTAGTAGCAGTATTGATAATCAACACGGCAGAGTTTGAGGAAAATGCAGATTAGCATGGAAAAATGCATAATCAAAGTAAACCTCAAACAGGATAAATGAAACCTGGAGCTACAATTGAAAACCATGGACAGATGTACAACACTAACGTACAGCTTAATCTGTTCACAGACCTTGAGCTCCAGGTTTGGGGTTCCAAACATGATTTGCAGTGTCTTGCTTCTTCTCAACCCCTCAGGCGCCAGAGACTCCCTACCAATTACCCAAAGCAACACAAAAATAAAAATGATTGAGATCTGTCTCTCACCAAACATTTGACAAGTAGAGAATTAAAATCCAATGTTTGAGTCAATAACAGCATAACCAACACGGTACAGCTCAAAACGTTGCAAGTTCATTTAAACCAATCAAAATCCTATAATAGAAGGAAATTCTAAGAGAAGGCACGCAGACAAGCGCAATCTCACTCCACCCGCTTCCACTTTCAAGCTTTTTTTCTCCTTTTTTTCCCTCAAATATTTCCTCATCCCTCTCCATATTCCCTCTCTCGGGATCGTGGAACAACACCATTATATCTTTCATCAACCACCGTCCATCTACATCTTGTGACCTTACACAAGACAAAACTTTAAGATTTTGCCCACTAGGAAAAAGGAAAACCTTGGGTCCGCTATACCAACAACATAAGTTAATATAACACATACATGTTTTAAGACCACAATTCCTGTAAGATTTTGCCGCCAACAGGAATAATCCTCTGTGCAACCCTTTGACAAGCTACTTGCTTTTATTGGGCATAGAAGCATCTGTATCACAAAGTAACTAGTTCAAATCAACACGAAAGTTTTAATTCCAAAACTTTATTTTGAAACCTAATTCCTCTTCAAAAAATTCCCAAAAGGACAAAACCTTATAATAATTATCCTACTTGGTCCTCATACAAACATGGTGAGGTCAAAAGAGAAACCCTTACACATTCCTCTTTTTTAATATACCTTTGGTGTCCTAGATAGCTTATCTGCACATTGACTAATCGTCGGGGGACCAATCCTACCCGCCTCCTAGTTGGGGCCCATTTAAAACCTAGACAAAGCCCTTTATAAACTCGCCCTCCAAGAATTGATTGCACCAAGCAAGTTTCAAGCCTGCGACCTAGGAGAGAACAAACCCCTAATTCCCAAACCTTTACCACTAAGACAACTCCTTGAGGTTGATACATAGTCCTTTCCACCTCCATGTCCTATTTTGCTAAACTTAAGCAAATCATAAAAAAAACTATGCGTTGTTTCAACCACATGAATTATATTGTCATTATCTATTCTAACATTGAAAGGAAGAAGTCATTAGGGTGAATATTTGAAGAACCGCAACATAAGTAGTTTGCATAATTGTCCCTCAAAAAATAAAATTTTACAACTACTTAAAATGTGCCATTAAATAACTGTTAAGAAGTTACACTTAGTGCTCAACGCTCCCAATTCACTTAAAAAGTGGAGAGGAAAATCCTTTTGCATGCACAAGCGTTGCCATAACTCTTTTGAACAAATGACAATTCATTTCAGATCAAGAAGGATATGCTGAAGATTGAGTAGCGTGTTGCCAGAAGTGGGTCCACAAGATCACATGAAAGCCCTTTACCCATTGTATACAAATCCTACAATAATGTGTACCCAATCGTTATTGCTGCTCATCAAACAGGTAATCTGAGTTTGACATCCACGGCTATAGCGATGGCTATTGAAAGCAAATAGGATCCACCTCTTTCATGCCCGGTGCTGCAAACTTGTCCTCTGTTCATCATCGCAGCTTTCACAACATGTCTTTTAATCATCATTGCAGCTGAAATTGACCATATCGCTCTTCGGGCCCTCTCATTTGCGTCATTAGTCACATTCTTTAGGAGGAATCCTTTCATAAGAATAAATTACGCAAACAAAATGATCAGCACACTACAAAAGCAATCACAATGAATTACACTAACATAGACCATACCAATAGTAAGCTGTAAACACACGAGATGAAAATTTTCTAATGGAACAACAATTGTCCTACCAAACATTTTGTTTAACTTGACACATCTTTTAAATGAAGGTCCTGCCAACTTTCCTTGCCATTCCTGCACCTAGATAACCAATTGTGGCTGGCCCTGGTTTTTCAGTCACCTGCCCCAAAAAATTAAAATGCACTTGGTGGTACCACTCCATCTATGCATGAGTGTCGTGCCTGTGGCTCTGAATATGAACTGTGGTTTTTTGCCGGTAGTTGGTGTTATTTACATACATAACTGGAATTGATAACAGAGAAAAGGAAAATCTGCACATGAGACTTACTTTAATGATCTAACTCCATCTCTCTAGAATCCACTATGGACTCGACTCTGTCAGACACAGCAACTGCAATGCCGAACTCCAGGAGGGGCATGGGTAACAGAAGAATCAAGACAGGAGAGATGGAAGCGCCTTTTGCATTCATGTCAAACACAGCACCTGGGATTTAATTCAAAAACATACTACTTTACATATACATACAAAGATGTGCCGTGTAAGAGAAGGAATGGCAAAAATGACAAGCCACTGTGAAAACAGCATCAATCAGATGGCAACAGATTACGTCACTAAAGATTGACATAGCATAAGAAGAGTTCCAACAGTAGCATTAAAATGAATGCTTCTTAAAGGTCAAAAAAAATTTGTTCCTCACTAGGTAAGAGTAATATCTCACTCGAAATGGAAGATGTAAACAAAAACATTAGATAGTATCCACATGTATTTAATACATTAACTAACTCTCCGATTAAACTGCGGACAATAGTACATGCATTTAGTACATCCTCCATGTTTACGGTGGAACTAAGGATAATCCCTATTATCATGCACAAAATATGAAGCAGATTTTGAGTTCTTGAAGTATTGTAAATGCGGAGGGAGATTTAAGAGTTCCAATGGTGGCATTAAAATGAATGCTTCTTAAAGGTCAAAAAAATACGTTCCACAATAGGCAACAATAATATCACTTGAAATAGAAAATGTAAACAAAAACATCAAGCAGTAGACACATGCACTTCATAGAGTATCTTACTCTATGGTTAAACTGCAAACAATAGTATATGCATTCAGTACATCCTCCAAGCTTATGTTGAAACTACGGATAATCCCTATCATGCACAATATACGAAGCTTATTTTGAGTACTTATGTTGTTGTAAATGCATAGGGAGATTCAAGCAATCTACCATGCATTTGGTTCGTCACTTCGCCCTCTACGTTTATAGTAGAACTACGGAAAACCCCCACCAGTCCAATACAGAGTTCATTCATAGATTAATCTTTCATATTGTTGCTAACACTAGTGAAAATAATATTTCCTTGAGAACTTAAAAGTTGTTGTATATAATGTGGGCAGAAAATTAGGTATCCGGTGTATGTGTGACGCATTGTTGACTGTTTAGAGATCTTTTTATTGAAACCGTGGAGTAGAAGTTTAGTAGAAGGTTGGGTTGATTTCTTTTTAATAATGTTCGTAAACGGTACTTTTTATCGCCGCCACTTGACAAGAAATTGGAGAGATTGTTTAATCTTGCTGCGCATTTGATTGTTTCACCTTCTCCCGCTCCAACTGAATCTTCTCATAAGTTTTCACCAACTTCTTCCTCTCAGACACGAATTCCTCCATCTCTTTTGTCCTGAGATTTGACAAACTTCACAAAATCTTCCTTCCTGCTGCTACAATTCCCCCAGCAGAAACATGTGCATTTGATTGCACTGCGCATTTATAACTACAGAAGTACTCAGAATTTGTTTCATATTTCGTGCATGGTAGCAACTTGTTCTAAAATGCAAAATTGTTGCCAATAGTAGCAAGGATAGAAACGCCAATGAGATAACTAAAGAAGTCAGAGTTACCTAATGAAGTAATCTTACCTTATTACCAATAGATTTCTGCTCTCATTAAAGTCTTTGAATCGTAAGCAATCCAGTTCATGGGGTCCATGGTGAAGAATGAGGATGTAGTTTGTTTTTTTTGGGTAAATGAGGATGTAGTTACTGCTAATTCACTTTTTTTGATATACAAAGTTACTGCTAATTCACAATCTAGCAAGTTATCTGCGGAAAAAATAACAGTCGTGATGAATATCAATTTATTGGGAAAAAAGAAGAGAATTTTGCTCAAAAGATAAGCTCTTGACTAATTCTTCTTGTTTTCACATGAAATTATGACTAGGTCGTTTCATCACCCAAAACTTCACCATCCTACAGAAAGAAAGAAAAAAAAAAGAAGCATTTGTGTAAGATTGTTGGAGTGACGAAAGACAAACCAGTGGAATCTCCAACTATCTTTCTCAATTTTCCACAAACTAATGTTGCACTAATTTTACATAAAAAAGACAGATTATTCAAGGACAACACCACCACCTGAAAATTAACGTAAACATCGTAGACATAACAATTGTCAACCAATTTTTCATAATACTAAATACATACCAGCCCGTTGCATGAGCCCACAATCCTAGCACCCCATTGCAGAGTCATGAATGGGTAATAGAGATCCACTGCACATCCATATGGCTCACGAAAAATCGAGTTTAAAGAACATAATTTGAGATCATGATACTTGTAGCATATGATGACCGTCCAATGGTTAATAGAGATCCACTGCATATCCATATGGCTCATGAAAAATCCAGTTTAAAGAACATGATTTGAGATCATGATACTTGTAGCATATGATGACCCTCCAATGGTTAATGTCGTCATCCTTGATCCAAGACTGAGGTGCTTTTTCACAAATTGAGGCTCATATATTATGGTGCACCAAGATTTGCAAACTCTTCTAAACTGAACCAATGTCTTGATAGGTAATCACAATAGAATCTCAATGAAGAGTTCCTGGGAGAGTTCAGGCAATTTGAGTAAAATTCTTCATATCGGGTGATTTCTAGTTGTTTAGAATGTTGTTGGGCTGTAGCAAATCATATCAATGTGCTCAGATCAACAGCCCTAGCAAATCATATCAGTGTGTACAGATCAATTGGATCAAATGATCCATATCTGTACTTTGATAGTATTTTTTTTAAAATGAACTGGTGCAGATAGAGATGATTGAGTGATGAAAAAACGACATAAAATTCCAGATAAGAAAAGCAAAGGCGAAATCAGATGATTAATGAGTCGAACAAACCTCTAGTAAATCACTAATCCGATGGTCCAAAAAACAAGGCTTTTTGGATTTTAGATTGGTCCTGATTCACCTTCCTCTTCCTCTCCATCTTAATATAGGACACTTGACCACCGCGAATGCAGCAGCTTGTTCTGCATCTTTCTTTGTTGCTCTAGATCAATCAAATTATTGGTGCTAAGTCACTCCTTTGAACATCCATAAATGCAAAGAAGATGCACTTCAAGAAAAGAAATCAAACCCCAAGCTCGTCCCCGGGAACTAGAACAAGAAGAAAACCTTGAGAGAACCATACAGATAACACTTCAAAACATGCTTCCCAAACTGCAATAGATGTTTTTGATTCTGATGAGTCACAACCGTAAGAAATCATTGGCTGCCACTAGAAGCCTTGTGCAAACTATCCCACCAGCACCAGATGGACCATTAGCTGAATCACTGTCCACATCAACAATGCGTTTATGAACGCTCAGTAAACCATCCATGGCAGGACAAATTGGGAGATCTGGTTCTTCCTTGGCGGAAACTAACACCTAATAAAAGAAAGAAGAACACCAAAAAGTGATATTAGCAGACTTAGAGAACAAATTTACCTGATCAAAGATGGAGATAAAAGTTGATGTGAAAGGTATAAAGTGAAGGTAAAAGTTGATGTGAAAGGTATAAAGTGATGGTAAAAGTTGATGTGAAAGGTCTAATGATGATGTCTCTTTAATAAGTTGGATTTATGAAGCAACACACTTAAGAATGGACGAAGGGACTTGTGCGCAGTTCGATTTTTTTCTTATACATGGAGATTTGATCCACGGGCGCTATCACTGATCTGTCTCATTAATTACTTTGTTGCCATTGTTTGCATATATGGTACCTAATTTGACACTAGGAGCAACTACCATTTACCTTCAATTTAGAAATGAGAGGGCTACGATTACCAAGGTTATGTAGTACTCTCTCCATCCCAAATTTTTTGCCTATTTTCACTATTCACAACACTTCAAAACAATATTTAAATATATTTTCAAATGTATGATTTTATATATAATCAATATGTATCTCGTTTGATAGTTTTATTGCTATCGAAAAGAATAGAGTGCAAGTGATTTTTATGCATTTGAACCAATATGGGACAATTTACAAATTTTTTGTGGGGGTAAAATTACAAATTTTGACTATGAAATATCAAATATTCTAGTTAAAAATCAAAATGAGTGGGCTTAAATGATCCAACCTGTACCTATATGCTCCCACAAATGGTTGAGGGGGTTCAAGCTAACTCCCCCTTCTATCCACATCTTTTTTCCATATTTTGCTTCATAACTTAGAATCCAATTGGTTTTTCTTTTGTTTATGCAAAATAAATTTCTTTTGCTAGAATGATAGGATCAATATATCATATCTTGCTGGTTTTCTACATCCACATAATGCAAAGTGATGAGTTAGTCCCTTCCTCCCCCCTATGATAACTAGTTATATATCATAAACCCAATGGCAAAAGAAATTGTTATCGCTAAGGCTTTCTTAAGAAATTTTAAGCTAAGAATTTATGGTTTGTTTAAATTCTTGTAATTTTGTTAGTTATATATTCTTTCACCAAAAATACAAATACTATAATTTTATAAATTAAGAAAGTTAGGAAGTAGTAGACACATGCACTTAATAAAGTATCTTACTCAACGGTTAAACTGCAAATAATAGTACATGCATTTGGTACATCCTCCATGTTTACGGTGAAACTACGGATAATCCCTATCATGCAGACATGCACAATATAGGAAGCTTATTTTGAGTACTTCTGTTATTGAAAATGCGCAGGGAGATTCAAGCAATCTCCAATGCATTTGGTTCTTCCTCTACATTTACAGTAGACCTACAGAAAATCCCTACTATCAATGTCCAATATATAGTTCATTCATAGATTAATCTTTCATATTGTTACTATAATCTTTCGAAACCCTTGAAATTTCTTCATGTTAGGCTTCTACAAATGTAACTATAAGAATTAAAAAATTTACAAGTTGAAAAAATAAGTCTGAAACTATTAAGAAAATTGCAATTGAACCATGAAAAAGAAATTATGAAACATAGAAACTGGGTAAAAGAGGTTTTGGTTTTTGTTTTCACAATTGGTGGGGGAAAAAATCGTTTTTGAAAACAAAATAAGAGTTTTGGAAGCCAGGAAGCCTCTCTTCTACTATAACCTAAGGGTTTTGTCGGTTTGTTTCTTCATACCGAGCCCATGCCTTTTTAAGCGACCGATATTGTTTATGCGTCCAAAACATAAGGCAAAGGAAATGCGAAATCTGATGATTAGGGTTGACGAGTTGAACAAACCTCTGGTAGATCACTGATCCGATGATTCCAAAAACAAGGGTTTTTGGATTTTAGATAGGTGCGGATTCCACCTTCCTCGTCTCACCATCTTCTTCACCTTCATTGCCTGATGACCTCATGATTCAGCTTTACGTACAAAGCCCTTCCTCTCTTTCGGAGACGAGCTCAGTGATGGAGTTGCAGGGGAGGCCGCCGTGGAGGAAGTGGTCGAGGATTGGACAGCTGAAGGTGCACTCTTTGGTTGGGAGGAGGGGGTGGAAGGAGGATTTCTGGGTTCGAGAGAAAGTGAAAGAGACGCAAAGGGTTTTATAAAGAAGGGTAATTCACCCGGACACCCCTAAACTATACATCTTTTATCCACACCGCCAAACTAATTTGACATACAACGAGACCCCTCAACTATCGAAAATGTGTAAAAGCTCTGACTCTGTTTAAAAAAAAAATGAGGTTTATGCTCTTCATTATATATATCGATTCCCATTCCCTTTCTCTCCCCTCTTTCAGCTCCCAAAAGCAAAACCCACAAAAGAAGAGTAGAGAGTTTTCCAAAAAACAGAGATCCATTTGTCATGGGTCTTACGGAGAGAATAATGTGAAGAAGCCCTAATCAAGGTTCATGGGTTTTAATTAGGTCCGAAATTAGAAGCCCTATGGTTTTTGCTTTTCCACTTGAGTATCATCATTACACATAAACATGTACATATTCGGTTCTTTTTTTTTCTTTTTTTTTCTTGTTCTTTTTTTGCAATTTTTGGATCCGGTGTTCCTATGAGGAGACAAGGGTTTTTAATGTTACTATCGTTGTTCATTTAATATAGAGAATAGAGAGAGAGAGAGAGAGAGAGAGAGAGAGAGATAGAGATTTGCAATTTGGGATTTTTGAAAGTATCCCTTCATTGATGACTTCTATATGTGGTGGAATTCATCGGTTTCTATTGTTGGGTTTTGTTGCTCTTGATCATAGAAGTTATGGGTCTCTCTCCCTCTCCCTCTCACTCTCCCTCTCTCTCTCTCTAGATTCCATTTAGCCATGAAAGTTGGACCACACTTTTCTATGTGTTTGGTGGACACAAAGATGGTGTATTTTTAATTAGAAATTTTATGTTTGAATTTTTAATGGTGTATATATACATATAGGGGCGGTTCCGCTAACACTTCTTTTGACACACATCTTGACACCTCACATTTTCTGAGTCCCCTTGTGAAGTTCCAAACCGTTGATCTTGTTTAAATGAATAAAATAAAGGGCCTTGCAAAAAAATTAGCTCAATTGGCTATCGTTAAGGTTTGATTCAAACAATTTTGTAAAGAAAAGGCGGTCGAGGCTTCAGGCAACCAACACTTTGATCGTTTAGATTTGAATCTGACCCTCGTATTCCTATCACAGTTTCTACAAAACTGTTTGGATCAAGCACTTACAGCTACTCGATTGAACTAATTTTTTGTAGGGCCCCCTATTTTACTTATTTAAACAAGATCAACAGTTCAGAGCATCATGGTGAGACCCAAAAAAAAAAAGTGTGTCAAAATAAGTGTTAGCAGAACCGCCCATTTATATATATAATGTGTGAATTTTACGTGGAATCCCCCCTCTTCCTTTCTTCACCGAGCTTGAATTCGTGATTGAGGTGGTATTATGTAAAACCCTAAAATCCATTTTAATGGCAGATTCACTAATTTGATATTCTTAAGTAAGGAAGATGACTGGTTTGATATTATTATGCTCTGATGTGGCATATTTAATTTCAATTTGGTATGAAGACTTAGTAATGATATCGAAATGTAAGAGAGGGCAATATCAGAAAGAAAACTTACCTATAGTAATAGAAGTGGACAGAATGCTAACAAAAGGGGTGTCAGGGATGAATCTAAATAGATGAGGGGGTCTCGTCGTAGGTTAAATTAGGCTTAGTTTGCCAAAAGATAAAATGAGGTGGAAGTGATAAAATGCGGTTGATTTTAGCAAATGAAGTTGGGAGCTGATTTTTTTATCTCCAATGAATCTGGACATATATATATATATATATATATATATATATATATATATATATATATATATATATATATTCAAATTCATTGAAGATAAAATCACCTTCCCACTTCATTCGCTAAAATTAACCACTTGATTTTATGAGATTTTCATTTTAGCAAATGGGAAACCAAGCCTTAGTTTAAGGGGCATTTGGATAAAAGAGGTATAGTTGAGGGTGAATTACTCTTAAAAGAACAAGAACTCTCAAGAGAAATTTTTCAGTACTGAGCGGGCACCGAACTACGTGGTTCCCAAGCGCAAATCACAACTATCTATCTCCTACATCAATGGTTTAGGTTTTAAATAAACCCTTCCACAGTCAAATACATTTTTGGACAGCCTTTAAGCGCCCACGGTACGCTAAGTGGTGCACTAAAAAGTTTTCCAACCCTTGGGGTTTATAATAACATCCTTCAAGGAATACGTTAGTAACGCCGTATCGAACACAGTACTAGGGAAGCTAATAGCGAAGGCGCTAGAGTAGTGCTAGTATCGCCAAATCGAACGGCGGTAGGGAAGCTAGTAACCCAAATCGAGCGGCGCTAGGGAAGCTAGTAGCGCTTGGTGGCGCTAGGGAATTTTTTGTTTTTTATTTTTGGTTTTATAGATTCACCCCCATTTTTTTATTTCCTTATAGAAATAGTATACTCTTTCTTCTTCTTCTTTTTTGAGAATTTTAATTAGGAATCCTATACTAATAATATTCTTAGGATGCCATCCTATGGAGTTTGAATCTTTATGATTCAATCCTTAAAATGCATAATCAGACATTTATGCCCCAATTTATATATATAAAAAAATGTTTTACTATAAATACTAATTAATTACCTCCCTTTTCCATCAACATATTATACGGATCATTCTCTTTTGAATGGGAATCTGTTAGATCACTACCATATGAGTTATCTTTTGAATGAGTTATCTAACTCATTACCTTATTCAACGGGAATGAGTTTCTGACTCATTACCGTAAAAAAATACTAACTCATTACCTTTTGAATGAGTTATCTATTAGATCATTCTAGTGAACCTTTTCCATCAACATATTACATGGCTCATTATCTGTTAGATCATTCTAGTGAATCTTATTGAACGGGAATATGTTACTCTTATATGGATCATTGCCTTTTCAATGAAAACTTGTTACATATTATACGGATCATTCTCTCTCTCTCTCTCTCTCTCTCTCTCTCTCTCTCTCTCTCTCTCTCTCTCTCTCTCTCTCTCTCTCTGGTATTTTTGAAGATCCCTAAAATTACTCTCACTTTCTCTCTAGATCGAGATGGTTAAACGGGAATGGTGGTGACAGAGTGCCACCACCACCATGTAGTTGTGGTGGTTGGAGATCGAAGGTCGGAGATCGAAAGGGACGAGCTTCATCACGTTTTGGGCAGAGAGTGCTCTGAAAGTTCTTTGCTGCGCATGGAGTGGTGTCGGCATAGACCTCCATCACGATTTGGGGCCACATGGTGCACTGCCGCCAAACTCGGAATTGATCGATCTCGACGGCGACGGAAAAACCCAACGAGTAACCTTTTAATCTCAACCGATCTCACAATCTCGTTTTGATTACTGTAATATTTTGTTTTGTGTTGTATGGTGGTGGTGAGTTTCAGATTTTGTTAATGGCGGCGATATTTTTTGGTGGTGGTTTCGGATTTTGTTTATGATGGCAGTGTCTTTTTATTCAATGGTGGTTTGTTTTTTATTCAAGGCTGGTATTTTTCTTTGATACAATAAAAAGGTAAATCAATAAACCATGTTCACATGACTTTCTAAAGATAGTTATTTCATACAGTGAATATAGTTTATTGATTTACCATTTTTGTGATTTGATATAATATAATAAAGTAGTAAACCAATAAACCACGTTCACTGATACGCGAACATGGTTTATTGATTTACCATAGTGGGTGATTTGGTACAATAAAATATGGTTCACTAGTTTAGCACTTCGGCACTTTGGTGTGCATTAATCTACCATATGTTTCATTGTTCATCTACCATTTTTTTGTGGTGAATTAATTTGTCATGTTTTTGTGGTGCATTAATCTACCATTTTTTGTGGTGCATTAGGTCAAAATGTCCTGATTATTTCTTTTAATTTTGTTTGGAGATTTAAAGTGTGAGAAGATTAGAGAAGAGAATTAAAAAAAATTAAAAAGAGGAATTTTAGAGAGAGAGAGAGATAAATTTGGAAAGATTAGGAGAGAGATAAATTAGGAAAGATTAGGAGAGAGAAAATATATTAGGAAAATTAGGAGATAGAAAAGGTGTTTTGGGGTTTATTTGAATTTCAGGATGGAATCATAAATATTCAAATATCTTATGATGGAATCATAATAATCTTTTTTGTACATGACCCCTAATTAACTGTTTTTTTTCCGAGATTCTTGGATTATATTCCTTGCTTCTTAAAATTATAGCCCGGTTTGTAAAACAATAAATTAGAAATATGTAATATACATTTCTTCTAAAATGATAGTCCAGTTCACCAAACAAATAAATTAAAAAAACGCAAGTCCTTTTTTTTTTGAAAAAAAAAAGTTGTAACTTTTTCCATGAATTAAAAGTGCGCGTTTGTATTTTGTGGTACATTTGGTGTGGTTGGAATAGTAATGTTTTTCGGCAAGTTTAGGTGGATGTTTTGCAAGCGGTAAAGGAGGCGTATTTTTTGTGTCATTCTGTTTGCAGGTTATTACGAAGGAAGGCCCAAGAGCAGAATAGCTTGGTTATGCAGAGCCATGGAATGGTGTGCTCATCCGGTTTCCATTAGGGCTGCTCAAAAAAACCGGTGAACTGTGAATTCAGTCCAGACCAAATCGATCTTTACCTTTTGGATTTTAACCGTGGATTAATGGTCTGGACACGGACTCAAAAAATAAAAGACCGTGACTTTTGGATCGGACACGGATTTTGATTTTGAAACCGTGGATTAACCGATCCGGACCGTGAGATTTTTATTACATATAATTATAGTTATATAGATATTGTTAATTTAGCAGACTTACAGTTTGGTTGTACTTTGTGGTAATATAAGTTTGTTCAGTTGTATAACTATCTGCCTTACTGCTTTTGTTGTTTTTTATTGAGATTTCCAACTTTGAACTTTCTATTTAGTGCATTTGCTACTTGCTAGTGCCTTACTACCTTTGTTTGTTGTTTTTTCCAAATAAGTTGAAAATCCGCGGATTAATCCGGAATCGATCCATGACTCGTGGTTAGGATTAGAACCGAACCGTGAGACTTTTGGATCGGACACGGATTGGATTTTCAAAAAACCGTAACTCGCGGATTAAGATTGGATTCATGCCAATTTGGACCGTGAGCACCCCTAGTTTCCATAAGGTTATTTTGAGGGTAATTGGGACGCAGTGACAAAAAGAGCAGGAGATGGCAAAATTTGTGGAGTGTATCAGCTTTGAAATAAAGAGCAACTAAAAATATATTGGACGCATGGCAAAGATAATACATAGTAGTATAAAACATTTTTGCCATTTGTGCTGTCCAAATCTTTTCTTTTTCTCCCTTTCTACTAATCTTTTTTTTTTATTTTTTATGTACCCTCAAAGGTTTACTAAATGCATGATGAATGAGGACGAATCCGAGAGAGGATATATCACAAGACACGTTAAGCGATAAGCCTGATTGCATTCCCTGACTGTTTATATTTTTATATAAATGCCGCTTCGATTTGTATTGCTTACTTTGCAAGGAGTACAAACTGTGATGGACAAGCATTGCAGATTACAGTGCCTAAATCCAGTCAATAATGGAAATTCCATGGAGTGGTATTTATAAAGATCAAGATATGATGCCAAGCAAATTGGAAAGGTAAATTAACATAAAAGGGAACACGAAATAACAATGTGAAATAACAACTAAGTTCTAACACACTCAAATACTGTGTGGAGCCGACACACACTTTAAATTCAAGTGTGTATGTTCCACACGCCAAGTGAGTGTGTCGGAGACTATGTACATGACTTCCACTTTGACATACACAATATATGGGGAAAGTTACCACAAGGAAACATCAATTTGCGATACTGCAAAATTACCTGATTGAGTATAGCCATTGCTGGTTGTTCACATGCCATTCCTGGTTGGCTCTAATTAGTAATACAGACCCCTGAAATAGCAAGTATTTGAACTGATGGGATCGGAAATCATTTAGCACATCGTAAATTCCGAAGGCCCAATAATGAATATGCAATTTCATAGTGCAATTAACTGTTATAGGCTATCCCCACCCAAACCCCATCTACTTTACATATTGTCTTGAGATGGAATCTAGCAATATTTCTTTTACCTTCATAAAAATATTAGGAATAGTTGTGCTCGTTTGAATTCTGCATGCAGAAAGTTGATAATTATGATTAAAATACACTAATCTAGGGATGCAAACGAGACGAGCCGAGCCGAGCTTTATAGTGTTTGAGCTCGGCTTGTTAGGCAAACGAGCCAAAAAATCGGGCTTGAGCTCAACTCGGTTATAAAAAAACCGAGCCCTTTACGAGCTGAGTGGCTGAACCAGGGTAAATTTACTCATTGAGTCTCTTTAAACAAGCCGAGCCACACACAATCAATCACACTCAACCACACACCCTCTCACATGCACCACATGTGAGAGGGTGTGATTGAGTGTGGTTGAGCGTGTGTGGCTCTATCACTAAACATTCGAAAATCAGCAGCCAAATCACTTGTCGGTTCTGGGTAATCAAGGTCACTATGTGTTCGTCCACAAGAAAATTGTTTGTTCTGCTACCTGTCATGTGCCTATAATTAGAGAGCACTCGTAAAAGCTTATTTATGTGAAGTACTAAATCATGCAACAGCATGTAGCTGGTTAGTCGGGTACAATATGCATGGCAATATAGAAATTCCATGCAGAGGAATTTATAAAAATTGAGATATGATGCCAAGCAGATTGGAAAGGTAAATTAACATAACGGGAACATGAAATAACAATGTGAAATTTTAATGAAGTGGAAAAGAGTTCCACTTTGACATCTATTCTAATATATAAAGGGAGAGTAGTGTGGATCAGTTTTGAGGTTGGCTCACATTTTTTTCTTCCTAAACTGCCCCAAAGAAAATAACAGATTTACACTTTGTTTCACCTTTGCACCAATAACTATAAGGACAAAGGAGTAAAATGACACAATACCCCACGTATACAAGTTTTGCAGTTACATAACACCGGGTAGTTATCTCCCTTCTGCTGCAAATATGTGCCCATTTCCACTTCCACCAAATCCAAGAAGCATGTATTATCTCCCTTCTACTGCAAAATGACACAATTTGTTTCACCTTTGCACCAATAACAGGTACAATCATGTCTTCTTTTTTAGTTTTGGAAAAACTATTCATTTTCCAATTTCCATGTAAACCTCTCTGTACATGTGTACAATTGTCTCCATGTCCTCTTTTTTAGTTTTGGAAAAACTATTCATTTTCCATGTAAACCTCTCTGTATGTGTACAATTGTCTCCATCAGTCACATTCTTTTGTACTTCTTTACTTCACATAATTCATATAGTACGGAGTACTTCTTTTCTATTTTTCCTTTTTTACACACACAAAGGAATTACCCAATGCCTAAAGGGAAAGGCATTTTTGGTAAGATGAACTTTTATACACTTTTTTTTTCGTTTTTTTAAATATTCATTGTGACATAATTTTTTGTGTTCTCCCCGTTGTCCACTGATTTTTTTAAAGATTTTTTGCTCTCCCCTTTGTGTGATACTGCATTTATTTACACTGTTTATTCTTTAAAAAAAAGAAAAAAGATACACAATGTTCAAAGAGATTTTGTGCTCTCCCCTTTACGTGATACTGCATTTATTTACACTGTTGTTTATTCTTAAAAAAAAAGATACACAATGTTCAAAGAGATTTTGTGTTCTCCCCTTTACGTGATACTGCATTTATTTATACTGTTGTTTATTCTTTAAAAAAAAAGATACACAATGCACACGCGATCCAATGCTAAATCCGATGCTTTTTGGTTCATAATTTTTGCAGAAGTTTAACTTGCGTGTGCCTTGACCTCTGGTGCATAATGAATGGGGGAAGTTACCACACGGCAATATCAATTCGGTATACTAAAAGATAACCTAGTTTCCCTGAAATAGCAAGTATTTATGTTCAGTATACCGCAGATCGATCCTATTACTATCAGTTTTCCATGAACATTTGAAATGGACAAAAGATCCTACCCTGCCACCAATTTCCTCTTGAAACACTTCGTGGATCATCTTCTCCCCCTTCCTTGTTGAACTGATGAGATCAGAACTCATTTAGCACGTCCTAAATTCCAAAGACCCCATAATGAAGATGCAATGTCATATAGAGCAGTAAAGTGCTAACCCCACCCAAACCCCATCTACTTTTGCAAGTGACATATTGTCTTGAGATGAAATTTAGCAATATCAATGCCTTTTCCTTCATAAATATTTGGAACAGTTGTGCTCGTTCAATGGAATTATGCATGCAGAAACTTGATAAATTATGATTAGAATACACTAACCGTCGAGTACCCAGAGGCCTGAGTATTTCGAGGATGAGAATAGCCGTCCTGACCCCCATAATATATTGATGAGCTGAGGTGACACGGTTGTACTCTTTGTTCTTGATAGTAAGGATTTGAATACTTATTAGGTAAACTTTGATACACTCCTTCACCGCTCCAAGGAATGTTGTCTAAAATGATTGGGAAAAAAAAAATCAAATTCCTAAAGAAATTGCAAAAGAAACAGATATGCGAAAGCCACAAGGGATAGGGTATAAAACAGCAAGATCTTGCAACAATTCAGGACAGATTACTTGAACCCAAATTTTTTTAAAAAATGGCCAATATATAGATCAAAGAAAAGCCAAAAGGAAGTACATTGAGTCCAGGTTACAAACTTCCGTCAACTTTTTCAATAGCAGTGTAGAAGCTGGAAAGATCTGAAAAAATGGCTAAACAGGAATCGTATAGTATCTTTCTCGAACAAAAGGAAATACTTACTAGTGTTTAAACCATAGAACTTTTCAAACTTAGTGATCTATCTTCACAAATCAAAGACAAGCAGGTGTGTGTCCAATTTTAGCAAAAAAACAAAGACATCCAATAAGACAAGAAAAAATGAGTACATCTCGGTAGCACAACTACCGACAATCAATATGGCAGGTAGTTTAAAAGAAAATGCAGATTAGCATGCATTAAATGAATGCATAATCGAAGTAAACCTCAAACAGGATAAATGAACCAAAAGCTACAACTGAAAACCACAGGCAGATGTACAACATTAATGTACAGCTTAATCTGCTCACAGACCTCAACCTCCAGGTTTGGAACCCCAAATCTGATTTGCAGTATCTCACTTCTTCTCAGCCGCCTCAGAGCACAGAGGTTATTTAAAGCAAATGGGATCCACCTCTTTCATGCCCAATGCTGCAAACATGTCCTCTGTTCATCGTCGCAGCTTTCATCCCCAACATGTCTTCTGTTGGAGTCCTGTCACTTCACAAACTGTAATTGAGCAACTTCTATATTCCAGTAAACAGGAAGCCCGAAGCCTCATCCCGTTCTATCAGGTAATCATGTCAACACTTCTCATAACGTATTCCTTGCTGTTCTGCGGATTGGGAAAAGGTGGACGGTGATGAACAACAGCTAACTTTTGGGATCATAGAGACTCAAAACACAATGCTTAGTGAAAGGTCACACTCATCAAAGCCACAAAAGCGCAAATTTATGAAGCCCTAAAAGCTAGGCATGGAAGTTTTGTTTCTAAGAACAAAAGAAAGATTACACAACGAAAATCAAGTCATGTAAATTATACCTGGGTGGATCTGTAGAGCACAAGCCACAAAAATTTAAACCCACAAATAGCACTGATCACCTGCAGTTAAGAAGTTACACCTAGTGCTCAACGCTCCCAACTCACTTAAGAAGTGGAGAGGAAAATCCTTTTGCATGCGCAAGTGTTGCCGTAACTCTTTTGAACGAAAGACAGTTCATTTCAGATCGAGAAAGACATGCTGAAGATTGAGTAGCGTGTTGGCGGAAGTGGGTCCACAACACCACATGATGGCCTTATACCCATTGTATACAAATCCTACAATAATGTTTAACCAATCGGTATTGCTACTCATCTGGCAAATAATCCCTCGAGTTTGTCACCGACGGCGACGGCTATTGAAAGCAAATGGGATCCACCTCTTTCATGCCCAATGCTGCAAACATGTCCACTATTCGTCGTTGCAGCTTTCATCCACGACATGTCTTTTAATCATCATTGTAGCTTACAATGACCACATCGCTCATCGGGCCCCCTCATCTGCATCATTAGTCGCATTCTTTAGGAGGAACCCTTCCATAAGAGTAAATTATGCCAACAAAAAGACTGGCACACTACAACAGCAGTCACAATGAATGACACTAACATAGATTACTCCAAGGTTTAGCAAAGCAGATTGGAAAGGTGAATTAACATAAAAGGGAACACAAAATAACAGTGTGAAATTTGAATGAAGTCATGGAGACTTCCACTTTGACATGCATGATATTTGGGGGAAGTTGCCACATGGCAACATCAATTCTCAATACTAAAATTACCTAATTGAGTATACGGGAGATTCACAAGCCATTGCTGGTTGGCTCTTAGTAATACAGATCCCCTGAAATAGCAAGTGTTTGAACTGATGAGATCGGAAATCATTTAGCACATCGTAAATTCCAAAGACCCAATAATGAATACGCAATGTCATATGGTGCAGTAAACTGCTATCCCCACCCAAACCCCATCTACTTTTGCAAGTGACATTGTCTTGAGATGGAATCAAGCAATATCGCTTTTACCTTCATAAATATTTGGAATAGTTGTGTTCGTTTGAATTATGCATGCAGAACTTGATAAATTATGATTACAATACTAATTGTCCAATACCCAAAAGCCTAGGGGTGCAAACGACCCAAGCCGAGCTTTATAGTGTTCGAGCTCGGCTCGTTAAGTAAACGAGCCGGAAAATTGAGCTCGAGCTCACCTTGGTCAGTAACAAGCCGAGCTAGGGTAATTTATTTATTGAGCCTTCTTAAACAAGCCAAGCCTATACAATCAAAGCCAAACTGAGCTCCAGCGAGCTCATTAACCAAACACGCCAAAAAATCGAGCCCCAGCTTGGCTCAATTACTTATCGAGCCGAGCCACGAACTAATCGTGAGCAGCTCAGTTCGTTTGCAACCATAGGCCTCAGTATTCTGAGGATGAGAACAGAAGTCCTGACCCCCATAATATATTGATGAGCACAGGTGACGCAGTTGCACTCTTTGTTCTTGATTGTAAGGATTTGAATCCTTATTAGGAACACTCTGATATTCTTCTTTGCTAACTGTTCCGTGGGATCATGTGTAAAACTATGGAAACACAATTACTAATCAAATTCCTGGAACATTTGAAAAAGAAACGGATACGCGAGAGCCACGAGAGAGGTAATACAAAGATCTAGCTCTAAAATAAACTAGAAGATCAAATTTTCTTGGTTCAACCATTAGAGTCTATTTCCACTTTCCACATATGCTGCATGTTCCACAAACTATCATGGAGAAAGAAGAAAAGTAAATCACACAAAGCTCTTGCTTAGAGGACATTCTGGAAGGACTACGGTCTAGGAGGTACATAAATTTGCACTACCAATTTTTCTGATAACCCAGAGTGATCCGGGCTAGCTTACATGCTTATCAACTAATTTCCTCAGAACCAATTTGTCCGTCTACTAGCAAATGAACTTCAATAATCAGAAACAAACCACACCCAACGACCATTGAAATTTGACAGACATAAGTGGTTCACAAACTCTGAGTACAAGTCTTTTTTCTTTTGGACCGTGGTGTCTTGGTAGGATCAAATGTTTGTGGGACAAAATAAATCTGTCTAAGCGAACATAAATATCAGTAATTTCCGCTAAATTAATGAAATCCACAGCCATTGCTGGTCATTCTATCAAAGCAAGCACAAAGGTACAAAGGCTTAATTGGTAGACAATTTTGCCTCCTTTTCGTTATACAGACACAAAAATGAGAAAAACAATTACTAAAATCAACCACAATGGAGGAAGTCTTGTGGCTGTTTACGTAATGAAGCATCCCCATGGTGTTTTGTCTACATATTGTTAGTATTCTGTCTATGTATTGTTTGGGTGATATTTTTAGATTACAATAGCCTTGAATAGTGTTCAGAAATCATATATGCAATTTCCATAATGAAGCATCCACATTAGATTACTTTGCATTGTATTGCACCTGTTGCTCCCCATCTACCCAAAAATAGATGTCATCCTTCATTTGCAATAATCCTCAAAAAGAAAATTTTGCTTCCTAAAATAAGTCTATACAAGCCTCAAGCTACTAATAACTTCCACAATTCAAAATGAAATGAACCCCAGAGCGCTTGCTTCCTTTAATGTAATTGGGCGTCCAATATTTATATGAATCCTACAGGATTATCAGCACCAAAAACAGTGAGTGTATTAGGGATTTTTAATTCTTAGCCTTGCCAACTGTGTAATAAACAAAAAAGTAAGATATAGGTTTGCATATATGGGAGCTGCAGGCCAGAGTTCACCACAGAATAATTCGAGTTGGTAACTTTCAAACACGTCAAAAAAGGGAGGAAAAAAAAAACTATACCAGTCTCTTCCGATTCAACTCGCGCTCCTCTTCCAAGTCACGGAACCCAGCTTCTCTCTCTTCATACTGTGGGTCCCATTCTTCAAACAGCTCTGTGTCCATCTCTAGAGACATTCTTCGCACATTGCTAGTCAGCCCATGAACCGCCTGGTTCCAGTAGCTCTGCATATTCCTCTCCAATGCTTCAAAAATGAGTAGCCAAATCACTTGTCGGTTCTGGGCAATCAAGCTCGCGCTGTGTTCGTTGTTCCACAAGAAATTCACTTGTTCTGCTACATGTCATGTGCCTATAATTACAAAGCACTCGTAAAAGCTTATTTATGTGAAGTAATAAATCATGTAATAGCATGTAGCTGGTTAGTCCAGTACAATATGCATGTCTAAGAGTCGGACCTTCACTAAACTCAAACTTTAGGATATTGAGATATGCATCCAGATTAGTTATCTGTATTGACTAATCCAAGATATAGTAATATATGAGATGATATGTTTGGGATTTTGTTAGAAACATATTTCAGAAGACAAATATTGGTTTTCATCCATATCCAATGCTATAAATGTTTTTTTTTTGGATCATTTAAGATTACAATGGTCATATCTATGAACAAAGTAAAAACATTCCACCATAAGTGCAAGAGTATTTGTGTGTGTGTGTGTGTGAGAGAGAGAGAGACCATTGTATCATTTCTGGGAGAAATACATGCAAACAACTCTTGGAAACATATCCTTCTTGTAAAGAGAATACTGAAAAGAAAAAGAACATAGTTGCATCAGAGATTATGAAAACAGACATGAGGCTCCTATATAGCTAAGCAGGAAAACAGGTAATCAAGCCAACAAGCTGACGTGCCTTCCTAGCCAAAGCTCTAAACCATTCTATGAGCAATAGATACAACTATAGCCATTACTTCGTATCTTTTCTAACGAGCAAGAACAAGCCAGAAACCTACCGGGTCTTTATTAGAGTAGTAAGCGGTTCTGTACTGAACAATCCTATGGTGACTGCACAAAAAACACAACGGTAACTAAATAACGCATTAAGATCAAATTAGAAAGGAAAATTATTGGGAATTCTCTCTTACAAGGGAATTGAATATTTAGCTAAATCTTTCTCTCCTTCAATTGTGGTTATCAAATCTATCATCTGTCCACGGGCTATTTCAAATTCTACCTGGGCAAACATGGTCAAGACTAGTTCCAAGCATCCTAAATAGTACATGACCTCTCAATTAGCCCTCTTCTATTGACATATAACCCAGCCTCATTGAATAGATCCAGCAGATCCACATAATTAGGCCTTTCCTTTGAAATACTTTTTGAGAATTGTTGGAATATGATTGCGGACTACAATGCCATCATTTGCAGCGATCAATCCCACCACCAACAAAAAGTTACAGAATTTCATATCTTAGTCATTTGGAAACTAATATTACAACCATGTTAGTTAAGATTAAGAAAATACATTAAAGAGAAACATAATTTCTCACAATATAGACTCACACACCTTTGGCACTCTCAACCAACATGGCTGACCTCGGCGTGCGTGCGAGTGTCCATAATATCCTCCAGAGCAAGAAAATATGCTTGAAGCTGCTAGAATCATTGCAAATGTTCAATACCATACAACATAAGAGTTCAAATTACATGAAAACATGAACAAAGAAAAGCTGGTCTGACCATAAATGGGACTGACATAATGGAGCCACACCCATTCAATGCACCACCCAAGTGCACATGGAAGAAACTTCATCATCAGATCAAAATAATCAAAATAATATAAAACAGCAAATGGATGATTACATGGATATATATATAAAATCCAATCCAATGCACATCCAGTCAAACAGTTAAAAGTCAATGACTGCACTCCCACTCACGTGCGAAAACCCAAAGCTTTTACTCCCTCCATCCCTCAAAGATGGTCCACTATTCCAGTTTGGGATGTCCCAAAAAGATTGTCCATTTAAAGAAGTTTCTAAAAATTCAATGCCATGTTCCCCTTTTGCCCCTCCTTTTCTTTTACTTTAAATAGGTTAGAATATTAAAAAAAATCCCATCAATGGGCAAAATTTGGAAGTTAAAAAAAAAAGTACAAGTAATTATTACGGTTCCTTAATAAGTTGGTTCCCAATGAGGGACCAACAAAATGGGACAGAGGGAGTATCAAAGAATTTAAAACAAATGGAGACAAAGTTGTAGGCACACAAATCAAAACAAACAAGCCAAGTACATTAATCAGAGATTTCTTGCAGCTGGCCTTCAAGAGGCCCAAAATATATTCCGAAAGCTCATTCTTGAAACCATGAAACTAAAATTGCCATGCCAAAAGGAAATTTGTAGACATCTATTCATGTGGTAATATGCCTACCTAAATTCAAACATCAGAAGCATGTATGCTAGCTAACAAACTGTCACAATAGACACTCTATTCCATCTCTTTTTTTCCTCACAGTAGTACCCCATGGCCCCATCTTTTTTTTTCCCCACAACTTCATTTCACGGTAAAGTGCAATGACCCAATGATGTTGTTTTGTTTGTTGAACAAGACATCTATTAGAGGAGAGAGAAATATACAAATCACTGACGTTGTTTTGTTTGTTGAATAAGACACCTATGAAAGGAGAGAAATATCCAAATCAACATTTTTTTGTACTGGATTTAAACTACAGTAGAGTTGCATGCTCTGATGAAGAAAGAATAGTCACAGATCCACGTTTATGAAGAATAATTCACAAAAGCATTTTTCCTTTGCTTTGTGCACAAAATCATTATATTCGATCTTTTTCTTTTCCCTTTTACTTCTACAATATTGTGAATCAAAATCCCTCATCCTAACTAGTAACTGCAAAACATCACCAAGACCTCACGAGGTTTAGCCAATGTGCAAGTTGCCCCCCTCGCCTTCATTTATGAGCACGTAACCACCTTGTGTTTTGTGGACCTATGTGCACCTTCACATTTTCCATTCAAATTCATAGCAAGTTCACCTCACTCCCTTGTGTTAAGAGTACAACATAATTTCAGACTATCCAAGCATAATCTTCAAGTTTTCCGAAAAAATGCCACCCCTTTTCTTCCCCTTCAACATTTATCTCCTGGTTAGGTGGAGAGAAGGAGGTCAAGTGGGGTCACTCGACCCCACTTAGGTGGCATTTTCCCATATGTTAGGTGGAGTACTTTTTAGAATTTTGCATATTTGTCCAACATATATGGTATCTCCTTGCCCCAAGAGTTTGACAAATATGACAACTACTTGTGCTTACCACAATATATTTGTTCTTTCTCTGTTTAACACACTCTCTCTCCACAAAAAGAGAACAATCTCAATCGGGGTTTGTTTTTTTCCTAATTGGTGCGACACACTACAATTGAACAATCGGGATAACAACTAAGCAAGTAAAGCAACTTTCATTTTTCATCACAATAAAAGAGCTTTTAATATGTGCTTCAACATTCTTGTAAAAGAAGAAACATATGAAGAACAAGAAGTAAGTTGAAATGTGGATCCTTAAACTTAGTCCTTTTGATGCTTCTCTTAAAGGGCAAAAGAATCATAAACAACAACATCCGTGATTTAGTGCAGTGCCTGGTGGAAGAACGGCCAAGATTCTACGTTTGGAGCTCTTAGGGTACCCACATTGATTGATAAGTAGTTTGTTCTTGATCTCAGGAATTTGGATATATGTCAGGGGCCATGTAATAAGTAATATCAAGCGTAGAAGGAAGAGAAAAGCAGTACCGTCTTAGCAACAATGACATTGCTTAACAGCTTCAGAAAGAATGATAAGGCATCGAATAATTCTCATTGCAACAAATATCAACATCTTAATCGGGAAAGTAAGATACTATACAAAACAACAAACTTTATTGTCGCACTGCTAGGGAAAAATAGAGTTTTTTTGGTTATGCTTCTAAATTGCCAAGGATTTTTAGTTAAGATTGGTGTCTCCTTTAATAGGGGAGTAAGTTGTCTGATATTATCCTTTTCTTAATGAAGGTCTTGCTAGCAATCAAAGGCAACCTGCTGTCTTGGGTGGGACAGCAGCCCCTCTACCGCCAAACTACGTCAGTTTGGGAGTTTTGAGGGGGTCTTTAAGGGTGTTGTTAAAGGCTCGTCCATCGAATTCTAAAAAAACCCTTACAGGATATCGACCTTTTCTTCTTCTTTTTTTGTGCATGAAACCATAATAAAACACTTTAATAATAACACTAACATAGATTACTCCAATAGTTAGTCGCAAATGCACAATATGAATTATTCTAATGGAACCACAATTGTCCAACCAAACATTTTATTTAACTTGACACATCTTTTAAATGAAGGTTTCGCAACTTTCCTTGCCATTCTGGCCCTAGTTTGTCACTCACCTGCCCTGACCCTAAAAATTAAAATGCACTAGGTGATACCCCTCCGTCTACGCATGAGTGTCGTTCCCATGGTTTTGAATATGATCTGTGAGTTTTTACGGTAGTTGGTGTTATTTATATACACAACTGGAATTGATTACAGAGAAAAGGAAAATCTGCACATGAGAGTTACTTTAATGATCTGAGTCCACCTCTCTAGCTTCCAGGACTCAAATCTTACATGCACAGCATGCACACCAACTGCAATTCCAAACTCCAGGAGGGGCATGGGTAAAAGGAGGATCAAGACAAGAGAGATGGAAGGGCCTTTTATGCAAACATGTGCCGTGTAATAGAAGGAAAGGCAAACATGACGAGCCACTTTGAAAACAGCATCAATCAGATGGCATCAGATTACGTCACTAAAGATGGATATAGCATGAGAAAAGTTCCAACGGTAGCATTAAAATGAATGCTTCTTAAAGGTAAAACATCAGCTCTTCACTAGGTAAGAGTAATATCATTCGCAATGGAAGATGTAAACAAAAACATTAGATAATAGCCACATGCATTTAATACAGTATCTAACTCTCCGGTTAAACTGTGGACAATAGTACATGCATTTGGTACTTCCTCTATGTTTATGATAGTCCCTATCATCATGCACTAAATATGAAGCATATTTTGAGTACTTCAGGTATTGTAAATGCGCAGGGAGATTTCAAAGTTCCAACAGTGGCATGCTTCTAAAAGGTCAAAAAAATATGTTCCTAACTAGGCAAGAGTAACACCACTTGAAATAGAAGATGTAAACAAAAACATAATGTTCGTAAATGGTACTTTTCATTGCCGCCAATTTTCCTATTCCTGACACTAGACAAGAAATTGGAGAGATTGTTTGATCTCGCTGCGCATTTGATTGTTTCACCTTCTCCCACTCTTCCAGCTGAATCTTCTCAAAGTCATCTTCCTTTTGTCCTCGTAAGTTTTCACCAACTCCTCTCTCATACTTGAGTTCCTCGATCTATTTGTCCTGAGATTTGACGAACATCGCAAAATCTTCCTCCCTCTAGCACCGATCCCCCCAGCAGAAACATGTGCAAGCTTACAGAAAAATTCCTTTTTTAGGTCTTTTGAGTATCTTGTTATAGCTGATGTCCTTCTTCAACCCTAGCAGTGTGGTCAAGCTTTTCCTCCCATTGCGCTGCTGTACACGCACATGCACGTACTCCTTTGTTCCAGCACTGGAATCCTCCCAGCATTTGCATCAGCAAAGGGATCTACTCAACAATAACAAAATCACCCACATACCAAGGCAATTAATATCATATATGGCTTCTCAATTTTATCAAAACCATCAAGTTATCCGCGGAAAAAAATTTACAGTCACGATGGATATCAATTTATTGGGAACGATGGATATCAATTTATTGGGAAAAAAGAGAGAATTTTGCTTAAAAAATAAGCTCGTCTAATTCTTCTTGTTTTCACATGAAATGATGAATGGACCGTTTTATCACCAAAATAAAAAATAAAAATGCATTTGTGCAGGATTGTTAGAGTGATCATAGACAACCTGGCGGAGTCTCCAACAATCTTTCCCAATTTTCCACAAACTAATGTTGCCCTAATTTTATAGGAACAAGACACAGATCATTCAAGGACAACACCTCCTAAAAATCAATGAAAACATCATAGATATAACAATTGTCAACCAATTTTTCATTATAGATAATACATACCAGCCCGTTGCATGAGCCCACAATCCCATCACCCCGTTGCAGAGTCATGAATGGGTAATAGAGATCCACCGCATATCCAAATGGCTCATGAAAAATCGAGTTTAAAGAACATGGTTTGAGATCATGATACTTGTAACATGTGATGACCCTCCAATGGTTAATGTAGTCATCCTTGTTCGCAAGACTGAGGTGCTTTTTCACAAATTGAGGCTCATATATTATGGTGCAACAAGATTTGCAAACGCTTCTAAACCGAACCATTAGATGTCTTGACTGGTAATCGCAGAAGAATCTCAATGGTTTGTTTAGGACGTTGTTGGGCTGTAGCAAATCATATCAGTGTGGTCAGATCAACAGCTCTAACAAATCATAGCAGTGTGTACAAATCAATTGGATCAAATCATAGCAGTGTGTACAGTGACGTCAATTTGACAGTAGTTTTTTTTAGTGAACCGGTGCAGATAGAGATGATTGAGTGATGGAAAAAAAAGACATAAAAGTCCCAGATAGAGAAAAGGAAAGACGATATCTGATGATTTAACGGTTGAAAAGTTGAACAAACCTCTGGTAAATCACTGATCCGATGGTCCAAAAAACAAGGGCTTTTGATTTCACCTTCCTTGTCATCTCCATCTTCTTCGCCTTCATTGCCTGATGACGTCATGATTCAGCTTCAGTGATGGAGTTGCAGTCTTGCAGAGGAGGCCACCGTGGAGGAAGTGGTGGAGTAGGGTTTCTGGGTTTAGAATAGAGAGAGAGAGAGAGAGAGAGAGAGAGAGAGAGAGAGAGAGAGAGACGCAGAAGGGGATGGAAGGACGGTTTCTGGGTTCAGGGGAGAGAGTGAGTGAGAGAGAGAGTGAGGCGCAGAAGGGTTATTTAAAGACCAAGAACCCTCGGGAAAAATTATTCAGTGCCAAGCGAGTATTCTCGTCCGTGATGCCCAAGCACAAATCGCAGCAGTCCATCTTTGGGGTGCACATACGCCAGGCCGGACTGGGTTCGGACGGATTCACATTAGATAATAATGAGATTTGTTCATTTTTAAGCCCGACTCATTTATAATAGTGTTTCATTTAATATGCCCAAGCTCAATTCAGATAAAATTTTAATTTTTCAAACCCGTCAAATAAACCCATTTATTTTTTTAAATATGATATCACAAATATAAATTAATCAACCATAACGATCACAATTACAAGTCACAACAATAATAATATACTTTAAGTTCTCAGGTACTATAGAAATATTAAAAATAGATCTAGAAATTAAAATGCAATTAAAGTACTAAAAAATATAGAACCCTCCAACTCTGTCAATCTCTACATATAGTATATTAAAATAAAATATTATTTAAATCAGGTGGGGCGAGTTCAGGCTTGGTTGGGCCTTAAGAGGAATTTCTCAAACCCAGCATATTTAGTAAACAGACTTAAAATCTCAACCCAGTCCGGCCTATAAGGCCTAAATATTTATCCCAAACCCTTAAAAAATCGGGCTGGGCGGGATTTCGGGCCGGTGTGCACCCCTAGTCCATCTTCTATCAATGGTCTAGATTTTAAATAAATCATTCCTTAAAAGGGTCTATTTAAAATTCAGATCGTCCTAAAAAATTTTAGACAACCTTTATACACACTGGGTAAGCTACATGGTACTAGCTCGACACTAAATTTTTTTCTAACCCTCGGGGGTTTATAGTAACATCCTTCGAAGAACGTGCCAGTTACACTATCGAATACGCTAAGAGCATCTCCAACAGACTCAACAAAACTCTCACCAAATTAGCTACAAAATGTGTCATACGCTGATATAGCTAGCCAAAAAATACCACTTCTACCTAACAAACTAGTCATTTAACTCAACGAAAAAAACTAAAAAAAAAAAATCAAAAGTCTCAGATCTTATCATCATCGCCAGTGTCACCGACCACCATCACTGCCACATACCACCATCATCAACTCACCACTACCATCAGTGACCACAAACCACACCCATAGGCCACCATCACCGCCACATACCACACCCACATACCACCATCACCGCCCGACCACCACCATCAACGACCACACACAGACCACCATCACCGCATCGCAACCACCAGCCTCGAAAATTGACCATAAATCTGGCCAAAATCAAAACACACACACACACACACACACACAGAGAAAGGCTCAGATCTGTTCGATTCATCATTGCCTCCAGCCATGGCTGCAACCACGATTGCTCGTAGGCCGTCCGGGTTGCCCTCCCATGAAATCCAACGATTTTTCTGACTAAAACCCACCATTAACTGTTGATTTTTCACCGGCCGGAGGAATCGAACGACGACACCATTGCGGTGTTGAGGCGAGGGCTACAGTGCCTCATTGAGGTAGGCGAGCCAAAAAGTGAAAAACCAAAATGGTGAGGCAGTGAGTGAGGCTGTTGGCTGCAAGATTTGGGAGAAAACCTCACCATTTAACTCTCGCCGGATCAATGGCGAGACTGTTGGAGATGGTCTAAGGAAACTAGTAGCAGAGGCACTAGAATAGTGCCACAAATGCCAAATTGAACAGCGGTCGGGAAACTAATCACGCCAAATCCAACATCGCTAGGGAAACTAGTAGTTCTGAGGGTGCTACGAATTTTTTTTCCCTCATTCATAGAAGCCTTCCATTACAAGCTTGTTACGAGGCTATTAAATGGACTTTACTTCACAATTATAACAAGGTTTATATATATTCTGATTGTTTTAATGCAATAATGCAGATAGCAGGGAAAGCTGAGTGTCACTTCCATGACACTTTTTTTGTTGTGCAAAATAGCTGAGAAGATCTCCAAATTATCCTTTTGTCAGATCTCAAAGGTTGCGTGTTGCGCTGTCCAGTGTGCTCATCTCCTGACCAAGCATGCTTTGGACCTTTTTGTTCCTCACCCGGACACCGGTGATGGATTTGATGGAGTTGCTATTTGATGAAACTGCTATTTTGCCTTGCTGTTTATTTGTTGATGTTGTAGTTGACTTTTATTTTGCTGTTGTGCTGTCTTTTAGTTGAGTTGCTCGAACTCTTGATGTATTTGGCTGGTTGATCTATGATATTTCTCTCTATTTCTCAACATAAAAAATAAAAAATAGAAGCCTTCCATTTTTAATTGAGTAAATTTCAGTTGCCCCCTTGAGGTTTCTCATAAATAAAGAGACGTTTCATATACTTTCTGAATTTTCATTGTCCTCCCTTACTTTATAAAGTAATTGGTAGATACCTCCCTTGTCATTAAAAAACACCTAATGAAGTTAACTTCCCCGGTGAAATAACGTTAATGCCCTAAATTCATACTTGATTTTTTTTTTCTTGTTTGAGTTTGCATTACATAAAAATTTTGCAAGGCGCGAAAAAGTAACTTAATTATTCATTTTTTTTTAGAATTTTCTTTTATTTGACACGAAATTATTATCTTTTTACTTTTTTAGTTTCCCTAAGATATATTTTCACATTTTGAGAATAAAAACAAGCACAAGAACCCGATAGGACTGTGACAAGGTGGTAGCTAACGGACAACCGGCAGTGTCACCTCCTACAATTATATAGTCATAATAATCCTCCGATGGAAAGTTTTTGGCGTTGAACACGAACTTATATTACTTGGAAATGGTGCATAAATTCAACAAAAATGATTAGCTTCTTTTTTTAAAATGGAAGCAGGGTAATCCTCCCGGTGAACTGACTGTACCCCAAACCGACATAGGTGAACAAGTAGATTATACTAAGGTGCTTGAGAGAACCATGTCCAAGGGACTCAGCAAATTGACCCTGTAACTTTGGGAGAAGGGGTGCTCTCCTATCTTTTGATTAGGAAAGCGGCACATACTTGGGGTAGTGGAGGGACTTTGACTCCCTTGTATCAAGTGAAGAAAAGGAGGTGGTAGGCTTAGTAGGGCTCAAACCTACAATATAACTGTTATGAGCGGTACGTTTCAACCAATTAAACTATAAGCTCCTATGGATCTCTACATGCAAGTCGCTCACTTCAGGAAGAGCAGACGAAAAGAGGAGGCCTTTGCTCTATCTGATTCTTCCTTTTCCCCCAGAATAAACAATATTCTAAATAGGAATAAATTAAATCTGGATTTTATTTCTATTTAAGGAAGGATGCTTTGACCTAGCATAGGATTTAGCGACATCAGCATAAGATGTGGCAGGAGATGAAACCATTCATTTGGAAGAATTTGAATGAAGGGCTCACCTATGGATAGTTGTCACCTATATATCCCTCTTGTACTCCGTTAACACCCTAATTAGTCTTCTCATGAGCTAGTTTCATGTGCTAACTCAAATTAAGTGCATTTCTATCTTCGTATTAATAATCTCCGAATCCCACTGCTTTCATTGGTGGTCTTATTTTTTTATTTTTGCTTTTTTGTAGGTTTCTTTTTCTTACTCTAAATATAAAGCTCTAACGACACTCTTATTTCTTCACTTTTTTTTTACATATTTTACCTAACCATGTTCTTTTCTCTTTTTTTTTGCATTAGAGGTAATAATGATCTAAAATAATATTTACCTGCTTAAGTATGTGGGTGCTATAGCATCACTTTATTGCTTTTAGCAAAGTTATACTCCCTCCGTCCCCAATATGCACACCTTTTAAGGAGAAACAAGCGTTTTCACACACACACAAAAAAAACTTTTAGCATGAAATTTTCGGATAAATAGTCTAATTTCTTTACCAAAAAAAAATTATAAATGGAATCCTTGTATTGGTGTAAAAACATTATCCGAATAATTTCATGTTAATAGTTTTTCCTTTTTCAATGCTTGTTTCTCCCAAAAGGGGATGTATATTTGGGACGAAGGGAGTATAACTTTGAAGAGAGCGAGAGAGGGGTTAGGTAAAATATGCCAAAGAAGAAGAAGAAAAATAGCTGGCATTTAGATTTAGAGAAAGAAAAAGAAACCTAAAATAAGTAAAATAAAATAAAATAAAACCATTAGTGTAAGCAGTGCTTAGGTGATAATTGATACTTGTTTTTATCATCAAAATGTGAAAATATATCTTATGAGAACTATAAAAATATAAATAAAAATAATAATAATTTAGAGTAAAAAAGGAAGAAAGTTTTAAGAAAAGACTAAATAATTAAGTTATTTTTTTCATGCTTTTCAAAAATTTTATGGCATATAAACTCTCAAACGAGAAAGGAAAAAAAAAAAAAAAAAGCCAAGTTCAAATTTAAGGGCATTAACGCCATTTCACCAGCAAATTAAAGTTAATGCCGTTAGGTGTTTTTTAACGACAAGGAAAGTATTTGCTAATTACTTTGTAAAGTAAGGGAGGATTGTGAAATTTCAGAAAGTAGAGGGGTGGTCTCTTTATTTGTTAGAAACTTTAGGGGGGTAAGTGAATTTTTTTAATTTCTTTGTAGAACTAGCCTACTCTTTCTTTTCTTTTCTTTCTTTTTTTCTTTTTTTTGCTATAATAGAAAAGCTACTTCTTTATGCGCTAGAGTGCCGGTAATGCCACATAAAACAGTGCTAGGGAAGCTAATCGGGTTTTCTGGCATTCAAGATTTTTTTTTTCTTCTGTTTTTGTAGAAGTCCTCCATTTTTAATTTTCTTATAGTAGCCTTTCATTTTTTTTTATTTCCTTATATATAGAACTAGTATATCCTTTCTTTCTTTTTTCGAGATTCTTGCTTGTGCCATATTCCTTTGTTCGTAAAATGATAGCTTGGTTCGCAAAATGATAAATTAAAAGTACATGAGTTCAAACTTTTTCATGAACTAAAGGAGCTCATTTTTTTGCTATAAAAGGAAAGCTACTTTTTTTGGCATTAAAATGCCGGTAATGCCATATCAAACGGCGCTATGTAAATTATTTTGTTTTAATATAGGAAGGATACAAACTAATTCTCGCGATTCAAACTTGTGCTACGTATTTGTTTGGGCGCACATAAATTTTATAACTTCACCTAAATAATTTTCTGAGTATGTCCGTGAATTTTCGTTTAGGGCATTGCTTTTCAACATTGCTTGAGCTTTTCCATGTTCAGCAAGGAAAATCCATTCATGGGGTGACCTTATAATGAAGGACAAACAATAATGATAAAACTATCAAAAAATTCTGTTTTAGGAGGAGCGAATCAAATTTGCGGATTCGAAAGGACCAGACCAGTACATCCCTGCAACATGTTGATTATCAGCTATAGAACAAGTCACTAAACCATGAAGTAACAAGTTGAAGGCACGAAACAAGTTAACCCAAACATACTTCATAATCGAACATAAGATTTACCATACCATATATGATGGTTGGTATATACACTCTCTCCCCACAGATGTATGGTGTTTAATTTCCTGCAAACCAATAACAAGAGAGAAGTTAAGTCATAGAGTGTATCTACTTAGAAATAAAGAGCAGCCACATAATACGAAGACTTTGGTGGCAAGGGTAATTGAAACTATGAGACTTAAGGTGGTTGTAAAAGACCACTTTAACAATCCCTTGGTTGTCTTGACTTCACTATTCAAAGGAGGAAAGTCTAACTCTTGATTTCAAGGGTAAAAAAATCAAAGAAAAATGGACGGAGTAATGACTTTTCGCATCCCAAAATGATAGCCACACTCTTCTTTTTGCCATTTGGTAAAAAAAAAATTCACATAAAAATTTACAAAAAGACAAAAAGGGGGTCTAAGAGTGTGAAAATCATTCCCTTGGCACACACACACACGAAAAATTATTGGATGGTCATGAGGCACAAACACGTGGTGTCCTAACATTCTTCTTCCTGTGGAGCTCAATACTAATTAAGTGTATGAACCCTTGACCATAATAACCATATGTGGTAAATAAGAGGGTTGGGACACCACTAAGAACAATTAAGCTAAGAATGATTTCAGTGATACTCTTGAAATCTTTTAATAATCAGATTTTTTTTTGTTAGCGTTATTTAAGCAATGCTCTAGAAATTTCAAATGGTTATACTTTTAGTGTTTTTTTTTTCCCGTGAAAATGCATAAAATGCTTCATTTTGTAAATTTTATTTTCGCTTTAGGCCCCAAAATTTAGGGCCAGCCGGTCTGAGTTGTGTTTGCATGCTATGGAGTAAGCTAATTATACATGATATCAATTTTGTTTTTAGATCTCAAATAAATGCATTTTTTCCTCTTATTTTCTAGATTTGACTCCACTGTAGTCAATTCTTGTATAATAAACCCTATAGAATTTTAAGTTAATTTATCTCCCTTTTCTTGGATTCATTTGGCGAGTTTCGTTGTTAGTTAGTTTGTATTACTGCCTTTAATCTTTTTTATCCTGCTTCTTTTCCCTTTACCTCTGATTTTGGGTTATTTGATGCCTCTTTTGTTTTCTTTGAACAAATAAAATGTAATAAATAGAATTATGGAAATTTTCTTTTGATTTATCTGAGCTTAATTACTTTGAAATTATCCAATTTAGTAAAGGAGTATTGTTAGTTATGTATGGGCAAGTTGTTATTTTCCGCGGGCAAGTTGTCATTTTTTGTGGGCTTTGCTCGTAGGCCTTTTGCTAGTATTTGAAATTGCTTGAGTAGGGTTTGGAATCCTTGTAGCATCCTTCTCAAAGTCAAATCGTCCCTTAAAATTACCATAATAATTACACAAATCAGATTTTGGATTATATTTTTACAAGCTTAACTAGAAAAAGTAATTTGAACTATTTCTTCGTAATGCTCATATGTTAGAAGTTTTTGCCTTGATGTTATGATTTTTTTTTACAGTAATCTTATGCATTTTTCTACTGTAAAAAATGTAATGAATCCACATGCAAATAATAAGAATCTGAGGTGATTCAAGAGTACGTATATCTTTTTCTTATCTAAGGTTATAGGACAATAAGTTTGAATTTAACTTAACATTTCGACTCATATTCTAACGAACAGAAACAAGATAAGTGTTTTTCCATCAAAACAACACTACCTACTTAATCTTTGATTACGGCTCTTGCTTGCCACGCTTATAAACCACAAATAAAAGTGTGTATTATAGCATTATTCCTTCAACTAGGACATCATTTAAAAAATTACACTAAATAGCTTTTGTGGTCTTTGTTAAATGGATGAAAATCAAAAGATTACTGCTGTGACTTATAAATGAGGACATTACTCATTACTCCCACATAAAAAAAAAAAAAAACTATTGTAAACTCATTTTGCTTTGGAAATTATGTCGACACTGTTGGTCTAATTTTCCATAGAATTCAAAAGTGAAAATTGAAAATGTTAAATAACCAAAGAAAAGTGAAAATGTTTGATTTACCAAAAAAAAAAATTGGGAAAATTTTTACATTACCTGTTTTTGGTTGAAATATTTGTACCAAGATTTCAGAAATCATTTTTGAAAACTGTTGTGCAGAAAGACTAGTGATTTCCACATCCTTTTTTGATAAACAAACCTCTTTTTTGTCTTTTAGTGAAATTTTTATGTGTAAAAATTAGGGGTGCACATAGTCCAAATTGAACTAGTTCTCTAGAAATCCAGTAACCGGACCATTTTGACTGATACTAAAAAATTAAGAACAAAAATCTAACCAATATATATGTGGAACTTGTCCAAATCCAAACCGTAGGACTGGATCGGTTCCGGTTCTATCCGATTAGCGTTAGAACATTTTTTCACAACACATTAACTCCAACGATTATTTAGAATTTGTAGCACCAAACAACACATAAAATAATTATAGAACTTTATAAGATTCGAAAGCAAATATGGTCCATATGATACACAAAGTACTTGGCAATCTACCATCAATAAAACAACTCCTAAAATTAAACAACCACTAAAGTAGCGTAAACAAAGAATGGAATAGTCTAAAAACACGAGAAACAAATTCAACACCATGTCTTAATAGTGAATTAAAATTGAAAAGTGGATATTAGTA
Organism: Vaccinium macrocarpon; assembly: GCA_022606695.1. Taxonomy (NCBI): domain Eukaryota; kingdom Viridiplantae; phylum Streptophyta; class Magnoliopsida; order Ericales; family Ericaceae; genus Vaccinium; species Vaccinium macrocarpon. The sequence continues at coordinate 12,421,599 of CM040175.1, forward strand.
GGGTCAAATAGTTAGAATACATTACAGACTTCCTTACAAAGTAGATTTCTACCCTAAATAGACATAAAAGAATATCTTATTAGGGGAAAAAATATTAATTTACCAAATCAAGATACATAATTATGTACACGTAAATATATATAAATATATGTATATATATTACTATTATACGGACCGGTTCGGTTTTAACCATGGTTCTTAAATTGAGAATTAGTAGCCAATCCATGATTATCGGTTCTTATTTTTTCAGAACCATAATCAGTCCAACTGTCCAATCAACAGCATAACCTAACCAAATAGAACGGTTCAGTCTTGATAAAATTGGTTCAGTTGTTATATCGATTTTCTTGTACACCCCTAGTAAAAATTTCACTAAAAGGGAAAACAAGGAGTGTATTTATCAAAAAAAGAAGGTGTGAAAATTATTTCCCTACAGAAATTGCAATTTAAATCGTAAAGCAAATAGGACCGCACACCTGTCAAACTTTTGAACACTCCAGTAGGAGAGAGATAAACCAAAATTTCAAAAAATAATTTGGCGTCACTTGACCAATGAGGCCCACAAAATTAATCTTGAGTGGTGGTTAGTTTCGTTTTGTATTTTTCCTTGACATGCAAAAGGGAAAAAATTAAAATTGGTAGGAGTGGGAACAGAGAATCGTAACCGTCATTAATTAATCCTAACGCATTTACTACTAATTAGTAGCCTGTAATCCTACTTTACTACTTAAAAACAAGACACTGGGCTGTCATGCAAATTGGATTCCCATGTTTTCTTCGTTGCCAATATTATCCCTATCGATTTTTCACTATTTTGGCATTTCTCTTCTTCTTTCTTTGTTTCCCACCTACATTTTTGTCTTATTTTTGAGAATCCAAACATTTTCTCACTCATTTTGTCTCTGTTCGAAAAAAAACCCTCGCTTTTTGTCACCATTAAAAGTTTACACATTGAAATTTGTTTAGAGATTTCAGTGTTTGTTTTCGGGAGTTTGTTTCACCTGTTCGATCTTGATGTCCTGATTTATGTAATTTGATCCTTTTGACCAACTATTTAATGGAAATGGCTATGACTCTGAATCTAAATAAAAAAAAAATGGTGCTCCCAAATTTTTTGAAATTCAACATATTCTCAGTGTTTTTTGGCACTCCACTTTTTGACAATACACACTCTAAAATTGTCTTTTCCTGTTCAAAATACACAGAAGATTTTTCAAAATGCGCTTAAAGACAAGTTTTAAAGTGTGATTAGGCAAAGGGATTTGGAAGCTTTGGAGGACAAGTTTTAAAGTCCGAAGACCCAATAATGAATATGCAATGTCATATAGGGCAGTAAATTGCTATCCCCACCCAAACCCCATCTACTTTTGCAAGTGACATATTGTCTTGAGATGGAATCGAGCAATATTGCTTTTACCTTCATAAATATTTGGAATAGTTGTGTTCGTTTGAATTATGGATGCAGAAACTTGATAAATTATGATTACAATACACTAATCGTCTAGTACCTAGAGGCCTAGGGGTGCAAACGAGCAAAGCCGAGCTTTGTAGTGTTTGAGGTCGGCTTGTTAAGTAAACGAGTCAAAAAATTGAGCTCAAGCTCAAGTCGGTCATAAACAAGTTGAGCCATTAACAAGCCGAGCTAGGCTAATTTACTTATTAAGCCTCCTTAAACGAGCCGAGCTTATAATATCAAGCCAAGCCGAGCTTTTGTGAGCTCGTTAACCGAACGAGCCTAAAAATCAAGCTTGAACTCGGCTCAATTACTTATCGAGCCGAGCCTCGAGTTGCTCGCAAGCAGCTCAGTTCATTTGCAGCCCTAGGCCTGAGTATTATGAGGATGAGAATAGACATCCTGACCCCCATAATATATTGATGAGCTGAGGTGACACAGTGTACTATGTTCTTAATAGTAGGGATTTGAATCCTTGTTAGGTACGCTCCGATATTCTCCTTCACTGCTCAGTGGGATCTTGTCTAAAACAATGGAAACACAATTAATCAAATTTCAAAAACATTGGAAAAGAAACACATGTGAGGGCCACGAGAGATAGAATCTAAAACAACAATCTAGCTCAGAAATAATTGGAGCATTACAGGGAAGATTAGCATATTGTGGCATAAAAAAGGAACAGATATTCTTAATTTCTGGTTTTGCAGACTAGAGATGATCAAATTTTCTTGGTTCAACCATTAGAGTCTATTTCCACTTTCAACATTTTCTGATAATCCAGAGTGATTCGGGCTAGCTTAGACACTTATCAACTAATTTTCCGAGAACCAATTTTTCCGTCTACTAGCAAATGAACTTCAATAAACAGAAACAAACCACACCCAAAAACCATTGAGATTTGACAGACAAAAGTGACGGACAAAAGTGGTTCACAAACTCTGAGCACAAGTCTTTTTTCTATTAGACCGTGGTGTCTTGATTGGATCAAATGCTTGTGGGACAAAATAAATCTGTCTAAGCGAACATAAATATCAGTAATTTCCACTAAATTAATGGAATCCACAGCCATTGCTGGTCATTCTTACAAAGCAACCACAAAGGTAGAAAGGCATAATTGGTGGACAATTTTACCTCCCTTTCGTTATATAGACTCAAAAAGGAGAGAAACAAATACTAAAAAATCGGCCACAAGACTCCAACGGACGGAGTCTTGTGGCCGTTTACGTAATGAAGCATCCCTATAGTGTTTTGTTAGTGTTTTGTCTACGTATTGTTAGTGTTTTGTCAATGTTTCGTTTGGGTGATATTTTTTTTTTTCTTGAGCAGCGTTTGGGTGATATTTTATTATTACAGTAGCCTTGAATAGTGTTCAGAAATCATACATGCAATTTACGTAATGAAGCATCCACATTAAATTACCTTCCGTTATATGCTTCCCATCTACCCCAAAATAGATCTCATCCTTTCGTTTGCAGCAATCCTCAAAAAGAAAAATTTGCTTCCTAAAGTAAATCTATTCAAAGCCTCAAGCTGCCAATAACTTCCACAATTCAAAATTTAATGAACCCCCCAAGCGTTTGCCTCCTTTAATGTAATTGGGTGTCCAATATTGATATGAATTTTACGGGATTTTTCTACACAAAAAACAATGACTGTATTCGGGATTTTTAAATTTCAGCCTAGCAACCTGCATAACAAACAAAAAAGTAAGATATAGCTTTGCATATATGGGAGCTGCAGGGCAGAGTTCACCACAGAATAATTGCGGTCGGTAACTTTCAAACACATCAAAAAAATAAAAGAAAAACTATACCAGTCTCTTCCGATTCAACTCGCGCTGCTCTTCTAAGTCACGGAACCTAGCTTCTCTCTCCACATACTGCCGGTCCCACTCTTCAAACAACAACAGTGTCCAGCTCTAGAGACATTCTTTGCACATTGCTAATCAGCCCATGAACCGCCTGGTTCCAGTGGCTCTGCATATTCGTCTCCAATGCTTCGAAAATGAGTAGCCAAATCACTTGTCGGTTTTGGGCAATCAAGCTCGCTATGTGTTCGTTGTACCACAAGAAAATCGCTTGTTCTACTACCTGTCATGTGCCTATAATTAGAAAGCACTCGTAAAAGCTTATTTATGTGAAGTAATAAATCATGTAATAGCATGTAGCCAGTTAGTCGGCTACAATATGCATGTCTACGAATCGGACCTTCCCCAAACTCAAACTTTAGGATATTGAGATATGCTTCCAGATTGGTTATCTTTATTGACTAATACAATAAGAAGTATACATGAGATGATATGTTAGGGATTTTGATAGAAAAATATTTCAGAAGATAAATATTGGTTTTCATCCATATCCAATGCTAGAAATGTTTATTTTTGGATCATTTTAGATTACAATGATCGTATCTATGAACAAAGTAAAAAAGTTCTACCACAAGTGCAAGAGTATTTGAGAGAGAGAGAGAGAGAGAGAGAGAGTCCATTTTACCATTTCTGGGAGAACTGCATACAAACAACTCTTGGAAACATATCCACCTTGTAAAGAAAATACTGAAAAAAGGGAAAAGAACATAGTCGCATCAGAGATTATGAAAACAGACATGAGGCTCCTATAGCTAAGCAGAAAACAGGTAATCAATCAGCCAAAAACCTGACGTGCCTTCCTAGCCAAAGCTCAACCATTCTGTGAGCAACAGAAGCAACTATAGCCATTTCTTTGTATCTTTTCTAGCGAGCAAGAACAAGCCAGAAACTTACCGGGTCTTAAGCAGTTCTGTACTGAACAATCCTATGGTGACTGCACGAAAAACACAACAGTAATTAAATAACACAATAAGATCATATTAGAAAGGAAAATTATTGGGAATTCTCTCTTACAGAGGAATTGAATATTTATCTAAATCTTTCTCTACTTCAGTTGTGGTGATCAAATCTATCATCTGTCCACAGGCTATTTCAAATTCTACCAGGGTAAACGTGGTCAAGACTAGTTCCAAGCATCCTAAATAGTACATTGGCTGATAACCCAACCTCATTGAATAGATCCAGCAGATCCACATAATTAGGCCTTTCCTTTGAAATACTTTTTGAGAATTGTTGACATATGATTGTTGACTACAATACCATCATTTGAAGGATCAAACCCGCTACCAAAAAAAAGTTACCGAATTTCATAACTTAGTCATTTGGAACAAATATTATAACCATGTTAGTTAGGATTAAGAAAATACATGAAAGAGAAACACAATTTCTCACAATATAGACTCACACACCTTTGGCACTCTCAACCAACATGGCTGACCTCGGCACGTGTGCAAGATATCCATAATATTCTCCAGAGCAAGAAAATATGCTTGAAGCTGCAAGAATCATTGCAAGTGTTTGATACCATGCAACAGTATATGAAACTACATAACAGTTAAAAATTACAGGAAAATATGAACAAAGAAAAGCCGGTCTGACCATAAATGGGAATGACTTCATGGAGCCATACCCATTCAATGCACCACCCAAGTGCACATGCAAGGAAAACTTCATCATCAGATAATTCCTCTCTTTCCCTCACATGTAGATGTCAATACTCAATAGTAGAGAGGCCTCGGCTCAACTTTCTTACATGCTACAATATGAGGTGTTAAACTAACATAATACCCAGAAATATCATCCATGTAATCATCTTCCACTACATAAATTTTTCCGCCTTGTTTTTGTTATGGCACAACCATATCGTGAAAATGAACCAGAACATCATAAGTATACAGGCGTAATTCTTTAGTTTTCACCTCTCGGTGTGTTGTAGTCTAGCATCTCCAACAAAACAAAACAGAGAAGAATTGGCACACACCAAATTATTAGGATTAGTTAACGAACTTCATACGATACTTTGTAAATCTTAAATCCTCAAGTCCTGTTTGTGTGACGGGACTAATTATTGAATGATATATAGCCCCACCAAATATACAAATCCCACCAGATAAAAACTGATCAAATTAATGAAACACCAAATAGATTATTATTTTGGATATATATTATCCAATCCAATGCACATCAAGTCAAAACAATTAAAAGTCAATGATTGCACTGCCACTCACGTGCAAAATCCATTGGTTTCTAATGAGGGACCAATAAAATGGGACTGAGGGATTTTTTAAAGAACTTCAAACAAATGGAAACGCAAAACTGTAGGCACACAAATCAAAACAAACAAGCCAAGTACATTCATCAGAGATTTCTTGCCGCTGGCCTTCAAGAAGCCCAAAATATAATCCGAAAGCTCATTCTTGAAGCCATGAAACAAAAATTGGCATGCCAAATGGATAGTTGTAGAAATATATATTCACGTGGTATTATGCCTACCTAAATTCTCACGTCACAAGCATGTATCCCAGCTAACAAATTGTCACAATAGACACTCTAGTCCATTTCTTTTTTTCCTCGCAGTAGTATCCCATGGCCCCATCTTTTTTTTTTTGCCCAACTTTGTTTCACGGTAAAGTGCAATGAGCCAATGATGTTATTGTGTTTGTTGAACAGGACATCTATTACAGGAGAAAGAAATATCCAAATCAACATTTTTTGTGCTGGATTTGAACTACAGCAGTGTTGCATGCTTTGACAAAGAAAGAACAGTCCAAATCCACGTTTATGAAGAATAAATTTGCAAAATCTTTTTTCCTTTGCTTCATGCACAAAATCATTATATTGGATCTTTTTTTCCGTTTTACTTCTATGATATTGTGAATAAAAATCCCTCATCCAGATTAGTAACTCCAAAACATCACTAAGACCTCACGTGATTTAGCCACTGTGCCAGTTGTCCCCCTCACCTTCATTTATCAGAGCGCTATGAAGCACCGACACTCCTAGGAGATGCTGTATTGCCGTATGGGACATGGGGAGACGGGGACACAGCGGAATACGTATGGGACACGCCACATGGTGTGTCCCCCAATTTTTTTGAATTTTTTTAGGGGGACACGGTAGGGACACCGCGGGGACACATGGGAGACACGGCAGGGGGAAAATTGTAATTTTTTTTAAAAAATTGGGGTCAAATTGTAATTTTTCAAATTTTCAGGGGTCAAATTGTAATTTTAAAAAAATTGGGGGTCAAACTGTAATTACCAATCTTTAAATTTTTTAAAATTTTTAAATTTTTTTATAATATATATATATATATATATATATATATATATATATATATATATATATATATATATTGCCGTGTCTCCCGCCGTATCCGTGCCCCTTTTTTCAAAATTGCCGTATCCGTGTACGTATCCGTGTCTGTGTCCATATTTGTATCCGTGTCCGTGCTACATAGTCAGAGCGTAACCACCTTGTGTTTTGTGGATTTATTTGCACCTTCACATTTTCCATTAAAATTCATAGCAAGTTCACCTCACTCCCTTTTGTTGAGAGTGCAACATAATTTTAGACAATAATACCCAAGCATAATCTTCAAATTTTCAAAAAAATGCAACCCCTTTTCTTCCTCTTCACCATTTATCTCCTGGCTCCTCACATGCAATCAAGGGCGGACAGAGAGGGGTCAAGTGGGGTCACTTGACCTCACTGAGGTGGCATTTTCTCATAGGTTAGGTGGAGTACTTTTTAGAATTTTGCATATTTGCCCAATGTATATGGTATCTCCTTGCCCCAAGAGTTTGACAAATATTACAACTACTAGCTCTTACCACAACAGATTTGTTCTCTCTCTGTTTAACACACACACTCTCTCTCCACAAAAAAGAGAACCATCTTAATGAGGGTTTTTTTTCTTCTCCTAATTGGTGTTTGAACAATTGGGATAACTACTCCTCCACAAGTAAAGCAACTTTGATTATTCATCACAATAAAAGAGCTTTTAATGTGTGCTTCAACATTCTTGTAAAAGAAGAAACATATGAAGAACAAGAAGTAAGTCGACATGTGGATCCTTAAACTTAGTCTTGAGTCTTTTGAAGCTTCTCTCAAAGGGAAAAAGAATCATAAACAACATCATCCGTGATTTAGTGCAATGCGGTGGAAGAACAGCCAAAATTCTACGTTTGGAACTCTTAGGGTACCCACATTGATTGCTATGTAGTTTGTCCTTGATCTCAGGAATTTGGATATCTGTCAGGGGCCATGTAATAAGTAATATCAAGCGTAGAAGGAAGAGAAAAGCAGTACCATCTTAGCAACAATGAAATTGCTTAACAGCTTCGGAAAGAATGAAAATGCATCGAATAATTATCATTGCAACAAATATCAACATCTTAATCGGAAAAATAAGATACTACACAAAGCAACAAACTTTATTGTTGCATTGTTAGGGCGAAGTAAAGAGAGTTTTTCCGGTTATGCTTCTAAATTGCCAAGGATTTTTAGTTAAGATTGGTGCTTCCTTTAGGAGGGGAGTAAGTTGTCTTATATTATCTTTTTCTTAATGAAGGTCTTGCTAGCAATCAAAGGCAATCCATGGAACTTAAAGGTGGATCAGGGGGCCTGCTGTCTTGGGTGGGACAGCTGCCCCTCTACCCCCAAACTACGTCATTTTGGGGGGTTTTGAGGGGGTCTTTAAGGGTGTTGTTAAAGGCCCGTCCTACGAATTCTAAAAAAACCCTTGCAGGATATCGAGCTTTTTTTTTTGGCATGAACCCATAATAAAAACACTTTTAAGGATAATAACTAACTACACCCTTAAAGACCCCAAACAAAACCTTCAAAACGACGTAGTGGTTAGTAAGTTATGACATAGTGGTTACAAGACTCCATACAAGGTGATGGCACAGCCATCCCCGGATTCACGGTTTGAGTTACAATATGAATCAATTGGACTTGTCTGCTTATCCAACCTCTTCTAGTTTATGTTTTCGTATCCACAATTTGAGTTCGTATCAGAGTTGTAAGAATCTTACGATTCATGATACATACCTTAAAATACGATACTGGCAGACAGAAAATTAATACATACTTTTTAACATAGAATATATTTAAAGAGATCTTGTGATATGCATACAATAATGATGCATACCTTTTAAGTCAGTAACTTTAGATGTAAATCGATACGTTTCTCTAGACACATCTTAGGCCTAAGGAACTACTTTTGTGATACCTATATCATTCATGATGTGATACACAATACATGACACCATAAATTTTTCTACCAACCCATTTATGGTAGAGTACATGCAATTTTGTACCATCTTACTCGTTCTCTTTTGTTACAGGCAATTGCTTTTAATATCGGGTTTAACTATTTTATGACTTAGAATTTACTCTTGATAACATATATATGAGATGAAATACATATCCCAACACAATATAGAGAAGAACATACACAATACACATTGCGTTTTGATAACTTTAGCTTGTAATTTCCTTAAGTTTCCAGGATGGCATCAAAATCAAAACATATATGAAGAGATTAATGAGATTACACCAAAACCCAATTCCCGCCAAGAATCTAAGCCACCTCGGTGGGAGCCAGAGTCACATATATAACAACTTAGCAGCCTAAATGGTATGCATTATCCAAAGTACGGACTATGGACCTCAATAACATTAAGACCCCTAAATGTTATTGCATCATGAATAATAAGGTTGCACCATTTGGTATCAGAGTTTCTTTTGGGTTGATTTGCTTTATTGGAATTCATTTTGTTGTAGTTTGGGGTCCCAATTGATTGGATTTTGCTTGCTTGGGGTTGAATTAGTTGTTGGAGTTGATTTTGAGTGTAGTAATGGGTCAAAGAGGTAGGAGAGGAGGTAGAGGTAAAGGATTCATGGTGAATAATGGTGAATATGCTGAGTTTAGAAACCAAAACCGATTTGATCTGTGAAATAAGATTTAGGCCTAAGTATAGATATTTGAAACATGGAAATGCCACATAAGACATTTTGAAAAAGCCGTTGTGTAATGCAATATAAATATTACAACCATGTTCATTAGGATTAAGAAAATACATGAAAGAGAAACATAATTTCTCACAATACAGATTCGCACACCTTTGGCACTCTCAACCAACATGGCTAACCTCGGCGTGTGTGCAAGTTACCCATAATATCCTCCAAAGCAAGAAAATATGCTTGAAGCTGCAAGAATCATTGCAAGTGTTCAATAACACGCAACAGTATAGGAAACTACATAAGAGTTCAAAATTACAGGAAAATATGAACAAATAAAAGCCGGTCTGACCATAAATGGGAATGATATAATGGAGCCATAAAAGTTCTATGGTTTAAAAAATGGCCAATATATAGATCAAAGAAAAGCCGAACGGAAGTACATTGAGTCCAGGTTACAAACTTCCGTTAACTATTTCAATAGCAGTGTAGAAGCTTGAAAGATTTGAAAAAATGTCTAAACAGGAATTGTATAGTATCTTTCACGCACAAAAGGAAATACTTACTAGGATTTAAACCACAGAACTTTTCAAACATAGTGATCTATCTTCACAAATCAAAGACAAGCAGGGATCTGTGTGTGTGTGTGTGTCCAATTTTAGCAAAAAACCAAAAAGACATTCAATAAGCCAAGCAAAAATGAGCACATCTTGGTAGCAGAACTATCAACAAATACAATCAATACGGCAGCTAGTTTTAAAGAAAATGCAGATTATCATGCATTAAATGAATGCATAATCGAAGTAAACCTCAAACAGGATAAATGAACCAAGAGCTACAACTGAAAACCATAGGCAGATGTACAACATTAATATAAAGCTTAATCTGCTCACAGATCTTGACCTCCAGGTTTGGAACCCCAAACCTGATTTGCAGTATCTCGCTTCTTCTCAGCCGCCTCAGAGTGCAGAGGTTATTTAAAGCAAATGGGATCCACCTCTTTCATGCCCGTTTATGCCACAAACATGTCCTAAAGAAAATGACTAACCATGCAAATGAGAGGGCCCGATAAGCGATGAAGCTAATGCGTTGATGAAAATTACGCCAACAAAAAGATTGGCACACTACAAAAGCAGTCACAATGAATGACACTAACATAGATTACTCCAATAGTAAGCCGCAAATGCACAAGATGAAATTATTCTAATGGAACCACAATTGTCCATCCAAACATTTTGTTTAACTTGACACATCTTTTAACGAAGGTTTCACCAACTTTCCTTGCCATTCTGGCCCTAGTTTATCAATCACCTGCATTGACCCTACAAATTAAAATGCACTAGGTGGTACCCCTTCGTCTATGCACGAGTGTTACCGTGGCTTTGAATATGATCTGTGGTTTTCGCTAGTAGTTGGGGTTATTTACATACATAACTGGAATTGATTACAGACAAAAGGAAAAACTGCATATGAGAGTTACTTTAATGATCTGACTCCACCTCTCTAGCTTCCATGACTCTACTCTTACATGCACACCAGATTGTAACTTCTTTTGAACACACCAACAGCAATGCCAAACTCCAGGAGGGGCGGGTAAAAGGAGGATCAAGATGAGAGACGGAAGAGCTTTTTATGCAAACATGTGCCGTGTAAGAGAAGGGAAGGCAAAAATGACGAGCCGCTTTGAAAACAACATCAATCAGATGGCATCAGATTGTGTCACTAAAGCAATATAGCATAATAAGAGTTCCGACGGTAGCATTAAAATGAATGCTGCTTAAAGGTAAAAAAATCTGTTCCTCACTTGGTAAGAGTAATATTATTCGAAATGGAAGATGCAAACAAAAACATTAGATAGTAGCCACATGCATTTAATACAGTATCTAACTCTCCGGTTAAATTGAGGACAATAGTACATGTATTTGGTACATCCTCTATGTTTACAATCAAACTACAGATAGTCACTATCATCATGCACAAAATATGAAGCATATTTTGAGTACTTCAGGTATTGCAAATGCGCAGGGAGATTTCAAAGTTCCAACAGTGGCATGCTTCTAAAAGGTCAAAAAAATATGTTCCTAACTAGGCAAGAGTAATACCTCTTAAAATAGAAGATGTAAACAAAAACATAACGTTCGTAAATGGTATTTTTCATTGCCGTCAATTTTCCTATTCTTGACACTTGACAAAAATTGGAGAGATTGTTTTATCTCGCTGTGCATTTGATTGTTTCACCTTCTCCCGCTCTTCCTGTTGAATCTTCTCAAAGTCATCTTCCTTTTTCCTCGTAAGTTTTCACCAACTTCTCTCTCTCATACACGAGTTTCTCGATCTCTTTGTCCTGAGATTTGATGAACTTCGCAAAATCTTCCTCCCTCCAGCCACAATCCCCCCAGCAGAAACATGTGCAAGCTTATAGCAAAATTCCTTCTTTAGGTCTTTGAGTATCTTGTTATAGCTGATGTCCTCCTTCAACCCTTGCACAGTGGTCAAAGCTTTTCCTCCCATTGCGCTGCTGTACACGCACATGCACGTACTCCTTTGTTCCAGCACTGGAATCCTCCCAGCATTTGCATCAGCAAAGGGATCTACTCAACAATAACAAAATCACCCACATACCAAGGCAATTAATATCATATATGGCTTCTCAATTTTATCAAAACCATCAAGTTATCCGCAGAAAAAATTTAGAGTCACGATGGATATCAATTTATTGGGAAAAAAGAGAGGATTTTGCTTAAAAAATAAGCTCGTCTAATTCTTCTTGTTTTCACATTAAATGATGAATGGACCGTTTTATCACCAAAATAAAAAATAAAAATGCATTTGTGCAGGATTGTTAGAGTGATCAAAGACAAACTGGCGGAGTCTCCAACAATATTTCCCAATTTTCCACAAACTAATGTTGCCCTAATTTTATAGGAACAAGATAGAGATCATTCAAGGACAACACCTCCTAAAAATTAATGGAAACATCGTAGATATAACAATTGTCAACCAATTTTTCATTATAGATAATACATACCAGCCCGTTGCATGAGCCCACAATCCCATCACCCCGTTGCAGAGTCATGAATGGGTAATAGAGATCCACCGCACATCCAAATGGCTCATGAAAAATCGAGTTTAAAGAACATGGTTTGAGATCATGATACTTGTAACATGTGATGACCCTCCAATGGTTAATGTCGCCATCCTTGTTCGCAAGACTGAGGTGCTTTTTCACAAATTGAGGCTCATATATTATGGTGCAACAAGATTTGCAAACGCTTCTAAACCGAACCATTAGATGTCTTGACTGGTAATCGCAGAAGAATCTCAATGGTTTGTTTAGGACGTTGTTGGGCTGTAGCAAATCATATCAGTGCGGTCAGATCAACAGCTCTAGCAAATCATAGCAGTGTGTACAAATCAATTGGATCAAATTATAGCAGTGTGTACAAATCAGTTGGATCAAATTATAGCAGTGTGTAGAGTGACGTCAATTTGACAGTAGTTTTTTTTTAGTGAACCGGTGCAGATAGAGATGATTGAGTGATGAAAAAAACAAAGACATAAAACTCCCAGATAGAGAAAAGGAGAGACGATATCTGATGATTTAACGGTTGACAAGTCGAACAAACCTCTGGTAAATCACTGATCCGATGGTCCAAAATACAAGGGCTTTTGATTTCACCTTCCTTGTCCTCTCCATCTTCTTCACCTTCATTGCCTGATGACATCATGATTCAGCTTCAGTAATGGAGTTGCAGGGGAGGCCGCCGTGGAGGAAGTGGTGGAGTAGGGTTTCTGGGTTCAGAATAGAGGGAGAGACGCAGACGCAGACGCAGAAGGGGATGGAAGGAGGGTTTCTGGGTTCAGGGAAGAGAGTGAGTGAGAGAGAGTGAGGCGCAGAAGGGTTATTTAAAGACCAAGAACCCTCGGGAGAAATTATTCAGTGACAAGCGACTATTGTCGTCCGTGATGCCCAAGCACAAATCGCAGCAGTCCATCACTAGGGGTGCACATACGCCAAGCTAGACTGGGTTCAGGCCTGGCTATCTAATGAGATGTGTGAATTCTCAAGCCCGGCTCATTTATAATCGAGTTTCATTTAATATGTTCAAACTCAACCCAAATAAAATTTTAATTTTTCAAACCCGTCCAATAAACTCATTTATTTTTTTAAAACACGGTATCACAAATATAAATTAACCAACTATAACGATCACAATTACAAATCACAACAATAATAATACACTTTAAGTTCTAAGTTACTATAGAAATATTAAAAATAGATCTAGAAATTAAAATGGAATTAAAGTATTAAAAAATATAGAACCCTCCAACTCTTTCAATCTCTACATAGAGTAGTAAAATAAAATATTATTTAAATCGGGCCGAGTCAGGCTTGGTTGGGACTTAAGAGGAATTTCTCAAACCCAGCCTATTTAGTAAATGGGCTTAAAATCTCAACCCAGTTCGGCCCATAGGGCCTAAATATTTATCCCATACCCTTAAAAAAATCGGGCTGGGTTGGACGAGCTGGGCGGGATTTCGGGCCGATGTGCACCCCTAGTCCATCTCCTAAATCAATGGTTCAGATTTTAAATAAATCATTCCTTAAAAGGGTCTATTTAAAATTCACACCGTCCTAAAAAATTTTAGACAGCCTTTATGCACACTGGGTACGCTACATGGTAGTAGCTCAACACTGAAATTTTTTCTTACCCTCGAAGGTTTATAGTAACATCCTTCGAAGAATGTGCCAATTACGCTATCGAATACGCTAAGAGCATCTCCAACAGACTCAACAAAACTCTCACCAAATTAGCTATAAAATGTGTCATACGCTGATATAGCTAGCCAAAAAATACCACTTCTACCCAACAAACTAGTCATTTAACTCAACGAAAAAAAACTAAAACAAAAAAAAAAACAAAAATCAAAAGGTTCAGATCTTATCATCATTGCTAGTGTCACCGACCACATACCAACATCATCAACTCACCATTGCCATCAGTGACCACACACCGCACCCATAGACCACCATCACCGCCACATACCACCATCAGCAACCCACCACCACCATCAGCGACCACCATCACTGCATTGCAACCACCGGCCCCAAATTGACCATAAATCCGGCCAAAATCAAAACACACACACGCAGACACAGAAAAGGCTCAGATCTATTCGATTCATCGTCGCCTACAGCCATGGCTGTAACCACGATTGCTCGTAGCTCGTCCAGGTTGCCCTGCCATGAAATCCAACGATTTTTCTGACTAAAACCCCCCATTAATTGTTGATTTTTCATCGGTCGGAGGAATCGAACGACGGCACCGTTGCGGCGGTGCTGAGGCGAGGGCTACAGTGCCTCATTGAGGTAGGCGAGCCAAAAAGTGAAAAACCAAAAGGGCAAGGCAGTGAGCAAGGTTGTTGGCTGCAAGATTTGGGAGAAAACCTCTCTATTTAAGTCTCGCCAGATCAATGGCGAGAGTGTTGGAGATGGTCTAAGGAAACTAGTAGCGGAGGCACTAGAGTAGTGCCACAAATGCCAAATTGAACAGCGGTCAGGAAACTAATCACGCCAAATCCAACGTCGCTAGGGAAACTAGTAGTTCTGAGGGGTGCTACGAATTTTTTTCCCCTCGTTCATAGAAGCCTTCCATTACAAGCTTGTTATGAGGCTATTAAATGGGCTTTACTTCACAATTATAACAAGGTTTATATATATTCTGATTGTTTTAATGCAATAATGCAGATAGTAGGAAAAGTTGAGTGTTACTTCCATGACACTTTTTGTTGTGCAAAATAGCTGAGAAGATCTCCAAATTATCCTTTTGTCAGGTCTCAAAGGTTGCGCGTTGCGCTGTCCAGTGTGCTCATCTCCTGGCCAAGCATGCTTTGGACCTTTTTGTTCCTCACCCGGACACCGGTGATGGATTTGATGGAGCTGCTATTTGATGAACCTGCTATTTTGCCTTGTTGTTTATTTGTTGATGTTTTAGTTGACTTTTATTTTGTTGTTGGGCTGTCTTTTAGTTGGGTTGCTTGAACTCTTGATGTATTTGGCTGGTTGATCTATGATATTTCTCTCTATTTCTCAAAAAAAATAAAAATAAATAGAAGCCTTCCATTTTTAATTGAGTAAATTTCAGTTGCCCCCTTGAGGTTTCTCATAAATAAAGAGACGTTTCCTATACTTTCTGAATTTTCACTATCCTTCTTTACTTTATAAAGTAATTGGTAGATACCTCCCTTGTCATTAAAAAACACCTAATGAAGTTAACTTCCCCGGTGAAATAACGTTAATGCCCTAAATTCATACTTGATTTTTTTTTCTTGTTTGAGTTTGCATTACATAAAATTTTTGCAAGGCGTGAAAAAGTAACTTAATTATTAGTCTTTTTTTTTTTAGAATTTTCTTTTATTTGACTCGGAATTATTATCTTTTTACTTTTTTAGTTTCCCTAAGATAAATTTTCACATTTTGATAATAAAAACAAGCACAAGAACTCGATAGGACTGTGACAAGGTGGTAGCTAACGAACAACCGGCAGTGCCACCTCCTACAATTATATAGTCATAATAATCCTCCGATGGAAAGTTTTTGGCGTTGAACACAAACTTTATATTACTTGGAAATGGTGCATAAATTCAACAAAAATGATTAGCTTCTTTTTTTAAAAACGGAAGCAAGGTGATCCTCCCGGTGAACTGACTGTACCCCAAACCGACATAGGTGAACAAGTAAAGTATACTAAGGTGCTTGAGAGAACCATGTCCAAGGAACTCGACAAAATGACCCCGTAACTTTGGGAGAAGGGGTGCTCTCCTATCTTTTGATTGGGAAAGCGGCACATACTTGGGGTAGCGGAGGGGACTTTGACTCCCTTGTATCAAGTGAAGAAAAGGAGGTGGTAGGCTTAGTAGGGCTCAAACCTACAATATAACTGTTATGAGCGGCACGTTTCAACCAATTAAACTATAAGCTCCTATGGATCTCTACATGCAAGTCGCTCACTTCGGTAAGAGCATACGAAAAGAGGAGACCTTTGCTCTATCTGATTCTTCCTTTTCACCCCAGAATAAACAATATTCTAAATAGGAATAAATTAAATCTGGATTTTATTTCTATTTAAGGAAGGATGCTTTGACCTAGCATAGGATCTAGCGACATCAGCATAAGATGTGGCAGGAGATGAAACCATTCATTTGGAAGAATTTGAATGAAGGGCTCACCTATGGATAGTTACCACCTATCCCTCTTGTACTCCGTTAACACCCTAATTAGTCTTCTCATGAGCTAGTTTCATGTGCTGACTCAAATTAAGTGCATTTCTGTCTTTGTATTAATAATTGCCGAAGCCCACTACTTTCATTGGTGGTCTTATGTTTTTATTTTTTTCTTTTTTTAGGTTTATTTTTCTTACTCTAAATATAAAGCTCTAACGAGACTCTTATTTCTTCACTTTTTTTTACATATTTTACCTAACCGTGTTCTTTTTTTTTGTTTTTTTGCATTAGAGGTAATAATGATCTAAAATAATATTTACCTACTTAAGTATGTGGCTGTTATAGCGTCACTTTATTGCTTTTAGCAAAGTTATACTCCCTCCGTCCCCAATATGCACACCTTTTAAGGAGAAACAAGCGTTTTCGCGCGCACACACACACAAAAAAACTTTTAGCATGAAATTTTCGGATAAATAGTCTAATTTCTTTACAAAAAAAAAAAAAATTATAAATGGAATCCTTGTATTGGTGTAAAAACATTATCCGAATAATTTCATGTTAATAGTTTTTCCTTTTTCAATGCTTGTTTCTCACAAAAGGGGATGTATATTTGGGACGAAGGGAGTATAACTTCGAAGAGAGCGAGAGGGGTTAGGTAAAATATGCCAAAGAAGAAGAAAAATAGTTAGCATTTAGATTTAGAGAAAGAAAAAGAAACCTAAAATAAGTAAAATAAAATAAAACCATTAGTGTAAGCAGTGCTTAGGTGATAATTGATACTTGTTTTTATCATCAAAATGTGAAAATATATCTTATGAGAACTAAAAAAATAAAAATAATAATAATTTAGAGTAAAAAAGGAAGAAAATTTTAAGAAAATACTAAATAATTAAGTTATTTTTTTCATGCTTTTCAAAAAATTTACGGCATATAAACTCTCAAACGAGAAAGAAAAAGAAAAAAGAAAAAGCCAAGTTCAAATTTAAGGGCATTAACGCCATTTCATCAGCAAATTAAAGTTAACGCCTTTAGGTGTTTTTTAATGACAAGGAAAGTATTTGCTAATTACTTTGTAAAGTAAGGGAGGATTGTGAAATTTCAGAAAGTAGAGGTGTGGTCTCTTTATTTGTTAGAAATTCAGTGAGGGTAAGTGAATTTTTTTTAATTTCTTTGTAGAAATACCATATTCTTTCTTTTCTTTTTTTTTTTTGCTATAATAGAAAAGCTACTTCTTTAGGCGCTAGAGTGCCAGTAATGCCACATAAAACGGTGCTAGGGAAGCTAATAGGGTTTTCTGGCATTCAGGATTTTTTTTATTCTGTTTTTGTAGAAGCCCTCAGGCCTTGTTTGGTTTGGTTCTTAAGAACCTGTTTTCTCAATTATTATTCAATTATTACCCTTATTTTAAAATATTATTTTTATTTTTCTCTTTATCTCTCTCCAATCATTAATACCTATTTTTTAATTATTACCCCTATTTCTGCCTCTAATCATCACAAAAACAAAAACTCAAAACCCAAACCAAACACAACCTCCATTTTAAATTTTCTTATAGTAGCCCTCCATTTTTTTTATTTCCTTATATATAGAACTAGTATATCCTTTCTTTCTTTTTTTGAGATTCTTGCTTGTGCCATATTCCTTTCTTCGTAAAATGATAGCCTAGTTTGCAAAATGATAAATTAAAAGTACATGAGTTCAAACTTTTTTCATGAACTAAAGGAGCTGTTTTTTTTTTTTTGCTATAAAAGGAAAGCTACTTTTTTAGGCATTAAAATGCCGGTAATGCCATATCAAACGGCGCTACATAAGTTATTTTGTTTTAATAATAGGAAGGATACAAAATAATTCTCGCGATTCAAATTCGTGCTACGTATTTGTTTGGGCGCACATCAATTTTATAACTTCACCTAAATAATTTTCCGAGTATAACCGTGAATTTTCGTTTAGGGCATTGCTTTTCAACATTGCTTGAGCTTTTCCATGTTCAGCTAGGAAAAACCATTCACGGGGTGACCTTATAATGAAGGACAAACAATAATGATAAAACTATCGAAAACTTCTGTTTTAGGAGGAGAGAATCAAATTTGCGGATTCAAAAGGACCAATACATCCCTTGCATCAGCTATAGAACAAGTTATTAAGCCATGAAGTAACAAGTTGAAGGCACGAAACAAGTTAACCCAAACATCCTTCATAATTGAACATAAGATTTACCATACCATATATGATGGTTAGTATATACCCTCTCTCCCCACAGATGGAAGGTGCTATAAATTAAACTACTATTCTAGGTTTTTAATTTCTTGCAAACCAATAACAAGAGAGAAGTTAAGTCATAGAGTGTATCTGCTTTGAAATAAAGAGCAGCCAAAAGTATATTGGACGCATGGAAAACATAATACAAAGACTTTGCTGGCAAGGGTAATTGAACTTATGAGACTTAAGGTGGTAGTAAAAGACCACTTTAACAATCCCTTGGGTTGTCTTGACTTCACTATTCAAAGGAGGAAAGTCTAACTCCTGATTTCAAGGGTAAAAAAACAAAATAAAAATGTAATTAATTTTCGCATCCCAAAATGATAGCCACACTCTTCTTTTTGCCATTTGCTAAAAAAAATTCACATAAAAATTTACAAAAAGACAAAAAAAAAAGGGCGTGGATATCAGTCTGATTGTGAAAATCAATCCCCTTGGTGCGCACACACACACACGAAAAATTATTGGGTGGTCATGGGGCACAGCCACGTGGTGTCCTAACATTCTTCTTCCTATGGAGCTCAATACTAATTAAGTGTATGAACCCTCGACCATAGTAACCATATGTGGTAAATAAGAGGGTTGGGACACCACTAAGAACAATTAAGCTAAGAATGATTTCAGTGATGCTCTTGAAATCTTTTAATAATCAGATTTTTTTTTGTTAGCGTTATTTAAGCAATGCTCTAGAAATTTCAAATGGTAATACTTTAGTGTTTTTTTTTCCTTGAAAATGCATAAAATGCTTCATTTAGGCCCCAAAATTTAGGGCCAGCCGGTCTGAGTTGTGTTTGCATGCTATGGAGTAAGCTAATTAATCTTTCCGACATGAAACCAACCACTATGGCATGAAATGGTATCTTATACATGATATCAATTTGGGAAAATTTCATAAAACCCCCCAAACTTTGACCCAAATATTAAAAAACCTTCCAAACTTTCAAAATTTTCAATCGTACTCCCAAACTTCACTTCCGTTATCAAATATACTCCCACCATCTGAATCTGTTACCTCATTAACGGAAAATGCTGAGTTAGAGCTTAACGGACGCAAAAAACCATTAAGTGGCTCAAAACGACGTCGTTTTCGGCCTTAAAAGAAAAGAGGAAAAAAAAAAAACCCTCTCTTCTACCCCAAAGCCCCCCCAAATCCATCGGTGGTGCTATTTCCTCTGTTATCACCGTTGATCCCTCTCGCAACTTTTGGTTCTACACTAGTATTACCCCCTTTCCGCCGCCACTGACGGTGAAACCAAACTCCCTGTCATTGTTTTCTTCCACAGTGGTGGATTTGCATTCTTCTCCGCCAATACAAAACCATTCGCCGTCGTTGCATGGAAGAATCCGGGCTGGTAGTTCATCGCCACGAACACGATCCGGTCCGTTAGCTCCACGAAAAAGGGCGTTGAATCTTAGCAGGAACGATTCTTTGCATGCGGTCCCTTCAGGGCAAACGATGAGGTCTCCTTGGGTGAGATCTCAATTGATTTTTCGATGTGCACGGGTTAATCAGGCGGTGGGATTGGAGAGAGGATCTCAGAGAGTCTGGAGATGAAGTAGGTGATGGTGGAAGAAGCGGCCGCGCGGCGCTTTCATTTGATAGCGGGCGTTTGATGAGGCAGCTGCCATGGAAGCAGGCGAAGGCTTTGGGGAAGAAGAGAGGGTTTTTTTTTTTTTCCTCTCTTTTCCTCTAAGGCCCAAAACGACGTCGTTTTGGGCCACTTAACGGTTTTTTTTGCGTCCGTTAAGCTCCAACTGAGCATTTTCTGTTAATGAGGTAACAGATTCAGACGGTGGGAGTATATTTGATAACGGAAGTGAATTTTGAGAGTACGATTGAAAATTTTGAAAGTTTGGGAGGCTTTTTGATATTTGGGTCAAAGTTTGGGGGGTTTTATGAAATTTTCCCTATCAATTTTGGTTTTAGACCTCAAATTGAATCTAAATGCTTTTTTTCAACTTATTTTCTTGATTTGACTCCACTGTAGTCAATTCTTGTATTATAAAGCCAATAGAATTTTAAGTTAATTTATCTCCCTTTTCTTGGATTCATTTGGCGAGTTTCGTTGTCAGTTTGTATTACTGCCTTTAATTTTTTTATCCTGCTTCTTTTCCCTTTACCTCTGATTTTGGGTTATTGGATGCCTCTCGTGTTTTATTTGAACAATAAAAATGTAATAAATAGAATTATGGAAATTTTCTTCTGATTTATCTGAGCTTAATTACTTTGAAATTATCCAATTTAGTAAAGGAGTATTGTTAGTTATGTATGGGCAAGTTGTTATTTTCCGCGGGCAAGTTGTCATTTTTTGCGTGCTTTGCCCGTAGGCCTTTTGCTAGTATTTGAAATTGCTTGAGTAGGGCTTGGAATCCTTGTAGCATCCTTCTCAAAGTCAAATCGTCCCTTAAAATTACCATAATAATTACACAAATCAGATTTTGGATTATATTTTTACAAGTTTAACTAGAAAAAGTAATTTGAACTATTTCTTCGTAATGCTCATATGTTAGAAGTTTTTGCCTTGATGTTGTGATTTTTTTTTTTACGCTAATCTTATGTATTTTTTTACTGTAAAAAAAGTAATGAATCCATATGCAAATAATAAGAATCTGAGGTGATTCAAGAGTACGTATATCTTTTTCTTATCTAAGGTTATAGGACAATAAGTTTGAATTTAACTTAACATTTCGACTCATATTCTAACGAACAGAAACAAGATAAGTGTTTTCCAATCAAAACAACACTACCTCACAATGCAGATTCTGACTCTGCCACTGCTTATAAACCACAAATAAAAGTGTGTATTATAGCATTATTCCTTCAACTAGGACATCATTTTCAAAAATTACACTAAATAGCTTTTGTGGTCTTTGTTAAATGGATGAAAATCAAAAGATTACTGCTGTGACTTATAAATGAGGACATTACTCATTACTCCCACATAAAAAAAAAAAAACTATAGTAAACTCATTTTGCTTTGGAAATTATGTCGACACTGTTGGTCTAATTTTCCATAGAATTCAAAAGTGAAAATTGAAAATGTTAAATAACCAAAGAAAAGTGAAAATGTTTGATTTACCAAAAAAAAAAAATTGGGAAAATTTTTACATTACCTGTTTTTGGTTGAAATATTTGTACCAAGATTTCAGAAATCGTTTTTGAAAACTGTTGTGCAGAAAGACTAGTGATTTCCACATCCTTTTTTGATAAACAAACCTCCTTTTTGTCTTTTAGTGAAATTTTTATGTGTAAAAATTAGGGGTGCACATAGTCCAAATTGAACTAGTTCTCTAGAAATCCAGTAACCGGACCATTTTGACTGATACTAAAAAATTAAGAACAAAAATCTAACCAATATATATGTGGAACTTGTCCAAATCCAAACCGTAGGACTGGATCGGTTATGGTTCGGTTCCGGTTCTATCCGATTAGCGTTAGAACATTTTTTCACAACACATTAACTCCAACGATTATTTAGAATTTGTAGCACCAAACAACACATAAAATAATTATAGAACTTTATAAGATTCGAAAGCAAATATGGTCCAGATGATACACCAAGTACTTGGCAATCTACCATCAATAAAACAACTCCTAAAATTAAACAACCACTAAAGTAGCGTAAACAAAGAATGTAATAGTCTAAAAACAAGAGAAACAAATTCAACACCATGTCTTAATAGTGAATTAAAATTGAAAAGTGGATATTAGTAGGGTCAAATAGTTAGAATAAATTACAGACTTCCTTACAAAGTAGATTTCTACCCTAAATAGACATAAACGAATATCTTATTAGGGGAAAAATATTAATTTACCAAATCAAGATACATAATTATGTACACGTAAATATATATAAATATATGTATATGTATATATATTACTATTATACGGACCGGTTCGGTTTTAACCATGGTTCTTAAACTGAGAATCAGTAGCCAATCCATGATTATCGGTTCTTATTTTTTCAGAACCATAATCAGTCCAACTGTCCAATGAACAGCATAATCTAACCAAATAGAACGGTTCAGTCTTGATAAAATTGGTTCAGTTGTTATATCGATTTTCAAGGAGTGTATTTATCAAAAAAAGAAGGTGTGAAAATTTCACTAAAAGGGAAAACAAGGAGTGTATTTATCAAAAAAAGAAGGTGTGAAAATTATTTCCCTACAGAAATTGCAATTTAAATCGTAAAGCAAATAGGACCGCACACCTGTCAAACTTTTGAACACTCCAGTAGGAGAGAGATAAATCAAAATTTCAAAAAATAATTTGGTGTCACTTGACCAATGAGGCCCACAAAATTAATCTTGAGTGGTGGTTAGTTTCGTTTTGTATTTTTCCCTGACATGCAAAAGGGAAAAAATTAAAATTGATAGGAGTGGGAACAGAGAATCGTAACCGTCATTAATTAATCCTAACGCATTTACTACTAATTAGTAGCCTGTAATCCTACTTTACTACTTAAAAACAAGACACTGGGCTGTCATGCAAATT
Source organism: Vaccinium macrocarpon (assembly GCA_022606695.1). Taxonomy (NCBI): domain Eukaryota; kingdom Viridiplantae; phylum Streptophyta; class Magnoliopsida; order Ericales; family Ericaceae; genus Vaccinium; species Vaccinium macrocarpon. The sequence goes on from CM040175.1 coordinate 12,444,864, forward strand.
GGATTCCCATTTTTTCTTCGTTGCCAATATTATCCCTATCGATTTTTCACTATTTTGGCATTTCTCTTCTTCTTCTTCTTTGTTTCCCACCTATATTTTTGTCTTATTTTTGAGAATCCAAACATTTTCTCACTCATTTTGTCTCTATTAGAAAAAAAACCCACGCTTTTTGTCACCACAAAAAGTTTACACATTGAAATTTGTTTAGAGATTTCAGTGTTTGTTTTCGGGAGTTTGTTTCACCTGTTCGATCTTGATGTCCTCATTTATGTAATTTGATCCTTTTGACCAACTATTTAATGGAAATGGCTATGACTTTGAATCTAAAAAAAAAATGGTGCTCCCATTTTTTTTGAAATTCAACATATTCTCAATGATTTTTGGCACTCCACTTTTTGATAATACACACTCCAAAATTGTCTTTTCGTGTTCATAATACACAGAAGATTTTTCAAAATGCGCTTAAAGACAAGTTTTAAAGTGTGATTAGGCAAAGGGATTTGGAAGCTTTGGAGGACAAGTTTTAAAGTCCGAAGACCCAATAATGAATATGCAATGTCATATAGTGCAGTAAATTGCTATCCCCACCCAAACCCCATCTACTTTTGCAAGTGACATATTGTCTTGAGATGGAATCTAGCAATATTGCTTTTACCTCCATAAATATTTGGAATAGTTGTGCTCGGTTGAATTATGGATGCAGAAACTTGATAAATTATGATTACAATACACTAATCGTCTAGTACCTAGAGGCCTAGGGGTGCAAACGAACAAAGCTGAGCTTTGTAGTGTTTGAGGTCGGTTTGTTAAGTAAACGAGTCGAAAAATTGAGCTCAAGCTCAAGTCGGTCATAAACAAGTTGAGCCATTAACAAGCCGAGCTAGGCTAATTTACTTATTAAGCCTCCTTAAACGAGCCGAGCTTATAAAATCAAGCCAAGCCGAGCTTTTGCAAGCTTGTTAACCAAACGAGCCTAAAAATTAAGCTTGAGCTCGGCTCAATTACTTATCGAGCTGAGCCTCGAGTTGCTCGCAAGCAGCTCAGTTCGAATAGACGTCCTGACCCCCATAATATATTGATGAGCTGAGGTGACACAGTGTACTATGTTCTTAATAGTAGGGATTTGAATCCTTATTAGGTACGCTCCGATATTCTCCTTCACTGCTCAGTGGGATCTTGTCTAAAACAATGGAAACACAATTAATCAAATTTCAAAAACATTGGAAAAGAAACACATGTGAGGGCCACGAGAGATAGAATCTAAAACAACAATCTAGCTCAGAAATAATTGGAGCATTACAGGGAAGATTAGCATATTGTGGCATAAAAAAGGAACAGGTATTCTTAATTTCTGGTTTTGCAGACTAGAGATGATCAAATTTTCTTGGTTCAACCATTAGAGTCTAGTTCCACTTTCAACATTTTCTGATAATCCAGAGTGATTCGGGCTAGCTTAGACACTTATCAACTAATTTTCCGAGAACCAATTTTTCCGTCTACTAGCAAATGAACTTCAATAATCAGAAACAAACCACACCAAAAAACCATTGAGATTTGACAGACAAAAGTGACGGACAAAAGTGGTTCACAAACTCTGAGCACAAGTCTTTTTTCTATTAGACCGTGGTGTCTTGATTGGATCAAATGCTTGTGGGACAAAATAAATCTGTCTAAGCGAACATAAATATCAGTAATATCTGTCTTTTTTCTATTAGACCGTTGGTCATTCTTACAAAGCAACCACAAAGGTAGAAAGGCATAATTGGTGGACAATTTTACCTCCCTTTCGTTATATAGACTAAAAAAAAGGAGAGAAACAAATACTAAAAAATCGGCCACAAGACTCCAACGGACGGAGTCTTGTGGCCGTTTACGTAATGAAGCATCCCTATAGTGTTTTGTCTATGTATTGTTAGTGTTTTGTCAATGTTTCGTTTGGGTGATATTTTTTTTTTTCTTGAGCAGCGTTTGGGTGATATTTTATTATTACAGTAGCCTTGAATAGTGTTCAGAAATCATACATGCAATTTACGTAATGAAGCATCCACATTAAATTACCTGCCGTTATATGCTTCCCATCTACCCCAAAATAGATCTCATCCTTTCGTTTGCAGCAATCCTCAAAAAGAAAAATTTGCTTCCAAAAGTAAATCTATTCAAAGCCTCAAGCTGCCAATAACTTCCACAATTCAAAATTTAATGAACCCCCCAAGCGTTTGCCTCCTTTAATGTAATTGGGTGTCCAATATTGATATGAATTTTACGGGATTTTTCTACACAAAAAACAATGACTGTATTCGGGATTTTTAAATTTCAGCCTAGCAACCTGCATAACAAACAAAAAAGTAAGATATAGCTTTGCATATATGGGAGCTGCAGGGCAGAGTTCACCACAGAATAATTGAGCAGCGTTTGGGTGATATTCAACTCGCGCTGCTCTTCTAAGTCACGGAACCTAGCTTCTCTCTCCACATACTGCCGGTCCCACACTTCAAACAACAACTGTGTCCAGCTCTAGAGACATTCTTTGCACATTGCTAATCAGCCCATGAACCGCCTGGTTCCAGTGGCTCTGCATATTCGTCTCCAATGCTTCGAAAATGAGTAGCCAAATCACTTGTCGGTTATGGGCAATCAAGCTCGCTATGTGTTCGTTGTACCACAAGAAAATCGCTTGTTCTACTACCTGTCATGTGCCTATAATTAGAAAGCACTCGTAAAAGCTTATTTATGTGAAGTAATAAATCATGTAATAGCATGTAGCCAGTTAGTCGGCTACAATATGCATGTCTACGAATCGGACCTTCCCCAAACTCAAACTTTAGGATATTGAGATATGCTTCCAGATTGGTTATCTGTATTGACTAATACAATAAGAAGTATACATGAGATGATATGTTAGGGATTTTGATAGAAAAATATTTCAGAAGATAAATATTGGTTTTCATCCATATCCAATGCTAGAAATGTTTATTTTTGGATCATTTTAGATTACAATGATCGTATCTATGAACAAAGTAAAAAAGTTCTACCACAAGTGCAAGAGTATTTGAGAGAGAGAGAGAGAGAGAGAGAGAGAGAGAGAGAGAGAGAGAGTCCATTGTACCATTTCTGGGAGAACTGCATACAAACAACTCTTGGAAACATATCCATCTTGTAAAGAAAATACTGAAAAAAGGGAAAAGAACATAGTCGCATCAGAGATTATGAAAACAGACATGAGGCTCCTATAGTTAAGCAGAAAACAGGTAATCAATCAGCCAAAAACCTGACGTGCCTTCCTAGCCAAAGCTCAACCATTCTGTGAGCAACAGAAGCAACTATAGCCATTTCTTTGTATCTTTTCTAGCGAGCAAGAACAAGCCAGAAACTTACCGGGTCTTAAGCAGTTCTGTACTGAACAATCCTATGGTGACTGCACGAAAAACACAACAGTAATTAAATAACACAATAAGATCATATTAGAAAGGAAAATTATTGGGAATTCTCTCTTACAGAGGAATTGAATATTTATCTAAATCTTTCTCTACTTCAGTTGTGGTGATCAAATCTATCATCTGTCCACAGGCTATTTCAAATTCTACAAGGGCAAACGTGGTCAAAACTAGTTCCAAGCATCCTAAATAATACATTGGCTGATAACCCAACCTCATTGAATAGATCCAGCAGATCTACATAATTAGGGCTTTCCTTTGAAATACTTTTTGAGAATTGTTGGCATATGATTGTTGATTACAATACCATCATTTGCAGGGTCAAACCCGCCACCAACAAAAAGTTGCAGAATTTTATATCTTAGTCATTTGGAAACAAATATTATAACCATGTTAGTTAGGATTAAGAAAATACACGAAAGAGAAACGTAATTTCTCACAATAAAGACTCACACACCTTTGGCACTCTCAACCAACATGGTTGACCTCGGCGTGCGTGCAAGTTATCCATAATATCCTCCAGAGCAAGAAAATATGCTTGAAGCTGCAAGAATCATTGCAAGTGTTCGATACCATGCAACAGTATATGAAACTACAATCAGAGTTAAAAATTACAGGAAAATATGAACAAGGAAAAGCAGGTCTGACCATAAATGGGAATGACATCATGGAGCCATTCCCATTCAATGCACCACCAAAGTGCACATGCAAGGAAAACTTCATCATCAGATAATTCCTCTCTTTCCCTCACCAACTTGTAGATGTCAGTAGCAGAGAGGCCTCGGCTCAACTTTCTTACATGCCACAATATGAGCTGTTAAACTGACAGAATACCCAGAAATAACATCCATGACCATGTAATCTTTTTCAACTAAATAAATTGCCGTCATGTTTTTGTTTTGGCACGACCACATCCTGAAAATGAAGCAGAACATCATAAGTATACAGGCGTAATTCTTTAGTTTTCACCTCCAGGTGTGTTGTAGTCTAGCATCTCCAACAAAACAAAACAGAGAACCATTGGTACACACCAAATTATTAGGATTAGTTAACGAACTTCATACGATACTTTGTAAATCTTAAATCCCCAAATCCTGTTTGTGTGACGGGACTAATTATTGAATGATATATAGCCCCACCAAATATACAAATCCCACCGGATAAAAAATGATCAAATTAATGAAACACCAAATAGATGATTACGTTGGATATATATATTATCCAATCCAATGCACATCAAGTCAAACAATTAAAAGTCAACGATTGCACTGCCACCCACGTGCAAAACCCAAGCTATTTACTCCCCGTCTGTCAAATTAAGATGGTCCACTATTTCAGTTTGGGATGTCCCAAAATGATTGTCCATTTAAAAAAGTTTCGAAAAATGTAATGCCATGTTCCCATTTTGCCCCTCCTATTCTTTTATTTTAAATAGGTTAGAATATTAAAGAACATCCCGTCAATGGGCAAAAATTGGGAAGTTAAAAAAAAGTACAAGTAATTATTACATTTCCTTAATAAGTTGGTTTCCAATGAGGGACCAATAAAATGGGACGGAGGGATTTTTTAAAGAACTTAAAACAAATGGAAACGCAAAGCTGTAGGCACACAAATCAAAACAAACAAGCCAAGTACATTCATCAGAGATTTCTTGCAGCTGGCCTTTAAGAGGCCCAAAATATAATCCAAAAGCTCATTCTTGAAGCCATGAAACTAAAATTACCACGACATAAGGAAAGTTGTAGACATATATATTCACGTGGTAATATGCCTACCTAAATTCCCACATCACAAGCATGTATGCCAGCTAACAAATTGTCACAATAGACACTCTAGTCCATCTCTTTTTTTCCTCGCAGTAGTACCCCATGGCCCCATCTTTTTTTTTTCCCCAACTTTGTTTCACGGTAAAGTGCAATGAGCCAATGATGTTATTGTGTTTGTTGAACAGGACATCTATTAGAGGAGAAAGAAATATCCAAATCAACATTTTTTGTGCTGGATTTGAACTACAGTAGTGTTGCATGCTTTGACAAAGAAAGAACAGTCCAAATCCATGTTTATGAAGAATAAATTTGCAAAATCTTTTTTCCTTTGCTTCATGCACAAAATCATTATATTAGATCTTTTTTCCCTTTTACTTCTATGATATTGTGAATAAAAATCCCTCATCCAGATTAGTAACTGCAAAACATTACTAAGACCTCATGTGGTTTAGCCATTGTGCCAGTTGCCCCCCTCGCCTTCATTTATAAGCATGTAACCACCTTGTGTTTTGTGGATTTATGTGCACCTTCACATTTTCCATTAAAATTCATAGCAAGTTCACCTCACTACCATTTGTTGAGAGTGCAACATAATTTTAGACAATAACACCCAAGCATAATCTTCAAATTTTCAAAAAAATGCCACTCCTTTTCTTCCTCTTCGTCATTTATCTCCTGGCTCCTCACATGCAACCAGGGGCAAAGAGAGGGCATTTTCCCATAGGTTAGGTGGAGTACATTTTAGAATTTTGCATATTTGTCCAATGTATATGGTATCTCCTTGGCCCAAGAGTTTGACAAATATTACAACTACTTGCTCTTACCATAACAGATTTGTTCTTTCTCTGTTTAACACATACACTCTCTCTCCACAAAAAAGAGAACCATTTCAATCAGGGTTTGTTTTTTTCCTAATTGGTGTTTGAACAATTGGGATAACTACTCAACAAGTAAAGCAACTTTGATTATTCATCACTATAAAAGAGCTTTTAATGTGTGCTTCAACATTCTTGTAAAAGAAGAAACATATGAAGAACAATAAGTAAGTTCACATGTGGATCCTTAAACTTAGTCTTGAGTCTTTTGATGCTTCTCTTAAAGGGCAAAAAAATCATAAACAACGACATCCGTGATTTAGTGCAGTGCGGTGGAAGAACGGCCAAGATTCTACGTTTGGAGCTCTTAGTGTACCCACATTGATTGCTATGTAGTTTGTCTTTGATCTCAGGAATTTGGATATCTGTTAAGGGCCATGTAATAAGTAATATCAAGCGTAGAAGGAAGAGAAAAGCAATACCGTCTTAGCAACAATGAAATTGCTTAACAGTTTCAGAAAGAATGAAAAGGCATCGAATAATTCTCATTGCAACAAATATCAACATCTTAATCGGAAAAATAAGATACTATACAAAACAACAAACTTTATTGTTGCATTATTAGGGCGAAATAAGGAGAGTTTTTACGGTTATGCTTCTAAATTGCCAAGGATTTTTAGTTAAGATTGGTGCTTCCTTTAGGAGGGGAGTAAGTTGTCTTAGATTACGTATCTTTTTCTTAATGAAGGTCTTGCTAGCAATCAAAGGGAATCCATGGAACTTAAAGGTGGATCCAGGGGGCCTGCTGTCTTGGGTGGGACAGCAGCCTCTCTACCCCCAAACTAAGTCGTTTTGAGGGGGTCTTTAAGGGTGTTGCTAAAGGCCCGTCCTATGAATTCTAAAAAAACCTTTGCAGGATATCGAGCTATTTATTTATTTATTTATTTATTTTGCATGAACCCATAATAAAACACTTTAAGAATAATGGGCGCAGTTTGAATAATCTTTGTGGGATCCACCCAAAACTCTTCAAGAATAAAACTCAATTGACTGAGAAATGGGCCTTTAACAACACCCTTAAAGACCCCATCAAAACCTTCAAAACGACGTAGTGATTAGTAAGTTATAACATAGTGGTTACAAGGCTTGATACAAGGTGATGGCAAAGCCATCCCCGGATTCGCGGTTTGAGTTACAATATGAATAGTTGGATCTGTCTGCTTATCCAACATCTTCTAGTTTATGTTTTCGTATTTGAGTTCGTATCAGAGTTGTTTGAATCTTACGATTCATGATACATACCTTACAATACGATATGGGTAGAGGGAAAATTAATACATACTTTTTTAACATAGAATATATTTAAAGAGATCTTGTGATATGCATACAGGGTTCTAAAACTCGCTAGGCTCTCCCAGGTCGGTAGGGCACCTTCTAGCTTCCAAGGCCAACCACTCAACGCCTAGTCAGGATAGTCAATCTAGTCGGGCTAGTCGGCGAGGGTCCTTCTAACGCCTAGACAGCGAGTACTCGGCCTTCTAGACCTTCTTTTAGAACACTGTATGCATACAATAACGATGCATACGTTTTGATTCAGTAACTTTAGAAGAAAATCGATACGTTCATTTAGACACATCTTAGGCCAAAGGAACTACTTTTGTGATACCTATATCATTCATGATGTGATACACAATACATGACACCATAAATTTTTCTACCAACCCATTTGTGGTAGAGGACATGGAATTTTGTACCATATTACTCGTTCTCTTTTGTTACAGGCAATTCCTTTTAATATCGGGTTTAACTATTTTATGACTTAGAATTTACTCTTGATAACATATATATGAGATGAAATACACATCCCAACACAATATAGAGAAGAACATACACAACACACATTGCGTTTTGATAACTTTAGCTTGTAGAAATAGCTTTCCTTAAGTTTCCAGGATGGCATCAAAATCAAAACATATATGAAGAGATTAATGAGATTACACCAAAACCCAATTCCCCCCAAGAATCTAAGCCACCTCGGTGGGAGCCGGAGTCACATATATAACAAATTAGCAGCCTAAATGGTATGCATTATCCAAAGTATGGACTATGGACCTGAATAACATTAAGACCCCTAAATGTTATTGCACCATGAATAATCCGGTTGTACCATTTGGTATCAGAGTTTCTTTTGGGTTGATTTGCTTTATTGGAATTGATTTTGTTGTAGTTTGGGGTCCAATTGATTGGATTCTGCTTGCTTGGGCTTGAATTAGTTGTTGGAGTTGATTTTGAGTGTAGTAATGGGTCAAAGAGGAGGTAGAGGTAGGAGAGGAGGTAGATGTATAGGATTCATGGTGAATCATGGTGAAGATGTTGAGTTTAGAAACCAAAACCGATTCGATCGGTGAAATAAGATTAGGCCCAAGTATAGATATTTGAAACATGGAAATGCCACATAAGACATTTTGAAAAAGCCGTTGTGTAATGTAATATAAATATTACAACAATGTTTGTCAGGATTAAGAAAATACATGAAAGAGAAACATAATTTCTCACAATACAGATTCACACACCTTCAGCACTCTCAACCAACATGGCTAACCTCGGCGTGTGTGCAAGTTATCCATAATATCCTCCAGAGCAAGAAAATATGCTTGAAGCTGCAAGAATCATCCCAAGTGTTCAATAACACGCAACAGTATAGGAAACTACATAAGAGTTCAAAATTACAGGAAAATATGAACAAATAAAAAAGCTGGTCTGACCATAAGTGGGAATGATATAATGGAGCCATACGCTTTCAATGCACCACCCAAGTGCACATGCAAAAAAAACTTCATCATCACATAATTCCCTATGGATTCACTAAGTTTGAAAAGTTCTATGGTTTAAAAAATGGCCAATATATAGATCAAAGAAAAGCCGAACGGAAGTACATTGAGTCCAGGTTACAAACTTCCGTTAACTATTTCAATAGCAGTGTAGAATCTTGAAAGATTCGAAAAAATGTCTAAACAGGAATTGTATAGTATCTTTCACGCACAAAAGGAAATACTTACTAGGATTTAAACCATAGAACTTTTCAAACTTAGTGATCTATCTTCACAAATCAAAGACAAGCAGGGATCTGTGTGTGTGTGTGTGTGTCCAATTTTAGCAAAAAACCAAAAAGACATTCAATAAGACGAGCAAAAATGAGCACATCTTGGTAGCAGAACTATCAACAAATACAATCAATAGGGCAGCTAGTTTTAAAGAAAATGCAGATTATCATGCATTAAATGAATGCATAATCAAAGTAAACCTCAAACAGGATAAATGAACCGAGAGCTACAACTGAAAACCGTAGGCAGATGTACAACATTAATATACAGCTTAATCTGCTCACAGACCTTGACCTCCAGGTTTGGAAACCCAAACCTGATTTGCAGTATCTCGCTTCTTCTCAGCCGCCTCAGAGCCCAGAGGTTATTTAAAGCAAATGGGATCCACCTCTTTCATGCCCGTTTATGCTGCAAACATGTCCTAAAGAATATGACTAATGATGTAGATGAGAGGGCCCAAAAAGCAATGAAGCTAATGCGTTGATGAAAATTACGCCAACAAAAAGACTGGCACACTACAAAAGCAGTCACAATGAATGACACTAACATAGATTACTCCAATAGTAAGCCGCAAATGCACAAGATAAAATTATTCTAATGGAACCACAATTGTCCATCCAAACATTTTGTTTAACTTGACACATCTTTTAACGAAGGTTTCACCAACTTTCCTTGCCATTCTGGCCCTAGTTTATCAATCATCTATGCACGAGCGTTCCCGTGGCTTTGAATATGATCTGTGGTTTTCGCTTGTAGTTGGTGTTATTTACGTACATAACTGGAATTGATTACAGAGAAAAGGAAAAACTGCATATGAGAGTTACTGATTACAGAGAAAAGGAAAAACTGCATGTGAGAGTTACTTTAACGATCTGACTCCACCTCTCTAGCTTCCATGACTCTACTCTTACATGCACACGGCACACCAGATTGTAACTTCTTTTGAACACACCAACAGCAATGCCAAACTCCAGGAGGGGCGGGTAAAAGGAGGATCAAGACAAGAGAGACGGAAGTGCTTTTTATGCAAACATGTGCCGTGTAAGAGAAGGGAAGGCAAAAATGACGAGCCGCTTTGAAACAACATCACTCAGATGGCATCAGATTGCATCACTAAAGCAATATAGCATAATAAGAGTTCCAACGGTAGCATTAAAATGAATGCTGCTTGAAGGTAAAAATATATGTTCCTCACTTGGTAAGAGTAATATTATTCGAAATGGAAGATGCAAACAAAAACATTAGATAGTAGCCACATGCATTTAATACAATATCTAACTCTCCGGTTAAACTGTGGACAATAGTACATGTATTTGGTACATCCTCTATGTTTACAATCAAACTACAGATAGTCACTATCATCATGCACAAAATATGAAGCATATTTTGAGTACTTCAGGTATTGCAAATGCGTAGGGAGATTTCAAAGTTCCAACAGTGGCATGATTCTAAAAGGTCAAAAAAATATGTTCCTAACTAGGCAAGAGTAATACCTCTTGAAATAGAAGGATGTAAACAAAACATAACATTCGTAAACGGTACTTTTCATTGCCGTCAATTTTCCTATTCTTGACACTTGACAAAAATTGGAGAGATTGTTTTATCTCGCTGCGCATTTGATTGTTTCACCTTCTCCCGCTCTTCCAGTTGAATCTTCACAAAGTCATCTTCCTTTTATCCTCGTAAGTTTTCACCAACTTCTCTCTCTCATACACGAGTTTCTCGATCTCTTTGTCCTGAGATTTGACGAACTTTGCAAAATCTTCCTCCCTCCAGCCACGATCCTCCCTCCAGCCATGATCCCCCCAGCAGAAACATGTGCAAGCTTATAGCAAAATTCCTTCTTTAGGTCTTTGAGTATCTTGTTATAGCTGATGTCCTCCTTCAACCCTTGCACAGTGGTCAAAGCTTTTCCTCCCATTGCGCTGCTGTACACATACACGCACATGCACGTACTCCTTTGTTCCAGCACTGGAATCCTCAGCATTTGCATCAGCAAAGGGATCTACTCAACAAGATCAAAATTACCGACAAACCAAGGCAATTAATATCACATATGGCTTCTCAATTTCATCAAAACCATCAAGTTATCTGCGGAAAGATTTTATAGTCACGGCGTATAGCGATTTATTGGGGAAAAAAGAGAGAGAATTTCGCTAAAAAGATAAGCTCTTGTCTAATTCTTCTTGTTTTCACATGAACTGATGAATGGACCGTTTCATCACCCGAAACTTAACTGCCCTACCGGGAAAAAAATGCATTTGTGTAAGATTGTAAAGAGTGATCAAAGACAAACTGGTGGAGTCTCCAACAATCTTTCCCAATTTTCCACAAACTAATTAGGCATAAGTACGGGGTTGAGATCCAATGATTGACTTTCAATAATTTTCTCAGGAAGAAAATGCGTGTCCTTTGTACCTGAGAACTGGATCGTGTAAGTTTGAAGTTGCATGCAAGTTTCATCATCCACAGCCTGCAAGTGGTGGAACTTTTTCACCCGTTTCTGGACCTGCTGTCTATGGATTTCCAAGCTCATCAGTTCCGACCTCATCTGGTTTACAATTTCTTGGAGCTCCAACAATGTCCTTACCAACAGTACAGGATCCATCTTCTCTATCTCAATGGTTTGTTTAGGAAGTTGTTTTGCTGCAGCAAATCAAATCAGCATGGTCAGATCAACAGCTCTAGCAAATCATAGCAGTGTGTACAAATCAATCGGATCAAATGAACCGGTGCAGATAGAGATGACTGAGTGATGAAAAAAAAAAGACATAAAACTCCCAGATAGAGATAAGGAAAGACGAAATCTGATGATTAACGGTTGACAAGTCGAACGAACCTCTGGTAGATCATTGATCCGATGGTTCAAAAAACAAGGGCTTTTGATTTCACCTCCTCGTCCTCTCCATCATCTTCCCCTTCATTGCCTGATGACGTCATGATTCAGCAGCCCTTCCTCACTTTCGGAGACGAGTTCAGAGATGGAGTTGCAGGGGAGGCCGCCGTGGAGGAAGTGGTGGAGTAGGGTTTCTGGGCGCAGAAGGGTTATTTAAAGACCAAGAACCCTCGGGAGAAATTATTCAATGCCAAGCGAGCATTGTCGTGGTGGCGTCCGAGCACAAATCGCAACGGTCTATCTCTTAAATTAATTGTCCGAATTCTAAATGAATCATTCTTTAAAAGGGTTTATTTAAAATTTAGACCGTCCTAAATATTATTAGATGGTCTTTATGCACACAGTGTACGCGAAATGGTATCAGCTCGACATTCAAAAGTTTTCCAACCCTCGAGGATTTATAGTAACATCATTCGAAGAACGTGCCAGTAACGCTACATCAAATACGCTAAGGTAGCTAGTAGCAGAGGCCAACTTGAACGACGGTAGGGAAGCTAATCACGCCAAATCCAACATTGCTAGGGAAGCTAGTAGCCTTTGGGCGCGCCAGGGAATTTTCTTTTTTTCCTCATTTATAGAAGCCCTCCATTTTGTTAAAAAGAGTTTAAAACTTTTTTCATGGATTAAAAGAGCTTTTTTTTTTTTTTGTTATAACAGAGAAGCTACTTTTTCAAGCGCTAGAGTGCCGGTAATGCCACATCAAACGGTGCTAGGGAAGCTAGTAGCGCTTTCAAGCTAGTAGCACTTTCTGGCATTCAGGATTTTTTTTTTTTATTATCTGTTTTGTAGAAGCCCCCCATTTTTAATTTCCTTATAGTAGCCCTCCATTTTTTATTTCCTTATAGAACTAGTATACTCTTTCTTTCTTTTTTCGAGATTCGTACTTGTTCCATATTCCTTCCTTCGTAAAATGACAGTTTGGTTCGAAAAATGATAAATTAAAAGCGCATGATACATTTTTTAAAAAAAAAGTTCAAACTTTTTCCATGAATTGAAAGAGCTCGTTTTTTTTTTCTTTTGAGAAATTTAATTAGCCATCCTCTTTTAATAATATGCTTAGGATGCCATCATGTGGCTTTTGAATCTTATGATTCAATCCTGTAATTTGAATTCTGACCACTATGCCCCTAATATTTATTTTTTTAATGTATTATATTATAATAGTGTGTGTGTGTGTGTATATATATATATATAGTAGTAGTTTATGGTCCCGCAAATATTTCTGTCATATTTTAGTGCTAGTTAATGGTAGTCAGTTAAGCTACTAATCCGAGCAAATAAATCACAGAGGTGATATTTCCGTAGTAGTTTATTATCCCTTTATTCTTGTTTGAATATATGTTATCCTCTTTCCTTAACTTGAGGAGTTTTTGAAATTCAAAATTTCTAGTCCCATAACAGTGAACAACCAACGTCTTCACCATCTACAATTCTTTCATCCGTAAGATATAAGGTGGGTAGCAAAAGGTTTGAAGCAAAAAATTCATCAAGCAATTTCGGGGGTGTCTAAAAGGTATTCTACTTATACATGTTTTGAGTTTCCGTGTTATGTAACAATTATAGACCAAATTCTCTCAAGGTATTACATCATCAAGCCCATTTCGATCGATGGTTTCAAATTTACGGATTAGGATGTGTATAGAAATTCATTTTTTATACTTGAAAATGCAGATATGGGAAACAATTTTTTTGATATTTAATATGGCATCTCAGTTCACCATTGTTATGGATTTTCATAACAAGACAACACTAGTTTATCATGTTTTATGTTGACCTCAGTTTTTATCGTGGATTTTCCCTTTGACGGAGGGACATCATCAACTTTGGCATTTCTACAATTTTAAGATTTGTTCCCAATTTTCTATCCGTAGTTTTAGTCCCTAGAAAACAAGGTAAAACAACCATGTTAAGTACGTACCTTAAAAAATGACAAATCATAAAATAGACTTTTGGACTTAGAATTAAATAAAGTGGATTTTTGTTATGCCATATCTGACCCTTTTTTTATGATATTTTAGTTTATTTCACATGGTACATTGGGGTACCACATTTTTACAATTTTAACTCCAAAATGAATGGTGAATCAATCAAGCAATCATATTTTCTAACAAACATAGTACACTGCTCACCCATAACCATGCTAAACTACAACGGTTATCCATAAATAGGACATTCAATACACCTAATCACAACTTGTTCAATGGTTCATGATTGGTGTCACGGTCCTAGTTCCAACAATTATGGATGCATCACGGTCCTAGTTCTAACAGTGATCATGGTTTCACTGCTCTACCATATCATATTTCCCTAATTTCGGCTGCCCATAATGATTATAAGACAAACAAACAATCAAACATGTGCCCTCCGCAATTTTTTTTAACAAAGTTAAGATCATAGAGCACCTATTCAGTTATCCATGAAATGGAGAACCAATGATAAGCCCCATACGTTGTATATATCCGGGCTTATCTCGCTCGTTGTGATCACACATACGTGCATTTTGTGCCTTTATATGATTGATTTTGCGCGAGTTGTGTTTTTGACGAGTTTTAGAAAATCGGAGCTAAAAGGCGTGTCCAAAGCTCCAAATAATCCCCGATTGTATCCGGAAGTACCTAAGGTCCCGCAATGCCATGAAGGACAATCACCAAAGCTTAGAAGTCGATTCAAAGAGCTTTGGAAGGTTCACGGAAGGCCCGAAACAAAGGAACATGAAATCTAGAACTATGAAGCTCAAGGAAATCCGACCAACCGATAGAAAAATGCTCATTTCTCTCATTATAAAAAGGATATGAAGATGAGGTCAATTGGGTTTGAAAGTAGACTCATAGAGCTTTCCAACGGTTCAAGAATCACCTCATTCCGAGTTCGAACGAAGCCGGGGCGTGTTCCAGCTTTGGTTGGCTCAAAAATCTGCCTCGCAGCACGAATGCGGATTGATCCAGATGTGGTGTCGATCGATCCAAATACCTCCGGCCATCATTTTTTGAGCTCTTTTTGCACTTTCCTTTTATGGAAACTTTTGTTTAATGTGTGTGCTTTATTAGATATTATGTAGAGAGAAAAAGGGAAGACTATATTGGGCTCTCTCCTCTCTCCTTCTCCCTACCTCTCACTCTTTCATTTTAGTTTTAGTTTAGTTCCTCCATTGGAGGATTTTGAAGCTTTATCTCTCTAGATTTCTCAAGTAAGTTTTCATTTCTAGTTAATTTGTCAAGGTTTATTGTTGTACCTACAATCATTCTCTCTATATAAATCTAGTTTATTTGTGTTTTTATCGGTTAAATCTTGTTCTTCATTTCCTAGCTAAATCCTTCTTAAACTCTAGTTTTTATTGGTTGTTTGTTATTTCTCTAAGGTTTAAAGTTGTTGGCAAGTTTGTTGTCATCATTAAAAATCACTTTTCAAAGTTATTGGTCATGTTTATAACTTCCTTAATTAAATTAATTAGTCTTTGCCTAATGAGTGAGTAGTCAATTAGGTAGGGTCATGGGGTGATTGACTCCCCATGACCAAGGTTAATCCAGTTCCTCGCGCAATTTAAAAAAGGCTTTCAACTTTTGTCGAGCAATGAATTGGGATTCACTTTTACGAATCAAAATTAGGGTTTGTAAACCCCTTTGATCGCACGTCGCTCGGGGCTTGACCACTTGGTACGTGCGATGCTTAGGGATAGGGCGACTCAAATGTTTGTCTAAATGGCACAAGAATCCTATTCTTTGTGGAACGCATTTTTCTAGGCGATGTTTTAGTTTCTAAACCATTTGCTCGGGTGCACCTAACGGTGGCCTGAGTCGGTTACCGAACGTGAGAATTTGGTTAGTTTTGGTTGTGATCGTTATGAACCCCTAGGCTTTACCTTTGTCAATTTAGTCTTTTTGTATTCCGTGTCATTCACGAAGTTAAGTGAATCCACCAACAAATCACAAAAGCCAAGTTTGCCGCTTTAAGGCTAAAAACTTCATTTGCAAAGTCAACTCTCACGCCGGGTGCGTTCGGTCCCTGTGGATTCGACCCGGTCTTACTGGTTATTATGCTACCGCCGACCTAGCCCTACGCTTGGGGCGACACACTCTACGACGCAATCCAAGGTCGCAAGCAACCAATAACCCATTTTTTGTTACTACTGTGAAATTAAATGGTTTAATGGTATTTTGTATAGCAAACATGCCAAAATTATAAACCATATAATATTTTAAAACAAAATAAAAAACCAGTAGTTCATGTTCATGGGTGGTTGATGTTAATCCCAACTTTAATCACATTTCTCAATCACCCCACAAAAATGGTGGATTTTTTGGCTACCATTACATAGTGGGTAGTATAGTGTCTGCCTTAATGGGTGAAAAAGCCATTAAAACATGATAAATGGGAATAACACAAACAATCATGACGAATAAAAAAACCATGACTATGAAATACAGACCCTAACCTTATATAAAACTTGTTCAATATGCATGCAGGGATAACAAATTCACCATTTTCAAATCACATCAGACCTAAACATGACATACTAATAAACCATTTTATTGTACTAGGAAACAAAAATCCAAATTCCCCCGACTAACATGCATGGTTATCGTTTAACTTTCACGTCATTGTTGGCTATTAAGGCATTTCATCAAATAGTAAACATGCATAAAAAATCATGATCTCTTAGCTTACCACAGAGTCGGCAAAACAGTACAACATTCACGTAATACTAACAAGCCATCTTACTGCACTACAACACTAATTTGCAAGAAAGAAGTTATTGACACATGGGTGTGTGGAAGAAACTTATGGGCCATTTATGGGTGTGTGGAAGAAACTTCGTTTACAACTAGTGAAGCCGCTGACTAGGATTCTCACCGACAACGATTCTTCACCGTTAAGGACAAGTAACGCCGCCGGAAGTTTGGGACGATCATCGATCTTTTCCGCTGTGCAGGACCTCATGACAATCACCACGACACCACCAACACTAATGAGATGGTGCGATTCCGAAAATTTCTGAGAGTAGATGGTGAATGAGCCTTTCTCTGCTTCGTGGATGAAATTTGATACCGTGAAATTAGGGATTTCCGTAGATTTCGGTTGGGATCAATTTTGAGATGGTTTTCGAAGGATTCTGTTTCCCGAATAATGTGGGGAAGGAAGATTGGGATGGGCTTTCCACAATTTCGTGGCCGAAAAATTAGGGATTCGATGAGTTGGCTGTGGTGGGGTTTAAGACGGATGAGGGGGTGGGCTTGGGACGATTTTGGGACGGTTTTGGGGGTGGGAATTTGGTACATTGCTACTGACCTAGTCAAAGGGGAAAATGTAAATACTTTAAACGTAAATTTAATTCTATATATAAAAAAATATTTTTTTATGCGAATGGTTTCCTCTCAATGTATTGTTTTTACTTTGCTTCGCATGTTGTGTTCAATTACCATTAAATTGCAGGACTGCTAGAATGGACAATTAGGTTTCCGGGTTGGTGATCGTGCTTAGAATTCACCTAGACGTTAAGTTAATGGATAAATTGAATAAGAAATTCGGATGACATTTGATGAGATGGATGACAGTCAGCCAGTGATTTTGAAAATTGAGATATTGTGATTATGGATTGACAGAGATTCGGAACCCTAAGTTGTTTGCTTGACCCCCGGCAACGTATAGCCAAAAATGCTTGACCCCTAGCAACGTATAGCCAGAAATGCTTGATCCCCGGCAACGGCGCCAAAAATGCTTGCGACCTTGGATTGTGCCGTAGAAAGTGTTGCCCCAAGCGTAGGGCTAGGTCGGAGGTAGCATAATAACCGGTAAGACTGGGTCGAATCCACAGGGACCGAACGCACCCGGCGTGAGAGTTGTCTTGCAAGTGTAGGATTTCAGCCTTAAAGCGGCAAACTGTGGTTTTTGGATTTTGTTGGTGAAATTCTCTTAACTTCGAGAACGACTTGGAAGATTAAAAAGATTAATTAAACTAAGGCAAAGTCTAGGAGATTTTAACAACCATAACTTAGGCTAATTCGTTCCTCTATTGTTGAGATTAAAATTCTTATAACCATTTGGCAAACGTCTAGGTTGACATCGCTCCAAGCATCACACGTGAAAAGGAGAATCAACCCTTAACTACGAGAGATCAAAAAGATTAACAAACCTAGACTTTGGTACATAAAATCGATCCTAACTCTTTGAACTAGAAATGGTGTTCGATAAAAGTGCGAGGATTCTTGTACCGCTTTATACAAACATTTGAGTCGCCCCTATCCCTAAGCATCGCGACGTACCAAGTGGTCATGCCCCGGCGACGTCGCGATCAAAATGGGTTTACGGACCGAATTTTGATACATAAAGATGAACCCGTGACTTTATTAAACAAGAAGTGTTTTGCGATTTGGCGAGAGAAGAACGAATTAAACCTAAGTCATGGAGTGCTAATCACCCCATGACCGAGCCTAAAACGACTACTCGATCATAACTACGTAAAACATGACTTTTTTATGAAGGAAATAAAGAACATAACAAGTAAATCTAAATAAACTTGATTTTAATGAAGATGCTATCCTAGCCTATCACTTTATACTTGAAGAAGTTAACAAATAATCAACCAAACCAAGTGTTTCTTAAGGAAATGGCAAGAAGAACAAGTAAACTAAATACTAGATGGAATTGAAAATAAACTAGATTTTTAGGTAGAGTTAAACAAGAGCAACAACATTAATGAACATCAAAATAACATAAGGTTAACACTTACATGAAGAAACTAGAGAGAGAGAGCTTGAAAAAATCTTCCAATGGAGGAGCAAAAATTAAACTAAGGAGGGGAGTGTGTGTGGAGAGAGAGGAGAGAAAATATATACAAACACATTCCCTCCCTCTCAAAATATCCAAAACATACTATTAATGGAAAAATTTCCATAAAAGGAAAGTCAAAAAGTTCACAAAAATTGCCATCCGGATTTGGATCGATCCATGATGGGTCCTGGATCGATCCAAGGTAGTCCGGTGTCATTTGGTATGAAGTGGATCGATCCAACTTCGTCATGGATCGATCCGGATGAGTTCTGGTCTTTGTATGGATCGATCCACTTGGGCCCCGGATCGATCCAGATAGTGTGGATCGATCCAACTTGATCATGGATCGATCCGAAAGTGTTCCGCTCGGGTAGATTTTTGACCCAACTTCAGCGGGCACGCCCGCCGTCGAACTCGAATGAGGCGATTCTTGAACCGTTGGAAAGCTCTATGAGTCTACTTTCAAACCCAATTGACCTCATCTTCATGACATTTGTATCTTGAAAGTTATGATCCTTTTTCTATCAGTGTGTCGGATTTCCTCAAGCCTCATAACTCCAGATTTCTTGTTCCTTTGTTCCGGGCCTTCCTTGAACCTTCCAAAGCTCTTTGAATCGACTTCTAAGCTTCGGTGATTGTCCTCCACGGCATTGCGGGGTCTTGGATACCTCCGGGTAAAACCGGAGATTATTTGGAGCTTTGGACACGACTTTTAGCTCTGATTTTCTGAAACTCATCAAAAACACAACTCGCGCAAAATCAATCATATAAAGGCACAAAATGCACGTGTGTGTGATCACAAAGAGCGAGATAAGCCCGCATATATACAACATTTGGGGCTTATCATTGTTGCATTTTGTGATTACTCCATACTGAATTATTTGGTGATATAAGGGTGATTCGTATTATAGACCGAGTCATGGCTATATACTCCTGAGGTTACAGTCAGTTCCTCATGGGCCCAGTGATACACTCAGTCCCTGAGAAATTCATCCTTGTGAGGCATTTGATGAATTTTGACTAAGTAAATAACTTAGGCTTTTCATCTGGCCTCCCAGTCAGAACAAGCAAGGAGGAGTTGAATCATGAATGACCATAGTCTTACTGGTTAACAGGGGATGATGTTTCTCAAAGGACGAGATTCTAGATTTCAATGAGGTAAGAACTAGTAATTAATTGGTTGTTCTTTACTTCATTTGCATGATATATCTTGTTATTTGTAAGTTATGGGTTCAGGTAGGATTTAGCTATCGAGTGATTATTCGCTCATGGTGCTGTTATAGCTCTGACATATTACTCTAGGCGTTGAAGGTACAGGGAATGAATCGTACTACTAGACAGAGGACTTTGCTGGAACCAAGAACTGAATCTGAACCTCTAGAGATCCATCACCTCCTTTATTTGTGGGATAAATGTAATTTAATTTTCCCAAGAAAAGTACTATGGTTATTTGTACTTGAACTAAGACAATTATGTTATTTTCGCTGTTTTATTATTGAGATCTTCTCTTATATATATTTATATATATATATATATATATATATATTGATCTTTTATTAAATGATTTAAATTAATGCTTCCAAAAATCGGGGCGTTACAAGGGAAGTTAGAAGCGCTTTTTGAAGACGCACTAGGGCCAGTAATGCCAAATCAACCGGTGCTAGGGAAGCTATATAGTAGCACTTTTTGAGGAGGCGGTAGGGAAGAAATTTTTAATTTCCATACAGAACTAGTATATTCTTTATTTATTTATTTTTGAGATTCTTGCTTGTATTATATTCCTTCCTTCCTAAAATGATAGCCCAGTTCGCCAAATGATAAATTAAAAATACGTAATGCATTTATAAAAAAAAAGTTCAAACTTTTTTCATGAATTAAAAGAGCTCATTGTTTTTGGCTATAAAAGGAAAACTACTTCGTCAGGCGTTAAGAGTATTGGTAACACCAAATCAAACGACGCTAGAGAAGCTAGTAGTGCTTTCTGGGGAGGTGCTAAGGAAAAAAAATTTATGTTATTTAGAAGCCCTGCATTTTAATTTCCTTATAGTAGCCCCCCATTTTTAATTTCCTTATGGAACTAGTATAATACTATTTCTTTCTTTTTTTCGAGATTCTTGCGTGTATTATATTCCTTCCTTCCTTCCTAAAATGAGAATCTGGTTCAGAAAACGATAAATTGCAAAAGGAAAGCTATAAATTAAAAGAGCCTTTTTTTTTTTTTTGCTATAAATTATAAAAGGAAAGCTACTTCTTCAGACACTGGAGAGCCAGTAACGTCATATCAAACAACTCTACGTGCATTATTTTACCATACGAAGGATATAAACTAATTTTTGTGATTCAAACTTGTGTTGCATGCGTTATTTTGTTTTGACGCCCTTTTACAAAGTTAAGGCAAATTTGCGAGTATATTTGCGAAATTTTCATTTGGGGCATTGCTTGAGCTTTTCAATGTTCAACAAGCAAAATCTGTTCACAGGGTGACCTTATAATGTAGGACAAGCAATAATGACAAAAATGTCGAAAAATTCCGTTTTAGGAGGAGAATTTCACAGTTGCTGATACGAAAGGACCAGCACTTCCCTACAACATGTTGATTATCAGCTATAGAACAAGTTACTAAACCA
This sequence comes from Vaccinium macrocarpon, assembly GCA_022606695.1. Taxonomy (NCBI): domain Eukaryota; kingdom Viridiplantae; phylum Streptophyta; class Magnoliopsida; order Ericales; family Ericaceae; genus Vaccinium; species Vaccinium macrocarpon. The sequence continues at coordinate 12,466,274 of CM040175.1, forward strand.
TGAAGTAACAAGTTGATGGAACGAAATAAGTTACTGACCAAACATCCTTCATAACCGAACATTATATTTACCATACTATACAGCTAGTAACGGGACAAAAAAGGCAAACGGAAAAAGTGCTAGACTATATATGATGCTTCGCCGCAGGAAGCAACAAAGTCTCTAGCTGCAACAACTGCTACTGTCCATCCATCTTCCCACATATGTAAAGTGGGATAAACTTCCTAGGTATATTATTTCCTGCAAATGAATAAAAGGAGAGAAGTTAAATCATGGAGTATATCAGTTTCAAATGAAGAGCAGCCTAAAATATATTGGAGGCATGACAAATATAATACAGAGTATACAAAAATTTTGCTATTTGTACTTTCCAAATCTTTTCTTTTTCTCCCTTTTACTTCTCTTTTTATGTACCCTCAGAGGTTTGCCAAATGCATGATTGCTGAACGAGGACAAATCCGAGGGAGTATATATCAAAAAACATGTTAGGTGAGGAACCTGATTGCATTCCCTGAATATTTATATCTTTAGATGAACAACACTTTGATTTGTATTGCTTACTTTTAGGAGTTTGCAAGGAGTACAAACTGTGATGGACAAGCATAGCATATATGGTGCCTAAATGCAGCCAATAATGGGAAGGTAAATTAACATAAAAGGGAACACGAAATAACGATGTAAAATTTGAATGAAGTTGAGGAAACTTCCACTTTGACATGCATAATATATGGGGCAAGTTACCACACAGAAACATCAATTTGCGATACTGCAAAATTACCTAATTGAGTATACAGGAGATTCACATGCCATAGCTGGTTGGCTCTTAGTAATACAGACCCCCTGAAATAACAAGTATTTGAAAAAGATGTTAGTATACGGTTGATCGATCCTATTACTAGCAGTTTTCCGTGCACATTTCAAACGGAAAAAAGGTCCTACCTTGCCACCAATTTCCTCTTGAAGCACTGCCTGAATCATCTTCTCCCCCTTCCTTATTGAACTGATGAGATCAGAAATTATTTAGCACATCATAAATTCCGAAGACCCAATAATGAATACGCAATGTCATATAGTGCAGTAAGCTGCTATCCCACCCAAACAGCCAAAACCCATCTACTTATGCAAGTGACATATTGTCTTGAGATGGAATTTAGCAATATCATTGCTTTTTCCTTGATAAATCTTTGGAATAGTTGTGCTCGTTTGAATTATGCATGCAGAAACTTGATAAATTATGATTAGAATACACTAACCGTCGAGTACCCAGAGGCTTGAGTATTCTGAGGATGAGAATAGACGTCCTGACCCCCATAATATATTGATGAGCTGAGGTGACACGGTTGTACTCTTTGTTCTTGATAGTAAGGATTTGAGTCCTTATTAGGTAAACTCTGATATTCCCCTTCCCTGCTCCCAGGGATCATGTCTAAAAGGATTGAAAAAAAAATTACTCAAATTCCTAAAACGTTTAAAGAAGAAATGGATATGTGAAAGCCACGAGGGATAGGATCTAAAACAGTAAGATCTTGCACAATTCAGAACAGATTCCTTGAACCCAAAATTTTGGAAAAATAGGCCAATATATAGATTGAAGAAAACCCAAACAGAGGTACATTGAGTCCAGGTTACTAGCTTTTGTCAACTATTTCAATAGCAGTGTAGAAGCTGGAAACATTTGAAAAAAAGGCTAAACAGGAATTGTATAGTATCTTTCACGCACAAAAGGAAATACTTACTAGGTTTCAAACCATAAAACTTTTCAAACTTAGTGATCTATCTTCACAAATCAAAGACAGGCTATCGACAATCAATATGGCAGCTAGTTTTAAAGAAAATGCAGATTAGCATGCATTAAATGAATGCAAGATCCAAGAAAACCTCAAACAGGATAAATGAACATAGAGCAACAACAGAAGACCATAGGCAATATTAATGTACAGCTTATCTGTTCACAGACCTTGGCCTCCAGGTTTGGAACCCCAAACCTGGCTTGCAGTGTCTTGCTTCTTCTCAACTGTCTCAGAGCTGGGAGTTCCCTACCCAATACCTAAAGCAACACAAAAATTAAAGTGATTGAGGATCTGCCTGTTACCAAACATTTGGTAAGTAGAGGATAAAAATCCAATTCATTCAATATTGTCATAACAGGGTAGAGTTCAAAGTGTAGCTGGTTGAAATAGAAGTTGAAAGCTCATTTAAACCACGCAAAAGTCCTATAATAGAAGGAAATCATAAGAGAAGGCATACAGACAAGCACAATCTCACTCCATCTGCTTCCACTTTTAAGCTTTTTTCTCCTCTGTTTTATCCCTCTACTATTTTCTCATCCCTCTCTCTATTCCTCTCTCGGTGGTCGTGAACAACGCCATTATGTCTGTCATCAACCACCATCTCTACATCTTGCGACCTTACACCACACAAAATTTTATAAGATTTTGCCACCATTTGGAAAAAGAAAATCCTGGGGTCTGCTATAACAACAATTTATGTTAAATTTAACAGACAAATGTTTTAATACCACAGTTTCTGTAAGATTTTTCCACCAAAGGGAAAAATCCCAAGTGCAATACTCTCAGAAATTACTTATTTTGATTGAACACAAAAACATTTCCGTATCACAAAGTAATTATTTTAATTGAACACGGAAGTTTTCATTACAAAAATTTATTTTGAAACATTCGTCTTTTAGAAAAACCCAAAAGGACTAAACCTTGTAAAAATTATCCTACTTGGTCCTTATACAAGGTCATAAGAAAAACCCTACAGTATTCTTACTGATCCATAGTCCTCTTTATTAATATACCTCAGGTGTCCGGGCCAGCTTAACCGCACCTTGATTGATCCTCGGGAGACCAATCCTAGCGCCTACTAGCTAGGGCCCATTTAAAACTAAGGCAAACCTCTGTATGGACTCGGACTGCAAGAGTTACTTGCTCCAAGCAAGTTTCAAACCTGCAACCTAGGTGATCCCCTAATTTCCAAATCTTTATCATTAGGCCAACTCCTTGAGATTGATACATAACTCTCTTCACCTCCATGGGCCTATTTTGCTGAACTTAAGCAAATCATGCAAAACTATGCCCTGCTTCAACCACATGAATTATTTTGTCATTATCTATTTTAATCTAATATAGAAAGGGAAAAGTCATTTCGGTGTGAATAATATTTAAAGCTAGCTCCGTCAAGTTTGCATAATCATCCCTCCAAAAAGTAGGTTTTTACCACCACTTTAAATGGGCCGTTAAATAACTGTTATGGCAAAATATAATTAAACTAATCATATTTTGTGCCATCCTTTCGGGTCAGTCTACACGGAATTTTGGCTTTAACTGGAATTCCCGCCGATGGACGGTGTTGATTCCTAGATTAGTTGAGGTGCACGTATAGATTAGTTGAGGTGCACCTAAGCTAGGCTGGGACAGCTGAGTTATCGCGAAAAAAATGGACACGTGTTCATTCAACTTCAATAATATATGTCTTCATACCACATGACCCCAGTGTTCTAAAACTCGGCCAACTTGGCCGAGTAGTTGGCGACTACTCGCTGGAAGGTGCCTCACCGAGGTGAATATGACCTAGTCGAAAGTCGGTGGAAGGTCTACTCGGAAACTAGTCGGCATTAGTTGCCGAGGCAGTGAGTCGCAACTAGACGCCGACTCGGTGAGTCGCGACTAGGCGGAGCAAGTCAAAAAAGTCGGGTTGGAAAAAAGAAATTTACCAATTGGAGGTTTGATTTATTCTAACCTAAATCGTATTCTTTGATTAGAAGACAGACATAGGGCCAGAAATTGAGTCGAATCTTCTCTTCTCCTCTGCTCGTCACCACTGATCGTCATCATCTTCAATCGACGTCGTCGTCGAATCACCTCCAATCGCCGCCGCCGCCGCTGCTGCGATGGTCGGCGTGAACATCAACGTTGTCATCTTCGTTAGTCGGCATCGTCTTGAGTGATCATACATAATCTTCTTTGTTTCTCTCTCTCTCTCTCTCTCTGTAATTCTATATGTATATGTACGACTGTGTCTACAAGAGAAGTGGAGAACAAGTGGAATGTGTATTGTTTATATTTTAATTGCAACGTGTATTATATGTAGTATGTACAGTGGCCTGTGGCAGTGGCCATGGCCACATGTATGACAAGTGGAATGTGTTAATTTTTATATTCTTTTTTTTTAACAAAGTATAGACTAATTGTATACATAAACTAATTAATTATACTATTATAGTTCATTTCTATTATATAGTGTAACAAATTACAATCAGTTTATATTTTATTTATTTTTACAAAGTATAGTCAATGTTTATATGTTTTTTTAACAAATAGTCAATGTTTGTGGTTTTTTTTTTTACAAAGTACTATAGTTTATATGTATATATAAACTAACTAAGTCTATTTTTTTTCTCTAATTATATTACTACTTATTTGATACTTGGTAGTTTTAGTTTACAATTTTACATGTCTCTACAATGTCTATATACTATAAAAAAATTATAAAAAATTAAAAAAAAATAAAAACCGAGTAATTTCTCGAAGGCCGAGTACTCTCCGAGTACTCAGGCTGAAAGCTCGAAGGTCCCCGGCCGACCTAGGAGTGCCTAGCGAGTTTTAGAACCTTGCATGACCCCATCCCAATGTAGGTCTTCCCTTCTCCTAGCACCGATTTTCTTGAACTATTTGATATACTGGTCAGTTCAATTGTGATAAAATTAACCAGAACCTAATTGGAAATTAACTTTCAAATTTACGAGAAAAATCTCCAAACAACAAAAATGCACAAACTCGATTAGCACTAAAAGTGAAATTGAATCAATAAACTCCAGGAATACCAAAAGAGAACTCGTTAAAGTTAAAAACACCCAAAATCGATCCAATTTCAACTGATTACAAGAAGGGGAAGAAATACCTTGGACGAAGGCGCGAAAATAGACCCGAAAATACTCGAAGAAGATGAAGCAGAGGAGTCCATTGAACCGAAAAGATCAGAAGTGAAGGATGAAGATGAGGAAGATGAACCCATTTGCTTCTTTCCGTCCATATTCATGTAATCTCTCACTTTCTCTCTCTAGAATCTCAGTTTGTGTAACACCGAATGAGAGCAATTTGGAGAGAGAGAGACTGGTTCATATAGAACAACCACAGTCAAAGAAGGGTGAAGGAAAAGCCCAAATAGCAGAGAAGTTTGACGGGGAAAAAAAACAGAAAATGCAGAGGAAAACAAAAGGAAATGGAGGAAATGAAGACAGAGAGACGTGAAAAGATTTGTTTAGGGGAGAGAGAGAGGGAGAAGGGGGAAAGAAACATAACCGTCGCTCACTAATTTATAGCCGGAACTGGCGTAAGGATGTGTTTGTTGGTTGGTAATGTTAACAAAATTAAATTGTTCACAACAAAGTGGGTTAACAAAGCGGACAATAGCCTTAAAATGACGTCGCTTTGGAACTTGTTATTTATAAATAATAATAAAAACGTGAAATTGAAATCAGTCATCCTCCTCCAAATCAACTCCATACATAGAGAAGGGGAGGAGGAGAAGAAGGAAGGCACGACCACCGCCGCCGCCACCAACCTCCACCACTGCCGACTGTCCCAACCTATGGCTCTCCACCTCTGGCAACCACCACCACTGAATTTTTTAAAACCATCACTGGATTTGAGATCATCGGTCTCACAACCACCACTACAAAGATTTATATCTCCTCTCTCCCTCTCTCTCACAATGCCCAATCCCCTCTCACGCTGGTTTCTCGCGTGGTGGTTATGGAGTTTCGCGGTGTGGGTAACAACGTTCGGTTGCAGCTATGGAGTTTGTCGGTAGTGGAGCTCACATGGTGGTTATGGAGTTTCACTGAAGCTCGAGTGGTGGTTATGCGGTTTTGCGGCGATGGCGTTGTTGGTCAACAAGATGGTGGTGGTTGCCGGCGAAGGGGAGGTGTTGGTGGTAATGGGAGGCTCCCTCTCTCTCTCTCTCTCTCTCTTTGAGTTTTCACGTTTTCCTTTTTTTTTTTTTAATTTTAAACAAGTCCCAAAACGACGTCGTTTTGGAACTGTTGCCCACTTTGTTATGTATGTATCATTTCCGAAATTTCAAATCAAACAAAGCTAAACAGAGCCTTTTTTAAGCCCTAATTAATTATGGTCAACTACAAAGTTTCTTTTACTTTGACTTTTGTCGAGGGCATTGTGTTCCATTACATCCAGTTAAATTAAAGCACTTTAACTAAGTCTTTAGGGCATGACGGGATGCCTACGAAAAGTCATAATCATAATTAGATTCATATCAGGAAGATTTAACGAGATTTTGTAGTGTGTTGGCTGGCTGTGAACTATCTTACGCATGACTTTTCTGTTTCATTTGACAATTTGACGGGTAAATAAGCAATTTCAAAAAATTAAGCAACTTAAACAATAAATAACTCTTGTTGCCAATTTGGGATTCTCTCATTCCACCTAGAATATACAAAATAATATACAAAATATAAGATTTTATTCATACTGTGATTGGATTTGTACTCTCTTATCTTTAGATTATTAAATTACTTAGAAAGTTTGGTCCAAATCCATTTTGATTGAGGTAGATTATCAATTGAGATAATTTTACTTTGCTTTTTTATCATGCATGATTTCTACGGTTTTTTTTCCCACAAGTTTCGGCTCCTCTCGAATTAAAATCCTGGTTCACCCTTGCGGATGCATTTACTTTTTTCTCTTTTACAACATAGTAGGTATCTCCACATGCAAAGAGGATGAGATTGACTAAATACATCTAAAGTCAGCTGCAATGAACGAACACCCACGAAAAACAGTTAAAAGCAGTTATAACGAAAATTCCTAAGCGCGCTCGTGAAGCTATCCACGTAAACTTTCATCTTCCAACTGATTGGCCTACATGAGATAAGTAACTCAAAATCCTAGCCAATGGAGACAACCCTCGTTGGGTGATGCATTTGCTTTTGGGGGACTCGTAAACGGATTCAGAGATTTTGTAGTGCGCATCCCAGTCATCCAACTTAGCCATCAATGATTTAGAGTGTGGAGGATGAGGAAGATGATTGAGGAGATGACGTTAATCCGCTTCCTTTCCTTCGATCCTTTTTTTAGGCCGACCATTAATTTATGTGTTGTTTCTCTCTCAAGTCTCATCTCCGTTTTGTCGTCTTGTGTTTCAGTTATCTGTTAGTTACTGGGCTCTGGAGGAAAAGTACTACCAGAATTCTGCCACCTGGAACAAGTACTCTTCTAAGTGGGACCACTCTTCTCTCTCCTCATCCTCTTGCTGCCACGAGTACCAATTCGGATAATGACAACTCTATCATCCTCCCTTTTAGGAAGAAAGGTGTGATTTTGTTTAAAGTACTTTTAATTATTCGATTGAGCTGAAATTTTGTGGAGTTCCTCGAAAAAATGTTATAAGAACGATTCAGATCACTCGTATGAGACCCAAACGTGAATCCCCACGAGCGATGTGTACATTTTCTGTACAAATATCTGTACCAGTAGCAGGTCCAGAGGAAAAGTACTACCAGAATTCTGCCACCTGGAACAAGTACTCTTCTAAGTGGGACCACTCTTATCCTCTTGCTGCCACGAGTACCAATTCGGATATTGACAACTCTATCATCCTCCCTCTTTCGATTCGAGGTTTTTTTTTTTTTTTTTTTTTTTTTGTAGGGATTAACTTTTTTTTTTTTTTTAAACTTCGGAGTGTTTTGGTTTAATAATTAATTTCAATTATATTTTTTTGTTTATGCTAAAAAAAATTGTATTTATTAGTTTTCCGTCAAATTTTTATGAATTATTGGTTCCTATCGATGAGAGGAACTGAGTCGTAAACAATTACTCCCTTCGTTTCTATTTGTTTGTCTTATACGAAAAATCGTGTCACTTTTCAAATGAAAAAATAAAGTGTTTTATTGTATCATTTTTCAAATTTTTTTATACCAAATTAAAGTACTCATCGTATACTTTAATTCGGTGTGAAAAAATTTGAAAAATGAGGCATGGAAGTATTTAATTTTTTTATTTGAAAAAAGCCAAGAGAGATTGTGTGGGACAAACAAATAGGAATGGATGGAGTATTAACAAAAAAATTCAAAGAGCATGTCTATTTTGGATTACTTTTTTCTTTAGTGATTTTTTTTAAAAAAAGATTTTGATAATGATTTTTTAATTTATTATTTTTTGTTGAGATGAATTAATAATCTAAAAAAAATTGACGAAAAAATGAGCAAATACGAATTTCTTTTGAACAAGGACCAAAAAAAAATCTGAAAACACCTCTTCCTATAGTACACTTACATTATAGAGTTATGTTTATTCAGCAAAGTTAGAAACATAATGATAAATCATAACTCCAAACAAAGTTGAAAGTCGTTCGGTGCACGTAATTTCATATTCATATATACAGTAAATAAAATGGTTATGGATACAATTGTACTAAAATGGTTCTGGAGTAATTTAGAATTAGTTCTAAAATAGTGTTTTTAGATTTTTTGGTGTTATTTTTGGGGAGGGAAAAAAAAAAGGGTGAGGAGCTATACCTTATCCTCTTCCATCTTTTTGGATCCAATAAGTTCTGTCTTGTTCACTTCTTATGTAGTAGTGGAAGAAATAAAAGGCTACCAACTTTTTCTTGATGTCTATCAACACTGACAACATAAACTAGTAACTTGTATGATTGGAAAAATGAGACAGATCTAAAATTTTATTGGGTAATTTTTTATTAACTCTCAGTTTTTCATAAATTTTGCAAATTTATAAATTTATCTCGCCGAGATAATTTCAAAAAGGAAAATCTTTAACTAGTCATTAAAGACAAAAAGAACGACTTGGATCATAATTTTTGACCGAGTTAAGTCCTCCAGTATGATGAGATCATAGCATGCCTGTTGTGATTACCCCGCCCAAAACCCCATGAAAGTGGGATGTGACACGCGTAAAACGTCAGCAAAATCGTCCTTTGGGATTATCTGAGCCACCAGAGGGTCGCTTCGCATTTAATACGAAGGCTGCACCACTACCCACGTGGAGGGAAAGCGTGCAGAAGAAAGCATCTGGAGTCGTTGGAGCCTCGCTAATCACTGACGCAGTAAATGCTAGTGAATGTATCGGGGAGAATTCCGGTATGTGAAAAATCCACTACCCTATTATAAGGTGTAAGGCATCGGTTCGCATGACCGCCACGGTATGGGACGACAATGGCACTACATGTGGAGTTCGTTAGTCCTATGCCGACCGATTGACCCATGAATGTGGTCGTGAATCGAATCAAGTAATGCATCGAATGCACTACTTAAGAAGCGCATAAAGTGACGCCGGAGTACTGAACAGGAAATTTACTTCTGGAGGCTTTTGCAGCAAGCTGGAATAATATAGTCCAAATTTCTACAAGTGGATTTAACCGAACTATGTATCGAAGTACTCAGCTACGTAGAAGCTCTCGCGACCGCTAATGGTAGCTACAAACATTCCGTAATATTCTATGCGATGTACCCACGAGAAAAGGAGCAATCCCAGAAATAAAGGGATTGACATGAACATTCCTAATGTGGATGGGAATAGACCCCATATAGAATGAATCCTATACTAAAGAAAGACTACCGCTAGATTTGCATCTGAATATAAAAGTTCTCGTCCTCGATAGGAAAAGTCCCATTGGTAAAAGGACTCCTAAAGAGAATAGGAAATAAGTGGCACGAGATGCCTAAAAGTGAAGGACATCTACACCTATAAATACGCGAATAACCACGACAAAAAGTGACAGACGCTGAAAAATCTACTTTCATACACATTATAATTTAAGTTCTCAAAGACGTGATACTAACTTAAAGATTTATGGCCTTTGCAACGGTAGGCAAAGGTGCTCTTTAACCCTTTTTCCTCGGCCTCAGATCCATCCGGTTGATCCACAAGACGCGTGATCCGCGGTTACGCTGATTTATCCCTCAGACAATAAAAAACATTCATCACAATCATCCTTTTGACAATATAAATAACGGTTTATTGCTGAACGTACTGCTGTGATTGAAGACTACGACCCTGTAGTGCTTACCCGGATCCCAATCATTTGAATTTTTTTTTGTTAGCTCAGAAGATTTAACCCAACATAAATTGGCATTTCTTTTGAATTAAGAAACCTCAAAGAATGTTAACAAGATACTTGTCCCAAACGAAAAAGGTGGGGAATATTGGAACACGAGATTTCCAAGAAGAGGATCCGTGCCTAATTTGTTGAAGTTGGTTCACTTTTTAGATACGTTACACAAACAGATTCATTAGAGAAACTAATTATATTCCACGTGAATTTTGAAAGAAAAGCCTATCTGAGCCCATTTACGCACTTCTTGAATAATTCTTTTTACAATTTAGTCAAAGGCACACATGAGCAGAAAATCCATATCGGGACTTGAAAATCTATAAGAACAATTATTTTCTTACGGTCTGATCCGGTAAATCAAACGCTAATTACTTATATACGGAACAAATTCACCAACTAACTGGAATGATAGTGCTCCCATTGAGATTTGTTGAATGAAAAGCCAAGAAAAGATGGTGACAGTTGAAGCGGTGGACATGGGTCCAAAATAGGGGTCCAGGATAGTGATAAATGAGACGGGCCCCACTATTGGTTAGTCCTAAATCCTAACGTCGGTCGCCGCATTGGAAAGAACTTGGATGCTGAATGGGTAAGATCTTGTTTTTTAATGAATTTTATGAGACAAAATTAAATTTTGTTTAGACGCGTGATAAAATTACATTTTTTTCAGTGAATTAAATTTAAAGTTGATAAAAAGATGTTTTGTAAATAATTTTGTGAGATAGTAAAATCTAGTTTTGCTAAAATTCGTTGAAAATGTTAGATTTTATCAAAACTAAATTTTATGAGATAAAATTCATTCAAGAACAAGGCCTAAGTGGCAGTGTCTGTAGCATATTTTAGTTGTCTAAAAGAGTTTTAGACGGTTCGGATTGCAACCGCACTCTCTCCTTAAAATTTGGACCGTTTAAAATATTTTTGGACTGTCAAAATGTGTGATAAATAATGTCACGCGATACCTATCCGGTACCAAGTTTTTCTCCACCGCATGGGATACGTGTGTGGTCACGGACTCACATGGGATGTCCGCCGTCTTCGTAATTCCAACCATAGGATATGTCGACAATGCTATCATCAAACCCCCTTCCACTTATCTGTGGATTTTTTGGTGGTTTTTTTCAGTTTTTTTTTTTTTTGAGACGATATATAACAAGTTAAGGAAGAGTAACAAATTGACCTAAAACTAACAAATGCAAATTTATTTTATACGTATAAACTCAAAGTTAGGGTTTCTCTATCAAAATGAAGAGTAACAAATCGACCACACTATCTGTAGTGTTCGGTCCATTTCTTATTCTATATTTCAATTACTTTAACGTTTGGATCAATTTTTTCCTGTTTTGATTTATTTAGGAAGGATCGAATTCGCAGTCCATTAAATTGAGGGCTGATTAAGAACTCCTTTGGCCAAAAAGAAGATTGTGGTTTTTTCGTTTTGTCTATATTCAATTTTTTTTTTTTTGCATTTGTTAGTTTCGCGTCAAGATTTTGTGATTTCTAAATTTTTCTCTGCGAGACCAATCTAACAAGTATAAATTTATGGTCAAATCAAACATTTTTTTGAATAAAGCCAAAATACTTAAATTATTGGCCAATGTGACGATTCTTAATTACTCCGGCAACGCTATTGTTAGAATCGATGGAGGTGCATCGACTGACCTCGGGGATCCACTTAGAAAGATGTTTCAAGGGAATTCGCGAGGAATCAACTCCATTAGATTTGTGTAAATAGTTGATCCAAAATCCTCTCTTTCATTGATTACACAATTTTCTTTTCCGATGATTTGGATAAACCCCGGATTTGGGGTGGCTGCACAGCAGCTGCTGTGCGGTGGCTGCACAGCAGCCCCCCGTGTCCGATAAACCCCACCCTGTGACCATTTTTCTTTTCCGATGATGATTTGGATAAAGATCACGGATTCGTTGGAAAAGCACAAGTTAACCACCGATCCCGTTGGAATATAAATCTTAAATAACAGATCCATAAAAGCAAAGTGGAATCAAATAATTGTACTATGTAAGTTATTATCTTCTTTGTCTTTTTTCGACAAAGACATGGCGTAGATGTCAGTCATGCAAATATGATACAAACCATTTCCTTAATGCGTAGAGGACAAATCACTCTTACATTCCAAAAATGTCCCCGCTAGCCCATGAAAGTGTCTAAACTCTTTGAAAGTGTATAAATCCCCAAACCGTTTGAAAGTGCCTAAACCTTCAAAACCGTATGAAAGTGCCTAAACTTCTAAACCCTATGAAATCGTATGATACCTTAAGTGCCTAAACCCACTATATCCTACCCCAAATAGCCTAAACCTCCTAAAATTAAACCTAAAAATTAAAGAGAAAGAAATCAATTTATACCATTTTATCAATTACTCCACGCAATGAGAGAGTAGAGAGAGAAAAATGATGTCAAATTAATTAATGTGAGAGAGGAGAGACAGAGGATGGATCACGTGGCGGCTGGGCTTCAATTACAATCAATTTATTGAATGCAAATTTAGGCTTGGCAACTTCGTTGTGGGGTAAAATTCCAGTGAAAGCTCATGGAAAATCTTTTGATGTTACTGTAATTCATGCCACACCAGTGATTAGCGATGATGATATGCTTGCCGTTGTGGTGAACCATGTTTGCCAAATGACAGGCTTTATTTTATTTTATTTTTATTATTAAATATATTTTTGTCTAGTTTTTCCCTTAAACTCTCAAAAACTTCCAATTCATGTATCAAAAGTCTTACAATAAGTTAGATTGGACCAAAATCCATTACAACCCCCAAAAATAGACTTTTGGCCAATTGTCTGTTTTCTCTCTCTCTCTCTCTCTCTCTCTCTCTCTCTCTTGTGGTTCATCTCGAATAGGAAGACAAGTAGAACAATGAAATCAATGAGTGTGGGGGAAGCTACTCCAAAAAAAACTGCCAAATTTAAAGGGAGGACAGAAAGAGATCTGTAAAACCTTAGAGTATTAACAGTGAACTCTTAAAATGGCTCCTAAGTGAGGCTCTTAAAATTTATTAAGTCGTTTGATCAATTATGGTCTTCAATGGGCTCCCAATACAAGCTTCCAATGGTGGCTCCTAAACATGGCTCCTAACCCATTAGCTAAATCTAACTAGCCTTGTAGCTAGCTCCAAGTGAGACCCAAGACCTTTTAATTATTTTTATGGGACCCACACTTTTTTATTATTATTACTTTCTTCACAAAATAGAAAATTTTCTTGCTAGTCCATTGGGTGCACGTATATTTTCTATATTTAGCAAACTCTAAGAGTGTCAAATGGACGCCAATTAGGCTTATGTATACACTTTAGGAGTTAACTTATGAGCCATTTTTAGGGAGCCCACTGTGGATGCCCTTACTCTTCTCTAGTTTTGGGGACCCTGCAGTAAAGTAGATTATCTATAAAAAAAAGGGTTAAAAACAAGTTAATTAACTACTACAATAATAAATAAATAAATAAACTAGCTCCTTTGCTTCTTATCATAAATGAATTTTTGCATTAATTTTTTTTTAAAGTTTGTTTTTATTTTGTCTATTTAACACGATAATTTTACACTTATGGCTAAAAACTATAAGGGCCTTGTTCGTTTCATAGTTTTGGTTTAGCTTTAGTTTTATTTTGTATTCATTACACTCATTTCTCTATCTATCTCTCTCCACTCATTACACATTTTTCAAAACTAAACTAAACTAAAACCAAATACTATAGTATACATGAAACAAATGAATCTTCAATGCTCCACATTCAATTGTTGTCAATTGTTGGCAAATATTAAAATTTTCTTTCTTTCATTTTTTTTCCCTAGTGACGAAGGTTAAGAGTACTTTTAGAACATCTGCAATCTCTAACAAATATTTCAAAGATTTTTGTAAGCTTTTTTTTTTAGGGGGAGGGGGTGGTAAGTGTCACGCCCTCAAATTCAATAATCCAAACATAAATAATATCCACGTATGATAAGTCAAAATCTTACATTAACCCTTTGAATAGTCAAAATCAAGTAGAGACATTTTCACCATAAATAATAAACGAGTTCTAACTACTGGTACCCGTAACCCAAATGTATAAGTTTCAAGTTTAAAGAGTTATTACAATAACCAAATAGTCAAAATATTAACAAGTAGAAATTATAAAACCATCTTCCAAAAATACGAAACAAAGATGGAAAAAGAACTTTATACTCGATGAACTCCAATGCTATGCAACCACATTTCAAGCATCCATCTCATGCTCCAAGCCGAGTACCTGAAAATTGATAGGTTGAGCTTACTAGCCTAATAGAAAAACTATTCTACCAACTCTAGGTATATAAACATTATAAATGCATAATGAGAGGGTATGATAATGGATACGACCAATGTATAATGTTAGGATGAACAAAATACTATAATTCGACCACGAAGTAGCCAAAGTGTATCCAAGTGTCCAAAGTGTGTCCAAGTGTCCCAAAACAATTTTAAATATCCAACCAAAGTCCAAGTAGTTACCAAAATTCTCATTTTTGGTTATCAAAAGTCAATTTTCACCAATTACGCCAAATTAATCCAAATACATCATAACTGACATTTCATAAGAAAACATTCCTCAATTTAAATAGGGAAGTATACCTCTGCCGGATTTCATGGGCTCCGTGCACTCCTGCTGGATTTCGTGGGTTCCATACACCCTTGTTGGATTTCGTGGGCTCTGTGCACCCATGACTAAGGATACCAAATGGGTGAACCCTAGAGTTCATTTTATCGAACAATATCAATTCAAAACCATTTGTCTTTCAAAAGTTTCCATAAGTCCCATTTATTCTAAAACTTCACCGTTTTTGCCAAAAAAAGTCAACCGACGTGTGTTTGATTCATAAAACTAAGAAATTTGTTAAATCACGCATCCAAGGGTCAAATTTGTGATATCAAAGTGAATTCGGTGTTTAAAATGATCATACAGTCAAAAACACGAAAGAAATGGACAATTAGAGGCCAAACGGGCAATGGGGAACAAACCGGAACAAAACAAATTTTGGGGTGGTTGCTGGATTTTTCGCCCGGGTGGCCCCAATCCCGCTCGAGCGGCTCGGTCAGCAGCTAGACCTCATAGACAAGCAAAATTTTTGCCCCTTTGGGGTGAAAATTGACCCCAAATGCATATATGATGTGTTAGGCCAAAAATTGGATATGTAGAGCAACAAATTGACATCAAAAGAGTGTAAATCAACCATCAATTGCATCAAACAAGTTCTCAACTCATAGATCACAAAATCAAACTCAAACAAACCCATTTTTGAGAGCAAATGATAAATTAGACAGATTTGAGTAACAATAACAAGATATATGCTATACATCACATAGATACAACTAGAGGGAGTAGAATTTGTCTTTCTACCTTAAGATTTGAGCTTGAAATGAGTGGGTAAATGAACACCCTAGCCTCCAATGAGCTCCAACTCGAAATGTGGGTTCTTGGTGCGAAACAAGTGCAATCCAAGCTTCAATACGCGTAAAGGAGATGATTTTTAGGAGGGGTTCTTGAAGGAGACTTGAGGTTTTGTGGATTTTTGTAGCTTGGAGCAAGAAAAATGGAGGAGAAGAGTGAGAGAGAGAATTTCGGCAGAGAGAGGGGCTATTTTTGCAAAAAAATTGCAAGTACAACATGTGCTTAAATACTCCTTTCCTCTTACACTTTCACCTCGAGACTTTCTAATGTATATTAAATACACTCAAATGCATTCTACCACTATCACATTGACCCCTCTTTGTTAAAATTCAATTCCTCACATTTACCCAGCATTATTTCCAAAAAGTTGTGCAAAATTACGGCCTATATTTATTCCTATCCTCTTCTCTTTTTCTCTTTTAAATCTAAACCACCCAAAAATTTATAGACGACCAAGATGGGTGCTTGGACACGAACACATGGTGCTTGTCCGGCATCCAAAAATTACTCCTCCCTTCCTCCTGAAATGAACCTAGGAGGGTGCTGTGCATCTCCATGCACAACACCGCGTTTTGCAGCCACACGGCGCAATCGTGCCGGTATTTTTTCGACGATCGAAGATGTTCACAACATAGACCTCATCGAGCACTACAATTGTGCCAAAAATAAACTTGATCGGATATCTTTAAGTGTCTCATCGGAACACAAATAACATGAAAAATGATTTTGATCAACCTGTTTGTGTCTATTTGTGTTCCATTTATTTTCAAAGTATTTGTGTTCCGATGGTATACTTAAAGATATCCGATCAAGTTGATATTTGGTAAACTTGTAGTACTCGACGAGATCTACGTGGTGAACGTATCCAATCATCGGAAAGGTCTTAATGTAGTCGTGCCATGGCTGTACAACAGGGTGTTGTGCATGGGATGCACAACACCCCCCTCAGTACCCTCCTGAAATGAGTTCATTTTGTCATTTTGTTGTGTTCTATTCGGATTGAAAGGGTCAAATCTGAGGGGCCATTTTCTTAATTATCATTCATCATGAATCTGGGGCCCATGATATTTAAGTTGTGAGGAAAATTGAAAAAAAGAAAAACCATGTTTGGGGCATATTAGGAACTTGTTATATAATCAAGTGGTTAAGAGTGCGACACCTACAATACCCCTTGCATCAGATGATTGCACAAACAAATAGGCTGCTTTTATTTGGACACAATAAAAGTACAAGACAGACTAGTAGTAGACCAATAGGCAGCAAAAATGGAAGTATGAAAATCAAACACGAAGGTGACCATGGGCAGAGTCAAGATTTTTGGTTAGGGAAAGGGCAAGAATTAGACGCGTTCCTTTCTCTTAATTGGTGGTCACGACCCTGGAACCGTAGGAAGATCAGGCAAATCAATTTTTATATGGCTTTATTTTGGAGGATCGTTGTTACATGTAGAAGCTGAAGATGATTTGTCATGTTCTTTTCTCTTAATTAGAAATCGGTCCATACATCTAGGGACATATAAACAAATAACATATCATAATCAATATAGGATTTGGACCACTCTCGACAAGCAACATTAAATATTTCAAATAAATAATATAATAACTGATTTTTCTATGTTGTTTTGTTTGTCACTTTGTTGTTTCAAATAAAAAAAGAAGAAGAAGAAATTTGTATTATAAAATAAGCCCACAAAGACTGTAAAGTAAACACATATTCACAATTAAAATCCAAAGCAATGCCAATGATCAACCATAGGCCAAACATTTTCACCATGGAGTGGGAGGGAGGGACAAACGTTTTCATCATGTTTCGCCAAACTTCGCCAAAACCCAAGAGAGAAAACAATCGGTGAAAGAGTGAACAGGTGAATGAAGGAAAAATTTATTTCCAACCTTGTTTTTACTTTGTACCAAAATGTAACATAGGCTTGGGCAAAAATAAATAAATAAATAAAATCTAAGAGGGGTCAACTAGCAATTTTGTGAGGTATACTAGTAAAATCCCTATAGAAATTTGGGGGTCAACTGACCCCTGCTGTCTCTTAACAGCTTCGCCTATTGTGCCAAAATCCAAAGTAGAGAATATAACAAAATTAACAAGAAAACACAAGAGACAAGGATTTACGTGGTCCCCCCCAGCACAGAGCTTTAGAGGTACGTCCACGGAAAAGAACAAGAGGATTCACTATTAATAAGAAGAAATACAAAGAGCCGGCTAGACCCATAACTCTACTTGAAGCACCCAATAGATATTTAAGAACAAATCTCTATTAGAAACCCTAACAGAGCATCAATGTCTCACATACACGAAATAGACGACTCCAAACCCTAGATATCTCAAATCTCAACTCAAGACTACACCAATGGAACAACCAAAGAAACCCTAACACATTACGGGGAACCCTATGGGGGCTCCTTTAAAGGGATTCATTTAAGAAGTCCAAACCCTAATAGCCCCCAAGACCTCTATTTATAAGAAAGTACAAAAAATTAGGTCAAAACCCTCTTTAAAACGCACAGCCGCACAAAATTGCTCATCAATGGTCCGGACCAAGAATCGCTGGTCCGGACCATGGAGGCAGAATCTCCAAAAAAACATCCCAAACTCGCTTATATGGACTAGACTTCCCTTGGTCTGGACTAGATGTCCAATAAACGGTTTTTCGCACCAAAATTTGCACTTTTCTTCGAATGTCTTGAATTGAAGGTATATCTACAACAATCTCCACCTTGACTTGAATTCCCTTCCAAGCCAACAACATAGTGCAATCCTCTCACCAATCGCTCTTTCCTCCAACACCCCTTATGGAGTAGTCACACACGGGTGGATCACTAATGGCACCACCACACAAGGCTCAAGCACACCTACTTGACCTTGCAAACACGACTAAGAAAACTTAGCCGCAAGTGCCTCCAAATTGAGCCTCCATCTTCAAATGGGTACCGCTCACCCAATGCATCTCTCCAAGAATGCCCACGAAAATTCGTTCGAACTCCACCTAGAGCAAAACACCAAAACAAGCAACCATCTTCCACCAATTGTGCACCCACCGCATCCATGACTGATGCCAAAAAAGATGCGCTTATAACTTCACATGGAGTTAACCGACTCTACCGCAGAGTCCCATGACCCTACCACGGAGCATTGTATGCCCTCACGCATACTCCGAGTAGTTGAAACCGGATTAACAATGAACCTGAATCTCCACGGTGATACCTAACATGAAGAACCCCAAATGGCCTCCACAATGGTATCCAAAAAGAGCATAACCAAATTAATCTGATTCAGCTCATCAATAGTTTTTCTCGGGCGTACCTCCTTCATAAGAATTGCATAAATTTGTTACCACAAATCCAAATCCTACCCTAAACCACCTTCGCACAAAAATTCTCAAAAACACCATTTTGCTTACCAGCAGGGTTCTTTAACTTCCCCCAACAAAGCGTTACTTGTTTCTTGTTGCACCAAACTTCTCAACTTCAAAATGAGCCGCCATTGAAAACGATCCCAAATACACAAACGTAGCGGAAAACACAATTCTCGATTTGAACTCGGAGCTCTGATACCAATTTGTTGTGTCAAAATCCAAAGTAGAGAATATAACAAAACCAACAAGAAAAACAAAAGACAAGGATTTACGTGCCCCCCCCCAGCACGGAGCTATAGAGGTACATGCATGAGAAAGAGTAAGAGGATTCACTATCAATGAGGAGAAATAATAAGAGCTGGCTATACTTGTAACCAGGGACAGAGCCAGAATTTTACCTTTGTGGTGGCAAAATATGTACTTAAAAAATAAAAAGACAAACTACATTATGAAGATGAAAGATTAAAAAAATCTAGTGGTGGTGAGTTTATATAATTCAGGGATAAAAATTTATTTTCTACATAAGAAATACATTTTTTGAAAACCTTGTTATGGTTGTCGCCACCACTTGTCCCCCTCTGGCGCCATCCTTGCTTGTAACTCTACTTGAAGGACCCAATAAATATCTAGGAACAAATCTCTATTAGAAACCCTAATAGAGCATTAATGTCTCACATACACGAAAGAGACGACTACAAACCCTAAATATCTCAAATCCCAACTCAAGACTACACCAATGGAACAACCAAAGAAATCCTAACACATTATGGGGAACCCCATGGGGGCTCTCTCAAAGAGATTTACTCAAGAAGTCCAAACTCTAATAGCCCACATGGCCTCTATTTATAAGAAAGTACAAAAAATTAGGTCAAAACCCTCTTTAAAATGCGCAATCGCACAAAATCGCGCATCAGTGGTCCGGATCAAGAATCGCTGGTCCAGACCAAAGAGGCAGAATCTCCAAAAAACATCCCAGACTCGCTGGTCTGGACCAAACTTCCTTTGGTCTGGACCAGAGGCACATCAAACGGCTTTTCGCACCAAATTTTACACTTTTCTTCGAATATCTTAAATTCAAGGCATATCTCCAACACCCCCCTGAATGTGACAACAAAGGGTTTATGTGGCACTTAGATATAGGTATGGCCACATGCTCCATTTAAGTTTGGTGTCCCCCAGAAAATGATATGGGTACACCATAGACGGTTGGTATGTATTTGTGCATTTGGGATATGTATGCGGTGTACTCATAGATGTGTTGACTGTCCCTAGTCTTTGGATTTTAGTTTTGTGGTCTCAAGGTCTTGTAGCGCTCCCTCCGTGCGACAAGGGTGGTTAAGCTCACTTCAATACCGGACACAAGGTAGACAAGCTGTCTATGAAGGTGAACTGAACCCGAAAAATGTGGTCTGCTTTGCTTAAGTCTTGTGTCCGCTTCTAACCAATACCGGGTAGACAATGCCCAAATGCTTGTCCCTATTTCCTCTTATGTTATTCTCTGATTTGATGATTGTATTAGGCCTAGCCGCTAGGTCTTCCATTGGGCTTTGAGGTTGCACAAATAGCTAGGGCTGCAAATTAACCAAGATGCTGACAAGTAGCTCGAGGCTCACTTAGCTCATTTTGTAGTAGAACCGAGCCCGAACCCAAATTTTGGACTTGTTTAGTGAAAGAGCCCGTAGTAAATGAGATTGGGCTTGAGTAGTAAAGGAGCCCACAATTATGAGCTCTTTTAGCACTTAGCAGTAGCTTGTCCCGCAATGCATTAGCATGCAGGAACTCAGGGATGTCAACACAATTATTTTCTTGCAGTCTGATCCGGTGAATCAAATGCTAATTACTTATATACAGAACAAATTCACCAACTAACCGGAGTGTAGTGTTCCTATTGAGATTTGTCGAATGAAAAAAGCCAAGAAAAGATAGTGACTATTGAGGCGGTGGATATGGATCCAAAATAGGGGTCCAGGATAGTGATAAATGGGACGGGCCCCAATATGGGTTAGTCGTACTTACTATGGGTCGCCGCATGGAGATGAATTTGGTGCTGAATGAGTGTCAAGTGGTGGTATCCATTGCGTATTTCGGTTGTTTAAAAGAATTTTGGACGGTTCAGATTGTAACTACTCTCTCTTCAAAAAATTTGGACCGTCTCAAATATTTTTGGACAGTCGAGATGTACAACAAATACGGTCACGTGATACCTGTCCGACACCCGAGTTTCTCTCTGCTGCATGGGACACGTGTGTCGGATTCAAGGTGGTCACGGATTCACATGGGTTGTCCGCCGACTTCATAATTCCAACCATAGGATATGTCGACAATCCTATCATCCCTCCCCTTCCACTTATCTGTGGGTTTTTAATTTTTTTTTTTTATAAATATTTTGAACGATACCAAGTTAAAGAATTAATCGTTAGTGTTTACAATAGAAATCGAATTTATTTTATACGTGAACTCGAACTCGGAAGCGGATCCATTGTCCCAAACTTCCTATCCCGTCTATCCAAGCAAACAACAGCTCAGATTCCATCTCATCCCAAAGAAATCTGAGCTATACACATTTATTTGCGAATCTAAGCAGTCGAGTACTCAGATAGACGGCTCGGACGAACAGAACGCGGAGTTGGGACAAGATTTTCAGAACAACATATCCGCAACTCTTGAACTCACAGTTTCTCTCTTAGAATGAAGAGTAATAAATTGACTACACTAATTGTAGTGTTCGGTCCAGAATTGTGTTCTCTGATGCCATCTCAAATAGGGATGACAATTTTACCCAAAATTGATGGATACTCAAACCAAATCTGCCCTACCAGGGTAGTTCTTTTAATTTTATCCTACTCATGGGGCGGGTTTGGTTTTCAAATTATAATACCCAGCGGGTTTGGATTTGGGTTTGGTCTTAGCAAGTATTCAGCTAAACTCAAACCCAAACCCAAACTGATTCATATAATATATATACATGTAATTTCAATTTTTCTGGTTCCTACTATTTAAAAGAATTCTTTTGATATTATGTAATTGGTGTGGGTTAAACACATTAAGAAAAGTTTATTATTTAGTTATTTCCTTTGATTATGTTGGAATTTAGATGTTTTATGGTAAAATCTTATGGCATGTTATTCTTTTGTTTTAATATATAATTTTTTTCTTTCACATGTTCATTAATGAAATGAATATTAATGGGTTTTTGGTGCGGTTTGGAAAAAATCCAAATCCATATGGTTTGGTTATGGTGTACTAAAAATATACCTGTCGGATATCGGCTTAAATTTGGGTATATAGAAATACTTTAGATTTGAGTATGGTAATCGCAAAACTCGAACCAAATTGATCCATTGTCATCCCTAATCTCAGATTACTACACTTAAAAGAGTTCATAGTTTATTCTATATTACAAAGTGTGTGACTTTCACACTAATTTAAGAGGAGAAAAGGACCAGAGCACAATGTGATGAATCTTCAAGAGTTCGCTTTAATTATTCTGGCAACGCTGTTATTGGTACCGATAGAGGTGCACTAACCGACCTCCAAGACCCAGTTTTGATTCTTACACGAACGATCCGAGCCGTTCATTCATCTTAGAATGATTTTCAAAGAGATGCCACATGAAACTAGCTCCATAGGACATGTGCAAATAGTTGATCCAAAATCTCCCATTTCATTCAATATACAATTTTCTTTTCCGATGATTTGGATAAACCCAACTCTGTGACCATTTTCTTTTCGGATGATGATTTGGATAACGATCACGGATTCGTTGGAGAGCACAAGTTAACCACTGATCTGTTGGAATATAGTACAGTAAATCTTAACTAACAGACCCATAAAGCTAAGGGGGATCAAATAATATCTATGTAAGTGGAGTATCTTCTTTGTCCTTTTTATTTTTCCTTGTGGTTTATCTCGAGTAGGAAAACTAGAACAATGAAATAAAAGTTGACTATATATATAAAAAAATTACAAATAAGCTAATTAACTACAACAACAGTAATAATAATAATAATAATAATAATAATAATAATAATAATAATAATAATAATAATAATAAAACCTAGCTCTTTTGCTTCTTATCATAAATTAATTTTTGCACGAGGATCTTTTTATTAAAAAAAAATTGTTTTTGTTTTCTCTTTTCAACATGATATTTTTACAAATTTGGCTGAAACTTGAAGAAAATACGAAACGACTACTAGTTTTAATTACAAACCAAATACTCCAGCTTCGTACCAATAGCCTGCACGAAACAAACAAATTTTTAAATGTTCCAGATTCAATTGTTTGCAAAAATAAAAAAATATGCCCCTTTTTTTTGGTCCCAGTGACGGATACTGAGAGTACTCTTAAAACATCTTCAACAGATGTTATCAAAAAAATTTGTAAGCTTGTAGGTATTCCAACAAATTCTTCAAGCACCACAGAGCGATCTATAGTCATTTTTTCTCTCTTCTAATATTTGATATAAATAAAATGTATAATGTAATTCCCAAATCATATCAAGGTCCCGCATTTGAAGAGTCTATCAAAATTTACAGATCTAACAGTATAAATGAGGTAATAAAATGTGCTTTTATTACCTCTTGCTTGCACCTAAGGTTTGTTCTCTAATAACCTCTGGAATTTTGTTGACTTTGACTTGGGACAATGATTTGGGACAGAGAGGGCGATGTTTTGGGATGCGGAGGAGATGACGTAAAGTTAGTCGGAAGTAAGGACCTGGGGTGAAGATTGGGTCTTGAATTATGGCATTACAAAATTTTCTTTCTAACCAAACTAAATCAAACCAAACCAAAGCTTTATGTCTGTCCAATTGGGGTGGCCAATTTCATGAATCTTTTTCCGGGTTTGAATTCGTCGAGTCTTTGGCTTCATCGTTTAAACCAAGATAATCAAATTAAGGCATTCACCGCAGATCCAATCGCCAATTTGTATTTTCCCTCCTTTGGCGATTTCTACCCAAAGCTATCCTATTAACTACTGCATCCGCTGACCTACGATAGACATGCCCAAACCACCTTAACTTATTTTTTCTTAACTTCTCCTCTATAGGTACTACACCTACCACCTCGCGAATTGTTTCATTTCTAATCCTATCTCGTCTAGTCTTACCACACATCCACCTCAAACATTCTCATTTTCGCTACACTTATCTTGTTCATTTGCTGCTTCTTAATAGGCCAACATTCTCGTCTCCGCAGCACGCTTCTGGTCTAATGGCCAGCTCTATAAAATTTTTCTTTCAATTTTGTTTGCATCTCTTGTCACACAAGACACCAAGAACTAGTAGCTTCTACTGAGCCACCCCACTTTGGATCCTACGAAATACATCATCTGCAAATCTCCATTTTTGACTAATAATGTTCTCAAATACCTAAAAATAGTCTCTCTTTGGTATCTCCTGATCTTGGATTATCACTCTTTCCTCATACACTCTTTTGGTATCACTAAACTTGCAGACAATATACTCAGTTTTACTCCTACTTATCCGAAAGCCCTTAGACTCTAATTCTTCTCGCCAAATTTCTAATTTATTATTAACACCACTAGCTGTTTCATCTACAAGGACAATATCATTTGTAAACAATATACACCATGGGATATCCTCCTGAAATGGTTTTAAAATGAAGAAGACAACTAAACGTAAAATGTGAGATTGGATTTTATCCTCTAATCCCTTAATTACAGCAGAGGACATCATAATTTTGAAAATGGTCTACCACTTACCACCCATATATGCACCTTTTAATTTAGTCATCAATCTCTTAAAGTATTATATATATATATATATATATATATATATATATATATATATATATATATATATATATATATATATATATATATATATATATATATATGAAGGGCATTTTAGGGTTTATTTAAATCTCAGGATGAAAACATAACTCCTAAATAGGCTCAGGATGATTTTCTAATTTCAAGTGGCTAAAATGATGATTATTTAAGTGTCCCTTAAAAAATTGTAGTATTAGGAAAACTTGAGCGAAAAGAAGTAAAAATAAAAATCAGCACTTACTATAATCTCATCTGGTCAAGGGTTTGTGTTGCGCACCTAGTGCGTGGCTCAATGGTCACCTATAAAAAATGGAACATTCAATGAAACTATTGTACATGATTTTTTCTACAAAACAATGAGAGCTCAATGGTCACCAATCAAATAGTTAACGAGGTCCGATCAACATGAATTTTTATAAGAAATATTTACTCGACAAGACGAACAAAATGAATTATATAGATAAAAAAATGGGATCCGAGGTTGGCACCAAATGGGCCACAGAGCACGCATACTGTGCACAGCAGAGACTTTGAACCAATCTCATTCTAGAACAAGGCCAGATTACTGTTTTTCTACGTCTCTGTTCCTCGAAATTTTTTTGAGTGGTGGGCGGGCACCACATGATTATGCCAGAACACCCAATCAGATTGTTCAAAACATTTTGACGGCTTAGATTTATTCCCACTCTCTCGTCTTTTTCTCTTTTAAATTTAGACTGTCCAAACTTTTTTGGACGGCTAAGATAAGTGTTCGGGCATGGCATGTAGTGCCAGTTTGGCATCCAAAAATTATTCCTTCCTCCCTCCTGAAATGGGTTCATTTTGTCATTTTGCTGTGTTCTATTCGGATTGAAAGGGTCAAATCTGGGGTCCATTTTCACAATTTTCATTCGTATGAATCTGGGGGGGCCCATGATATTTCAGTTGTGAGGAAATTTGTTTGGAAAAAAACCATGTTTGGGCATATCAGGAACTTGTTATCTAATCAAGTGGTTGAGAGTGCGACACCTACAGTACCCCTTGCATCAGAAGATGATTGTACAAAAAAAAATAGGCTTCTTCTATTTGGACACAGTAAAACAGACTAGCACTACACCAATAGGCAACAAAAATGCAAGTACGAAAATCAAACACGAAGGTGACAGCAAAGTGGATTATGTGGCACTTACACACAGGTGACAGGTGTGGCCACATGCTCCATTTAAGTCTGGTGTTCTCCCAAAAATGATATGAGTACACCATAGACGGTTGGTATGCATTGGTGTGTTCAGGATATGTTCGTGCTTGTGCGGTGTACTCATAGATGTGTTGACTGTCCCCCGGTCTTTGGATTTTAGTTTTGTGGTCTCGGGATCTTGTTTGGCCACATGCTCCATTTAAGTCTGGGGTCCATCCAAAAATGATATGGGTATTGTGGTACACCATACACGGTTGATATTTGTCAATGTGCATTTGGGATACGTATGTGTGATGTAACCATAGACGGTGTACCCGTTGACTGTCCCCAGTCTTTGGATTTTAGTTCTGTGGTCTCAGGATCCCGTAGGCGCTCCCTCCGTACTACATGAATGGTTAAAACACTTCAATAACCATATATCATACAAACCTTGACAATATATGTTTTTTCATAATGGATGCTTTACATGGAATTTTTATTTGATTTTGGTCTTTTTAGATGATGTAATATCCTTTTTCTCTATATTAGGGTTGGGACAGCATTTGTATCTCTTGTATGATGCTAAGAGCATCTCCGGTCCGAACATTTGAGTAAAAAAACTTTAAAAGACTTCTTCTCTGGTATTGACTCAAAACTTATCAAATTTAGTTTTTACTCAAATTCGTACTCAAATTAAATTTTTAGAGGCAAAATTCACACCCTTTTATTCACAACTTTGTCATTAATGAAACTCTTACTCAAATTTGTGCTTGGATTTGAATTAGCCCATGGGTGAACACAATACCGAATGAAGGGTTTATTCAGATTTTTACTAAAACTTGACAAAAAATTTGAGTAAGGGGTGGAGATGCTATAAGAATTTTTTTTATTGAGTAATTATTTCATGCTCTTGGGACACCTTACTCTTGTCCACCATGCATTCTTGTGGATTTTGTATAAGGGTGTTGGGCACCACGTGGCGGTGTCCCCAGACCTTAGACTAATTTGTCTTTTTTATCTACGCATAAAGTTCTATTTTTGCTCCTAAAAAAACTTGAACCTTTTCTTCATCACTCGATAAATAACAAGGTGATTGTAACTGTTCGTTCTTGCGTCTTGTAAAAAATAACATTTATAAACAGATCATATGAATTGGACGATTTTGTGATTTTATACTTCAGTCTGTTCATGATAAATAACAAGCTTAATTTTTTCACATATGTTCTTAATGAATTATGAGGAATACAGAATGACGGTTTAGATAATAATAATAATAATAATAATAATAATAATAATAATAATAATAATTATTATTATTATTATTATTATTATTATTATTATTATTATGGGCCCATCATCAAGCCCAAAAGATTAAGTTTTGGTTAAAGGATAAAAATAGGGACCGGCTTGTTTGCCGTTTGGGCGTTGGACTGCACTCACGTGTAATATATAGATAATATTTTGGGGGGTGTGAATATTAGTTTTGAACATCTATTTTGGATGGAGGGAGTAGTAAAAAATTAAGTTGCTCGGACACCAAATGGTATCTGATCAGACATTTAGATTGAAGAAATGTGCTCTTCAAGTTACTTCCAGTGGGATCGGTATTCGATTGACTTGGTTTTATACGCAGCTGTTGTACTCAACAAGCTCTACGATATGAACAATTCAATCATTTCAATTGACCTGAAACGAGGTCGGAGCTGGCCAGACTGCCCGGAATGCAGTCCACTGCCCCCTAAACGCGGTAGACAAGCGCTGAAACCTAAAAATGTGGTCTGCTCTGCTTAAGTCTTGTGTCCGCTTCTAAATGATACCGAGTAGACATCCATCCAGCTCATTTAATCATGGGCCTTGAGGTGGCACAAATAGCTGCAAATAAACCAAGCAGCTCCCGACCAAATCGAAGTTCGACTTGGTTCGGCTTGACTCGTTTTGTAGTAGAGCCGAGCCCGAGCTCGAATTTTGGGCCTGTTTAGTAAAAGAGCCCGCAATGAAAGAGTTTGGGCTTATGTAGTAAAGGAGCCCACAGTTATGGGGTTGTTTAACACTTAGCAGCAGCTTGTCCCTCAATGCATTAGCATGCAAGAACTCTGGATGTCAACACTAGTCTTTTCCAAGACAAAATTTAACTGAACGAGCTGAAGTTATTTCACGGAAAGCTCGTTTGCAGCCCTAATATTTGTCATTAGATATTGCAGCAAGCTCTACAAGAAAAATGCACGAGTCGAGGCACAAAAGCCATCAAAAGCACGTACATGACCAAAGATGAGCAGTACCAAATGAAAACTGTACTTACAGCTGGTGCATGCCTCATCAAAAACAAAATTCGGTAACTCTACAAAAATTTCCTCAGCGTATGAACAAGAGTGCAAAGAATATAGTACCTAGTATTTTCTTTACTTCAAGTCCTGTTTGAAAGTGTAGTAGTGAGGAGTATGAGTTTCACAATGTCTACACAACAGCCAGATCTCGACTATTTCAACTATTTGCTCTGTGGGGAAGTCTTACCGATCATCCTCCCGCCCTCCTTGGGTTTCTACAAATCAATCCAAGAAAAATATAAATGTCTATCACCAGTGAGATGTTTCTAACACAGAGGACAAGTTTGAGGGATGTCAAAAACTGGGGTGAACTGATTTTCGCTGCCCGGATCAGGTTATAAGTCGATGCAAAATGAAGCCTAAGTGGTTCAACTCATGGATGTCACAGAGTCACAGAACCAGCTCAAGTTATTAAAATTGTAAAAAGGTATAAAGACACCCTAAATTTTCTGTTTCTAGTGACGGTTCAACTCAATCACCCATAAGTTCATCAAAATAACAAAGTCTCTTGACAACTAGTTGATTCGGTTTTCAGAATCAGTGGAAGAATTATGAAAAAAAAGTTCACTTGGTTAACTGATTTTCTAAAATTGTTTCAATGATTTATTTCCCTAGAACAAGGAAAATAACAAAAGGATATTTTCAAGTTCTTGAAAACCATTATGGCCTCAAAAAACAAATTGAAGATGAACCAGAGAGTTTTTGTGTTTAAGAAACCAGTCTTCTGCAAAAGGGTCCGACACGATCCTGAAACAGCAACCAAACAAAACTTGGGAAAACCAAACTAGTTCTGCACTCAATGTTTGCAAACTTGCAACCTTTAAGGCTTCCAAAACAAACTTAGAACCACATGTGTCAACTGATAAGTAATAGTAATACACATAATGCATCATGTACTTAAAAGTTAAAACAACCCCTCCCCCCTGCTTGCAATCTTTGGGTAAAACAGAAGGAAAATTAAGTGAGTATCCATATACCTGTTATCCTGAACTGGAGGAAAAGCATGTGGCGCATAAATGTCAATACGTGGTAGTAAACCCCTGTTTCAACAAATAAACAAGCAAAAAATTGAATTGCAGCCCAAAGTTATTCAACATTGAGGGAGGGAGAGGTGGGGGAAGAGGGAAAAAATCTGAAAAAGAGTTGGAAACAACAACTACCATTGGTTAGCTGGGGACATGAAAACAACTTGTGAATGCTCATCAGGACCTTCATTAAATAGACTGATACAATCAAAGCAATGCAAAAGTACAAGGGTTAATTCAATACCTGAGAGGGTACATCGCAGCAAAGGGCACAGAATATCCAGGATGAACTGGATAAAACACAACTCTGCATGGAATAATACGAAACTGGGAATTACTATCCAAAACTACATCGCTTCTATTGAAGATATCAAGTAGTCCTCGAGATTATTTTCAAAAAATTGTGCCATAAAGTGAACTAAGATTGTAGGCAACTTCTTTCTTCAGAAGGCAAAAAACACGAATTTAAATGCCTAAAGGATTGAATTCTATCAAAACCATCTTAAGTCAGATATCTACGGAAATCTGAAGAAGGTATACATAACATAAAATTCCACATAGGGAGGGATTAAAACAAAATGTAAATTTATTCCTGAGATTCACTGTACTGTTTAACTGCTTGGATTTTGATCATTTACCTAGACCAAATTACCAAAATTCCTCAACATTATGATTTTCCACGATATATGTACATTCGAAAGTGGATACAATTATTGTAGAAATTAGCCATATTCAAGCTAAGGACGAGTCTCTCATATAGGAAGAAAGAAAATGTAGGTAAAAGATGAATTGTGCATGAAATGACCTATATGATTACTATAAAAGTAATTGTGGAGTTTAGAAATACCCAGGACGAGGAGAGCAGCTAGGGCAATAAGGACTTATAGGGCCATGATGTTGATTATCCCCATACCTTGGTCTGGCTCTGCAAATAGAGAGCAGATAACCAGAGCATTTAGTCGAGAGGAAATTCTCAGGAAAACAGATGAATGTAAAGCAAATTTTCTCTGCGGCAATGATAATTTGCTTAGGTTATGTTTGGATCAAGGATTTGTAGGAGGAAATAGCGGATGGAAAACAGAAATTTGATGTCCCATCTTAAACTGAAGGAGAATCTCCCCCCCGCCTTTACTTTTCCCTCCACAAATCTCAGAACTAAATACAGCCTTAGAGATATGACATTGTCTGGTGGAGGTCTGGGGTTCTAGTGCATGGAGAAACTTCGAATCCCCTTTAGTTGTTAACCTACTAACACCACTCTAACTCCCAATGATGTATACTGTCTGGCGCCAAAAAAAAAAAAAGATAAGACAGTGTCACTCAAAAAGTTTTGACATATAAAATGCAGGACCCAAAATGATTATCCTCTACAGAAGTGTAAAGAATTTGGCACTCTAATTCAAAACACTTCCTAGTATGAAAAAACAAACTTCCTATATCATGTCATTGACTATAAATGAGAAATAGAACAATGCGACAGGAAGTAATTTTCGTCTTCAGAATTCACAAGCTTGACTGCCAATATCTCACTTAGGCTATGTTTGGATCAAGTACTTCCAGAGCAAAACAAGGTCTTGAGTTTAGAATTACCCAGGATGAAGACAATAAGGCCTATTAGGGCCATGAAGTTGATTAAAAGAAAAAAGATCAACGTAGAAGCAAATTTTCTCTGGGAAAATGATAATTCGTTTAGGTTGTGCTGGACTTCAAATCAAGGATTTGTAGTGGAAATAGTTGGTGGAAAAGAGAAATGTTGTGATTTCCCACCATAACTTGAAGGAGTGTCTCCCTCTCTCCACCTTTTCTTTTCCCTCAACAAATCTCAGAACTAAATACAGCCTTAAAGGTAAGAAAACATTCACTCAAAAACTTTCCAACATCCTAAAT
The DNA here is from genome assembly GCA_022606695.1 of Vaccinium macrocarpon. Lineage (NCBI taxonomy): Eukaryota > Viridiplantae > Streptophyta > Magnoliopsida > Ericales > Ericaceae > Vaccinium > Vaccinium macrocarpon. Next base: position 12,497,353 of record CM040175.1, read on the forward strand.
GCACGACCCAAAATGATAATCCTCTATAGAAATCTAAAGCATGAGGGACTCCAGTTTAAACCAAACTCTCTTCTGTTAAAAAGATATTAATATCATGCCAGTGATTATGACCAAAAAATAGAACAATCGACAGGAAATAATTTTTCGTCTCCAAAACTCACAAGCTTAAAGGCCAATATCTCACTTGGGCTGTGTTAGGATCAAGTACTTCTGGAGAGATTTGTGGATGAGAAAGAAAACATAGGGGAATTTCTCTTAACAACTTGAAAAACAGTGAGTTTTTATGATGCAATTTTTTTTTCTCAATCATGTTCTTAGAAAATGGTTCTTAAACAGTCTTTCTGGTCACACTAACTTATACTCCAGTAACTCCACCATATTGCATCTACAGAAAATCAATCCCCAAATAATGTTGCTGTAAACTAGATGTTTTTGTATAAACTATTATTGTTTGAATAAAGAAACAGTTCAACTAATACTTCACCTTGGAGTCTGAATCTCTCTTCTATCCAGAGGATTAAGATTCAGTTTATGAAGAATCTCTCTCTTCACACAGCGCACCAGTCTCCCAAAATTCCTATACTGCGAAACGTAATTCCTTCCCCCATCCTCATTATCATAATCCCTAACTCTGCAAATTCAATATAACAAATGAATTGAAATTGTGATAGTAAAAAGAACAACGAATTTCGTGACAAAAAGCCCCGACCTGAGTGCCAGATTGAATGACTGGGAATTGGAACCATCGGTCAGAACATCAACAAACAGGTAATCGGAGGCGGCGTTGATGGCAAGACACTTTACCCACACTTTGTTAGAATTGTTGTTAGGATTTGAGTATAGGAAACAGTAGATAGAGTCGAGTTGGTTCCACTGATCGATCCCCACCTCATCTATCAACCAAGAACAATATCAATTCTTATCAAACAAGTACTCTTACCATAAATATGGACACGATGCAAACAAGCCAAGCCATTAAAGAGCCAATGACCGGTTCATTTACTAAACGACTCAATATAAATAAGCCGAGCTTATTCTTGAAACTAAATTATACATCGCAATATATTCTTTAATTTGATGTCAAACAATTAAAAAAATCACGCAGAAAAGTATTTTACGTCCTTATCCGAAAATTGCATGTGAAATTCCTTTCTCGGAGGAAGCATTATTTTTGGTATCTTAAAAACAAAAACACGCGTGTTTTTTCAAAAATTGAGTGCAATTATTTTCCTAAATGCGTGCGTTCGTGAGTGAGGGAGAGAGAGAAATTGGGGATTACTGGTGAAGAAATACATACGGACGTTGATACATACATATACAATAATGCATTACAGCTGTAGAGAGAGAGGGGGGGAGTACCAGTGGAGGTGGAAGAGAGGGCGTGGTTGGAGAAGGCGGTGGGGCCGGTGGCGAGGAGGAGGTAGCCGGAGGCGAAGAAGGAGGAGTGGACGGCGAAAGCTAACTTGTCGTAGGGGTTTCTGAATGTAGGCCTCGAAGCCCTAATTACCGCCATTACTGATTGCTCGCTCTCCATTTCTCAATTTCGGAATTGATTTCTTGACTGCGCGTTTGAACTGAACACAGTTTCGGCGGGAAACAAGTTAGTTGCTACTGAATAACAAGAAAAGCAGAGAGAGAGAGAGAGAGAGAGAGAGAGAGAGGCGCAATATAGTGCCCTGTCCAAGTAACTAACAAGGGTGAATTACACTTTACACCCGTGAGTATTGTACAATTCCCCCCCTCCCTCTCTCTTAATGCAGGTGTCTCAAGCTAGATTGGGTGCATCTCGGATTTATTCCCACAGCCATAGGAAATGGCGCGGGGTGAGGTAGCCTTAACTCCTAAGAGTTTCTAGCAATGAGAATCGAACCTGAGAGCACCCTTAAGTCATACGCCAAGACCTTGGGACATTTAGGAAACATTTGTAAAAACACTTGCGGCCTATTTGTTAGTGAGATATGTTTTGGATGAGGTAATGGGAATATAATAAGAGGAGATAAAGAGGTAGATATGGTTGGAGGGTTATTATGTTAGAAGGGGATATTAAAAGGTACTTGATTTATTTTGTTGTTGTGGGAAGGGGATATGAATATGATGGGTTGGATAATATATAATTACGTAAAAAATTTATATGGTCCCCAATAAACAAATCAAAAAAAAGTTGTGGGGCCAACTTCACTCTTCTGCTAATGTCTCTCTCTCTCTCTCTGCCCTCCATTATCACTCACTCTCTCCGGTAATGGTAAAAAGGAGGCTAGATAAAATTTGGATGGAGGGCATCCAAAAATTATCCCACTGCAAGGTTATAGATATCCAAGGATATACATATCCAAGAAGCAAAAACGTAACAAATACAGGTCTTACGGAACCTGGATATGTCTATCAAATTTTATATCCCCCTCTCAACTCCTCCTACCAAACAGGTCGTTAGGGTTGAACTTGGGGTTGTATTGTATAAACTTATTCAAGGACATTTAGAAAATACTTGTAAGAGACCTAGGGGTAGTTTCCAAAAATAAGTCAATCGACTAAAAGTGCTTTTTGGGTTTTGTTATTATTTAAATTTTACATTTGTTAGTTTTACATTGAACTTTTGTGAATTAATGGTTTGTTATGACAAGAGGAATCAGAAAAGTAAGAAATTATGACTTTTACCTAATTTTTTTTACTATAATAGAAATATCTACTTTTAGTACTTTTAGCATAGCTAAAAATGTTAAAAGTTAGATATTTTCAAACCAAATTGGGTAAAATTCATAATTGCTTTCATAGATCAAAATGATGAGGTTGGACTTCTGTAGAATGAAACTTGATCAGTAGCCAGACGCGAGCTCGGGGATGAATTGAGGAAATCAAAACGATGTACACTACGTGCTGTAGTCTGGGGGCCCACTATAGCATCTTCAAATCAAGTTAGTGTTTAGCTAAGTTCATTCAAGCAAAAGTTGTCAATTCCGAATCAAGTTAGTGTTTAGCTAAGTTCATTCAAGCAAAAGTTGTCAATTCCATATTGGCCAACGTAACATTTTCTTTACTGAAACAATGCATATTGGTATTAGTGGTATCTCCAGGACCGTTCCGGATTTACTCAAACTAATGTTTTAAATATGTTCAACATACAAAATTTGAAGTTTGGAAATAGATATCATATAAATAAGATTTTCACACAATAAAACATACAAAATTTGAAAGCGGTGTGGATCACCTAGGTATATGTTCCATTTTGACTCCGGCACGGGATGTACCGGCCAGAATGAAAAGGAATCAAACCTAGCTAAAATACAACTCTTGACTAAACCTCCAACACATATGTTCACATGTTGTATGAGTGTTTTCTCCTTCCTAAAACAATTCTACGTGAGATTGCTAAATTTTGTAAGCACGGAATGGGTTATAAGAGGAAGGCTTTCCCATAATAGAATTTTAGAATGGGGAAAAGGAATTGGCAAGATTTGGTTACCCTCCTTTGGAAGTGATGTGACAGGGAGGAAAAAGATTGGGTACCATGCATGTGCAAGAATGATGACTAAATGAGTTACTAACCAGCATCCAAATTAGACGTGTCAAAGAGATCGTGCTGTGCCGGCCTATCCATTTAGTTCCGTGGTTAAATTGCTTTGTGTTGTGTTTAGTTTGGACCATTTATTAGTTGTCTTGGTGCGGCATATTTTAGAATATGTTTGGCCCGGCCTTAGCCCACGGGCACACCGAACTCTATGCTTTTGCGTGCCCGTGCCCATGTCGTGTCATGCTCGTTCTAATTCCCTTGTTGTGCCAAGACTACGAGCTCGTTCTGATTCCCTTGTCATGTCATGACGTGCTTGTGTCCAATTGAGTTTTTTTTTTTTATTTATTTAGGCACATTCTAAAGACAAATAAAGTTATTTTAATAAAAATTACAAACATGTTTTTATAATTGACAAACAATATCAGATAGTTATACCTAATAATAAAATTTTAAAATAATAACAATTTATTGATAATTCCAACTTCACAATACAATGGATGTAATTACAAAAGAGTTGCATCACTATAACTTGAGAACATTCCAACTAGGTTGACTCCAACTCAAGCACTGAGCTCATCTTCAACAATAAGGCTTTTTGCTGGGAAGAAACTGCAGAATTAGCCAAAATCAGAGTTGCTATTTGGATAAAAGGGCTGAACAATCTGCATTCTTATTCAGACAATTCAGTGGTGAACTTTTTGTACCCCTTTTGCTACTTTTCCTTTATTTTCTCTATTTTTTATTTTGGTCTATCAACCTTTGGTTAATTGATTTTCCTTTTTGCTTTCCTCTTGATAAACCCTTATCGAGTTGTAATATATCTCTTTTTGCCGATCAGGGAAAAAAAAGAAAAAAGAACATGTTGTTCTTAAGTAGCACGTGTCGTGCTTCTCCTAGCCCGGTGTTAAGCACATGCCTTTTTGTGTTGTTTTTGAGTCGTGTTATGCTTATCTTAAACGTGCCGTGCTCCTCTAGTCAGAAGCGAGGTATCTTGTTGTGTAGGCCAAGTGGAAAAGTTGAAAACCGGACCTTTGCTTCTTAAGCTACTCCCTCCATCCCCATTTTGCAGTCTCTTTTAGGGATTCCAAGTTAATAAGTTGACATAATCATTGTACTTTTGAAAACCTGTTTTTCTCGTTTTACCCTTCAATCATTTCATTTTCTTACTTTTTTTTTAATTTCAAAATATAAGGGTAAAAGAGGAAATTCCTTAACTACACATTTAGTTTTGAAGTGGGACAATATTTTGGGATGACAAAAAGTGTCAACTGGAATTATAAAATGAGGACGGATGGAGTACTCATCAGCAAGATTCAACTTCAATGGTTTCAATCAGACCAAAATATTATGAACACTAACTGTAGGATTGTGATTGAAATTAAAATGGCAGTGACAAAATATCTATTCCATCCACAAAAGCATTCCTTACTTCAAACAAAGCATTCTTTACAATGTTGAACCTTTCTCAATGGCATACTTGGAAACAATCCCTCCCCCCTGCTTGCAATCTTTCGTGACTAACAGAAGGAAAATCTAGCGAGCTGAGAGCATCCATATACATTTTTTTTGAACGGACGTCAGTCCCATATATCAAGAGCCTGGAGGCTAAACAATGCCCGAAGGTAGAAGAATGATTCCACAGAAAATACAGGAATGAGCTATAACTACCAAAACTTCAACTTAAAGCGCGGCATAAACTGTAAAAACAGAACCGAACTAGAGGCACATTCTGCCAAAACAGGCAAACTATTCTGGTAAGCATCCATATACATATTATCCTGAATTGGAGGAGAAGTCTGAGGCACATAAATGTCAATACGAGGCAGGAAACCCCTTTTTGAACAACTCTGCATGGCATAAGCCCACACTAGTCTGGTAGTGGCTCCGCCACTGATTTCAATGCTAGTCACGATTCTCTCGTATAGGAGGAAATAAGACGCGGGGAAAAGATGAGTTGATGCGCGAAATAAGCTACTATTATTGATGTTAAAGTAATGTGTCAAAGCAAAATATGTTCTTGAATTTGGAAGTACCCAGGACCAGAAGAACAGCTAATTAAGGCAATAAGGCCTATTTGGGCCTTGAAGTTGATTATCTCCCTCATACCTTGGTCCGGCTCGGCAAATAGTGAACAAATAACCAGAACACTCAGTTGAGAGGAAACGGCTTAGGAAACAAAACATCCAGGGAGCCAGGAATTGCACTACGCAAGGACAACTTTTTTTTCTTTCTAAAATACTTTGTAGGGCGAGCCTATATAATTTATGAGATTTTTTCCCCATACAATATTAGAGGTTTGTTTTTTTCTTGTAAGGGCGACTGCCCTTACTAGTCTCCTTCTTGCTCCATTCCTGGAAACATCAAACAAACTCTCATCTCTGTAAAGTTCTCAATGTCTTGTCAGTGACTTGAAAGAAAAAAAGATTCATGTAAAAGCAGATTTTATCTGTGGCAGTGGTAATTCTGTTGGGAGTTTAACACCCCCCCTTTTAATGTCAAGCTACAAGAAAAATAAAGTAAGCAACCAAAAGGCGAAAGCACAAGAACACCAAGATCTACGTGGTTACACCAAGCACGAAACAAGGTGTACTCCATAGCTGAAGAGCAAAAGAGGATTCACTATAACAAAGCGATACCAAAAGTAATTGAGTACTTAATAGAAACTGTCCCAAAATAAAAATAGTCAAAGTATTGCTATAAAAGTCTAAACCTTAATATGCAAACATTAAAAAAAAAAAAGAAGGAAAATTCAAGACATGTTCCTTATAAATTCGCTGTGGTATTGTATTGATCAGAGATTTGTAGAAGGAAATCGCACATGGAAATGAGAAATGTCGGAATGTACACTCATGAATTATATAATCTGGGTAGCCACGACGTGGACACAAACATGACACCGACACGAAACTCATAAATAATTTAGGACATGACAAATTGGGTGAATAATATTTATTTCATTAATTGAATAAAAAGGATCTAATTTTAAAAATGTAGTAATCATTTATATCTTAAATCCTATTTATCATCTACTTGTACCCAAATTTTGCACAAAAATTCCAAAGGGGCAAAAAATATTACATTTAGACCGAACTGGGATAAATTCAGTTGAAAAATCAATGGCCCGCGTCATTTTATTTTGTTAAGTTGAGGCCCAGTTAATTTTGATGGAAAACTTGGCCCATTTATTATTTTTCCGGTTATAGAAGAGTCCAAATGGTTGGCCATGAAAGAAAGGGATTGGTTTTCCTGTAACTAAAATGCAAAGGGCCCGTGATATATAGACTGCCAATGTGGAGAATGGGCATGCACAAAGTGCGACACATGAGAGCCGTGTCTGATTTTCAGGACTTAGTTAGGGATAACAATTTCCCCAAACCCAATGGATACCTGCCCCACCCCCGACTATTTGGAGGGGGATATTATTCCATTTCTTATCCAATAAGAGCGAGTATGATAGAACTTAAAAAATCCCCAGTTAAAAATGGAGTAGGTATAATTTTGTGATACCTATCTCTGAATACCCGTACCTGCCCTATTTCAAATTGTATACATATTTTTATGAATGCATGCATATAAATGTATATGTATGTGTGTGTATATATAAGTATGCTAATTGGTATAATTTATGTATATTGTTCCGAATTAAAACTATATATGGTTAAGCGTTAAAAAAAATTAATGATGGTAGTTTTTAAAATTTTATATAACCTTAGTAGACTATTACTTCCTCCGTTCCCATTTGCTTGTCCACTACGAAAAATCGTGTCATTTTTCAAATAAAAAATAAAGTGTTTTCGTGTATCATTTTTTAATTTTTTTACACTGAATTAAAGTACTCATCGTGTATTTTAATTCGGTGCGAAAAAATTTGAAAAATGATACACGGAAGTGCTTAATTTTTTTATTTGAGAGAGAGAGAGAGAGAGAGAGAGAGAGAGAGAGGGAGGAACAAGCCAATGGGAACGGAGGGAGTATTTCTTTGCAACTTTCTATTCTATTTTGTTTTAAATGGTTATTTTTGTTAGTATAGAACACATAAATTAGATCTTATCCTTTTTCTTTTTTTTTTTCAACTAGTTTGGATATGGATTTACCCGAATATACCCGATTCCCAATTGGAGGCGGGTATTATGGATTGTCCATTATCCCTTTTAGGTATGGAGGTGAGGATGGAGAAGAACTTCCCAATTAGGGATCGGGGGTAAAATGGGGTCTCCTGATCTATACCCTACCCTACCCATTGCAATTCCTAGACTTAGTGCAGTGACTTTTTGCCTATAAATAAAAGTTCTCAAGACTAAAAAAAGTTCTAATACCACAAAGCCCAACGCTTATCTATCAATTTTACTTTCCAACAAAGTACTTTAATTATCTTTACTTTCCATCAAAATACCTTTTTCTTTTCTAGTCTAGCATAGCTTACTTTCCATTTCCTTGTATCAACTTTGTTAATCCGATTTAATGAAGTTGATTTTTGTTTTGTTGTTCTCTCGTTCTCACATGGTGGAGAAATTATTAAGTCCTTACACATAGGCAAATCACTAACCATCATTCGGTCTTGCCCTTAGGCTGAATACAATAGTTATTTTAGAAGTTAAACCAAGACACATAGGACTTAACGCAATTCGAATTGTCTCATAGTCCTGGCACAGTCACACATAAGACACATAGGACTTAACGCTATACTACTTGGGCAGTCACGGTAGTTTTCCAGAGAAACATCATCACATCATTTCACAAAAGCAAGCATTCCAAGAACAAGCATTTCATCATCTACCGGTCTTTATCACCAATAAACTATCATATGTCACACAAAGAGAGAAGACTTTTCTAAGCTTTAAAAAGACTAGTCCGAACTACTTCGGTTAACACCCTCTATGTGACTTGCCAGTGTCCTGAGATTGTCTGGAACATTTGTAAAAGTGTCCCTGGGTGTCAATGTTGAGAAAGTGGATTCGTGTGTCGGATACATATCCAGAGAGTGTCTGTAAGGTGTCAGTATCCAAAATGTGTCTGACACCGGCACATGGACTCCGATGAAATATGTATGCTACATGGAATGACAACATTCACTCAAACAGATTCAAACATCCAAAAGCACGAGAATGTGCGGAGCTACCTAGAGGCAAGAGGGGTCAACTTCAATTTCTTACAAGGATATTGATAATCAAGAGCCGAATTTTGCAATTTTACCCTCGCAAAAAATTCCAAAATTGAGGATACCGGCGACTGTCCGCTGTCCGTATAAAAAATGAGATTTGCACGTTTGTGCATTTTTCATTTTTGCAAATCAATGCAAATCGAATTTGATTTCCCTTGTCTGAGGCTAATTTATATTGAATTGATCAGGGTCCTAGGCGCCATCGAATTTAGTAGTCTGCGCATCTTATCAGAAAGGAAACTGGTCTCACAAGAATTTTTCATTAACCAATTCAATATAAATTGATTTTGGAAATCTTTAAAGGCCATGGAGTTTAGGTGTCACCCTGGAATGTCGCTGCAACCTGTTTGCTCGAAATTAGTTTATATCGAATTGAGGATTCCATGCGCCATTAAATTTAGTAGTCCGTGCTTGGTGTCTAAAATGAATTATGTCCTCACGGTCATTTTTTATTAACTAGTCCAATATAAATTGGTTTTGAAATGTTCGAAGTTAATTCATATTGAATTGAGGACCCCAGATGCCGTTGAATTCAATAGTCTGCGTCTGGTGTCTAAAATGAAATGTGCCCTCATGGATATTTTTCATTAACCAATTCAATGCAAATTGACCTTGAAGGATCCAATTTTGCCAACAGAAAACGAGGGTATGGGCGGCAAAACCCAACGTCTCTTGGGTTTCTATTTCTGTAAAGATTTTCTCTATATTTTATTTTATCGGCTAGGGTAATTTTGGAAAAGAAGTTTCAAAATGGTGACTATGTAGGGTGCCTAACACATTCTTTATTCGTAGTAGGAAATCTCCGGACCCATCTCTGATTTCACAGACCGCAAAGTCAAACAGAGTCATTTCCAAATAAAAAATAATTTTATAAAGATGTTTTTGTCAGAAAACATTCTTAGGGGTGACTTAACACACCTAAACTCTATGTTAAGTGGCGACTCTATTTTTCAAATGAAAAGGTCACAACTGTCAAAATTAACTGAAATAATCGTTGCATTTGGGCAAGTGTTCTCTCCTGCATTTCCCAAAATTGGGGGACGCTTGTAGTGGAAAATTCTGGGCGCGACAATTGGGATGAGTTATAAAGCAACAACACATGTTTCACTGTATATATACGTTAGAAACCTCTTAATTTAGTTATTTCTTTGCAGAAGCAAAATAGAAAAAATAACTTACACATATATATAATTTTTGACCCTTCTAACTTAAAATCCTGGCCCTGGGCAGGAGCCGAAATAATGATCCTCTATAGAAGTGTGAAGCATGTGGGACTCCTATTTAAAACAAGCTTCCCTCAGTATGTCAATGACTATAAACCAAAAAAAACAAAAAAAAAACAACGCTGACAGGAAGTAATTTTTGTCTTCGAAACTCACAAGCTTAATTTCCAACATCTCACTAGGCTGTGTTTGGGTCAAGTACTCGCAGAGAGTTTTGTGATCGAGAAATAAAATGTAGGGTATTTCTCTGCACAAATCGAAAGTAGGAAAATTCTTCAATTAGCTCACGGAGCTGTCAATAAGACAATTCTTCGACCGGTAAGAGTATATTTTTGAAACGGAAATTTTGTTAAATAGTGAGGGTGTAGAGGATTTAGGGGGATTAAACACGTGAATAACTCATCTACCCTCCAAATGTACCCTAACCAAGGTTTTGTAGTGAATCCGAGATTAGTCATCTGAGCCCAAAATTAATACGCCTCTCATCCTCCATCCAAACAAGGCACAGGTTTTGGCTGAGTCAATGGGTCTACAAAGATACCCCTACTCTAGTCTCTACCAGCCATCACAGAAGACTTTTACTAGCACAGATCTGAGCTCTGTTTGTGATTTTATATTTGCTGAATCTGTTAAATCAGTTAGATTGTTTACAAAATATCACATGGTTTTTAATTGCTCTTAAGTTAGAGCACCTTGCGTGGTCGTACATCACTGTTACAACTACAACTAGCTTTGTGCCCATTCAATGCATGGGGACGAAGAGAAAAATTACATTGCATTTTTTTCCGGGCCAGTGACTCAAACGGGCACAACGATAGTCGATAAAAATAGTGGGATGAAATTTATTCATTGTTTCGTACATCGAACAGGACACAACGCTAAGTGTTATAGTAAAATCAGTATATTTGTGCATATATAAATTGAGTAAAAATTATGACTACTTAAAAATGAAAATAAGACGAAAAGGACATGAAATATAAACAAAACAAACAAAACCAGTAAAAAAAGAAAGAAAGAAAGTGACTTTCATTTATTAAGAAAAACAAAAAATCCAACATTTTCCTTCAAAATCCAACCCACGTTGACAATGTCTTCTTACAGCAAACGGCCCAACTGTCACATTCTCATTCCTAATTAAAAATTCTAATAAAATTAGGATTAAGGATTTGAAGGCTTTTGAGGGAGCTAACTACATTGCTATAACGAGGAAAAAATTCGGTTTCACTGTACATGTGAAGTCATAAGACGGGCAAGACCAAGGTAAGATATCTACGTGGTATTTCGATGAAGATTGGCTGTGTAAATACGTACAAAAACAATCAATATTGATCCTTATACGTAGCAACAAAATGACCATCTATCTGTGAAATTGTAATTCTTCCTTCCTCCTAACTTGTCTTAATTTTTATGATATAGAGCAGGAAATTCATCCTTATACGTATCAGTTGTTATTTGTCAATTGTCATTCCTTTCCTTAGTAAAGTATCAGTTGTTATAGTGACTTTTAGCCTTTCTAGTGTAATTGGATGCTGGAGCAAGATAGATGTAATTGACTTTGATCTCCATTTGACGAGGCTCAATCAAGGTTATGAATTATGTGCTGTACCGGCCGGTATATACCGAATTTGTGAGAAAATGATAACCTTACCCTCCAATTTCGTCCCGATTTCAATATCGGCTTTTACCGGATAGCTGCTCTCACTTCTCTGTTGCGGCTGTTTGTTGCTTTCTTGGTCTACGGTATATATTAGGTTTAGTGCAGCTTCTAGGTTGGGGCAATAGTTTGTATAAACCATGCTATTAAAAACATATTTTGTATAAAAATATGCTATAAAATTATATATATATTGATAATTGCACTTAATCTGAAACAGTACCCAATACCAAACGGTATGGTATTCAGAACCTTGAGCTCAATGCCATCATCTATGGTACATGTGTTGGGTGTGGATATGCGTCTAAGTATCAAAGTCGTTTAATTTCCATCTCATGGATATGGGGATTCACAGAAACGTTTAATCTTGTTGGTATATTTCTTCTGTTTCTCAGACAGAAAGTGTTAGCAAACTACCCCATAGCATCTTTATGCATCAATAAGAGTTTCTGAAAATATTCAAAAATTTTGAACTAATTAAGCAAAATTTCAATCAGCCAAACTCTGCAGTAATTATCACCATTCTATCCGAAATATGATACAATTAAACTAAAGAGACAATATAATAGATCAATAGTGATAGGGACACAAACTTTGTGCCACAACCAACCACAATCCCACTCACATGGGATGTGGGACCCGCACGTGGGGCCTATGTGGGACCCACACCCCATGTGAGTGGGGTTGTGGTTGGTTGTGGCACAAAGTTTGTGTCACAATCATTTTTGATAATAGATTATGTGGAAACTACGTAGGATCTAATATCCTGAGTATAAAACTACGGCCTTATCCAATAATTTTATTTCCACAAACCAAGAGTATAACAAGAGTTGACAATTTAAGAATTACTCACAAGCTTCAAGTCACACATAACCTGGATGTGGTACCCCGTACAGCCCTTTGATTCCATGGATTACTCAAACAACCTCGTCTTGATCTCCAAATTAAATCAGCATGAGACCAATCTAGCTCATGTAGGAGCAAAGACAACAATGTATGATATAAATAATATGAAGTTTGATGAAGGTTTTTGGAGAAAATAATCAATCTAGAATTAATTCATGAAGGATAAAATAATTAATCTAAATTGACAACAAAAATGATCAAATGCTAAATTTAGATCATGTTTAACGCATCAAAATACATGAATACAAAAGGAAAGCGTCTTCTCTCTCTAAAAATGGGCTGATGGAAGAGTGATGCCCAAAAGAGTGAAAAATATGCTTAGGCAGTGTCAGGTATGTACATAGCCCTATATTGGACCAATCAAGGTCGGCCCTGACTTTTCAAGTGCTTAAAGCGATATATAATAGAAATACGGGTCCTTTACGAATTCTTAAAATAAGAGTAAGATAAAAAAAAATAAAAAACTTCCCCAATTTCTCAAGCCAAAAGTAGCCAACAATGTCTTGTTTTCATCTTGCGTAAACAATTTACAACAAAAGCAAAATATTTTGTCGGAAGTACTTGAATATACAAGCCACCTCATATCTTGCTTCTCTCTGTTTGACAAACGATGGATGTGGTAAAAGGAAGTGAAATGCCTACCCTCCATATCCTTAGGAAATTGATCTCTATCTCTTCTTAAAGGTCCTCTTTCTACTATAGAGTCAATGAAATTTTGATCAATCTTGTCCCAATTACTTGGATCATTAATGTTTGTAGGCCCACATTCACAATCTAAATCTCATTATTAAGAGTGTAAAACTATAAATGAATTACTCCCTCCATTCCAAAATAATGGTTACTTTTGGGTAGTAGTGTCACTCAAACAATTTTCTATATTTCACAATTTATAACATTTTTTTTATGATTTCAAATTTTTTTTTAATAAAACCAATTGAGATCTATCAAACAAGATCGATATTAGATCTAAAAAGTATTATAAATTAGAAGATATAGACAATTTTTGAGAGATTCTAAATAAGGAAAGCTAACCAGCAATTTGGAATGGAGGGAGCATTAAAGACGATTTGTGGGTTGTTTTGGGATATACATGAGACTACTACATGCTGGGCGGGGGGGGGCCTAAGCCCAAACACCTTAGGCTTTAGCCCAGGGCTGATGCTGGGACAAATCAAAATGTGACACCTGGGCAAAAAGGATGAAGCGCTAGCTAGCGCCACGGAGGCGCAAGGTAGCCTAAGGAAGCGCAATGCATGATTAACCCAAATTTAAGCATGGGGCTAGCAGCACAAGGTAGCACCATCTTCAACCCTTTGCACAATTCTAGCTAGCGCAAGGTGCGGCAAGGAGGCGCACCATGATAGTATCACGCAGTGCTAGCAAGCGCTGGTCTGTGATTTGGTTTTCCAAAAGGTTGATGCCTTAGAAAAATACTCGACTTTCTCACTTAAGGCCAAAAGTCACTCCACTAGACTTTGTGAAAAACATGGACAGGTTTGAAATATGAAACCACGCATGCATCAAGAGAACTAAAATGCTAATTAAATGAAAGCATGTTTATATCTTTGATGATCCGTAGCCGAACCAAGGCACGAATATTGACTAATCCTCAACACTTCAACCATTGGGAGGATTATCTGGACTCAATCTAAAGTATAACCTCCAAAATCCAAATGCTAAAAGAAAGAAATACATGTTGGGGATGTAGACAACTTTTAGCAAAAAACCTGGGGAAGTAGACTACTTTCAGCAAAAAGCTACGTATTTTGTGTTTTGCTAGGGGTTATTTCGATCATTAGGCCTTTATATCGTAGTTGCAATGTAATTATGGTTAGAGGCTTTCAGAGAAAACATGAGAGGAGGGGAAAGAAAACTTTTCTGAGAGAGAAGAGAGAAGACTGGTACTCTATATTCTTCGATTATAGTGAACTGGTGTGACTCCCGTGGTTTTTCCTTGCGTTGAGATTTTCCACATATATGTGCCTCTTTCATTTCTGTTTTAAATACGCATTGTTTTTTTGTTTGCTTTGCGACTTCTGTGACCGTAATTTCCAAGATTTGTAAGGCGATATGGATTGAATTCGTTGTTCAAATCCTAATAATACATACTCAAATGGTTTTGTTGAAACCCGGAAATCGCCAATAACATTAACAGTTTTTCCCTTAGTTCATGGCACATTTGAAATACAAATCGCGCGCCTTGGAATATTTTAGGAGACATCCCCAGAAAATAGAATGGAATGGAATGGAGATTGGAATAGAGTAGGAATGAAATAAGACAAAAATAACCATTCCATTCCCGCTTTTGGTTATTCTTATGAATGAAAATTGCTATGGTGATAGTAAATTTGGAGTGTCACAAGTGAAATTTGGAGTGATAGTAGTAAGTTTTGGAGAGGCAATAGTGAAAGTTTGTGGAGCAGTAGCAATTTGGTGTGGCATCAATGATCGATTAAAGAGGAATAGAATGATGATTCCTTACTTTTTCTAATGGAATGATTATTCCTTTATTTAAGAGAATGAGAATTCCATTTGGAATGACGATTCCTTTACACTTTTGATAAACCAAACACAGGAATGGAATTCCATTGGAACGGCCATTCCATTCTAATGTTCATTCCATCTAACCAAACACAACCTTAGAGTAAATATGAATATTTTGGCATGTGGATTTCTGTAGTTTTAATTGTTGAATGGTTGTAGTATTTGGTTTAGGCATGGTGGAAAAAGAGAGTCTTTCATCGGTCTTTGTCACCTTATTATTGAGGATCTAAGATTCTGGTTCAACCCAATTATACCTTCTGGTTGTAATCAGTTAGGTAGAGGCAATTCCATTTTTATTTGCACTGAAACTCCTCTTTTTATTGTTTTCACACTCTCAAAAGTCAACTACCCTCAGCCTCTATAGTATTTACGGTTGACTCCTTTAAGCATGATATAGCAAGTGGGTGTTGAGCTGTTGCACTAAAATTCTCTACACTCCTCATACTCATTTTTATGGAGCAAGTAAAAGTAGTTTTGAATTCCCAAGTCCCAACACACTTTATTGTTTACGCGTTGCACCGTATTTGAAACACGATCAAGCGATTTGCTTAAGTCAAAACTACATATAATCACTGTGTTCTTACTTTTCTTAGTTTTGAACTCCCCTTTTTATTGTTTTCACATTCAAAAAGTAGATTTGTTTGTTGGTTTGACCGAATTCCTGACAGGACGTTGATGTTGTCGTAATAATAGTATGTATCAGATGCATGTGGCACATGTTTTTTGTGCTATTTTTTGGGGTCAAGAGCTCAAGTAGATAACTGAATTCATTTCTGATTAGTGATGCCATTATTTGACTAATTTCTGCTTCCAGTAACTCCATTCTGATTAGTGACGCCATTTTAGTTGATTAATTGCAGCTGGCTGGTTGCTAATTCACTTGGTGCAAGGAATGATTGAGATTAAATTAGTGTTTGATGACATTAATAAGTGTTGCCATTACAGCCGGTGCTGTGACTACAATATGTCTGTACTTCATAATCCAATCCAAGCTGATACTTGAGAGCATGTGAATTTATCTTTGCGGTTCTATTTGATTTGATGTGGTGGAAAATTCAAAAGTTGGAAACTATGGTAGTACTAGACTTGTTTGTGGGTGGCGCGGTGTCAAGTCACGGAAACACTTTCTTTAAGGAATTGATTCTGGTTCTTGTTTTTACACGAAAGGATTTGGGCTTACTAAGCCTAAGGGAAGAGGTCGCGCTAGATAGAGCTTAATGGAAAAATAGGATTCATGTAACCGACCCCAATTGTTTGGGACATAAAACTCGGTTTGATTTGGTTTGGTTCTTACCATGTCAAATTAGAAAATTGCCATTTCATTAGATGTAAAACGATTTTCACATTCCACTTTTTTTTTTTAAGTTCACTCCAATCATTGTCATTTATTGTTTAAAATCCTAATCAATATAATTTTGAAAGCTAAAAAACAAAATTTAGAGTGCATGCATTTGCAAAGGGAAGTGTGAAAATCAGTATCTTCATTAAATATTGCTCTTGCTCACATACAAGATAATTTTGTAGTCTTACATGAAAAAGTACAAGAAAAACAGAGCATCATGGGGAGTGCTAGACTTAATTAATTTGTATACTTTAGCATCTATTTTCTGGGGATGGGTGGATTGGGAAATAGGGAATTTTCTAGGGCAAATGTGTGGTTTTGTAAATAATTACAATTACTTGAAAGAATGTTCCCCCTACAATTATGAAAATTCCTGAGTTATTCTTGGTTGTAAATGCTGTTATTGTTAGGAATTTTAAAATTTGTAGCCAGGGATGGAGCCAGGAATTTCACTACGCATGGGCAATTTTTTATTTTTTCTAAAATACTTTGTATGGGCGAGCCTTTATAATTCGTAGGAAAATTTTCTTTTTCTATATAATACTAGAGGGTTTTTTCCCTTGCAGGAGCAACCGCCCCTACTGATCCTCCTCTGGCTCCATCTTTGCCAAGGACGGAGTCAGGATTCGATCATGGGGGGACACCGTTCAATAATAAACAAGTTACATGTTATGCGAAAAAATATAATGAAAAAAATTTGTAGCGACGAAGGCATATAATTAAGTTTTGTTATGTTTTTTTTTTTTTGAAAAATAATAAAGGCTTTCTGATCTCTCTAATGGTATTCAAATTAATAAAAGACAAAGTGCCACAATGTTCATACTTCTCTTATTTTTATATTTATTATTATTATTTGCAATTTTTTTGGGTGGTATTTTTGGAATGGGGCCGGGGTGGCACATGCCACCTCCCTCTTTTTAGCTCCATCACTGCGAACCCATTTAACTTTGGCTAAAAAAACCATTTTGGTTTTTTCATTTGTCTTTATTCAAATATCTTTTGAATTTGTTAGTTTCACGTTGATTTTTTGTGGTTTCTTGGCTCCTCTTGACGAGAGAAATCTAAAATATATAAAATTATTAACCAAATTTAAAGTTTTGTGAACAAAAACAAAAAAAAATCCAAAAAATTGATTTTTTGGTTTATTTTTCGTCTTTATTCACAAAACTTTCAATTTGGCTGAGAATTTTCTACTTTTTGTAGATTCCTCTTGTCGAGACCATTACAAAAATAGACCGAAAACTAACAAATGCAAAAACAAATTGAATGAGGACGAAACAAAAAACCATTCCCCAAAAGAGGCCTAAAAGAAATTCAATAAGGACGAAACAAAAAACCATTTCCATGAACTTTTTGCACATGGAAACGCTTTTTGCAAAATAGGCATATCTGTATTGTGAGTCAAATGCATAGTTATATTTTTTTGTTAGCAAATTAACACCCACAGCCCGAAAGTCGTGGCTCTAGTCTTATAGAACTTCAAGACCATATGATTAATTAAGGTGCCTGCGAGCTTATTCGTACATTAATTGGTTATTAAACGAAGGGTAATTTACACCAACCTCCCATGAGATTTCTAATAAATGCAGTGCGCTCCCAACTTTTCAACCAATGATACAAACCTCTCTTCGATAGGACAGGAAACTTAATTCAGTTAATTTAAATTACAAAGGTTTACAAGAAATATTATCATCATTGTTAGAGAAAAACAATCACACACAATATAGAATATGAAAATAGTAAAAAAATCGACACAGGATTTTACGTGATTCTCCAAAACTGGGTACCCCACGAGAGCGAGAGAGAGAACGAGTCTATTATTGATAAAATTCATCCAGGGTTTTTACAATATAGAGTACTTATAAGCCCTATTATATTCTAACCCTAATAATTACGTATCGTACAGCCAGCGAGCTTCGCCCCCCAAACTACCAGGCCTTGCGGCCAAGCCACAACAATTGAATCCGTGATGGGCTAGATGCCTCACTCCACTCGGTCTCTGTGTTTTCCTCGCTCTACTCCATTTCGCTCGGCATTTGGCCTTTCCTAAAACTTCTCAATACCTCTCCATATGAGCCACAAGTTCCAACAATCATCAACTGTACCAGTTCCTTGATCTTGTTGAGTGTCTCTAAACCAAACTAAAGTGAAAGTGGATGTACTAATGTAGGATCAATTAATGTAGAAGATATTACAACCAAATCAATTTAGACTTGATATGGCCAAAACTTTTTATTGGATTTTTTTTTTTTGTCTTTATTCAAATCAAATATCTTCAACCAATGTAGTCCCAAAAAGTCTTAATTATTTTGTGATGAATTTTTTAAGGGAAACTTTAAGGGCAAAATGAGAGCTATAAAAAGTTTTTTTTCCCAAAGTTATGAACTTGGAATCCAAAAATCTAATACTAGAAGACTGCCCTAGCGGATCTAACTGAGATACTTTATTACCAATCAAGGGAGGTTGGAGTAATTAGTTTGAAAAATTAGGAGTACGGTGTATTTGTTAGAAACCTGAGGGGAGGATGGTGTAAATTATCGATCCTTAAAGAAAAAGTGATTATTGTGAGATTGTGATTCTTCTTTTCAACCACTTTGTCTTTATCTTGAATTAAATCATGCATGAACCATTCCAATGAAATCCTTGATGAAAATTCAACATTTTCAGTCAAAAAATTCCAATCATTTTCTTCCCATCGATAATGCTATTTTTCATGCCAAAGAAAATGAACCACGTCTAAGTGCGGTGTCATGTTTCACTTTAGCTGTAGTCCTTTCTTTCGAAATGGTCGGACGTAGAGCTGCAATTAGGGCGGCTTAGAGATCAGCCGACTCGAGGAGTTCGGAAGTATGGGGTCATTCATAAACATCAACGTAAATCATAGAAATAAAAATTAAATTTGCAAGAGAGACATGAGAGAAAAGAGGACTCCAATCAACTACCCAACAAACAGACGAAGAGAGAACGGAGGGGGTGAAGACTGATTTCTTTTTTTATACAACGATTAATTATAACACCTTTTGACATTAAGTATGCTTGTGTATGTGTAGGTTCTACCCCATGTGAGAGTAGTGTTATAAATAACCGTTATATTGAAAATTCTATGTTGAAGACTAAACAAGAGCTGTATTTTAGCCATTTTTTGTATTATGTCGGTTTAACAATTACTGGGTTTCACTTTCAAGAGTAGAAAATAATCTTGTGTTGTGACAACATCAAATGGGTTTTAATCCTTTTGTTTGGTATTTTCACATAAATTCATTAGTTTCAAAGATGAGAAAATTGTCTAGTGCATTGTCAACATTGAATTTTAATGAGGTCATTTACAAATTAAGAGAAAATTTTCTCCATGGGGTCGCCAACCCCACAATGGCACTATTTTGTATGTGGCGTTGCCACTGGAGATTGTTGCCTTTTTCACTAAGACTGGTCTGCAAGAGCTCTTGGATGTGGTTAGCTCATGTGATAGAGCTCTTGGATGTCCCACATTGTATCCCGAAATCGAGTTTGATTCCCTCCTCTCCATGTAATAGATTAGAAAAGATGAAAAAAAAACTAAGGCCGGTCCACTTCTAAATACACTTGGCCGGGTCGACTAACTCAATACTGGTCAACGGTGACAACCAGAATTTTGCGAGTTTTTAGAAAATAGAAAGGTTTTGTACATGAAATGGTTTTGGTCGTTCACCGATTGTAATATGTACCCGTTGACGATTCAAAAAGGCCTGATTTTTTATTTTTTTTTTATCACCTCAATTGGAAAACATAGCATTTTGGGGTAAGTCGGGTTGTTAGAGAAAATGAATACAGATTCATTTACGAGTGCGAATTATTATTATTATTTTTGGATTGAACTAAAAAAAAATTTATTACGCTAAACCGTTCAAAGGGCTACAAAGAGGAGAAGAGGCCATGGGCTAGAGGAGAGGCTGGCTAGGAGAGAGAGACAGGGGAAGGTGGACGAGGCCGCCTCCCCCAAACAAAACCCTAACAGATGCAAAAGGAGGAGAGAGGTGAGAGCTCTCTTTCTATAGAGAGAGGATGATTTTTTTTTTAGTACGATTTTGTTCACTCTCTTTAAAAGAGGGTAGACATGACCCTCCTTTTATTGGTTGACGTGGTGTAGGTCCTTCCCCTACAATACATTTTTGGTAAGGATGATGTCATTTTTTATGTGGGATCTACACTATCTCAACTAATAGGAGGGAGGGTAACGAAGAGGGTAAACAAAATTAAATTCTTAGAAAAAGAGGGTGAAAGAATATTCAATTGGTTAAATTCAATCTCAGCACAAGCACTTACTCCCGGAACTCACTTATCCGGAATAGTGTTGTAAGATGGGACAATGTATCCTTTGAAGATAGGGTAACTAAAATCCCAAAGATTAATGGGATGAATTGGAATATTATGGTAAGTTCAAACCCACGAAATGACAATGACAATCCAATTCTATCACAAACAAAAACTGTACGATAGAATATGACAAATTTTTCCTATATTACATTCGATATTTCATTAGGTACACAATCATTTGATGTAACTTAAGAATAGTTTTTTTCCGCTTTATCTTGTGTCAAACGTGGCCTACAATTTCATAGCTAGGCTCATGTCACCCATCGAAATAGAATCATGATTCCTAAAACCCTGAATGTGATAGTATGAACACAAATGCGCGTGGTCCTGGTTTCACAATTCCCTTTCGCACAAGATTTATAGCATATATTCCTCATAACATCATTTGCAAAACAGAATAAAAGTTTCCTCTGTTTTTTCCTTTTCCTTTTTTTTTTTTCCAGATGATTGAAAATTGATGGAATGGCTAGGGTTATTACCATCTTCAGATGTCTGACTAATATGGCTTTTTGATATGAGATTCTTAGGCATTCAAAGTATTGGCTTTCTCAACAAGGCTGGTTTGCAGAGGAATCCAAATCCATCCACACATGGTGGTTTATGTCAATTGTTTTGTACCTTATTGTCCTATTTCAATAGGTTGAAGCAACAACCCTTTTAGGGGGCTTTTAATGTTGGTATTAAATATGGAAGTGCTTGAGCACCGAGATTTAAACACGAATTACAATCACAATTAGAAGCATGATGAAAAAGAAAATAGAGAGACGCACAAGATCACTGGCAGAGCCACTCTAGGCCCACCGGGCACATGGGCCTCCACTAATTTCGTATTATTTTATTTTTTTGAAATTGTTAATTTATAGGTTTACTTGAATCAAACAATTATCGCTTTTGATAGTAATTCAGCCAACTATGCATATGTTGTCCAATAACTGAAAAATAGAGTGCACATTATCTACTTTATTTGAGATCCATACTATGTCCCATATCAATAGTCAAAACTATTTTTTTAATATCTTAACCTTTTAACCGTTTCTATTAAGAAAATTATCTCAATTAAACATCCATAAACGTTTAATCAAACTATCTAATTTTTGTTTACATTTTGGACCAGCAAATTAAAACAAGACACGTATTATTTGATCAAATACATGTCCAAATAAGAATGACTTGCTTGAATTGTCACAAAAACAAGCCCAAAAAAAAGGAAAGTTTCCAATAATCAAAGAAATCCAACGTGAACTTTGTGAAAAGTGAGAAGTTTTCAGTTTGGACAATGACTAACAACTGGATCAGTGGGATGTCGGAGGTTAGCTACCACAGGAGTTGTTTTTATAGTGTCCATGTGATACACATTTCTAGCTACGTCATTGAACATGATTCATGTGGTTCGTACCAATATAATGGTAGTCTCGACTTAATTAAATAACTTTCCCTTTCTATTTGAAGAAGACCAAAGTGACACTTTCGATCCGTCCCAAAACAATATATAGTTTGATTCGCAAAACAGTATGTTAAAAATAATATTTTTTAAAGAAAAAGTTCAAGTTTATCAGAAGCCTGTTTCCAATGAACCATATGATTTCTGGACCTCTTCACCAATATTGGGCTGTACTAGTATTGTTTGAGCCGTGAGCGGTGTAAACGCTCAAGAAAGATTTACACAACCCAATCTGCATCAACAAAATGACGATTCTTGTTATTATTGTGGGTCTAGGTAGGGCCAAAAAAAAAACCCAAAATTAGGACACTATCAAAACTGAACAGGAATGAAATTTCCTTAGTGGGATTTTTTTAATATTAAATTAAAGTTTTTTGAGTTTTAATAGAATAATTTGATAATGTAAATTAGAAAAATAAATTTGAGATATATATTATAGCCATCACATCATTCATTGACGCACGGTATCATCATTTAGCGGTATCATTTCACTATAATTTAGTTTATTCAAAGTAAAAATTGTTCATTCTTTTCGATTATAGTTGAAATTCGATATTTTTATTACTGTAGATTTCATCCCATATTGTTTACGTAAGCCACCGAAACTTGATTAATATAATGAAGTAGAGGTTACTCCATCTACTGTAAATTGGTTTTAGGTTGGACTCCGAGAAATCTAACATGGTATTGAAATTAGGTCTCGGGTGGGGATGGTGTTGTCCCTTCGGGGTTAGCATATCGGTGTTGAGCTGATCATGGTTGTCCGTGATCGGCCATTGATGGCTCAGATTT
Organism: Vaccinium macrocarpon; assembly: GCA_022606695.1. NCBI lineage: Eukaryota > Viridiplantae > Streptophyta > Magnoliopsida > Ericales > Ericaceae > Vaccinium > Vaccinium macrocarpon. The sequence goes on from CM040175.1 coordinate 12,520,277, forward strand.
GTTTGGCAGTTCAGATTTGTTTGAAAAAAATATGATCTGAGCAGTCCATGGCCGGCCATGGACGGCCGTGATTGGGCAGCATCCATACCCTTCCCGAAGGGACAACACCCACGGGTAGCTTCATCTCACGTGGTTGAGTCTCCACCCGAGTCAAATGCGTCATCTCCTCAATCCATAGCTCCACGTGCAAACCTTCTATGGGTATCGAAACCATTGGATCCGTCAAGAAAGAGCAACAAAAAAGAATGAAAATCACATGGGTAATTAAACCAGAGTGGTTTACACTTTACCTTTACCATCATAACCCAAAAGAGACATTGTTCATTGAAATTGTGACAGATAGCCAAATACTTTAGGTTGGAACTCTCCAAAAAAATCTATTAATATGATATTAAAACTAGGTTTTTGATGGTCTCACCTCACGTGATATGTCTATGCTCGAGTCAATACCCTCAGCTCATCAATTCATATTTCCATGTGCATCAGAGCTACACTTGAGGCGAAGTGTTAAACTTTATCCCCGAGTGGTTTACCATCATAATCCAAAAGAGAAAAAAGAGATATAGTTCATTGAATGACGATAATTTTCCTTCAAAACCAATCACTTTCGTTGTTTAATTATCATTGCCACTAAACCACCCAATAGCCCCTTTAATTGTCATGAGTCACAATTGATCTAAGCCATATATATGCATGCATAGCTACTGAGATTAATTTCAGAGTTGAATTAAAAGCATTAATCTTTCAAGTTTAGCCACAACTTTTTCCAAATGGATTGCATCACAGAGCAAAAACTCATTTAATATATTTAAGTCTCAGGATAACTACAAAATAAAGGGCTGCCCCAAATCAGAGGAACTCATTGAACTTGTGATTGAGAACAAAGTGGGATCTTTAGCTTACATCACTTTTGCAAATTGCAAGATGCAATCCTAAATGATATGCTTACCTCTTGCAAACTGGTACTTTTGTTCTTTTATGATTCGTGTGGCTTCTCTTTTCTATTTGAGGCCGTAGGAGAATTATTAGGCTGTGTTCGTTTGGGGGTTTTGGGGGAGTTTAGTTTAGTTTTGATGATGTAAGCAGGTGTAATAAGTGGAGAGAGATAGAGAAAAAAATGAGAAAAATAATGATGTCAGCAAAATAGAATCAAAATAAAACCGGAGCAAAACTCCAAACCGAACATGCCCGTACAGCATCTCCAACAAGTCTCAGCAAATCTTGAGCCAAAAAAATTACTCCATCCGTCCCAATTTGTTGCGCCTATTTCCTTTTTGGAACTTTTCAAAAAATTGTCTATATTTTATAATCTATAATATTTTTTACAATTTCAAAATCTTTGATTTAAAAAATTAATTGAGATCTATCAAACAAGATCCATATTGACCATAAAAAACATTATAGACTGAAAGATATAGACGATTTTTTGAGACATCCAAAAAAGGAAATAGACACAACAAATTGGGACGGAGGGAGTAATGAACAGTACTTTATTTACCAACGGCTTTTTAACACTCCAACAATATTGCCTATATTACCTATTTACTACTCCCTCCGTCCCAATTTGTTTGCTCAATACGAAACTACATGCAATTTTTAAACTAAAAAATAATGTACTTACAAAAATAATTTTCTAATCAGTATGGATATTGTTTAATGGATCTCATTGAAAACTTTAATATGGTGCAAAAAAAATTTAAAAATTATTTTGATAAATAAATTATTTTTTAGTTTGAAAATTGCACGTAGTTTTGTAGTGAGCAAACAAATTGAGACAAAGGGAGTATTAAAATAGTCTTCCCCCCACCCCCCACCCCACACACACAGGCATATCTGAACAGAACAGAAGCCAAGATCGAGCTCACCGAACCTTGATCGCCAGCCAAAATTGAGAGAGGAGTCGATCGATCTGCAACCAGAAGGGTCACTCAAATTGTCATCGTCACTCACTGCTTCTGCCTAGTCAATTGTCACTCATCGCTGTCAACCCAAAACCACACTCAAATTGTTGTTGTCACTCACTGCTTCTGCCTCATTGATCGTCGCTGCGATGGGGAATGATTGTATATATTAACCTCACGGATTTGATGTTCAATCTTTCGCTGCGAATTATGTATTTTGACAGATTGTTTACTTGATCAATGACTTGTTTGGTTCAAGAAATTTTTCTTTCTTCGTCTTTACAGAACCAATGTTGTAAATATGAATAAAAATAATATAAAGATAACAATAAATAAAATAAACAAAATAGAATATAAGGCTCTATATATCTTAAGAAAACTCGTAAGGTAAACCTCACAATTGACCCATAAACCTAATCTTGATTAAAACCCAAAAGATATTAATTTACGATTAAGTTCCTAACTTTTAAAGTTTATACTCACAAAATAACACTTTGGCCCTTGAATTTGTCTAATTACGCTTCCGTCCTAAAATTCTTTTAATTACACTTTAGTCTCTTAGACTTGTTGAATTGCACTCCAGTTCATAAGGCTTAACAATTCCCACTTAGGCCGTAAAGTATAACTGATCACATTTAGGTCCCTAGAGTATAACAAATTACATCTAAGTCCCTAAGGTTTTCTAAACTACATTAAGACCCTATAACTTATAAGTATTCTAATTATGCGTAAGACTTACTATCATACCATTCAAGGTAAGAAAAGACCAATATTACTAAGTTAAATGAGGTTTTCAATCTTAACTCAGTAGTCTCAAATTAAAACCAAAGTTGAACATGTTACCTGTCGCATTACTTGTACGGTGGTGTGATTTTTTGTTCTGAATGTTGTACTATTAAGACAGACTTAGGTTCAACATTAGGGTGGTTTACAAATTTAGAAAGAAAACATGGAAGATTATAAGTAAAAGGAAAGATGAAAAAGAATTGTAATTCCGGAGGCCTAGAGAAACCTGGTAAGGCTGGTATAAGGTCAGTCGATGTGGCTCTAGTGTTGCTGTTTCACAACCCTAAATGTTGCACTCGTGATTTGCCCTGGAAAGGCAGAGTTGGTTGGTGGGTGTTTCTTGGGATTTGTTCTATCCAGTTGTGTTGGTTGTGGACAAATTTGACTAAGTAGATATCTTAGGCTTTTTTTTTTATTTTTTATTTTTTTTATCTAAACCCCTTGACAGTCAAGTAAACAGAGAGTAGAATTATGAGAAGGCTATAGTATGGTGGTTAAATTGGGAGGTTGTTTCTTGAGGATGAGAACCATAGTTTCCACATAAGTTAAAGGCTCATAATGAATAAAAAATTGTTGTGTTACATTTCTTAGTTATTGCTGTTATAATAAATTGTGATGTAATGTAAAAGGTAAGAGGAAGGGGTAGGAGTTTATATATATGTGAGCATTTGTACACTCACGATGCTATTGTTGCCTCAACATTTCATGCCTTGGTACGTAAACTGATAAGTCCCCTATTTTGTTAATAAAGGGACTTATCTCCCTTATTTTTGTCACTCATGCACGCGATTCATAGCTTTTATACATTTGATATTGCGCGTGGGTGTGTTTTGGTAGTTTCAGAGAAAAGGAGCGCAAATGGGGATTTTTGACGCCATGGCTTTACTAAAGGGGTACCCGAGTACCAAAGGCCACGTGGCACTTCGCCACCCAGCCCCGAGAGCCAAGGGTGAAGCACCATATAAAGCTTGGCAAGACCAAAAGGCCGGGGGTGAACAAGGGGAAGAATTCTGCCCTTTTTGAAGAAGGATACCGGTAGCTTGATTTTGGAGATACCGGTATCCCTAAGTATCTCACACTGGCCGGAGATACCCCATAGGCGGATATTGGAGATACCGGTATCCCGGGGACAGTAAGAAAATTTGGGGAGATACCGGTAGCTTGATTTTGGAGATACCGGTAGCCCTGCAAATTTTCTGCAACTTTTTGTGCCCGATCTAAAATATCTTGTGGCATTTTTATAATTATTTGGCACGACTTTTGGGGCCTTTATAAGGTCTTTAACACCAGACTTTAGGTCATTAGTTACTACTTCACCTTCTCTTTCTACCTCCATTAATGTACACCTATTAGCTCTAACTTCTCTCTACATTTTCAAGCCTTTGCACTTTGTTCCAAGGTAAACCACCTTCATTAATGTTGTAGTACTCGTTAACACCTTCTTATAAATCTAGTTTATTTCTGTTTTTACCGGTAAAATCTTATCTCTCATTTCCTAGCTATTGTCTTAGAAAACTCATGTTCTTAGTATGTTTTGGGAATTCTCTCATGAATTAATGTTGTAGGTAGAACTCTAATCATCCATAAAAATCAGTTTTTAGACTCATTTGTTATGTTCTTTATTTTCCTTATAATAATAGTCATGTTTTACGTAGTTATGATTGAGTAGTCGCTATAGGCTCGGTCATGGGGTGATTAGCACTCCATGACTTAGGTAAATTCACTCTCCTCGCCAATATTGCAAACTTTGCATGTTAATCAAAGAGTTAGAATTAATTTTATGTATCGAAATTCGGGTCTGTAAACCCCTTTGATCGCACGTCGCCCGGGGCATGACCACTTGGTACGTGCGATGCTTAGGGATAGGGCGACTCAAATGTTTGTATAAATGGCACAAGAATCCTATTCTTTGAGAAACACCATTTCTAGTTAAACGAGTTTTAAGTACCAAATCTTCCGTTCGGGGTCGTTTAACGATGCCCCGGGCCGGTTATTTTAGAGGAGAATGAATCGGCCTAAGCCATGGATGTTGAGAACCCCTAAACCTTGCCTTCCTTTAATTAGTTTTTTGTAATCCTTGAGTCATTCACATAGTTAAGAGAATTTAACCCCCAAACTCCAAACGCCAAGTTTGCCGCTTTAAGGCTAAACCTTCATTCGCGAAACAAATACTCACGCTCAGCACATTCGGTCCCTGAGGACTCGACCCGGACTTCCGGTTACTATGCCGCGCGTCACCTGAACCCTACGCTTGGGGTAATCACATTGATAAGCAATCCAAGGACGCAAGCATAAACCCATTGGACCCCTTGAAAAGAGCAACACGTAAGAATGAAAATCACATGGGTAATTAAACCAGAGTGGTTTACTATCAGTCTATCATATCAAAAGATAACAGGAAAAGAAGATAAAAAGACATGGTTCATTGAACGACAATAATTTTCCTTCAAAATCAGTCACTTTTGTTGCTTATTGTGCCACTCATCCACTCAAAAACCCCTTTAATTTTCATGAGCTCACAATGTAGCCAACCCATGTGTTAGTTGTTTGCATAGCTATTGAGACTAACTGCAGAGTTGAATTATCAGCTTTATAATCTTTAAAAAGCAGCCACTACTTTTTAGAAGGTCACTACTTAAGTAAACATGACCATCTAAGTCTAATTTGAACTCCAAATGGATTTCATTACAAGAGCAAAAACTCAATTAACACGCAACTGGAGTGGAACCCTGCTTTTTTTAAAAGGTCACTACTTAAGTAAGGAAGATTCTGCAATGTTACCCTAGAAAACCATTAAAAGGCGTAACATTTTTCAAAAGAGCATAATATCTCACTCTTTTTGCATTGTCCCTTATCATAACATAAATCATTAGAAAGCGTAACATAAACTATTATAAGGCGTAACATGTTACGATTGGGACACGCCATAAAAGGGGTAACATTGTAGCATTTTCCCACAAACATACCATCTAATTTGAACTCCAAATGGATTGCATTACCAAATACTCCCTATATTTTGTTATGATTCAAATCTTACTAAGTACAACTAACAAGCAAGTGGTGGCTAGCTCATGCGGTGGAGCTCTTGAATGCTCCACACTACATCCCGGGATCGAGTCCCATTCCCCCCCGCCATGCAATAGATTAGGAATAACGAATAACAAAAAAAAAAAGTAGAACTAACAATATTGACTTTCACTGAGGGAAAAAAAATTCAAGTTGTCAAACTTATTCAACGTCAAGTCTCAGGATAGCTCCAAAATGAAGGGGTCTGCCCCAAATCAGAGGAACTCATTTAACTTGTGATTGAGAAAAAAAAGTGGGAACTTTAGCTCACATCAGTCTTCCAAGTTGCAATATACCTAAATGCATATCCTTATCTTTACTTGCAAATTGGTCCAGTGTTCTTTTATCATCCGTTTGGCTCCTTTTTACATTTGAGGAAGTGGAAGAATAATATTGAGGCTCGCAATAATTAAATCAAGTCAAATACATCACAATTTAAGATGTACTGCCAAGGGGGGAAAAAAAAAGCTAACAAGTAAAAAAAGAAAGACTATAGGAGAACCTAACAACCAATTCTTGCATTCTTGAAAGTATAACTTCTGAGTAAAGAGTGTACCATAGTGACCAACTAAATTAGCCCTACGTAGTTTGATACGTTTGATTCTTGAACCAAAAAAACCCAAGGAAATTGGGTACTTCTTTCTTCTTCTTTTTTAAGTCGTGCAGGGTATCCCGGGATAGGTTATAGGCACCTCAAACTAGGCTAGTGGATCCACTGTTTTCAAGACCCTGTCCCGTCTATCCGAGCAATCAATGGCTTTGATTCCATATCACCCCAAACAAATCTGAGCCATCCATTTTCATCTAGGAATCTGAGCCGTCGATTGCTTGGATGGACATGATATGGAGTTGGGACCGGGTTTTCGGGAAAGTAGATCGGCTCTCTCAACCTACAACGATCTCTCATAGCAATTTTAGACATTTAGGTTGGGGTGAGATGACTCCAAGAGTTCCTAACAAGGAAAATTAAACCTGAGATTTTAGGAGGGAGCAAGACTCTTGGCGAACTCTTGGGATATTTCTTTCTGTTGTTTAGTTTGGTAAAGGAATTGAGTAAATGAGAAGAAAAGCAATAGATTTTTGTCAGAACATCTGTTTTGGGGGGGTTGGTTGCAGATGGAAAATGGATACGTACATATCCTCAAATGACCCTCTCGTTGTCCGTTGTCTTAACAAACCCATGATCCAAACAAAGCCCTAACTGCACTTTATTAGGCACTACTTTCAATTGGAGGAGTTGACTGCTACAGAGTGACAGTAGGAAAGCTCAAATTTTATAACTCTAGGAACCGTAGAAGAATTGTCAAGGTTCAAATATGAGTAGCCGATTATGCCATTCCAGCTATATCAATCATGATTCCATACACATACAACAATAATTACAAATGATAATGATATGGTGAATACATATTTATTCTATACTCTTTTTTTTTTTGACAGTCTCGTGTGTTTGGACTGCTTATAGACATCTCGACTAATCACCTATTCAATCCGCTCAAAACCATCCACGTTAGGATTATGAGATTCACAAGAAATTACTTTCTTGCAACCTAATTCCAAGAATAGAAGCCTGATGAATTATGCGGGGCAAATCCACACACCAACCGGACTAACCCTTGTAGAGCTTATATGTATTCTATACAACTACTAGATACCATTTTGCAACTTTACAAGCCAAACTCTGTGCCATCACTTTCCATTCCCAAAGATTAATACAGAGTTATCAATTTGCAACTCGAAAGTAACAACCTTCCTCCTTTCACACACCAAATTTCAACTGTTAGCAAAGTCCAAAATTCGAGTTTGGAAAGTTTTAAAACTTTCGGTAGTGTATCTTATCCTCCGAATTGATATCGAATGTTAGGTATTTGCATCTGACAGTATCCAATATTTTGGTTTGGGGTTTTTGTGAAAAAGATGTTGAGAGAGGTTTATGTGAAAGGTTGCAACACTTTTTCACATAAGTTATGACTTTATGAAAACACCCGTTAGATTGGGATGTGACTATTTGGAACTTGGAAGAGATGCTATTGTTAGGAAGGGATGTGAAACATGGGATGCCTCCAAAAGGTACAACCATTGTTGATTAAATTGATGTCTACTAGAAGACATGTCTTTTCACAAAATGATGCCTATGAAAAGGCATGTCTTTTCACGAAATGGTGTCTATGAAGAAACATGACTTTTCATGAGATGATATCTATGAAGAGACATGACTTTTCCTAAATATTGTCTTTCTAAGACATGACCCTTCATAGTTAATTGTCTTCAAAAGACATGACTATTCCTAATGTGTGTCTATTAAAGACACAACCTTTCATAAGAGGGTGCATATAAGTCTATAAATAGGGCCTTTGTGAAGTCATTTTACACACCAAAAATTTCATAGTGAATTGTTGTCTCTCTACATGCTCTATTCCTAGAATTTTAGGCATATTGATATTCTATTAATTAGCAGAAATAGAATATCAGTTCTTGGTTCTCTTATTCTCCTTTAGTGGATATTTTGTCTGTTTTCATTGAGCAAACGCAGTCAGAGAGAAACTCGAATTCGGTTTCGTTGTATTTTAAAGGCGGATTTGCTGTTAACCCGGTGCACACCGAATTCGCTCGAATTGATGGGGGCAAATACAGTCTTTAGGAAAGCATTGTTTCAACGTGTCTCGATTGTGTTTTATTTTTCTAGAATTTTCTGTAGAGACGACGCTATCAACACATTTTGAAGAGTGAATTTCCAATAGTTGTGACGACGGCGATAGTTGTGCCACAATATAGGAGTGGTGGTTGCAATGCGGTGGTGGCGGTGTTCCTTAAAATAGGGTGGTGGCGGAGGAAGTGATAGTAAAAACGGATAAATTATGTCAGAATTAATGAGCACTATGATATTTAAATTTTTTAAAAAATGCTAATTTAAATTTTAAGCAATGTGTAACGGAGTTATCAAATCTACATAATTATTATTTAGTCTTAAGTGCTGAATATGGTGCAAGTGAGGGCTAACTAGCCTAAAAAATGATAGATGCACACCCTCTCAACCACTCCCAACCACACCTCCTCTCACATGTGTGGTGGGGCTCACCCGGTGGGTCCCAGTGGACCCCACCACATATGTGATAAATGGTGTGGTGGAGAGTGGTTGAGAGAGAGTGTACCTATCATTGTTCAACTAGCCTGGATGATGGTTCGAACCTCATCCTGTCCTCCCCCTCTCCCTACCAACTCCTACCTACTAACCATTTATTTCTTTTCTGAATTTTAAATGCTGAATTTGGTTATTAATTGAACAAACCCTTATATGGATTAAAGTTTCCACAAAAATTCTCCAATTCGATTGGCACAATAATAATCACGTGGTTATCCAAATAATTGTTTTTAATCAAATTTGGGATTCGATATTGGCCCACTAACCATCACACTGAGTTTGTCTTTTTCCTTATATAGAGTATTAAAATGTCAACTTGATCACATTTAGTTGAGGTATCTATTTAGGCCCAGTTTTTCAAAAGATTTTAGCACCTAATTGCTAAAATTATCATATTTTAAATCAAAAAATGAAATGGTTTCGTGTATCGTTTTTCAATTTTTTTGCATCAAATTAAAGTACTCCTCGTGTACTTTAATTTGGTGCAAAAAAATTTGGAAAACGATACATGGAACCACTTCATTTTTTAATTTGAAATATCATGGGTGCTAAAATCTTTTGAAAAACTGAGCCTTATTGTAGTTGATACCTTTACACAATTTTTTCAAGCAAATCCAAAATCAATCTACCTCCAGAAAACATTCCAAATTTTGGAATCACTGAAAGTTTGTGTAGTCGTAAACTTCAGCCATCAGGTCTCTGAAATCAATCGAGATACGTGCGAAATGGTCTGGACATCTGGTTAAAAATAAATAAATAAATAAATAAATAAATAAATAAACTACCTCAAGAAAAACATCTACCACTACAATTTATTTCAAGTTATATGTTTTGGGAAATGGCTATAATACGCACCCCCTATTTGAGTGTGTATCATATGCACCCCTATAAAAGTTACAAATCGATTAACAAAAGTTACGAAGTTTAATAAAAGTTACGAATTCTTTGTACAAAAGTTACGAGACGCACCAAATGTTATGAATCATAGAAAATGTTACGAATCATACTTCTGAAAAAGTTACGAAACACTAAAAAATATTACGATTGCCAATGAGGTGGCACAATATGGACCACACAATGGGTGCATATTGTATACACCTTTAAGGGGTGTGTATTGTAGAATTTTCCTATGTTTTGGGATATGGCAATATAAAGGATTGTTGACTTCCTAATGGCAAGAATAAGGCCGGAAGATAAGTTATTAAAATTTGACTAGAAGAAAAGAAAGAATGATTGTTTTATGGTCATCCATTCACACCTTTTTTTAAAGAGATTAGAAGATGGAAGATCTTAAGTTTTGAAACACTTTAGAAATCTAGATGGAATACTTGGTATATGCAGTTTTGTTTAGATTATCACCAAAATGAGAACAATAAAAACTGGGGGTTGAGCTCACCTCCATACCACTATCCACAACGTCCTCCAAACCTGAAATATTTGGGCCCAACCATATACCTACAATTGGGATCCAAACCGTCCATCCTGTGTAGCTCGCAAAGGGCTTCTATGTGCATAATTAATTTGTTTAAATTGGATCGTTCAAATGATTTTGAAAATGATTTGATCTTTTCCACAGAGGTTTTCTGCCAAATGTACATGATTAACGTTTTGGATCATAGTTGTGGGCCCATGATGGGGCCTAATAAGTTTAGGTTTGAAGGGATATGGTTGATGAGAGTATAGAGGAAATCTGATCCCAAAACCAGGAGAATTCTATGGATTTGCCCAAGTTATCTTGGGTATTGGCTACAACAAGAAAATGGTATCATAGATTATTTACAAAACAGGTTTGGACTAGGGTCAAACAACTGGCCTAGCTTTTCACACCCGGGGAATTCTATGGATTTGCCCAAGTTATCTTGGGTATTGACCACAACAAGAAAATGGTATCATAGATTATTTACAAAACAGGTTTAGATTAGGGTCAAACAACTGGGGTGCGGATACCCCGCCTAGCTTTTCACACCCGGGGGCTTCGCCACACAATTTCGGCTCGATTTGATAACACAGAACTCTCAATAGTGTCGAGGTATCTGTTGCATCATACCTCGTTCGATTTGGAATCGCCGCTTGGTTTTGGAAAACCAAGAAAATCAGTAGAGATTCTGAATTTGGGAAACAAGCATACTATGAGGGGAAGGTGTTAGGCACCCCTCTCTGCCTAGCCACAAAAACTAGCTTGTAGGAGTAAGTTTTTTGACATAAAATTGCTTTAGTATCTCAAAAGATCTAAAAAATAACTGATTATTAAGCTATTTAAATAGATATGCGTGATTTGCACTGTAAAATAGACCACACGAGGATAGGATAGGGGACATGGAGCACGCAACAAAACAAAAGTTTTACCGGCTCTTTGATCTGGTGGCCGGCAGATCACGGTGTTCAATATACCGGCCAACACATTAGTGTGTCAGCCGGTGATCTTCCCAATGTCAGAAAATACAGAAAAAATAGAGAACTTCATATGCAAAATTAAGCTACGAGATGAACATAAATATGAGATTAAACCGACCAGAAGGTGTTGTAACCTTCGTAATTTACTCCTTTAGAGGTTGATTTGTTTGCTTCAGTTCTGAACTCACGGAACCCTAAATCCTAAGTTTGGATTTGAGGATTTTGCACTCGGGTGTTTTTGCTCACCGAGATGTTGGAGCTTTTAGAGCTTGGAATTTGGGGAGTGTTTGCACATAATTTCATAGTGTGGGAGTATTGGATTGTGTGTCGAATTCGATGACCAAAAGGTCTTTTATATTGGCTAGCTAGGGGGTATCCCAACTCGAGTAAAATACGAATCAGGAGAGATTTGATCTCAGGAAAACTCTATCCTTTCAAGTCCTGATCTTGTCCACTACACACATCGGAGTAATCCAATTAGCGGGGAAGAGTTTGAATCCCGATCGGGCTCTGGATGCAAAGCTTCTGGAAGAAGTTTATTTGTCAGCCGGTCAAAGAATATATCAGCCAATTGATGTTCGGAGGGTTTTGGTTTGTGATTGGAGGCGGTTTCTGGCAGCTCGTGAAAGGATTTACCGGCAGGTTAATGAATGTACCGGCCAATATTTTGGCTGAAACGTTTATAGTTTGGTTACCAAATCTTCACAAAGGTTCTAAGATCCATGTGAGTCCACCCAAAGCATTTGAGTGTCATTTTTATCATTGAGAGCCTGCCAGTAACAGTACTTAAAATACCCACCGAGCTAATTTAGGGTGTCTACATGGCCATAGATTTGTAAATTTGAAACGGGAAAGTACTAACAAAAGTTTGGAAGAAAAAGTTTTTCTTAATAGTTGCAGAATAAAGAATATATAAAGTCGAATTCGATTTCTCTACCGTCAAAAAACGAATTGCAAGGACAGGCCATGCAATCTCAGTCATCAAAAAATATACTATTTGACGGTGGAGATTTGCTAATCGATTCTTATTGGTAAGAAAAGTTTCGTACCATTAAGAATCCTTCATAGATCTAGACCTTTAGATTGTCGAGATAAACAACGGAGATGCATGCGTGTCCAAATCAAGCCCACTGTTCTAGAAAGTAGTAACTTACTAGCATGGTCCAAGGACCTTTTTTTGTGTTTCTTTACGAACCTCCAAGGACAATATAACAGTATCAAAACCACTTTTTTTGACTTTCGATCTCATAGGAACCCTCCATTAATGGAAGTGGATTCTATTCCCTTGAGATTTTAAGTGGACCGAATGAATTATTATTATTTTTCTCTATCACAATCATTGCCAAGAAAAATTCTGTTTTCTTTCTTTTCTCAGCTCCCAATCCTGCCTATATAAGGAGTAAAACCCATGCACCTCACACCAGATATCCTCTGCAGTTTCAAGAATTTGGTCCTGTTTGGCAAGTAGTGAAACAAAAGTTCTGAATATGAAAATGGAACAAAGAGAGAAAGGAGAATCAGTGGGTTTTGATGAGCAGAAATGGGTTTATGATTCCTCTGTGGATCATAAAGGAAGGGTTCCTCTCCGAGCCACCACTGGTGTCTGGAAAGCCTCACTCTTCATTGTTGGTAAGACCAAATATTTGTTTCTATTGTGTGATGTGAGCTACTATGTATGTACCATGCCCAGAAGACAATCAGATATTGATATATATATTTTGACTAGTTTGGCTTGCAAGAAAATTCAGAAACCTTCTTCTTCCATTTTCTGGGCAACCAAACAAAGCCAGTGTCTTAGAAATGTTACCGTTTCCCTCGTTTTTTGTCCTTGTTTGATTTTTTTCCCTGTTTGTTTTTTTTGCATCAAATTTTTGTATATTATCTGTTCGTCTCAATGTGAGGAGTTGGAAAAGTAGAAAATTATGATTAGAACTCTCAATTTTTTGAATAAAACTAAAAATAAGTGTAAAAATCTGTCCTTTTAGTTATTTATTTTTATCTTTGTTAAAAAAAATTTGAGCTTGGATCATAATTTTTTACACCTTGTGGGACTTATATAACCCTATCGTTAACAGTGCACAAAATTGGATTGTGTAGGAAATTCTTGTTTTTCAAGTGTTTCTAGCTTTTGTGGAAAGTCTTTGGAGAATCTGCTGACATTTTTATTTGCTGTTTTTTGAAAGATGAGTTCTTCGAAAGGAAGTTTCTCCGAAGCTAAATTTGACAAACATCTTTTCCCGGATAAGCTTTACGCGTTCTATTGTTTTCACTAGTTCTTGCATGGCTAGTTTGCAATTTGTAAAAGTAAGAAACAAGTTTTAATCATATTGTGGGTTGTGATGTGTTTTTTTGGCAGCAATTGAGTTCAGTGAGAGGTTGAGCTACTTTGGAATAGCAACAAGTTTAATCATATACCTCACCAAAGTGTTAAACCAAGACCTCAAAACAGCAGCAAAGAGTGTCAATTACTGGACTGGAGTTACAACCATAATGCCCCTTCTGGGAGGCTTCTTGGCTGATGCTTATCTGGGCAGATTCTCCACTGTGCTTGCTTCTTCCATCGTCTATCTCCTGGTAAAACACATAAATTTACATGTACCATAATAAGAAAAAACAAACTTGTTTGGCGAAATTTCAAATGATGTTTTCCAGAAACAACCCCTCTTTCCAGAAAACATCGAAGAAATTTGTATGGCACTAACTGAAAAGGTTAGGGGAAAAAAAGCATGTCTTTCAAAATTTTAGTTTTTATTTTACCTAATTGTGGAAAAAAATAACCATACCCAATTGAATATTCATTAACAAGTGGACGAATATTGGCATAGCAGAAATTTTTCAGAACTATATTTTCCTACTTGAAACACACACACACACAAAAAAGGGCCTGAAAAAAATGAACCACATCAATCTCAAAATGAAGACCCAAGCTTAGCAGAAGGGGTCTATCCTCTTGTGACTGGGTTCCAAGAGAACTGAGGTTGTGGGTTTGAGCTGATAGAGAAATCTGTAGTGATACTCTAACTTACTAACGTACCAACATTTTACCGTGTGTGAAAAGAAAATGTCGAAAACGATCATAGGAGCTTATTTCACTTCACTAAACGTGAATTTCTACTGATTGGCAAACAGGGTTTAACCCTCCTTACAATGTCAAGATTAATTCCAAACCTAAGGCCGTGTGATTCCACCACTTGCTCTGAACCAAGAAAGATTCACGAAGTGGTCTTCTTCCTAGCCATCTACTTGATCTCCATCGGAACCGGGGGCCACAAACCCTCCTTAGAAAGCTTCGGAGCAGATCAATTCGACGACGATCACTCAGGGGAGAGAAGGAAAAAGATGTCTTTTTTCAACTGGTGGAACTTTGGCCTGTGCTCTGGCTTATTGCTTGGTGTGACAGTAGTGGTTTATGTTCAAGACAATGTGAGTTGGGCTGTTGCTGACATTGTACTTTCCGTTGTGATGGCTTCCAGTTTAATGGTTTTTTGTGTCGGGAGGCCATTTTATCGGTATAGGAAGCCGACGGGGAGTCCATTGACTCCAATGGTTCAGGTTCTTGTTGCAGCCTTTGCCAAGAGAAACCTTGCCTGTCCTTCGAATCCTAGTCAGTTGCATGAAGTTCCTGAGTCGAAGAAGATGGAAGGGAGGCTCCTCTGGCATACAGACAAGCTTAAGTAAGTTTGTTTTCATCAACATACCTTGTCATGACACGGGATCCTTTGTTGCTAAAATTCATGTTCCTTGTCTCATCATACTCCTAGCTGCACGAACATGGCACGAGATTTGTCTGTTTTGACATTTCTCATACATCGTGCAGCTAGGAGTGAATTAAGGATGATACATGAATTTTGCCGGCAAATGATCCATGTTGCTTATTTTGTTAGGATAAGTCTAGTCTTGTACCTTTCAGTAGAAAACACTCAAAACCCATATCCAGGATTCTGACTCGCGAATGTGATTCTATTTATGTGTTTCAGATTTCTAGACAAGGCTGCAGTTCTTGAAGACAAACAGAATTCAGGTGAAAAGCAACAAAATCCATGGAGACTTGCAACAGTTACTCAAGTTGAAGAGGTGAAGCTAATCCTCAACATGATCCCCATATGGCTATCCACCTTGCCATTTGGTATTTGTGTAGCACAAGCCTCAACATTCTTCATCAAACAAAGCACAACGCTTGACCGGAAAATTGGCCACTCTTTCCTCATCCCTCCAGCCTCAATCTACTCTCTCGCCGCCATAGGAATGATCATATCTGTCGTCATTTATGAGAAAATCCTCGTACCCTTTCTGAGAACCACGACAAGAACCGAGAGAGGCATCAAAATCCTACAAAGGATCGGAATTGGCATGGTTTTTTCGGTTGTGACTATGGTAGTTGCAGCCCTAGTTGAAAAAAAGAGGCTAACCCTAGTAGAAAATGACCCAATCAAGGGTTCAACTTCAATGAGTGTCTTTTGGTTAGCCCCTCAATTTCTTATAATTGGGTTTGGTGATGGATTTGCTCTAGTGGGATTGCAGGAGTTTTTCTATGACCAAGTCCCTGATTCAATGAGAAGCTTGGGGATTGCACTTTACCTTAGTATAATCGAGCGGCCGAATTTCATCAGTAGCTGGTTGATAACAATCGTGGACGACGTGACTGCGAAAACAGGGAAGAGTTGGTTTGGAAAGAACTTGAATAGTAGCCGTTTGGACAATTTTTATTGGCTTTTGGCGGCGATAACCACGGCGAACATAGGGGTTTATGTGGTCTTGGCAAGGCGGTATACTTACAAGAATGTGCAGGGAAGGGATGCTACGGCGGTGGCCGATTGTTATGAAGGTGATGGCGTAGGGGCAGTGGTGGTGGCATAGTTATATGTTTTCTGCTATAGCTTCTGTGTCCTTTAAATAAGGTTTCATTGTAGTTTTCTTCAGAATTGTGTGATCAAGTGGTTGAATTATAAGGAGAATTGGAAATTCATGATATCAAAAGTGTTAAAAGCAACCAAATCACAAGATTGAGCCTCAGAATCTGGAGTATATTTCTGAGAAGGTTTGATAGGAGGATTTCAAGGAAGACTTGATAGGAGGATTTCAAGGCCTGTTTATAGTAAGATTATCAAACATATTTCCATGTATAGTAGACAGAGGTCAACTGTGTCTGTATATTTAAGTTGTACTAGTGTTATCATGTATTGTATTGGAAATTGGAGAGAATACAAGTATCCTATCATTCATCTCAAAGAATTTCATAACTTCTTCATGGTATCAGAGCCTCCCTTTTGTTAAGGAATCTCTCCATAATTTCTCTCTTCTTTTTGTCTATCTTTTTCTTCTCCACAAATGGCTTCTTCCTCCACTAGCAAGTAGCCAAGTACCCATATCCCTCAGCCTTTAATATAAGTAACTTTGTGTCTCCTTGGCTAAATCAGTCTAATTTCTAGTTGTGGAAGACCATGTTCATGTTACTCGTCGAAAGCCATGACATGATGGGGTTTATTGATGGAGCGAGGTTACCCTATGCCATAGGAGTACACTACCTCAACTGATAAAGGTGCAGTTGAGGGGCAGAAGATCAAGAGCAGAGATTATTAGGGGTAAAAATTGGTCGGTTCAGTTCGGTTTTCGGGGTGTTCGGGACCGAACGAATCGCTTTGGAGAGATTTTGCTAGGAACTGATCCCAACTGAAAAAAATAATGAACCGATCGATTCGGGGTGGTTCGGTTTTTTCGGTTTTTCAGTCCGGCGTTAAAATTGAGATGGACAGTTGTGATTTGTTATTTTTTTGCAGGGTCAATTTCATGAAACCGAGATAGGGGTGGTTTTCGGTCCAAATAGGAGTGGTTTCGGGGTAATTCGGTCCAAATCAAAATGATTTTAGGGTATTTCGGTTCGATTCGGTCTGACGAAAAATTCAAAAAACCGAAACTGAACTAAGATGTATTTCGGTTTTTTTGGTTCGGTTTTTTTTTGGTTTTTGCCAGGCTGGACCGACCGAACACCAAACCGAATTTTGGTTTTTTGGTCGGTTCAGGTCCCGTCGATTTTTTTTTTCCACCCCTACAAATTATGTTCAATGGAAGCGATCGGATCGACTGCTTCGTGGGTGGATTACATGAACATTGTTTGAGGATGTAAGGACCTGTATTTTTATATAATTTTTCCGTAATAATGGTGGGTAAACGTAAGGAAATGAAAACTTAGTTAAATTGGTCAATGTGGGAGCATTAGATTGAATTTGGGTCTTTTTAAAACATATTTGAAGCTTGAGGGGTGTAAGTGTTAAGTGGGAGGTGTATATACACATGTGTGTATACAAAATATGAATAAAATCATTCATTTTACCCATCTTCCACATCTGCCCTCTTTCTCTCTCTCCCTCTCTCAACTTTCCTCTATTGTTACATCTCAAAGCTCCAAAATTCATCAAGCCTTCAAGTCCCCTTCAAGAACCCCACCTAAAATCATCATCTCCTCTACGCGTATTAAAGCTTGTATTGCGTTCATCTCGCACCCAAGAACTCATATTTCAAGTTGGAGCTCGTTGGAGGCTAGGGCTTTCATTTTCTCACTCAATTCAAGCTCAAATCTTGAGGTAGGAAGACAAATTCTACTCTCTCTAGTTGTATCTATGTGATGTATAGCATATATCTTGTTCTTATTGCTCATATTAATCTAATACATCATTTGCTCTCAAATGGGTTTGTTTGAGCTTGATTTTGTGATCTATGATTTGAGTATTTGTTTGATGCAGTTGATTGTTGATTTATCCTCCCTTGGTCCATTAGTTGCTTCACATATCCAATTTTGGCTTAAAACTTCATATATGCAATTGGGTTGAAGTTTCATGTTTTGAGAGAAATCCGCAGAAATTCTGTGTTTCCCCAACCGGTCGTGCAAAAACTTCCAACCGGTTGGGAACTTCTGAAATTTTCACACGAATCTATCTCTGCCCAACCAGTTGGGCAAAAACCACCAACTAGTTGGGTTTTTTCTGAAAACTTGTGCTCGTCTATGTTTTGGTCCAACCAGTTGGGCAAAAACCTCCAACTAGTTGGGAAACGCTAAAATATCATATTTTCGTCTTTGATTCTTCCCTTGAATATTGGACACATCTTATATCCCTCCAACCTTATTTGGGTATTGTTTGGATAACATAAAGAGTTGGTTTGACTTTTCGATGCAAATGATAATTTTGGGACAAAATGTGAAGTTTTGAGATGAGTTTTGAATCGAAAGTATTTTATGGGTAAATGTGAACTCTAGGGATCACCCGTTTGCCGCGAAATCCAGCAAGGGTGCACGGAGCCCATGAAATCCGGCAGGGGTGCACGGAGCCTACGAAATCCACCAGAGGGATACTTCCCTATTAAATTGATGAATATTTTTCTTATAAAATGTTGGAAATGACATATTCGAGTTGAATTTGGAATATTAGGCGAAAATTGGGTTTTTTTTTGGGTAATTAAAATAATTTTGGGTAATTCAAAATTGGGTTTTTTATGCATGGGTATGAAGATTTGGCAATTACTTGGACTTTGATTGTACACTTAAACTTAGTTTGGGACACTTGGACACATTCTAAACACGTGAACACATTTCGAGTGCTTAGTGGTTGAGTTAAAGCCTTTTGTTCATCCTACCTCTATACATTGGTCGTGTCCATCATCATACTCACTCATTATATATGTATCATGTTTATACACCTAGCGTTGGTAGAATAGTTTCCTACTGGGCTAGTGAGCTCAACCTATCAATTTTCAAGTACTCGACATGGAGCATGAGATGGATGCATGAAATGTGGATGTATAGCATTGGAGTTCATCGAGCATGAAGTTATTTTCTGGTAACTTCTAATTGTTAATCTTTTGACTATTTGGTTATTGTAATAACTCTTCATACTTGATACTCATGCATTTGGGTTACGGGTACTTGTAGTTAGAACTCATTTATTATTTATGGTGAGAATGTATCTATTTTGATTTTGATTATTCAAAGGGTAAACGTAAGACTTAGACTTGTTCTACGTGGATAATACTTATTTTTGGTTTATTAAACTTGAGGGCATGACAAAGGAAGTCTTAGGCTAGTTATTGGTCTTAAGACATCCGCTGATGTATGGTCAGCTTTGGTGGAATCTTTCACTTAAGATTCACCGGAAAGAGAATTTTACTTAAATAAAAAATTACAATTTCATAGCAGGAAGGATTACAAATCTATGGTTGAATACATCCGTATTTTTAAAGAAATATGTGATGATTTGGCAGGAATAGGCCAGCCCATTATTGATAGGCAAAAGGTGTTTCGCTTGTTGAAAGGGCTCGGTCCTGGTTATGAGTCCTTCATCACTACAACGATGAAGCCCCCTACTCTTACATATAAAGAGATAGTTCCGTTGCTCCAAGGACATGAAACTATGAGAACTTTTAATGAAACGAATGTTGCGTTTGTTGGACAACGTCATCAAGGATCACATGGAGGAAAATACTACAAAGGAGGAAAGCAAGGGCAAACACTCTTCAACTCTAAAGGGCGTGATTTTAGTCAAGCAACCAGTTCTTCCAATCGAGCTGGTATGAATCGCATTCAACAACCAACAGCTTCCATTCACAGTGAAACTTCAAAAGGACAACAGAAAAATGAGGATTCTAAAGTGGTTTGTTAGATCTGCAATAAAACTAAACATACTACAATTGATTGTTGGGAGAGGTTCAATCAAACATATCAACTCGTTGATGCAGCACAAGCACTTGCAGCCATGAATATCTCGGATGCATAGGATAGCGCCTAGTTTCCGGACACAGGTGCTACACAACACATGACTTTGGACTATGGTAAGCTTCAAGCTTGCACTCCTTACTTTGGTTCAAATAAAATCATGGTGGGGAATGGTTCTACTTTAGACATAACACATGTTGGAAATGCTTCACTTAACATGGGAAATAAAGAGATTAAGTTAAACAATGTCCTAGTTGTACTGAAAATTAAAAAGAATCTCTTATCAGTTAGCCAAATGACTTCTCAACTTCCCTATGATTTTGAGTTCTCTATGAATGATTTTGTGATAAAGCACAAGGAGACAAAGAGAGTGATGGCAAAAGGGAGTAGATTTGGTGGATTATACACCTTGAAGCTGAGGAATGATGAAGTTTTTTCCTCAACAAGGTTTTGGGTGGTCAATGATGATTTTTGGCACCAAAGACTTGGCCATCCAAGTAGTTGAGTGGTTGATTATCTCAAAAGAAATAAGTTAATTTCCAGCAGTAATAATAAGCCTCTTGATTTTATTTGTAGCAGTTGTCAAATGGGTAAAGCGTGTCGTCTTCCTTTCTTCTCAGTTGAGGATCATTGTGACAATCCTATAGAAAGGATTCATTGTGATTTGCGGGGACTAGCCCCAGTTTTGTCCTTTCAAAAATTCAAATATTATGTTATTTTCATAGGAGAGTGTACACACTTCACATGGTACTTTCCATTAAAAAGGAAATCTGATTTTTTGCAGTGCTATGTGAATTTTCATAAATTCTTAAAGAATCATTTTGGTAAGAATCTGAAGAATTTTCAATCAGATGGTGGGGGAGAATTTTCGGAGGACTTTCTAGCCTATCTAAGCGAACATGGTATTAAACACCAACTCTCTTATCCCGGTACTCATGAACAAAATGGAATGGCAGAGCGAAAGCATTGTAACGTTACTAAACTTGGATTAACCATGTTGTTTCATGGTCATGTTCCCAAACGTTATTGGGTTGAAGCTTTCGGTACAGCTATATGGTTTTATTAATAGGCAACCATTAAGGGTGTTGAATATGATGAGTCCTTTTGAAAAACTATCAGGAAAGAAGCCAAATTATGGTTCTTTATGCGTTTTTGGCTCAAGATGTTTTCCTTATCTTCATGATTATGCCAAAAATAAGTTTGACCCAAAATCACTCTCTTGTGTCAATCTGGGTTACAATGAGTTCTAAAAGGATATAGGTGCCTTTACTCACCAACTGAACATGTGTATTTGTCACGGCATGTTGTCTTTGATGAGAGAACTCTTCCATTCAAGGAACCATCGTCGTTTTCTGGATTTTCTAACCATGGTGAATTGGTTAGCTTCCATGATTGGGGTTTCAAGTTTTGAAAGAGGAAACACTTCCACAGAGCGAAGTTTCTTTGGAAATACTAACAATATAGCAGACCGCACTGGAGAAAGTCAAGTTTAACCTAGCTCTTCTTCCGTCAATGCAAGTCAATGTGATCTTGAAAGTGTCTTTGTTGCAGATCTAGAATCATCTACAGGTGAAAATAACAATGAGAGCACTTTGGAACCCTTCTCTCTTGCAACTATACCAAGGAAAGCTGATACTGCAACTCTTATCCACCAAGCCAAGCATAAAGAAACTGATTCTCTTTGTCATCCTAATTCAGCAATGGAGGACTTCTCTACACATTCACCAATAAATATTTCCCATCCAATGACAACTCGATCCCGCTCAGGAATTGTCAAGGCCAATCCCAAATATTTGGCAGCAAAATATGCACTTCTTTCTTTTGACATTCCAGCTGAGCCCAAAAACACTAAATCTGCGTTTCGCCACCCAGATTGGTTTGTGGCTATAAAGGAAGGAATGGCAGCTCTTCACCAAAACAATGCATGGGAACTTGTACCACGTTCATCTGCCATGAACATCAGTGCCTGCAAATGGGTGTACAAGACGAAGATACATTCAGATGGATCGCTTGAACGGATGAAAGCTCGCCTCATGCCCAAAGGGTACAATCAAGTACCAAGTATTGATTTCATTGAGACTTTTTCACTTGTCATCAAGCCGGCAACAATTCACATCATGTTGTCTATTGCACTCCATCACAATTGAGACATACGTCAAATAGATGTAAAAAATGTCTTTTTACATGGAAATATTTCAGAAACAATCTATATGGAGCAACCTTCCGGCTTCGTTGACTCATTTAAGCCAAACCATGTTTATAAGTTACATCGAGCTCTCTACGGTCTCGCCAATCACCAAAGGGCTTGGTTTGACAGATTTAGCTCTTTCCTCCTTGTCCATGGGTTCTTTTGCAGCTCCACAGATTCTTCATTGTTTATATGTTGTGAGTCTGGTGGAATTCTTCTCCTACTCCTTTAGGTGGACGATATTATTTTGACGGGTGATAACTTAGCTTCCTAACAATATTTCATTCTCAAATTGCATCAGGAATTCACTATGAAAGACTTGGGTTACTTGCATTATTTTCTTGGTATTGAGCTTCACAGATTTTCAGGTGGACTTTTGCTCAACCAAAAGAAGTATGTTGTCGAGCTTCTTGATCGAGCCCAAATGAGAAATTGTAAACCCCTTTCTACACCAATGGTGGCCAAACCTAGACCCACACCTAACGGTAACTCTCCTTTTCCAGACCCTCACTTCTATCGCAGCATAGTTTGAGGGCTTCAATATCTCACTTTCACAAGACCGGACCTGTCGCTTAGTGTTAACTATGTTTGTCAATTTATGCATGCTCCCACCACCTTCCACTTCCAATTTGTGAAAAGAATTTTGAGATATGTTCATGGCACCCTTGATCATGGTTTGCAGTTGCTATCATCTAAATCACTTGATTTTATATGCATTTTCGGATGCCGATTGGGGTGGTTGTCAAACAACTCGACGTTCTACAACTTGATTATGTACATTCTTGGATGCTAATTGTATCTCATGAGTGCAAAGAAGCAACCCACAATTGCACGATCGAGTACGGAGGCGGAATATCGAGCTTTTACATCTGTAGCAGCTGAAATAACGTGGATTTCATACTTACTCCGTGATATTGGTCATACAGTCAAACCATCCACTCTTTTCTATGACAATGTTTTTGCGTTACACCTTACAATTAATCCTGTATTTCATGCTCGCACAAAACACCTTGAGATTGATTATCATTTCGTACGTGAAAAGGTGGCACATGGTTCACTCATCACGCGCTTCGTCTCTTCAAAATAACAAGGCGCTGATATTCTTGCCAAACCACTCTCTCGTGCCTCGTTTCATACATTGTGCATAAAACTAGGCCTCTAGGTATCCCCCTCGCCTATTTTGAGGGGGAGTGTTAAAGCAATCAAATCACAAGATTGAGCCTAAGAATCTGGAGTATATTTCTGAGAAGGTTTGATGGGAGGGTTTCAAGGAGATTTGATAGGAGGATTTCAAGGAAGATTTGATACAAGGATTTCAAGACCTGTTTACACTAAGATAATCAAACATATTTCCATGTATAGTAGACATAGGTCAAATGTGTCTGTATATTTAAGTTGTACTAGTGTTATCATTGATGATACAAGGTAATAGCCTAACAGTTATCTCCTAGTATTCCCACAAGAGAGATCAAGGTTCGAGCCTTAGTAGAGGTGTTTAAAGTTTAGGGGTATGGATAGCTTTTAGACCCCTCTAGGACTCACTAACTCCCCTGCTAACCCCCCACTGATCGATGTATCGAATGATGAAAAAAAAATACATATATACCGAATAGGTGGGTGTTGTTGGGGTGCGAGGTTATATTTAGGAGAAATTAGACGAGTGAAGTGTAAATTGGTAATAGAGAAGGGATGTGTGATGTAATAAAGGGAGAATGAAAGTGATGTTTGAAATGCTTTTTCGGATTGTACTTTTCAGATTGTAGCAATATGGTGGAAGACTTCAAAAAAGGCTTTGTTTTATTAGATATCTAGGGAGGAGTACAAGTCAATGGAAGGGCTTTTTATTTCATTACACTGCAAGTGTACACGGTAGCTCTATTTATAGAGCCAGCCACCGACATAGTCTGCCATCCTTCTATCATCTAGAAGGTACTTGATTGTTGCACACAAATCTGCCGACCTACACTAGTCTAAAGTGCCTTCCGAAGTCAGTACACCTTGTCTTCTTTTCCTTTGATAGTGTAGCCTTGCGGTTGCTCCACGTAAACTTCTTCTTCAAGCTCGCCATTAAGAAAGGCTGATTTCACATCAAGTTGGTACACCGGAAGCTCGTACTGTGCCGCCAAGGCTAGAACTGTTCTGATAGTCTCCATGCGAGCGACAAGAGCAAATGTTTCATTAAAATCTACTCCAGGCTGTTGCGAGCAGCCTTTTGCCACTAACCGTGCTTTGTGTTTCTGAATTGATCCATCTTCTTTGTATTTTGTCTTATAGACCCATTTGAATCCGATTATGTCTTTATCTTTCGGCAGCTCCACGAGATCCCATATGTGATTTTTCTCAATAGTTGCGATTTCCTCGTCCATTGCCTTTTTCCATATTTCTTCACTTGCAGCCTCTTCAAAGTTCTGTGGTTCACAAGTGAAGAAGGCAAAATCACACGAGTCATATATATCTTGTAAGGAGCGTACCTTTCTTGTTGGATTGAGATCCTCTGATGAGCTCTCTAGATTGGTTTGCGGACTTTGGCTTGGACTTGGGTCCAGAGTCGAAGTTTCTTGTCCATCTCTTGCATCAAAAGGCTCAAAAAAAATTTGCTTTTGGAAGGAATTATCCTCCCATTTCCATGCAGCGGCTTCATCAAATATTACATCTCGAGAAACCAAAAATTTGTTTGTGCTTGGATTATAGAGACGATATCCCTTGGACTCGTCACTATATCTGATGAAAATATATTTCTCTCCTTTTTCATCAAATTTTTCTCTTTGTTCTGAGGGAACTAACGCATATGCAATGCATCCAAAAATCTTGAGAAAATGTACCTGTGGCTTCTCTTTATACCATGCCTCATATGGTGTGTTGTTTTGAACTGCCTTTGTGGGAGACCGGTTGAGGATGAACACAACAGTGTTGACAGCTTCAGCCTAGAATGTGTTTGGTAGGCCTTTGCCTTTGAGCATGCTCCGAGCCATCTCTGCAATGGTACGGTTCTTCCGCTCTGCTACACCATTTTGCTGCGGTGTCTTCCGGACTGTAAGTTGCCTCTTGATCCCTTTTTCCTTGCAATACTCCAAGAACGGTGTGTAAATGTATTCACCACCACAATCCGTCCGAAGTGTCTTTATTAGTCTTCCACTTT
This sequence comes from Vaccinium macrocarpon, assembly GCA_022606695.1. Lineage (NCBI taxonomy): Eukaryota > Viridiplantae > Streptophyta > Magnoliopsida > Ericales > Ericaceae > Vaccinium > Vaccinium macrocarpon. The sequence continues at coordinate 12,545,597 of CM040175.1, forward strand.
GTCTCTCCACCAAGGCTTGAAGCTTGAGAAATACAGGAAATGCTTCTGATTTCTTTTCAAGAATGTAAAGCCACATCATCCTTGTATAATCATCAACGAAAAGGAGAAAATATCTTTTTCCTCCAAGAGATGGTGTTCTGGTGGGCCAAAAATATCGGAATGCACCAATTCCAAAGGCGCTTTTGCTCTCCAAGCGAACTTTGGAAATGGGAGTCTATGCATTTTCCCATATATGCACCCTTCACAAACTTTATCAATTTTATCAATATTTGGTAGCCCTTTCACCATATTTTTTTCCTTCAGCAATCTCATGCCTTTGTAATTTAAGTGGCCATATCTTAGATGCCACAAATAGGAGTCATCAATTTTTTCTCCTTTAAGGGCAAAATTTTCATTAAGTGGCATAATTAATGGGAAAATTTTATTTGGAGTCATTTTGACTTTGGCCACCGTAAAATTTTTCTTTTTGTCAATAATTATGCACTCTCCATTATCAAATTTAAGTGCATAATCCTTTTGCAATAATTGCCCCACATTTAGTAAATTTTGAGTAAGCCCGGGAACATAAAGGACATCAGAAATTAATCTTTTGTTGCCTCCCTTTGTGTAGACGGCAATAACTCCCTTTCCTTCAACATTTTGCAGTTTTCCATCTCCCAGCTTTACTTGAGATGAGACTTTATCGTCAAGCTGCACAAATTTTTTCCGATCTCCTGTCATATGATTACTGCATCCACTATCCAAGTACCAGATGTTATCTGATTCTTCTTGAGCATTCATGCAAGAGAATAATTGTTCTACTTCATTTTCTTCCGAAAAATTAGCTTTGCTTTTTTCATGATTGAACCAACAATCACGATCGGAATGATTGGAAACTTTGCATCTTTTGCATTTAAATCTACAATCTTTAGATGCATGATTTGTTTTTTTGAAAATAATGCAAGAAGAGTTAGAGTTACCGCCATTAGGATTCCTTTGATTAATTTATCCTTTTCCTTTGTTCCGGGCATTTTGGCCTCCACGTCCTTTCATGCCTCCTCCTCGAGTTGAGCCCCTCTCTTGATTTGCTTGGTTCTTTCCTCCAAAGTAGATTTTACTTTGAAATGCTTGCTCCAAGGATTGATTTGTGAACCTGCTCATTCTTTGTTCATGCGCCTCAAGAGAACTCATTAGTTCATGTCGAGTAAGTTTAAATAAATCCTTGGATTCTTCGATAGCGACGACAATATGCTCAAACTTTGGAGGCAAACTTCGTAAAACTTTTTCGACGATTCTTTTGTCTGTAAGGGTATCTCCATAACTTCGAATTTGATTGACAATTCCAGCAACTCGGGAAAAGAATGTTTGAACATATTCATTTTACTTCATTGCTTATAGTGTTTGAAGTTTAATGGAGATAACCTTATCATAACCTTGATATTCAACTTTTAGTGTCTCCCATGCTTCTTTTGAAGTTTTTGCACCCAAAATTCTTGGAAAGATCGTTTTGCTTACGCCGCGTTGAATGTTGAGTAGAGCCAATGCATCTCTCTTCTTGTTCTCCTTGAATTTCTTCTTCCTTGCTTCCGTCCAAGTTGCTTCTTCTTCGTCATTTGCGGGTGCCTCGTACCCGCTTTCAACGAGATCCCACAAGTCTTGTGAGATGAATAGAGTCTTCATTTGAATGCTCCAATAATCATAATTCTCTCCCTCAAATATAGGGATGAGAGTTTGTGTATAGTTGAAAGTGTAGGAGTTGGCTTCCATATTGAGTGATAGGTGAATAAGGAGGACAAGGTTATATTTGGGGTTCCTGCTCTGATACCAAAATTGTTGGGGTGCGAGGTTATATTTAGGAGAATTAGACGAGTGAAGTGTAAATTGGTAATAGAGAAGGGATGTGTGATGTAATAAAGGGAGAATGAAAGTGATGTTTGAAATGTTTTTTCAGATTGTACTTTTCAAATTGTTGCAATATGGTGGAAGACTTCAAAAAAGGCTTTGTTTTATTAGATATCTAGGGAGGAGTACAAGTCAATGGAAGGGCTTTTTATTTCATTACACTGCAAGTGTACACAGCAGCTCTATTTATAGAGCCAGCCACCGACATAGTCTGCCGTCCTTCTATCATCTAGAAGGTACTTGATTGTTGCACACAAATCTGCCGACCTACACTAGTCTAATTCTAGAAAAATCCTCCTCATGCCATCATTACATTCTACACTTTTCTATATATATATTTTGTTCTACAAAACTCTACATAATTCTACATATTTAAAGATTACAAATTATCTTTTCTTTTTTAACAAGTGTAAGGTTAAGTTGAAGACCTCTAGTTACCTCTCAAAGAAAAAACTGCGTTCAAGGCTCGAGATTTGAAAATTTGGTATTCGTCGAAATACAATTAATATTACTTGGATTATCATTTAATTAAGCATTTTTTCTGCGGTATTTTTCTTTTTCTGCATCAACAGGATCATAAAGAGGGTAGCGAGGACCGAAAGAACAAGTTCACTTGTAAACGGAGAAGTACGTCCATGGCTCGCTATATCTGAACCAACCGGCCCCGACATAACTACCGTATTCAAAATCGGACTAAGGGAGTGTAACTTGCTTATTAGAGGACTTGAACTCTTGACTTCTAAAGTGAAAGACATGAGAACAGTTGATCGTCAATCTGACGGCCGAGAGAGCTTACTACACGCATGTAGTGAGTTCACTCATTATAGGGCCCCCCGAATCCATCTGCCACTCGCTATTGTTCATTGCACCAGGAAACCGTATACTGCCATGTTTACCAAGAACCCTTTTGAAATTTATATTATCGCAAGTTCACCAGAAAACATAGTAAATTTAGAGAACTGCTAGCAATACAAGCTAATCTAACCGTCCATTTAGCATATGAAACAAAACAAATTACTGGTTGGATGCCAGAATCCAAAATACAGCTAAGACAACGAAAAAGAAAAACAGAAAGATAGAAAGCTACGAGTAAAACAGCTTTAATGTCAAGAAATGATATTCCCACAATATGATGCAATCCATTTAATTAGGTTATTAGATTGTCATCAACTTTAAAGAACTAGTCAGGAAGTGGTAAACTACTGTGTCCATATGGGATCCCCAACATTCAGGCACATGAGACCCTAAAACATGGGCACTACATAAAAATACATAAGACACAGTTTTCCCACACATAATCTTGATCATATAAATTATATATCGTATTTAATTGGATTGGACTAAATTAATAATTTAAAAATAAAATAAATTGTTTGTATTGATTTGGTGCAACTGAACTTGCTTAAACTCAAAATTGACTTTTGCGTTTTACAAAACAAGTCAACTCAATTTCATAAGTTCCAGGCTAGCACAGTTGGAACTTCACCCCACCTCCTCAGTGGAGGCCTGGGTTTGAGCCCCACGAGGGGCGTGGTTGGACTAACTCCCCCCCACCCAAATGTATATCGACTGGCAAAAAAAAAACTTAATTACATTCAATAATCCAATTCCATTAATTTATTCAGTTTAATTCCTTATTTTTCATTTAATTTTATGGGGAAGTCTCATAAAATCAAATGGGTTGATTTTAGCAAATGGTATTTATTTGCTAAATCAACTCATTATCAAATGGAAAACAAGGCTTATGTCAATTAAAAAAAAAAAAAAAAAGAAGGTACATATGGCCCTGATGGGCCTTTGCCACTAACATCAGGAACCAGTATTCCTACTTTTACACATATCTGTTTGCGGAACGGACACCAGGCAACAACACGTTTGGGCCCCCAGAGAGAATGTTGACTCTCTCTATCTTCCCCAGATTCCCAACGGCCAACACCACTTACTCGTGAGGCTTACCGGTCTCTCGACAATACCAGGCCCAGTCGACCCAATAAGGGGCCCAGAACTTATATCAAATCTGAGTTTCTTTTTTTTTTTTTTTGCGCTAAAAATGGAATTACATGTATGTTACCCGTCACGGGGTCACCTCTGTTAGGAAGCATTGTCCCATCACATTACACCATTATTTATGGGAGATCCTTCCACACCTAAGTCGAGGCCGAAGCTAAAGTCTCACCACGTATGAGTGGTGTTACGAATGTGTTTAGCCTAATAATGACGACAAAAACTCAAACCGGAGTATTGTCGAATCAAGTTCAAGTTTCCTATCACTGAACTAACTCTTCATTGGTAGTGTCATTTGCTTTCTAGTAGTGGTTCTCGAGCTGAAATCCACCATACACATGCTTATCAGCTTCTTTTTTTTTTTTATTCAAATGCTTATCAGCTTTATCTGTATACTATTTCTATGCTTTTTTTTTTTTTATAGGTTTAATGCTCCTAGATGTGAATACATGAAAATTTAGATCCAGAAGATTTAAGAAAGAATTGGTAATTAAAGAAAAAGAAAGAACGGCTTTGATAAGAATGAATCATTTTTCAGTCGACTAAGAAATGAAATTATCAATTAGTGTTAAGATAATCTTGTTTGAGTACTATTTGCATTAAATTGCATCTGAGGTACCAGTTAAGATCTTAGTCTCGTAATCCTTCAGAATGTCCCGCGCTCTCAATTCTCGTACCGTGCTCACAGAATCAATCCTCGCACTCGCAGATTTTAGTAAGTTGAAATGTATTTTATTGACTCGTTAACGCTTGTGCTCACTCAGACGCACGTGAATTATGTAACTTAGGATAGTACTCAAATGTGGTATGCAGATTCCATAAACATAACATTATTTTAACAAAATCAAGTAGTGAATAAAAGAGATTCAATGTTTACTGGTATATATGCCCTTATTTTATTTTTTTTGTTCGTAGTCTAAGGGTGCATGACATTTTACCATGATTATTGGTACCCATGTGTCGTTATCATGTTTATTCCTGTGCACTTATTTGCCTACGTAAAGTGCATTTATTTATCATATTTCAATAACTGGAGTTGAGTTTTGGTTTCAAGTGAATTCATGACTGGAAAATGCTGCAATACGCACCCCTTAGTTGGGTGTATATCATACACACCTTTATAAAAATTACAATTTTTTTATAAAAGTTAGGAGACACACCGAAATGTTACGAATCATAGAAAATTTTACGAATCGTATTTCTGAAAAGTTACGAAACACTAAAAAATGTTACAATTACCAATGAGGTGGCACAATCTAGACCATACAGTAGGTGCACATCATACACATCTTTAATAGGTGTGTATTGTAACTATTTCCTTCATGACTTTCAAAATTTAATTATTGAAAACAATAAAGACAATTATATTTCAAGGCAAAATCTATCATCTGCCCATTGAGCGGACAATACAAACACATTATGACCGGTCATAATGTGTTTTTATTGTCTGGCCAATAGGCGGACAGTAGAAAGATCCATATTTCAATACCGATATCCACGTTTTGAATTCCAGCCCGTTTCAAAAAAATCCATAACTATCAGTATTTGTTCACCAATTTAGGAAATTAAAGTATTTATAGATTTATATGTTCTTATATCATAATGAATTGATAAAAAAAAAAGAAGATAAATCATTTGTAAAGAAGAGGTAAATAAAGCTTCAAATAGTGGCCAAGATAAAAAGTTACTCCCTCCGCCCCTTTTTAAATTATACATATAAGAATACGTGCAATTTCAAACCCCTATAAAACAAATTTCTCTATATAATTTTTAATTTGGTGAAAAAAGATTTTAAAAACGTTATACAAAAGTATATTTTCAAACATTCCCAAAAATACACGTTTATCAAGTAGATAACTTAAAAATGAATGGAGGAGTACTACATAGTATGCCTAATTGGGACCATGATTCAAGTAATCCTTAAATATTATTCTGAGACTTCGATTACAAAGGACTCCTTCCAAGATTTTTGGAAATGCGATGGCCCAAATTTTCATGCAATAGTTGGGTCTCTATAGAAAAATTATGGTAATCTTGAAACATCGTCAAATGATGCCCTAACACTCTGTGAAAAATAGTACTTGGGCACCAGGACCATTGAATAAGAGCATCTTCAATGATTTAGCCATTTTTGTTTTGAAAGGGAAACATGTCATTGCCATTAAAAAAAAGATCCATAAGGATCAAGTACAGATACAAGAGAACAAAACCACCACGCTCCTTCTTCACCTTACCGGTCTGAAGCCCCAAAGCCAGATCTGCACCTTTGCCGAAAACCATCAAAGGGGATCAACACACCAAGCCATCAAACTAAAGAACGGTGCCAATGGAGGTGGAGGACACATAGGCACGCGGGAAAGGAAGAAAAGTGTCCAGAGGGGGAAGGGAGTCTGTTAGAGAGAGAGAGAGAGAGAGAGAGAGAGATGGGAGCTAATTTATTAACTAAATTTAAAATTTTGTGAATAAAGATAAAAATAATCTAATAAATCACAAAAATTTGGATTTTTTTTGTTTTGTAAACTTTTTTTAAAAAAATATCATAATTTATACTTTTTTAGATTCTTCTAGCTAAGACGAACTAAGAAACCACAAAAAAAATTGATACAATTTTGTTTTAATGAAGAAAAAAAACTGGTTTATTAGCCAAAGTGCATGCTTATGAGATTACTAGGGGTAAATTATTTTACTAATCCCCCGCATGATAGGGAATATTAGGGACCGAATATTCGAATTCTACTTTTGATGACTATTTTTATTTTAGTAAAGTGCATGATTAAACCTCATTTTTCAAGCCATTACCTTCTCTTTTTCTTTTTCCTTTTGAAATTGAAGACCCTTGTGCGTTTGATCTACTAAAATAATTTTACCTAAAGAACTTTAATCTTAGCTTCTTTTAGTGATATTTTATCAAAAAAATTTAGAAGCTATCATTCAACTCGAAGAATAAAAAGTATGACATAAGGAAAATTTTGTGTCCGATAAAACTAAAGAAAAAAATAATTTTAGAAATAGTTCATGTGGAGCTTTTTTCTTTAACTTTAATTGGGATTTCTACAATTGGGCGGTAGGATTTAATGTGACCTTAATTTTATTTTATTTTTAAAAAGAACAAAAAGAAAGTATTTCCTCCATCCCAATTTATTAGTCTTTTTTTAGAGCTCTTGCCACTTTTTAATTGATTATATCTCATTTAAATTATTTAAAATGATTTTGAAAACATTGTATTATAAAACTAATCGAGATTTATCAAACAAGATTAATAATGAATATAAGATTCATTACCGATTTAAAGTTACAACTAATTATTTATTCGGTTAGAATAGAACAATAGACTAAAATTTGGAGACAAAGGAAGTATATCAAGCCAAAAATTTATTCTTCTTCTTTTGCTTAAAAAAAAAAAAATTAGGCCAAATGCTTGAACATCAAGACATTAAAAAAAAAGTACGGAGTAATTAAGCAGTTCCCAAGACAGAAAGGAAAGAACTTGTTCCAAAGTTTAAGACCAGTCTCACCTGTTCTCTGGGATTTTCACACAGAAATGACTTCTTCTTCCTCCTCTTCCATTTCTAGGGTTTCCCCATACAATTTCATGCTCTAGGGTTTTGGACTGATCGTGGGTATGGAAGCTCAAGTGGGAGTGTCTAGCCACGGCGGAGCCGTCGTCGACAGGAAGTTCTTGCAATCGCACCACCACCACCACCACCAGCAGCCGCCTGCCGTACACCAGCAGAATCAGATTGGAACGGTACAGCAGCTCCTCGCCGGTGGTATCGCCGGCGCTTTTAGCAAGACCTGTACGGCGCCGCTCTCCCGCCTCACCATTCTTTTTCAGGTTTCTTTTTTCACTCGATGAGACGTAATTATATATTCCCTCCGCCTCATACAAGTAATGGTGAGCTCAACTTAACTTTGGCATACAAGTAATGCATTTCTCCCCGTAAAGTTCTATGAGATTTCCACATTACCCCTTATTGTTATGTAAAGCCAACTTTAATCATTAAAGGATATGGCTGATAAACCAAACGAGACAACCGGAGGCAAGCCAAACAGTTAGATTGTTCAAACTTTGTTTGAAAACTCAACGAGCTTTAAAATGTTCAAGCTTGGCTTGTATGTGGGACAAATCAAATATTAAACGACCTTTAATAGAGCCAATCGCGAACTTATATAGCAGCTTGAATTTTTTAGACATTACAAGTCGAATGAGCCCAACCATAATTTCTTCGAGCTTGGTAGTTTAATCTTGGTTTGTTTTGACAAATTCATCAAACAGATTCAAGATATTGAAATTCAGAAGAAACAATTTGCAGATCTTTCTTATTGAGAAGAAAATGAATTTCACGTTAGTTACAAATGAAGCATCCTCTCTCCTTTTATACTAGAGCAGTAGAAGAATCCTATTGGACCAAACCCCTATCACCTGGATCCGCCGAGGTGGCACATAACCATCTCTCCCGCCTAAACTTTAACAGAATCACAAATTGACTTGCATACAACTGAATTACGAACAACAAAACCAAATGAAATGCTAATGAAGGAACTAATTGAAATGCAATTACACCTTCTACTCCTTAACATGTTTCTTTTAACGAGCAAACACGAGCTCCAACTCGACCAGTTTGGTTCCTTTATCAGACCTACTTATGAGGGTTAGTTCATCAAAATTTACACCCCTCTTTCTTTGACTTTCCAAAGAGAGCAAAGAATTTGGGGCATTTGAAAATAGAATATCAAGCAAACGAAATAGAACGGAAGGAGCATAAGTATATACAATTATATGAATGTAAGTTTTGTAATGTATGTATACGTGTGAAAACATTCATGTGTTTGTTGAAGTATTTGATGCTTGCTTTCATCTGGTATACTGTGGTCTTATATGATTACTTGGGTTGATGTCCTTCTAAGTAATGATGTTTTAAGAATTAGGTAAACTAGGTCACTTAGGATGAGGATTTGAATTGGCCAACATGGGCCTGTTCACAGGTACCATTCTTAGGGGTGGAATGTTGAGTGGGGTGGTGTGCTCTTGATCTTGCACATATTTGTAAATTGTAGGTGATTGGCTTGTGTCCGGGGGTTGGCTTTGCAGGGGTGGGTCTATTGTTTTTGTGCCTTGTTCCTCAGATGGGCGGAGATCCAACGGATAAAGAAATTCCCCTGCACAAAAAACTGATTTACTTTTGCTTTGCAGGGGTGATTAGCTTGTATCCGGGGTTTGCTTTTTTCTTCTTTTTTTCCCCTTCGTTTTTCTTCTCATGAGTCTATAAGCAAAAAGGAGATCAATAGTCAAATCTCGTCTTCATCTTTAAACCTCACCCTAGAGAGGAAAAAAGAAAAATTTAAGTCTCTTTTATCCTTGAAATTCTATCACATGTCAATATTTGTATTCTACATGTTCTTCACCATCTTGATTTTGCTTGGTAATTTTGATGTCTTTACTTCTTCTCAAATTCCAGAACTATTTACTTCAACCACAAGTGTCCACTTGTGAGCTACCTTATAAAGTGTCCACCTGCCTATTTGTTTTGTGGCACCTTCATCTAACTTTTTCTTTGGTTACTGTTATAAACTTAGTGTCATGTTTTTTTCTCTCTTTGTAGGTGCAAGGGATGCATTCTGATGCTGCAGCATTGAGCAAGGCTAGCATATGGCATGAGGCTTTGCGCATTATTAATGAAGAAGGCTTTAGAGCATTTTGGAAAGGGAATCTAGTTACTATTGCTCATCGTCTTCCCTATTCTTCAGTCAACTTCTATGCTTATGAGCACTACAAAAGTGTCAGTACGAACATTCTGTGGATCTATCTTTTGCATTTAAAATGCAGTTTGCTTGTACTTGTTGAAAATCTTAAATCTTATCCCTTCTTCCTTTGCAGGTGTTAAAATCGATTCCCGGCCTAGAAAGTCACAGGAGAAGCACAAGTGCTGATATTTTCGTGCACTTTGTTGGTGGTGGGTTAGCAGGTATGACAGCAGCCTCTGCCACATATCCACTGGATCTTGTCAGGACACGACTGGCTGCACAGGTAAAATTTTGCATACTTCTATTCACATTGTTGTCATGAGTATCTCGCCAACCCTAATTAAAACGTTATAGGCTTATAGCTCTTTTTGAACTCTTCAAAAGCAATAGTTTTGCTGTGTACCTTCTGTTCAACTTTTTACTTATCAAAAAAAAAAAAAAAAACCTTCTGTTCAACTTTTAGTGGACCATTGGCATATGGTGGTTAGAGGAATATCACAAATAAGTGCCTTGGTACTTTTGAATCTCTGTGTTGTAACTTTGTGTTCAAAGAGCTGCTTCTGTCCGAATTTTGGGTTGGACCACTGGGTACATGGTTGGTCATAGAAACACCACAAACAGCTGCCTTTTGTAATATGAACTTTAAATCAACATCCATTTCTTTGATAATCTCTATCGACTCCACCAGTTCTCAGGTGCTTAAAATTTGCAGATGGAAAAACAGCACAATTTTCATCTTTTCTCTGAATAACTTGAACCACCCATCATTACTCATCTATACATATATAGTTGGCGAGGCTTTAAACTAGTGAGGCTTTAACTTGTCTGCTTGGGCAGGATTAAGGCTGCATTTATCAACTGCTGCTTTAGTGGATATATATAGGATGAAAGACTAGCTGACCCGGAGAAAATATTTGTTATCTGGAGAGCCATGTTTATTAATTGGTTGATTTAATCAGAAAACCAGAAGAGCCACATTCAGGCCGATCATAAGTTTTCGCCACACAAGTTTTTTAAATGAGAGCGACTGTATTGAAGGAATATTGTCCTGGAGTGCTATTATGTTTGCGCCTGTAGAGATGGGCAAAAAAAAAAATTTACTATTGTTTGATAAACATGCTAGAATTGCATTCTGTTTTGAGGATCAATACGTGCTAAGGTCCACAGAAAAAGTCCTTTCCTCTATTTTCAATGTTTCTGTGTTCTTGTTTCCCCTTTGTATAGTTTACTTGCTTATTGTGACATACAGTGGGAGTCTGGGAGGTGTGTAAGCAAAGCCTTATGCCTTTCCTGTTTGAGCTGTGTTTTTAATTCAGTTAGTTTAAGATCCGCAGAGAAGCACAATGTATTATCAGGGTCTGTGGCATGCACTTCATACCATTTGCAGAGATGAAGGTTTTTTCGGCCTCTATAAAGGACTTGGAGCAACATTATTGGTAAGATTTCACCTATAATGGCATCCTATGGGTGTTCCTTGATGGCTTTGTTTCTTCCCACATTTAGGTGTTTTTTTCATGATGCAGGGGGTCGGACCCAGTATAGCAATAAGCTTTTCTGTTTACGAGGCATTGAGATCCCATTGGCATTCTCAAAGGTTTACACTCCTAGTTCTTTGTATCAACAAGGCATCATTTCTTGTGCCTAGCTACATATGTTTACTCCTTGGTGTTCTGTATATGATTTCTGATATTTTAACGTCTTGAATTAGGCCTGACGATCCTACTGCCGTGGTTAGCCTTGCATGTGGCAGTCTTTCTGGCATCGCATCATCAACAGGTGTGTGCTGTGTGACCTACTATAAGTTGACATATGCCCTCGCATGATGTTGATTCTGTATGGCCTATGGGCGCAGCTTTGCCAAGTGTTTCATGAATGGCAGAACTGATGCTACCTTATAATTGTAATTCAATATCCTTGTTGCTTTCAGAATCTTGTGTTTACAGAAGTTTTAGTTTTGATAAACATTGATTTAGCATCAAACCCTCTTTAGCTCTGAAATATGCATGTTTTTATTAATCAGCCTTTCCTTTTCATGAGCTGAAGGCACGTAAGAGCAAAGGAGGCTTTGGTTTTCCCCCTTTTCGTGCGATTATTTCCTAATGGTTTTATGGGCGTACACGTTCCAGAGTAGTTGTCACTCAAGTGATATGTTGGATAAGTAACACATTGTCATCAGCATTAATTTCTTTATGTTGCTTAAATAATCTATTTGTTTGAGGGTGGGTGTTCATTCAGAAGACTTACTAGATACAATAGCCATTTACAATCGGAGAACTAAGAAATAACCCCCTCAGATAATTCCTCACTTATATTTATCAGTATGTCTGCATGTGTCTTAGTTACCTGTTGGCTCCTAGATTGATGTTATTGCCCTATTTAGCAACATATCTTTTAGTTTAAAATCCATTTTGAATGGGGAGAAATGAAATTGATTCATTGCTGTGGTTAAACTTTATTTCGAAGACAAGCAGTTGTGTCATGCATGTGAGGCCAAGCATATATCTTGGTGTTGAGTATAATCAAGGGAATTAGGTTTACTTTGTCAAGATTAATTAGTGAGTTGAACATGTATGATTTCAAAATATAGATCTAGTGCACTTACGTATTTAGACATGTTATTAATTGACTGAATGACTTCTAGAGTAGCCAGACGTGACTTAAATTGAGAATTTCCTTATAAATATGCTCGTATTAGCATTTATTCTTATCTTTTGCCTGATTACTATTGCTTCTTTGATTATTGCAGCAACATTCCCTTTGGATCTCGTGAGGCGAAGAAAGCAGTTGGAAGGGGTTGGTGGTCAAGCCCGTGTGTATAACACAGGCGTATACGGGACTTTCAAGCATATTATGCGAACAGAAGGACTTTGTGGCTTATACAGGGGGATTCTGCCTGAATACTACAAAGTTGTCCCTGGTGTGGGAATCGTCTTCATGACCTACGAGACATTGAAGAAGCTTCTATCACATGGGCCTTTCGATAGTTAATATCTTGCTCATCCTTATATCACCTTTCCACCATGAGTGTTGCTTATCGGTTTTGCTCAGATATCTCTTAAGGAAGAGACGGAAATTGGTTTATGAGAAAAATTAGTAGGTTTTAGAATAGCCTTTGATAGGTTTTTTAGTTTCATCTTTTTCTGCTAGTATTTGCTGAGAATTTGGTTGGTGGTAAATTTTGCCCTGTCTACCGTCAAACCTATTTTTCAATGTATAGATTGTTAATTGTAAGTGTACCTGCTTCCTTTACATTTCGTCTTGGATTGTATTACAATTTGTATCATTTTGAAGTTTGAGATTGTAATAGTAGTCAGAGAGAATGCCTTCTTCTCTGTTCTTTCTTTCTTTCATTTTGTAATAGTACACAAAATAACGGTCCAACCTAGCCGACATATAGGGATTGTGTTGTATCCTATCATACGGTAGCGCTCTTGAAAGTGTCATGATTGTGAAAGTGTCATGATTGTGTCGTGCCTTTGCTAGCCTGATCTGTTTGACTTTGCTGGTTCTCCTTGAAGTTTTATCTTTTTAATATTCTTAAAAGTTCACTTTTGAGTCCAAAAATCAAAGCCATGACTGAAGCTCTTATTATATTCAAATTCTGTCGAGTTTTTTTTTTTTTTTTGGTGGAATGGCAAGAAATTTAATATAAAAAAATGTTGCGTTTTACTAGTACTTTTTCATGGATATGAATTATTTCATTATGTTTCCCAATTTCATTAGAGCATCTCCATCGGCCTAAGCTTTTCTCTAGCCATTTTGGCAAGAAAAATGTGTCTTGGCTAGCTCCAAACAAGGGCAGTATCCAACAGTGTAGCTATTTGCTTTAAAAAAAAAAAAGAAAGCGTCATCTTCCTCTACCTCGCATGGGCGTGTGCACCACACGCGTAGAGAGTGGATCTCACTCTCTGGCACGCACCTCCTTTGTCCGGCGCGTGCAATTGCCATAGTGATCCGCTGGTGATGGGTTTTGCATATTTGTCTTCGTCTTGACAAGAGCTACATACAACTAGACAGTGTTCAAACGATTTTAGGATCAAGTTTAAGAATTGCCTTCATTTTTCCATCCCTGGCGATGACGACGGTGGCGAGGAGAGAGAGGGAAGCGAGGGCTACAGTGACTCGCTAGGGTAGCAAATGGCTTCTTGGTGAGGGTGATGGCGTGACTGCTAAGCATTGGAAATGGAGGTTTGGCTCGCTACTTTGATCTCGCCAAAGGTGTAACGTGATTGTTGGAGATGCCCTTATTTTTGGTTTCCTTTTTTTTTATTTTTATAAATAAGCTTGAAATTAAAAAAAAGGCTAATTGGATATACAATCTACAAGGGGCATACCCTAGAGAGGACAAAAAAAAAGGAAAGAGAAAAGAAGAAAAAGGAAATGAAACCTAATAATCTAGGTGATGATCACTTGGTGCTTGAACATGGGTCTTGGAATGACTAAAATAGACCACCTGCTACTGCAAAATAAAGCTGCTGCTCAGCTTACACAGGACGGTACAATAACCTTGAGCGCCAGAATACCAGTACATCAACCTTGATTGTGCAGCAAACTAGATTTGCAAACTACATCCAGAATAGAACTCAGACTTTGATCCTCTACACAGTGAACCTGGAAATGCATTGGCATAGATTGCCTCTAAGGACAGCCCCCTTAGAATAGGCAAACCCATTGCAATGGGGAAAGAAACCACAAAAATTTGAAGTGAATGCAACATTTGGACAATAAAAATCCAGAAAAGGAACTACATAGCTCAAAGGACTTCCCAGCAGTGCCAAAATGAGCGTGGTATGGCAGCCAATCAATCAAACAACAATTCTACCTAGAAATGGCAGAAATTTCTACTTTAGTTGAGTCAAGAATCATGCAATGCAAATCAAAGACGATGACAACTATGCAAAACCCGTCACCGGCAGATCACTATGGCAGTTGCAAGCGCCAGACAAAGGAGGCGTGTGCCGGAGACTGAGATCCACTCTCTATGCATGTGGTGCACACGCCCGTGCGAGGTAGAGGAAGATGACGCGTTTTTTTTTAAGCAGATAACTACACTGCTGGATACTGCCCTTGTTTGGAGCTAGCCAAGACACCTTTTTCTTGTGTGTCATGCGTTTAGCCCCATGTAGCTTTGGCAAAATCATAAGAGTAGTTTGCAGGTAACATAACTTATTGTTGTTTGAGTTATCATGCTCTTGGAGCATTGCCATGCAATGCTTTAACAGCTCTCTCTATCACCCACTTATGTGAGCCACATACTCGGTGCCTGATGGTAAAGTCCGTATAAATATGTGGTGGAAAAAGCTGTTGGACCACCGCTTGCTCTTGAATCACTTAAATTACAATTTTTCGATCACGTGGAATTTGTTTTATATGTGTAAAAATCAACCAACAAAGGCCCAAAGGCAAAATTGCGTTTATAAACAGGAAACAACACCCACCCAAAATTGGGACTGCAAGATAGTGTATTATCATATACTTTAGATTGAAATGGATATATAATATATTCAAAGTGAAACGCTTGTTAATAGCCATGATTTGGACCAATTCAGACAAGAAAATCTATGCAGATGGTGAACTCTTATCGGGAATAAGTTTTTGGACATAGAAATGCTATAGACACTAATTAGAATACAAACTACTATACTGAATTCTCATGCGCCATTTTTTAAGGGATGAATTTAACCGTGTATCCAAATCCTTTATTTATTTATTTTTATCAATAAGAGAAGATTTTATTAAAAAAACTCGATAAGGGTACCTCGATAAGGGAGGGGAGGGACATTCAACCAAGGTTGAAAGAAGGAAAGAGAAGAAAAGAAAACAACCAAAACAAGAAACTACATAATAACAGCTGAAATGGAAACTCCCAAAGATGCCAAAACCAAAACAAGCACCGTCAGACCGCAAAAGCCCCACTAAGAACAGCCCCTAAAACCAACAATCCAACCCCAAATGTCACTGCGACCCTCCAACAAAATTCAAAAGAACCTTTACCTCTCAATAGATTCCTCCCATTTCCTAGCCATTTGAGAGCATGCTTGCAATTCATCTTCAGTCATTTCCTTTAAAACTAATTCATCCTCCGGACGAAGATTTACTGCAAGATTATTTCCAGTGGCCAAAGCTGCAATAGATTCTTCCTCTATCCTTTTCTCTTTGTTGCTAACTTCCTCTTGTGTCCTATGCATGGATCCAGACTCAGAGATCCGACTATCGCCCAAAGAAAGAGGAGCAAGGCCAAGAAGAGACTTATCATTTGAACTTAAATTCTTCATATCCAGCTTAAACCTCCTTGAGCAGCTCTCATTTTTTTCCAAGCTATGTGGCATGGAAAAAAGAGATGCTTTCAGAGGACAAGGTCCCCATAAGGAAAAAGATTTCTTGCAACCCGTTTGCTTTGACTGGCTTTTCTTCTTATGGCACTTGAGCTCCACATAATTAATTAGAGGATCTGTAGAAATAAGATCTAAGGAATGGCAATCATCGTCATCTGCTGATTGAATAGGGTCACTATCTTCATAGCTCATGCAAACCCCAAACGATTTAACCCCTATGTCTTTGCCAAGAAAGGAGTGGGTAAAAGACTCCATCACCAATGAGTCTAAACCCACCAATGAGTCTAATCTATGAAGAGAATTAGAAACCTCTTCAGATTCCTTTTCCAAAGTATGAGCCTCCTTTGGGTCCTTTAGAACCTGCAAAAGTTGATCCTCATTCACACTCACGGAGCTTGTCCCAAATACTTTAGCATTCTCCAAAAGAAGAATGCTAGATTCCACCTTACTGAAGGAACCTTCCTCCTCGATTCTGACAAAGTATCTTATCCCATCTACAACTAGTTCAACGACCCCTTCTATCCTCTATGTTTGGTCAGTAGCAATAAAAAATCTTCCCTTTTCGTATGAACCTCCTCGCAAGGTGTTCTCGTCCACCTTAAGAAAGTCTCCCCAAATACTACCAATCTCTTTGAAAGTTTGTGAGGACCAAGAGCTAAGTGGCATTCCGAAGCAAGAAATCCAAACAAATCTCTCCTCAATGACATGATCGCCGTTCCAAGATTTGATATCTTTGAACTAGTTCATTACCCATTTTTCTTTTATAATCTTATCTCTAATAGCTTCATTGGCGAAAGTTATAACCACATACCTTCCGCCAATTGCTTTAACTTGGACGTCATGAACTTTCTGAAAATTGAAGACACTCTCCAGATCTTTTGTAGACAAGAGCTTTCGAATCTTCACTACGGCGCTCCTATATCCATTACCAATAAAAAGACATTGAATACTTTTTCTTGTATTTTGCTCTCCAAGATGTTCCACCCCTTTAGTAACTTGTGCGTAAGTTTTCATGTCCTTGATAAGTCCTTGCTGTGAGTAATCCAAATTCTGACCCGGCACAAATGCTTTTGAACCCTGTTCGATTTTGTGCCCCATTCCGGCTTTAAGATTAACTTCTTCTCTATTAGAATTAGACAAAATAGGCCTATTCCTTTTAGCCTCAAAGGAAGCAAGCTTGACAAAAAGTTTCTTATCATCAAGCCATAAGCCGTTAGTCCAAAGAATGGCCAAGTCGGCCGAGACAAGACAATCGTACCTAATGAAGCCAAATATATTACCTGTTGCTTTGGTCCTTTTCTCCGGAATGAAGATACCCTTGACAACCCCAAACTTATTGAACATCATCTTCAACCATGGCTGACTAGTGTCTTCAAGAAGATTATCCACAAAAAAGGTAATAAGAGGTTTTACATAATCAATAGTACCTCCATGTCTCGAGTGATTGTGGATGACAAGGATCCAACCTTCATCAGCAGCACGAGAAGACATTGAGAGGACGTTGGCCTTTACATCAAGCTAGAACCCATGAGCTTGAGAGAGAGAGAGAGAGAGAAATTTCACCATAGCTAATGAGGCGAAATTCACTAAGGACTATTCACAAACACCTAGAGTGCAGAAAAGAACAAACTTGGAAATACAACCACCTTGACTATTCCATGCAACCCAAACCAGATTGATAGCGAAAGAAGGAAGAAAGAAATCGAAAGAAGCCGAAACGACCCCAAAAGAGAGAAACCAAAGCTGGCTTGGCTGTAAATCTAGCAAGAATGGAGGCGAAGCCAACTATGTTTGCAGATCTTAGAAACTTAGGAATATAACTAGAGAGGAGAGGGCAGGGATAAGACGAGAAAGGGAGAGAATGATGATTTCAGATCAGCGGTGGGAAGGGTAGACATCGAAGGCGGTTAGGGTTTCATTTGGTTCAAACAAGCATGCCCAAGAAGAACCAATTCCGCCCATTCTTAATCTCAATGATATGATTTTATTATTCTGATAAAAAGAAAAATAGCTATCCAACTGGTGCTCAGCTTGATAATCCCATGATATTTGTATTTCCCAGCATCCTATATCTAGTCAATCAATAGTGGAGTCAAGAAGTTTCATACTGTTGTCTTGCTCCCGCTTTCGTATCCAAATCTTTTATTGATGTGGTAGTGTTACATGTACAATTAGTGTAATGGTTTGAATGCTCTATAGTGCCTATAGCATTCCTCTTTCGTAAATTATTCAATTTTTTTCACAAATTAAAAAACATTCCTTGATATTTTACTAACCTGTGTAAAGCAAAGTTACTTTTTTGGAGATTTAAATTACACTGAAATTATGCAAAGCACTACAAGTCCTAGAGGAGAGGGGGGTGAATAGGATGACCACTTTAAAAATAAACCACTTCGATTTCAACCAATTTAATCATTGACCATGGCATATCAAACAACTCAACAAGTTCAATATAGAGTAATTAAACTAATGAGACAAAACACACGATATACGTGAAAACTACTTAGGGTCTAAACACCCTAAGCATAAAACTACGGCCTAGTCCTACTCATGCATTCCATAAATCAAAAGGTTTACAAGAATTAACAAAACTAGGAATTATCCAACAAGCCCCTTGTGACACCTAGCTCCAATTCTTGATGTAGTACCCCGTACTTATCTTTGATTCTATGGACTCCACAAGCACACTTGTCTTGATCTCCGAGTCAACTTGGCACCAGTCCAACCGGCTCACATATAAACAAGGCAACACAACATGATGTATGAAAAAGATTTAATTTTTATGAAAGTTTTTGAAAACTAAAATCAACCTAGAGTAGATCCATGAAGAGGAAGACTCTAGATTGAAGAAAAATGAGAAGAGCAAGCTCAAATCATCAAGAACATCAAGTTCACAAAAGAGAGAAGGGATAAAGAATAGATGAGACTTTCTCTCTCTAAAATGGGCTAATTTTCTCTCAAGTGGATTATGTGAAAATGAAAGAAAAATGACTTTTATAGTGCCCATTTTCGTGCTCTCCAAGACAGCCACTCAAAACATGACATGTGACCATTTAAAGAGTCTCTGGCAGACGCATGTAGACGCGCACAGACGCTCCAACATGATTTAAACACATGGCACAATCTCAACAGTTAAAGCCTCTGCAGACGTGTGCAGACGCAATAAGCTCAAAGCTAAATTCTAATGTCAAAATCATGGGATAGCAAAACTCAAACAAGGCACTAATAAGCCAACATTATGCACATTAAAACATGTTATTTTGGATGGCCTAAATGCAAAAATGATATGCATGGATATACCTCATTGGATTGAGCTTCGAAACACTTGTCTTGACTTTAACTTGACCATGATGCTTGAGATTCTCGAATGGAGCATCTAGACTCAAACCTAAGCACTCTAACTCCCAAACCCCAATAACAAAATTACAGACTCCGAAACGCTTGACATAACCCGGAAAATGCCAACAAAACTAACATACAAGATTTTTATTTTTATTTTGAAAAATTAACTTTGTTTTTCACATGTAATTCATGAAAAGAAAATTTGAAAAGAAAAATTAACTTTGTTTTTCACATGTAATTCAATAGATGTTTCTAATTCATTAAAAGAAAATTGATTTTTTTTTTACAAAAGTTTATTTCTCTTAAATTCTTATTTTTGGTAAATCTTTTTCGAACACAGTGGTAAAAGTCGTTGACAATCATCAATATGACGAGGTAGCATATGAAGGGAGTTTCTCAGTACTTTCAATGTCAGGTAAGTGGGGCCAAACAAAATCTATGTCCGGAAGATGGACTAGACTGTATTGCATCAGCAACTATATATAGCCATATGCATGGGTGATGGGACTTTTTGATAACTTCCCTGAGTCTTTGCTTCCCTTTTCGCAAACCTGCTGCAGCCTGAAGCATATATACACAACCTATATCTATATGGAAGAGTCAAGTAACAATGGTGGCAGTGCAAGTTTGAATTACAGAGGAGTCCGTAGGCGAAAATGGGGGAAATGGGTGTCGGAGATTCGGGAGCCTGGAAAGAAAACTCGAATTTGGCTAGGAAGTTTCGAGACGCCCGAAATGGCAGCAGCAGCGCACGACGTAGCCGCATTGCACCTTGAGGGTCATGGGGCGCGAATAAACTTCCCTGAACGGGCTCACAATCTTCCCCGTCCAGCAAGCTCCACGAGAGAGGACATACGCTCGGCTGCTCAGGAGGCCGTTCTACTCTTCAAAAAGCTCTCTAGAGAGCCCTCAGCCCGAGCCTGGCAGCTCGAGCTCTAATCTAGCCCCTATAACGGTTAGACTCTCCCCAAGCCAAATCCAGGCCATTAACGAGACCCCTTTGGATTCGCCAGAGATGTGGATGGAGTTGGGTGGCACGGTCATGTCAGAAGAGCGTGCCACCTTTTTGAATGATGTTGAGATGGGTGAGTGGAACAACGTACTCGACTATTCTCTCTGGGATTTATAACTCTGATCAATGATACTTTGAAGACCGCATTTGTGACCGTTACTAGCTCTTCACCACTCCTCCCTTTGTGCCTATTTCGCTAGCATGACTCGTCTCTAAAGTTCCATTCAAGTCTTAGTCCCATGGTTTTTACTTTGAAACAAGAGTTGTTATTGATGCATTGACACAAAAGCCCCTTTTTGTTCGGTCCATTACCGTTATTTGTTTTTGAACTGTACTCCCTTACCATTTATTTTATTCTTAACAATTCATATACTATTTGAAACAGTCCTACAACCCGACATTCTCAGATGAACAAAATGGAATGAACACTGGAGAGAAAAATATTTAGCTCATGGATCCCAGACTCCTATGGTGGTGGTGGCGCAAAAGCAACACTTGGTGGTTGAATTTGGTTCGTCCAAAGGCTAATCCATGGCAATTTTCCTTAAATAAAAAATAATAGTAATAAATAAATAATTAATTAAAAAAATTAACATACTATCCATTACCCATGAACAAGAAGAAAAAAGAAGCAGCCGCATCAAAATACAAGAATTTCATTGAAAATCCGGAGGGGAGAGAAGCACCCATAAAAGAAAACAAGTGCACAATGTAGATTTGAATATGGTGTGGTGGAAGCAACACCCTTTTAACCATCTGAAGCCAGTCCTCTAAAGCTGGCAACATCTTGAATAGATCTAGTAGTACATATTTTTGGGCTACATAGGATCTTCCTGTTCCAGTCCCAATAATAACACCATACAAATCAAGTCCTCTACAACAGACGACGACAAAGTCCTCGTAAACATTCAATAAACACAGAATAAAGGCAAACAAGTTCACAAACATCTCCATGTGCTAAGTGAAGATCAGAGGGAGAGCCACCCAGTGTCACAGACATCTCAACTCAATTTACTCAACTAACCAGAAATTTCACAAAACCATAAATGTTGTAATAGTGTCGATTTGAACATCTTTTTTGGAAAAAGAGCGGCGATGCTCTGTGAAGAGAATAACAAGAAACTATTCTCCAGAACCTGTATATGAGCCCAGAAATTTACTGGCAGCATCCAAACTCAATTCTTCATACACCTACGTGGTTGGTCAATTGAGAAGAAAATGAGTATTAAGCCCATCAGAAATAGGAAATTTATGGTTAACAAAGAACAAAAATGATTTGTACAGAATAAAAAGCACGTACAAGTTTCTTGTGAATTCTTTCAAAAGCTTTGCAAAATCTTTCCGCTCCTACTGGGCCCACCTGTTCCATGGATAAAAATTTAGTCGTCTTAATAGTTAATACCATCTTTTGCAACATGATTCACCATGTTGCTAACAAGTTTCAAAATGTGGAAGGAGAGAAAAGGACACAGGGAATAACAACTAAGAAGTGATATGAGAGAGAACCTTGGCGTTACAATTTACAACAAACTTCAAACGCACTGCAGATCCGTTTCAAGAAATTCAGAGATTTGTAATTTCACACTCCCAAGTTACCTGTCTCCTAGCCATCCTCATGTCAACAAATCAAGTTTTCCATAATTTTTCCTTCTCATGTTTATCTATTTACGAACAAAGCTGTGCCAACCAGTCTCCAGTGTAGATTATTTTTGTTTTCAATTTTTATTATGAAAATCTTATTCTATTTCCTTTGCACCATCAAAGCAGTCTTACTACCAGTCTCACAGTCTCTAAACTGGTACAATTATGGTATTGGAGTAGTGTGCTGACCATCTATGACAGTAGGAAACACAAACTAAAATCCTACAAAACATGATCCTCTTTATTCTAATTTCAAGATCAAGGACAATACTATTGGCCACCAAGCACTGCCAATGTACCAGCTTCGAAAAATTCAGTAAAAAAGAGCCTTCCCCACCCAAGACCTCAACTATATCATGCCCAACCCAGGTGTTATATCATGCTTCAGAAAGAAAACCTTGCCACACTTAATCACTTTTAGACCAATGCAAATCATTCCAATCACATGTATCTCATCTTGTTAGCTTACACAACATATATAATTTAGCTGAAAAAGTTGACAGTATTATTCTCACAAAGATTATAAGATCATGCCATTGCTGGAGATAAGCTACAAGAATAAGTGACATTGTATTTGTAAGAAAATAAGCTACTAGAGGAAATAGGGTTATATACTTGAACCACAGAACCAAACATGCTCGAAACGTGGGTTTGGGATTAACAATAGACAAAGCCCAACACGATAAGGTTGGGTAATCTTCCAAATGACAGCATGCAATACACTTCCAAGCATATGTACCGCTAAATCAAAGCCAGACAAGTATATCACTTTCTCAACCCAAGCCTTTGGCTGTCTTCTTGTAATTGGAACACCTTGAATCCCATCACATTCCAACTGACTATTTTCAATCTTGAATGCAAAACATCCCAAATAATCCTTCCATTGTTAAGTGCAAACCCACCTACTCCAGAATGGGTTGGTGACGTTACAGAATAAGGGAATGCCTCGCCCATCTCACCTTCTATTCCAAAGGGCTCAACTGACAATTTGTTTCCCCAACTCTGGATTTTAGCAAGACTCACCCAAACCATCAGGAGAAATTTCCCCCTAGACATTCTCGTTTGCCTATTAGATTTTCAAAACCAGAAAAAAGTAAGTTTTGTGGGAAGTCTTACTCAAAATCATGTAAAGAAAGTTCAAATCTGTGCCCCTTGTGAGCTCCGGAACATACGAATCCAAGACACTAATGGATAGCAAGGTTTTACTGAGAAATTTCTTAACACACTGTTTTCATTCTCTTCCAAGAATTTAAAATTTTCAGCTGCAGTCTAATATCCTACTAAAATCTCAACAGTTCATCTATTTGACTATATGATTTGCAATTAAGATGAACCACGTTCATTACATTAGAAAAATGTGACAGCAGCTGAAAGGTTCAACAACCTAACAATACATGATTCATATGCTGTTCCAATATGCAGAATGATTCCATTCTGATTATCTGACTGGAAACACAGCAACTTCTTAATGATCAATGAATGGACTATCCTAGGGTATGAATCCACAAGCCTTATTGAGCAAAGAAACTTCACAGACGACAACTAACAAAGTAAGCATAAAGACACTATACTGACATGGACTGATGGGAAGGAAGCTCCACTACACGTGGATACTATCCCTCCACTAACATAGAGAAAGATCTCTCATCTGATGACCCTAAACAAGAAAGAGCTGCTCTCGATGCGAGATCAGCAGTAAAAGAAAGAAGCAAAGGTCCATGATCGTATGTTCGTTTCCGCCCTGCCCCAATGATGCGCTCGTAGGTCCTAGCCTGCAGAGCTGCATACTGGAAAGACTCTATTTCTTTAAGAGGCGAATCGTTGGTTTGATCTCAGAGGCTTCAATTGTCAAAATTGATAATTAAACTCCAAATCTGCACTCATAAAGTGAGCAAAATAAGCATTCTAAAGAATCTTACCTTCTTTTCTGCAGCCATCTTTAGTTTCCCCCAAAATGCATCTGTAAGCACATACCCATGTAAGCATGTTAATTTTTTTCAAAATCAAAAGGAAAAAGCTGAGATGCATTCAAGCAGCCAAAATATTGATACGCCACCAGTTAAACTAGAAACACGAGCGAAACAGATAGACCAAGAGAATAAGATAGGAATGGCTAACACATGGAAAACAGGAGGAAGACCAAATTTCAATTAGCCATGTTGTCAATGACTCAAAGAATCGTAAGTTAAGGCAGGGCTGCTGTCAGGAGCAGATATATTTATCATTGGGTAGACAATGTCAATTGGAATATATCAGATTACAGACTATTCAATATTAACCTCAGTATCCAAATGTCCTCGGAACAACTATAAGATATATCAAACAGGAATTATAAATAAATAAAAAAATCATATAAAACTGGACTCAGATTGAAAATTTTGAACAAATCAATGGTTTCCAGATGTGAATGGATGTGTAAATCTAATCACGAGCTAGAATTTAAGTACCGTGCTGTTCAATTCCTTGAATTGCAATTTCCTTTTCATCTGTACCATCCCATGCATCCTGCCATTCCTTTGCCTGTTGAGAAATGTTATAAGAGAAAAATGTAAAAGCGAGCAGTCAAAATGACACAGTATGTATCAAAAAGTTATAAAAAAAACAGTTACGCACCTCATTCTCTGATTTTCTAGCAGTCAATTGTCTGGCTGATAATGAGTCAGCCTACAAAGATAAAGGGAAAAGTACATCATGTATAATCTAAATTGCAAATTACGGTATTCTTTTTTAATATCTACAAGTGCAGAACATTGTGAAGCGAAGTCCCATGTCTCTTGTTTACCAAAGTAATGTCAAAAGGCACCCTGCACGAGGCAGGTGCTGCCGAGTGAGCATGTTGTGCGTGAGGTTAGGTGTGAAGTGACTAGCCAAGACCGTGTAACAAACATATATTGCAAACCGGAAACATTTGAGAAAAACTTGCACTATTTCTTCAATGAGTTCCTTTTCAGTGAATTCATTGGGAGATATTAAATATACGAGAGTTTCAAATAAAAAAGTACAAAATGTCTTATATTCTGTAGTTTCGAACTTTTCTCAACTTTTAACTACTCTAATTCTAATCTCTGAAATTGTTGTTCTTGAATGCTTCCACAAAATTTCCAGCACATTGCAAGAATCGACAAGTTCAGCCAAATCCAACTTTTCTCAGAAACTTAGTGTGGAACCTAAACCTATGTACTTGATTCAGTTAAACTTCACACAGAGAATTAGAAAACCCAGCAAGTTCATTGGAGCATGACTGTGAATGCTATAAATCATAAAAAGCATAGGAAAAGGTAAGAGCATCCACAAATGAAGAGTAACTATTCATTTTTCTTTAAGATAAGGCAATGGTCTAGTGCAGGCTTCCATTGGAGTATTTGCTCTCCACTTAACTTTAGAAGGTGTTTAAAGAGGTTAGAGTGGATGCTCTACGATGTCAAAGATGCAAAGTTTTTCATTTTTCATTTTGGAGGATTTAAATGTGCATTATAATTATGCACAACCAATCTGTTGAAAATAATTTTATCTAGATCCAAAAAACTACATGCCATCCACTGTGCATAAATACACAACACTATAGAGAAAACATCTCAGTTTTTCTTCAGCCACCCTTGAAAGAGTCTGCAAAGGTATGCCCAGCTAGTACCCAACAGTGGTTTTTCTATTAAATGCACAAGTTCAATTTTAAGATCTGTTCCATTTACATTTTCATGCTTCTTCTATTTCCATCCTATCACTTCAAGAACAGAGGTTTCATATATTATCAATTAGAAAAATTGTGCAAGCTTTAATAATTCAATCTGCAGCCATCCATATGTTCAAACAACTGGTAAACAAATGAACCAATATACTTGTGACTTCAGTGAAGTGCACTCTTTCAATCATATAATTCTGACTTCTAACATATACGTATATTTTTAACATTCTTTAGTATGTATGAACATATTTACGTTCATGACAGAAAAATTATTTGCAACTCTAAACCTGCATGCGTGCATAAATATACAATTTCTTTGGCTCATTAAGGTTCATGAAT
This sequence comes from Vaccinium macrocarpon, assembly GCA_022606695.1. Lineage (NCBI taxonomy): Eukaryota > Viridiplantae > Streptophyta > Magnoliopsida > Ericales > Ericaceae > Vaccinium > Vaccinium macrocarpon. Next base: position 12,571,578 of record CM040175.1, read on the forward strand.
AAGCTAGAGCTCGACTCAAGCCTAGGCCAGTTCCGCTCGAGCTCGGCTCATCAAATTTTTCCTGGGCTGACCTCGAGCTTGATTAAAACCTAAAAAACCTAGCTTGAGATTGTAAAATCCAGCTCAGCTAGGCTCATTTGCAGCCTTATTTCAAACTACTGGTAAAAATGAAATCCTTTTCAATTTATCCAATATAAAACAAATCACCAGAGAAGGAGGCTAGATGATGAATAACAGCAAATGGGTTTCTTGTTAGTTGGAGAATACGACAACATGCTTATGGAATAAACAAGAACATTGAATTTTACTCAAACCAAAAGCAGACAGAAACAATTAACAATAACAATAACAACAACAACAGCATTCGAACCCAAATCAGATAATTTACCTAAATATGCATACAGATAGACACATGTACATTATTTATGAGAATTTTCTCCTGTTCAAAAAAAAAAAAAAAAGGACACATGTATATTGACAGATTTGAAGGAGAGGGGGAGAGGTTTACGTGATAATCGCGGGTTCGAACGATTGGGAAGAGATTAAGGGCGCGTTGAAATTCGTACTCATCCATTTCTTGGCGAAAACTAGATTACCATATGATAGCCCCTTTCTCTGCAAGCTATGTCGAGCTCGAATTGGTTTTGTGTGATGTTGTGACGAGGTGGCCGTCGCCTGAATAATTGACAGCTCTACCTTGTTAGTTAGTGAAACTATATTTCAGCATAATAGAACCTAGTCTGACGCTCAATATGAGAACAGGGAAGGAGAGATTCGGAGAAGAGAGAGATACCTGTCGAGAAGAACCAGAGGAGTGTAGCCGGTAACGTCGTGTCCGGGGCGAATTTATGAAGGGGACACTAGGGCTGCAAAAAAAACCAATCAAATGTGAATCCGATTCGGCCGGAATCGATTTATACGTTTTGAATTTTAACTATAAATTAATAATTCGGACACAAATTCATAAAATAAAAAACCGTAATTCAGAGAAGAGTGGGATACCTGTCGAGAAGAACCAGGCGAGCCCCATGACCCCCTGGATTTTGGTTATTACTATTGGATCCCCTCTCATTTGTCATTTACATATAATTTTAGTATCTCTTTCTATATATTGTTAGAACATCCTTATTAAAAGCGCTAAATTTTACACTAAATTTAACTTCAAAAATATCTTTTATTATTTAGCAACTCACTTTTTCAAAATGTCACAAAATTATACTCTCTATTTTAACTTCATTATATTAAACTATTATTTTTTTTTTATTCATATTCCAAAAAATAAATATTGCACCTATCATGATCCCCACTTGTTGAGAAAAGTAATAAAAAAAAATGAGAGGTGAGTGAATAATGACTACTCAATTTTGAGTAGGTTCTATAGCCAAAATAAATTGGTGGGAGGAGATGCATAGCCTAATTTTTTGAGATTTTTAAGGGATTGACTCTCTATTTTTGCTTAAAAGTTAATTTAGGTAGCCACATATTGATGCTCTTAACACTCTTATAAATTCAAAAAAAGGATTACACAATCACCAATTTATCCTCCAGTTAGGAATTTTTTATTGCATGACTTGTAATGATATAATGCTTTTAATTGCACCAACAAATAATTTTAAAAAAGAATTTACCAACTAATATTGAACAAATCTGATTAGGATCCTGCTCTAAAACTATACATGAAAAACTTTAGGAGAATATATGCTCTCCCCGTCCCTTTTTAAATGTTCACCATGAGAATACGTGCAATTATTAAACATTTCTTCAAAATTCATTCTGTACTAATGAAAAATTGAAAAAGATTGACAATTTATCTATCTTTGGCATTGTTGCTTCCTTTTTTATGTATAAAATCTTTCATAATGTTTAAACATTTTATTTTCTTGGTACATTATTATATTGGACTATGAAATTTTATTTTTTTTAAAGTTATGCTGGAAAGGAGGACAATTCCTTCCAAGAGTAAAAGATTTTCAAGGCTTTTGATGCAGGAAATGGGTAAGAAACTTTGACTCTGGACCTAAGTCCAAAACCAAAGCCCATAAGCCAGCCCAGAGAGCTCATCATTAGAGGATCCCAATCCAACTTCCTTACGAGACATATATATGACTCGTTTGATTTTGCCTTCTTCACTTGTGAACCACAGAACTTTGAGGAATCTGCAAATGAAGAGATATAGAAAAAGGCAATGGATGGGGAAATTGGAAAGATTGAGAAGAATCACACATGGGATGTCATTGAGCTACTAAAAGGCAAAGTCGTAATTGGGATAAAATGGGTCTATGAGACAAAATACAAATAAGATGGATCAATTCAGAGACCAAAGCACGCTTAGTGGCAAAGGGCTACTCACAGCAGCCTGCAATGGATTTCAATGAAACATTTGTGCCTATCACTCGCATGGAGACTATCAAAACAATTCTTGCCTTGGCGGCACAGTAGGTTCTTCCTATATATCAGCTTGACATCAAATCTACCTTTCTCAATGGTGAATTAGAAGAAGAAGTTTACGTGGAGCAATCGCAAGGCTACACTATCAAAAGAGAAGAAGACAAGGTGTAAAAATATTTAGAACGTCTAAAAACTATCTAATATCTAGTAGTGTGTAAAATATCTAGAAGTATGTAAAATATCTAATATCTAGATTTTTGTAATTAGCACATGTGCAAAACTAAAGTGTTGTAGTCCTAGGCATTTTCCAGAGGATATGTAAGTTAGTAGAGTACCTTGTATAAACGAGCTTGCATTGTACATTGGCTAATTCTATCCCGTTTTTTGCTAAATGCCTCCCACTAAAAACACAGAATTTTAAAAGGAACCCATAAATTAATAAATACAACCCAAGAATATATCAAACTTTCCCAGTTTACCCCTCCTACCTCACACCACCACTGCACCTCACACCACCACCTCACTATTGCACCTCGCACCACTATAGCACCACTACCACATCATCACCTCACACCACCATTGCTCCTTCTAACGAAAACAATTCTCCTCTTTCTCCTCATCCACCACGATGCAACAAAAGAAGGCATCGTGGTTCAAGTACGAAGGAGAACTCTTAACGCATCTTTCTTTCTTGTACCTGTTTACATATAAAATTAACAAATCCAATAAATTAATTGACACGTAATTAAAAGTGCCAAACGTTGGCAATTATATGTTGATGGAGATGCACTGGATTAAATGGATAAAATTGAGTAAATACGATGTTGTATTATTTCACAAGTTGGAAAGATAGTTATTGGCAGTTACAAGTCATTGTTAAAATAAAGATTGGCTTCAAAGCCATAATATTAACTGCTAAACACATAAACTCCACGTGTAAACTTGTGAAACAAGGCAATTGGCAGTTAGAACATGTGGAATACATCTTGAAAGGCAGTTATGTCCATAACTTGCAACCATTTTTAGTTATTTGGAATAACTGTGTAGATTCAAAATCAAAGCTTATCAAGGAAGATATAGAAGAATTCAAATTCAAACGTGGAGAGAAGAAGAAATTGCCAACTCAAAGAGTAGAAGTTAGAGTTCGAAGCAAGCCAGATTTAAATTCATTAAGCAAGAAGTTCAAACTACAAGCAGCGTCTATAAATAGAAGAAACTGAAGAGTGAAATGCCTTCGGACAAATCTTCATCAAACAGCTATCAAAAAACTGATGCTTGGTTTGTTCATTGGCAAAGTAGTTTAGGATTTCGAACCCAGTTCGAAGTAGATTAGGAAGTAGGTTAGGATTTATCTCGATTGTTCTTGTAACAATCACCTTTATATCGGTTGGTCTTGTAACAATCACTCGTTCGAAGTTCTGTTACTCTGTATTTGAAGTTGGAGACGATTTCGAAGTAAGTTTATCTTTGATTCATAAATCGAAGTATCTTGTTTCTTCATTGTTCTTTGATTTCCTAAGTTTGTTGGCTTGCATTTCTTCACTTATTAAGAAAAATCCTCTTAATTGAGGTAATTGAACCAATAAAACACAATCGCCTGATTAGATTTGGTTTTTCCATAGTTAATTTGAGGGAGGAGATTGAAACTCTCTCTGGCACGCTCGCACACAATCATTTTCCATTGCAAAGAAGTAAAAAACCAAACAAGACCCTACCATTACTGTTCAAATTCTAAAATCCGAACTACCATTACCCTTTAGATTTAAAGTTTGAATTACATGTACCTACTCAGTTCAAAAATCTGAATCAGCAGAACCCATTCGAAATCAGATATCTAAAGTTGTCAAAGAGAGAGACGATTGGGAGAGATCGAGCTTGTGGAGGCAATTAAATCGGGCGGCCATCTCGTTGAGCATGTGAGGCTTGGCGCAGGCACAAAGCTAGTTTAGAGAATCGTTTGTTAGGTTGATTGAGATCTGGTTTAGTTGGAAGGTAGAAAGAAATGAGGTTTGACAAAGGAAGATTAGGGTTTGATCGGAAACCTAATCTATTGAGCAAATGGGGGAACTAGTGGTGGTTATGAGTGATGATGCGGCAGTGTGGGATTTCAGTGGTGGTGGTTATGGAGGTGAGTGGTGGTGGTGGTTATGGGTGATAATGCAGCGGTCGAATTTCAATGGTGGCGGTGGTTATGAGGGAGGAAGAAGAAGAAGGATAATATAGTCTTTATCCTTCAGGGTATTTTTGTCTTTAAATGGTCAAAAAAATTGGTAGGAGGCGTTTAACAAAAAATGGGATGCCAATAGAATTTGCCTATGCATGTTTCTAGGGGGAGTTCTTGAATGGATTTTATAAGATAAAATGAGAAAGTTGATTTTAGTTGGTGTTTTATGGAGGGGTGATAAAATCACCTTGTTTTCCCAATAGATAAAATCTAGGTGATAAAATAGTTGTGGACCACTATGAGTTTCAAAAATGATTGATAAAATCTACTGTGATAAAATCTATTTGTAAAAGATGATGATAAAATCAATAATCCATTCAAGAACTCCCCCAAAAGAAATTTAAAAGGGCCTTCAGCTACATTGTCTTTTATTACATCTTCACCCTCCTTTTTTAACGTCTACGTCCTCTCTCGTCCTACTTTCTCTCTTATTTCATCTAGCACCCCAACACGGCAGAGTTCAGAGCATTTGAATTTAGATGTTTCATAGAGTCATCTTGTTATTACCTTACGCGTGTTCTTTTTTCTTTTCTTTTTTTTGATAAAGAGATAAAAGTACCATTAATAAAAATAACCTGATACAAACGGAGTCATTGCAACCTAATACACATGTTCTTTCAAATAATAATAAAAAATTGTTCTACGCTTTCTTTTTGTTTCCTTTGTAAATTCAAAAAAGTAGATACATGACATATTCTTTTCTACATCACTGTTGGAGTAACTTATTTTCTCAATCTTCACCCCCCAATTCTTACTCCCTCCATCTCTTTTTAAGTTATCCCTATCGAAATACGTGCAATTTCAAACCCTTAAAAACATTTTATTTTTATACAAAATTGAAGTGTTCATTGAGTACTTTAATTTGTTGCAAAAAAAAAAAAAAATTAAAGACATGCTACAGAAGTAGGGGTGCACAAACACCGAGCCAGACTGGGTTCGGGCTAAGCTTATACTAGATAATAACGAGATTTGTTCATTCTCAAGCCTAACCCATTAATGATCGGGCTTCATTTAATATGCCCAAGCCCGGCCCAATTAGAATTTTAATTTCCTACGCTTGTCCAACAAACCCATTTATTTTTCTAAAATATGGTATTACAAACATAAATTAATCAACCATAGCAATCACAATAAAAATTCACAACCGTAATAATATACTTAAAGTTCTAAGTTCTACCCAAAATATTAAAACTAGACCTATAAATTAAAGTGTTTTAAGATATGGAACTCTAACATATAAAAACATCACTCGATTATCTCTCCTTTAATTCACACTTCATTACAGCAGATCTCGTAGAGCAAAATAAAAATAAAAGGAAGCAAAAACTATGAGTTATTATTATAAGACAATAGTTTATGGGGAAAAAAAATTTCAAAGTTTTCTTAACAAATTGCTATTACTTCAAAGGTATTCTCTACATAGGTAGTACCTAGCATTCGTCTTCATCAATGTCAATTTCATCAAAGATAAAAAATAATAATAAAATAAACCTAAGCAGCTAGGTTCTAGCGATAACATGTACATGTAGTATTAAAATATAATTATTATTTAAATTGGGCTGGGCTTTAGAGAAATTTCTCAAGCTTGGCCTAATTAGTAAACGGGCTTAAAATCTCAAACTTTGTCCGGCCTTATGGGCCTAAATATTTTTCCCAAACCCTAAAAAAATCGAGCTGGGCTGGGTTGGGTGGGCTACCGGGCTGGTGTCCACCCCTATATGGAAGTGCATTTTTTAACAGCTACAAAAAATACACGTTTCCCAAAGATATCATTTAAAAAGGGACAGAGGGAATAGTTATTTCTAATTTTTAAATGCAAACCGTGAAAAAGAGCATAAATAAAATTATATTATTTATATAGAAGATAATCTATACCTTCTATAAATATGTATAAATGCTCAACTGGGTGGTGGTCAAGTAATCACCATTCAATCTCCAGTATAAAAAGTTAGGCTAGCCATAAAAATAGAATGAACCACTAAATAGGTCTGAACCATAGGTTTTGGTCTGGATCCGTGGATTAATGATCCAATGTCAAAAAAAAATTAGAAGCGTGATAAATAGTTCAGTCCATACTTTTTTGCTATTGAACTGTGGATTAACCAAATCATACCATTGCAAGTGTAGTGATAGCCTGTGGTTGGTACCATGTTGCTTGCGAATTAGCGTTGTTGTAGAATAGGACGCCCCAAGCGTAGGGCTAGGTCATTGAAAGCATAGTAACCCGGTAAGTCCGGGGTCGATTTTCACAGGGACCAAATGCAACCGGCATGAGATTGACTTGCGATGAGATTTTTGGCATTAGGACAACCAACTTATAAGGTGGTTTGTTTGGTGGTTCTTTCTCTACCTCTAAATGACTAGAAAATGAAGGTTGTACTAATTTAAACTAAAGGCAAAGTCAAGGAGTTCAAAATACCCACGACTTGAATTAAATTGTTCCTCTCAAGATTACATGGTTAAATCACATAGTTAAACATGCTTAACCAAAAGATTTAACATTTTAGCACATTTGGATTCTAGAAAATGGGTTTGATCAAGAGTAGGGTTCATTGAGGCATTTTACAAACACTTAGAATGCCATAACTCTAAGTATCATGTGTGGCAAGTAGTCAAGCCCTTGCCTACACAAGATCAAAGAGATTAACAAGACTAAATTTTGATACATAAAATTGAACCCTAACTCTTAAACAAACAACTTTTAACGCTCATTTTGAGAGAAGAACAGAAATAACCCAAGTCATGGGGTGCTAATCACCCCATGACCTAGCCTTGCTACACTACTCACACATAATTATGGAAGAAATGAACATACTAAGTAAAAATGACAAGGAAACGTGAAACATAATGAAAATGAAAATAAACTACGGATTTATAAAGATTAGAGAAGTGCTTACAATATTAATGAAGGTCGTAGCCTTAGTTATTGAACATTGAAGACTAATTTCTAGAGAGAAGGTAGAGAAAATAGGTGGGGAAGAAGAAGGGAGGTAGAGAGAGAAGGTGAAAATGTAAGATAACCTAATAATCTAATGTTGGGTGGCTTTTATAGACCCTAAAAATGAGTACAAAAGGTCCAAAATGCCCCTAAGATAAAAGGCTAAGTCGGGCTAAAAATCTAATGAAAAGTGTAGAGGCTACCGATAGCAGTATGGGTATTGCTACTAGTAGCAACCTCAAATCTGAGTTTCTGATTGCTGGCTACTGGTAGCCATATAAACCTTGCTACTAGTATTTACTGGGTCTTTTTGTTTCTTCTTTCGCTTGGTTTTTTCTCGGTCCTTTGGCTTCGCGAATCTCATTCGATGCTTCATTCCTTGACCCCGAGACTCGGTGGCGGAGTGCCACGTGACCTTGGGTACTCAGGTACCCCTTTGACTATCCATGGCATTGAAACACGCCTTATTCTCGAGTTTCTCCTGAAACTATCAAAATGCACACATGCACAACATCAATCATATGAAAGCTGTATTATGCATGCGTGTGTGGCAAACATGAGAGAGATAAGCCCCTTTATTTACACTATTGGGGACTTATCACATGTACGATGCATTTGATTGAGATTCAAACCCTGCTAACTACAACTAACAATACCGACTTTCACCAAATCAAAGTGATCCAATTTTCCAAGAAGATAGTATCTTAAAGTATCTTAAACATTTGACACTTGTTGCGGGGTTTGAAAAGCTAGCCATAGGTATTAGAATAGTTACGCGTAGAATCATGAATCGCGGACTAATTTGGTTTGGATCCGATCAATCAATTTCGAATCGTGAATAATGGCAGTCCTTGAATGTCTACGGGATCATATAAATTTGGACCGTGTGCACCCCTATCAAAAACAACCACCTAAAGTATCAAAAGACAGACGCATTTATATCTCATAATCATTTAATTTGTTAATGATCACCATAGTGCACTCTCAGTGATTATTGTTGTTGCACTTCATGCAGACATATAAGACAGTTAAAGAAATTTCTAGATTTTTCGTCTCGCTATCCTCAATTTCTGCCAAGTTGACACTATGGATTATTTTTTTTGGATAATTGACACTATGGATTATGCTACAACTTTTTCATTGCAAAATATATTCCAATCACTTTAGTTAAGAAACAGACGGAAAGCCAGAAGAATTTGCATCTCTTGAGCAAAACAAATGATTGAGTTTAAGAAAAGGAAAGCAAAAGGTTGAAACATATGGGAAATTGTTACAATACACACCCATTAAATTAAAGGTGTATACCATATATACTTATTGTATGGTCCAAATTGTGATATCTCATTGGCAATCGTAACATTTTTTTAGTTTTTTCTAACTTTTCAGAAATATGATTCGTAATTTTTGGTGTGTCTCGTAACTTTTATAAAAATAAAAAATAAATTGCAACTTTTATAAGGTTGTGTATACACACCCAAATAACGGATTTGTATTGTAGCCTTTTCCCACATTATAGTACTACCTTACTTCACATTTATACAGATCTAATTGAGATCATTTTAAATTTATCAACATATTGTAACAACCCGATTTTTCGGAAGCATTATTTAAACATTTGTAAAAAAAAGATTAATTTATTAAAATAGATTTATCTTTACCAAACGACAAAAATACATAATAGTCGAGTGATCTTAATTTTATTACAATGAGACAACGTACTTTATTGAAAATTCAAATCACATTTATTCAACATAAAATAAGGGGACAGAGCTCTAATAGTAAGAGGGGTTCCAAGCTTCTTTTGTTTCTCCTCCTTTAGCAACAAGGTTCACCTCGAGATTCTGCTCATCTCCTCCTACCTCATTAGGGTACTGCTCACCCTGTTGATTCACTGCAAAATCTGGCACAGAGCTAGGGTACACCGTACCGTGAGTGATGAGGTTCACTCAATAGATAATTCTTACCCAATAACCCTTACAATGCACAACAGAGCATGTATAGAATAATATAACAAAACAATGAGAAACAGAACAATAATCCGTTTATTCATTACTAATATTCAATCTATGTGAAATCTATGATTCTCTACCTAGAGAATCCCAACTGAACCTCTTAGAAAATAGCCATTCGTGATTCCACCCCCTCTTTGCTTACCCTGACTAGGAGCACAGATGACAAGGACTAAATTATGTATTTAGTCAAAATCATCAATCGCCTCACAAGGAAGAATCCCCCAGGGATTGACTGTACCACTAGGCCCACAAGGTGATGACTGTAACCTTTGGAGTATATAGCCCTGGATCCTGGGTCTATAATACAATATATCTTTGGCTGACTGCCAATACATTTCTGGCTGACTGCCAATCATTCAGTAATCATATTCGTGAGGAGTGATCACGCAACGCTATTTCTAAGGTTCCAAATCTTAATCAAACTATGGCTGACTGCCAATCATTTCAACTACACCATCTGGCTACCTGTCAACCATAACAACAATTTTTCCACGATAGCCTACCCAATCCGTTCATATCAACATTCAATCAAATTATCCAGTAACTCAACGTCTAGGTGATCATTTATCTTCGTGCACAAAACCAGGGAACTTAATTGTCCAATCTAACAAACAACTAGCTCATTATAAATTTACAAATGACAAAATCAGGGATAAAACGATACAACTAATAATAATCTATAAACAATACACATAAATTAATGAGAAATGATTTCATAAAACATAATACTTAGAAATGAACTTTTGTCATATTCCATACTATTATCAGTTCACTTTTTATTCTAATTATAAACATTCTTTCAAACACCACAGTTAGATTGCCGAGTAAGACAAAATAAATAATAAAAGAAAAACTAATTAACAATTGCATGCAATATGACCTACAAATGTTCCCACGTGGACTGGACTTCTAGGAATTCAAGTTTGCCATTTGACCAATGTTGATGAACAATTAATACAAGCACATGCTCTTGGCAGATCGGTTCACAGGCCATTTTGTTGATGGGTTTCTTGACGTAATATCTAGGTTTGGTTTGGTTTGGTTTGGTTTGGTTTTGTTCGGGCTTAGTATAAGCCCTAATATCAACACAAAATATCCTAAATATACTTAAAATTAGAGAGTAAGAGGTATCTACCTTTTTCGGAATGCTAAGAGTGAAATAAGCGAGAAGTAGCGCAACACGGTTGCTGGAAAAGATAGGCTTGAAATGAACTATTCAATTGGAAGAAGAAAAAAAATGAAGTACTCTGGAACCTCACTCTCTCTCACACACACTTCACCGTTGTTCCCTCTCTTTGTATTGTTTGGAAGGTGAAAAGAAGGACAAGAGAGAAATGAATTATTATAGGAGAAGTTGGAGACACAGGAGTAAATAATGGGATGGGAGGTGGCTGGGTATTGCAGGGTGTGAAAGTTTTCAGAGATAAGGATGAGGAATTGAATTGTGGTATTGGGGAGAGTAAAGAGGTTGGGATGAAAAAAAATGCATAAAACATACAAGTGCATATATCTATGTATATATACACACATTATATGCTTAATATATAGACAATAAAAGTAATCTACGAATTTAGAAATTTATTAGTCTAATAGAGTCAATTAGAAGTCAAAATAATTCAGATTTTTATTTTAAAAATTTGGATTATTACACATATCTTTCTTCTCAGCGTATGATTGTCGCAGGGATGTCTGCCAAGGTAATTGGGATGTATCATTTGAGTTGTGATGCCTTTTCGGTTTGTATCCCAATTGTACTCTTCTCTTCTCCTTCAATATATCTTTTTTCTTTGTCGTTCAAAAAAAAAAAAATACTCGGGTAAAAAAAAAACAATACTAAATTTTGCGTTAATTTTTTATTCCGACCGAATTCTTTCTAAATTTTCGATTTCAACGAATGGACTCTTAGCGGAAGTATAGATGGACATGAGAAAGACCGGACTCCCTCTTATTGTTTCCCTCCTTACTGTTCAAAAAAGAAGTAGTTCTCTAAAGTGTACACACTTTCTATGAGAAGGTATATACAAATTTGTTTAACGGGATAATATAATAAGATCTTGCCTTGGGAGATTCCCATATTGTGCATTTACCGGCCGAATTTATAAATTGGATTTATGCTTTATCGACTCGTTTCACTTCATGGTTCAAGCATTAAAAAATATGAACATCGTGGCGAGAACAATACATCCAAGGGGACTACATATCAGGTGTTCGATTGAAACAAACAGGTCCGAGGTACGTAACAGTACATGGTACAACATTAACAGAGAAGTGGTTCCTAAAAATCAAACTTGTCCAGCTTTCTGTTGAACTCCTATTGCCTCAACCTTGCTTTCACTCAAGTCCTTGCCATCTTTGAAAACAAGGAACTCCATCATCCCAACTCTGAAGAACATGAAACTTCCACATAAATGGGTAATGCAAGATCCAAAGTCTTTTCCCACTACACAATGCCATGCTGCTCCATAATCTTCATCAAATTTCTGCAGAAACATGTTCAATTTTTGTTCAGATAAAACTCCTTTGTCGAACAGCTGAGCACCCTAAATTTTAGAGTGGCCGATTCTAGCGTTTCAAGCCCGTGAAATAGTGTTGGAAGTTGATAGTACTTTACCATAATGCTAACAATGACAATTTCACTGCCTCATTCCAGATTACGAATTTTTCTTTTTACCTTCAAACATTGCAGGCATAAGCCCTAATAAGCGATGTAGTGGGCCAAACCAGAGTGTATTTGGGCTTATTGCCATGGGTAGTCCAGAGTGTACAATTGGAGTGTTGGGCCGAAAGTGTATGGGCCAGGCCGAAGGCTCACCCCATTCTATATAAACCTAGCGCGTAGGCCTAGTATCTTGATCTGGTGGTTTCGGTTCAGGCTGGAGGGATCTGACCCATGAGCTGCTCTAGAATTTGAAGATATTATTGCCGTGTCACGCTGTGAGCACGTGGTTTCCGTTGAAAGTTGAGCTGTGTATTTTGAAAACAAGATGAAAAGCTTTTGTCCCACATTGGACAAGTAGAAGAACTTAAAAGGCTTTATATATATCAACCCTTGAGCGGATTTATGAATGTGTGGCTAGACCTAAGGGAGACTTCACACGCACACGAAATGGGCCGAGGTCTAAGCCAGTTTGGGGAACCAATTAACTGGGTGCGCATTGCAAAACCTCACACGCAGGGGGGGTGCAAATTTGCCAATTTGGGTCTTGCGTGCTTATGTTTTTTGCTCAATTTCAGAAACTGTTTTTTGAAGTCGAAAAAGATTTAATTTCTGATCAATTAAAAAATGTGATCATAGTCAGCTCACTAATTGATTCAATTAGCGCTCTGATTGATATCAATTGATTTCATTTCGCTACTAAAAATTGTTTTTTACCTTTCCAATTTTCTGCTATAAAAGGGAGCACTTCTCCATTGTTATACATTCCGGAAAAAAATACTCTTCCACGTTAACAAATTCAGAGAGCAAGAAGGTCGAAAGAGTGTAGTGTAGTCGGTTTTCTTCTGTGCAGAGAAGGCCGAAACAGAGAGTGAACTTCTGGACTGTTTTATCCTGGGGACAGCATGGTGTGTTGAACTGCTTGCACGATTTGGGCAGAGCCGCGAAACGTCTTAAAGAGAGCGACCTAGTCCGCGACTCAGCCATTAATTCTTTTTGGGTAATCCGTTTTCATACATAAATTCTGAGGTAACACGTTCTTATTTTTTCAGCAATTGTTCCAACAGTTTCAGCCAAATGTCTGCTGACCATCACTCATGATGTCACCAACCAACACGGTTATGAGTGATGTCGGGCACTCGGGCCGCGCACCTGAAACTTGGAGACCAAGTAACAACTTCCTATTTACACACTGGGACAAATTCTAAGGGAGGTATGCCCCCTTCTGTATAGAATCCATTTTGTACTTTCTTCTTTCCTCCAAGTTCTAACTTGAGCATTGGAATATCCTCCGGCGTCTGTAACTGGAATGGCATAATGATTGCAACGTTTTGATGATGCGAGGAGCTCGAGGGAGAGGCGGCATTTTGATCGATGACTTCGAATTGAATCTCCAACGTCATGGATTATTGTGAGTTGTTTTGTATTTTAGAAGACTCTCAGAGTTATTATGGAGAGCCTTTATGGAGCCGGTGGGTTGAGGCCGGGATATCCAGTAAAAGGCCTATGCCCCGCCCAACCCATAATTTCAAAGGTGCAAATTGTTGCATTACAAGTACGGTATCCGTAAGAAAGTGAGCAGTAGAAGAAGGCCGCATGAGAGTTTGATCATCCTAATTTTTTTTTTTTTTTTCACTCTCGGAGTCAGCCCAAAAAGACTACAAACCCCTAACCGGAGCCCTCAATTGGAGAAAATAGTCTACAACTTTCAGATTATCTATGTGGATCGGGAAGGAATTCACTGAGTACAAGAAAACGCTACCCACTCAGGGTAGAGGAAGTTCCACAGAAGAAATAGGAATCTCCATAAACGAAGATAAACAAGAGCCAACTAAAATGAAAGAAAAAAAATCTCCATAAACGAAGATAAACAAGAACCAACTAAAATGATAGTAAAAAAAAAACTCTGGTCACAAGAAACAACAATAAAACTCCGGTCACCAAAAAAAAAAACTCTAAAGCAAGCAAACCACTGTCACCTATGCCCACCGAAACCGGATCCTTTGCCCCTTTTCCCTGTCCCCTCCTCTGCCCCCCATTTTCAGCGGTCAAGATTTCACTCGGCAATGGACGGTGTAGATCAAAAGTGCCGGCATGAAATCCGGATCATTAGTTGCCGAGATCGACGGTTGAAAAATTGGGGGCAGGGAAGGGGCAGAGGATCTTCCATGATGCCCGCCTCCTGCCAAGTTGCCGACAGTCGCGATCAAACCAATCATGACGACATACCACAATCCACCTGCTACTTCCAGCTGACCACCGTCTCAAACTACCTGCGGCCACAACCACCAACCACCAGCACTCGCTCGTTGGAAAAACTGGAGGAAGTAGCGAAGGAAGAAGGAGTAACGGCGGTTGAGGCTTGTGGCCAGCGGTTAAGATAGAGTAGATATAGTCAAGGAGAGTCGTGGAGGGTAAGAGGAAAAACAGAGGAGAAGATCGAGGGAAGTCCTCCCCTCCTGCTGCCGCCAAGGGTGGTGATACCTTAACGGGGAAAGGTCTCGATTGGAAACCCAAAAAGAAATGGGAAATTAGCTTCACCGAATCATTGCTAAGGCATTCCCACTTAATGTTTGATCATCATAATCGATCCTTATTGTGTGCGAGTGGACTGACTTTCCTCTCCTCGATCGTAACTGATTTTCTAATTTTCTTGTGTGGAGTGATTTTCGTTTCACTTCCATCGTTTCTATGGATCGAAAAATCATTTTGTTCTTCGCATCAACAAGAAAAAAGACTCCGAGAGTGAAAAAAAAAAAAGGAAAACCTGTTTGATGAAATGAGCAATGGATTGACAGTCAGAGACTTCATGAAGATCAAGTGCCCGGTAAGCTAACTCCGTGACATGGCTCTGCAATGCCTCCGGCATGTCTGTCTCGCGCACCACTGCTTTTCCCTCCAACATCTTCAATATTGAGCAATATCGGGATTCCGGTCACACGCCAACTTCTTTTGATAACTCGGTATCAGGCCCAATCGACAGGATTGTGTTCATACACTCCGCGGGCTTGCAAGTATCATCACCATATATACAATGCAGGGCAAAAGAGAAGTACAGATAAAAAGGCAGAGAATTGGTGGCTGGTATTAAGAGATGAATTTGGATATTTTCATTTGTGGGTGATGAAAATATCTCCCTCCCTTTCCGTTGTATCCAATTGAATTTTCGGATGCATTAGTGAATTTTCATCAGTGAATTTTTGGATGCATTAGTGATGAGTCAGGATCATCTGTCATGAGAATGGAGTGTGTGTTTCCCTACTCTCTCCCTCACTTTATATGTAACCGGGTTTTCGGGCTAAGCTTATGCAAGTCTCGACTAGTCTTGTAGGGCCTTAATATGACAATACTCCAACAGCCTAGTGGTAGGCACCATATACTCTCTTGTATTTGACAGAGTTCATAACTTAGTAACGACAACTAAACATACGAACTTCCGCCGGAAAAAGAAAAAACTCCATCAGTCCCAAACCTTTTTTTTCGCTAATTGTGAGAGTGGAACCTGGGGTTCCAGAATATGCGTACTACTTGCAGTCATGGTCCTACTCCACCAAGTCCTCGTGATTGTGTGTGTGTTTTTGTCTCTGGCCTCTCCCAACAGCATGACACCGTAGAATATTAATATTGGAAAAATGCTAAGTGCAAAGAAAACTTATCCAGAAAGTATCCAGTGTTTAGAAATGAGTGGCTCAGATCGACTTGGAGTGAATCTAAGCCACTCATTTTTTAATTTTGTGTATTTTTTGAGTAAGTTTTATGTTCATGTAGCACTTCTGTTAACGTTGTGCGTTGTTGAGAGAGATGTTAATCACCTGCCGTAGCAATATCTGCAACTGAAACGCCAATCAATTACTTCTATATTTAACAAAAAAAAATGGGGGGTAATTACATCTATATTACAGTCTAATTTTTTTAAATAGAGAGTTTTGAAAAGGGCAAGGATTTTAGGAGTATTTGCTAATTCTTTGGGGCAAGACTAGCTAGTGTATGGGGCAAATTTATAAGAATTCTCAAACAAATTATCCTCATCCTACGGAGAGCTGCCTTGTTTCGGTTTCGTGTTTTTTAACATTAGGAAATTGAGTTGTAGTACAACAGGATTAGAAGTGATCGGAATACGAATGAGATCAGAAAGGCCATTATCGGCTCGAAGGGAAAGTCAAGAACCTAATTATTGGGGTCAATTGTGGAGGAATCGCAGATTCGCAGTTGATGATCCCGGGATTGGAGGTATTAGGGTCAGATTATTGAGTTCAAGCATTGAGGTCATAATTAAGGAGAGTTCTGTGTAATTTACCCAAAATTAAGTACCCAATACAGTTTCTAATCCGACCAATCAAACAGACTAATACCCAGAGCTTGGTTGGGATATTCCTGTCGTTATCAGTCAAGATTAGATTGTCCATTTGAGCTTTTGAAAACTATTTTAAGATAAGGTCCTGAGACAAGGATAAAAATATTAGGACAACCATCTTACATGAGACTAGGACTCCACTTTGGGACCCAAACCTCAAACTAGACCACATACGATACATTAAAAAGGTCAACTGATGCTGGTATTACCGTGAGGGATTTGCCCACAAGACATGCGCGGGGAAGTGTTTTCTGGGTGCTTCAATAAACAGTAACCAAAAACCTTTAGATTGGTACAACAGCAATCCTAAATTGAATAAAATCTCACAGAATGAGTACCGTAACTGTACATTAGCTGCTCTCTCCTACCTCTCTTTTCTGCTTAACGTGCCTCAAAAAGACAAGATGCATGTTAGTGAAGGAAAGAAGCAGCACCAAGGACAGAATCGAACTATATGCTAGTATTCTTTGGTCACAAACTATTTGATCGTGCTAAAGTGAAAGACCATACGCAATAGAGATTAAGCTGAATTCCTGCTCAGACTGGTTACCAAAATATCAACATTATTCCTTACAAAAGCTCTAGCCGCGAATACAAATAGGAAAAGGCCCTCCATAAATCCTTTTTCTGCTTTATTCATAGAAGCATTCAAGGTCTCTATGTGTCATAGTTATTTGTCTGGGAAAATGTCACAGACCAAGGGAATGCTTCATTTAGACATAAGAAAGACGTGGACTTACTGCACACCACTCAATTTGGCCCAGTCCACAAACTGCATCCCACCATATATGTTGTTCCCAAATCGCACACCAATTGTAAAAGCCAGTGCAACAGATGGAACCTTCTTTGCCAAAGGAGATGATTCTACCAACCGTTCTAATCCATTGATGATCTGATAGCGGGTGTTGGAGGAAACTGCTAGGAAAACACCTGCATGTTGGGGTCATAAAACTCTTAAGTTGGGAGAACAGAAGAAATAGATTCCAGAAAAACTTCCTTCATGTATCCATACATATCTATGAAAATGACAACTGGTAAGCAAATTACATCCTGAAGCTCTCAAACAAAAAAGTCCTACTAGCCAAAGGGACAAGAAAAACATCACAAGTTTCTGTGTATTTTTTGCACTTAGCATAGACAAGAACAAAAATATGACACGAGGAAAGTATACTAGTCACTCAGCAAAGTCTGAACTTTGATGATGGGATCTTAGGTCATTGCATATGAACAGAAGAAGAAGCTTTGTCATGGTTCTGCCATAAAGTGGAGAAGCTGCAATGGTTTTGAAGACAGGGTTAACACCTTGGGAAATTCCGTAAATCATTTTTTTTCCTAGTAGTAGAGGCCAAGGACAACATCTCATAACCAGTTGAATTGAAAGGTAAAAACAATTCAAAGGGCTAATTCTAAGTTTTACATACTTGATGATGGAAAACAATTGTGTTGCTCAAGTACCAAGAGACGCAGGGTTAAGTTTCCAGGTTCAAATAGAGAAAGTAGTATTCGCCTTCAAGGATCAAAAAAAATTTTGGTACGTTTATTCAGTTAATTAACTAGAAAAAGGAAATGTTGCATAAACACATTTCAAAACGTTGTCAGAATATAGTGGGAAGGTCATAAGAACTAGGGAAGGTAAGAAAAATGTCATTGACGCAAATTCTTATATGTGTCAAGACTCAAGACAATGAGGTGTTTTGTAGGATTTCGACATATTTGGAGCTTTTAGAAGTGTAAATCAAAACACTGGAATTACGGGATCCCACTAATTCCTTTTTGTCTACAAGGAAACATAGGAAATAGAAACGTTTTAGCCCTTCGATGGGGACAGATGACATTTCAGTCATTGTTCGCCCTATAAAAGAGGAGTCTGAGAACCCCTGCCATGTATGGGCCTAAGGGATAGCATCAAAATGTTTTTGAAAGAGAATATAAGCATGTTCATGCAAGTTCTTTAATACTAAACACCACCTTGTAATGTCAATATTCTGTCAACATAAAAGGCCTTCCTTCTACATTAAATAATTTGTTCAACAATGCCTAATAACACTATCACGTCATCAAGCTTCTTGATGGACAACTCTGCTAAACTAGACCTCAAAATTGAAGGCATGGCCCGCATTAAGCATTAGTTAGGCACAACCAAGGATGTAAGCTCCATAACGTGCCAATTCAGTTTACATAGCCACAAGCTTTACAAGTGTCCTTCCTCAGGGGATCACCCTTCCTCTATAGTTGAGCTGAGTTTGAGAAAGAAGTGCATTTTGCTTTTACTAGTATAATTTTTGTTCTGCTCAAAAAAAAAAAAAAGTATAATTTTTGTGAAAATGTGTTATCATTTATTTTTGTGATTCCTTGCTCGATCCCATTCCCCCATACCCCTCAATGTTAACTCCATATTGAAAAGTTTCAGAAGTCATTCATACACTAAGATACCACAGAGGATAACTTTAGAAAAATATGGAGGAAAATTCTCAGATTTTAAACCACAGCGCACATGTATAAACTCAAGCCAATTGTAGAGACTAGAGATAAGTTTAATTAGCTTTTCATATCCAGAGCCATTTTGGAGAGCATATCAAAGAATAAGTTTAATAGCCCTAAAAAGGATGGTGATTGATGAATCAAGCATACCCCAAAGAGCTGCACTCTTCACAAGAGGTGGAACAGGTATGTCCTCTTCGGATTTCCTTATGCTCCTGATATGGAGAAAGAACATATCATGAGAAATAATCAAACACAACACGGTCGCATTCACTATTCAAGAAACAAAACAAAAAATTAGCTGCACATTTTCCACCATTTATACTTCTTGCTATCAGAGAAGGCATTGCCAAATTTATTTGTGATCCCACACGAGGATGGAAAAGTTGACAAATATGCAAACTTGGAAAGCTCCAAGAAGTTGTCTGTACTCAAGATTAATATAATAGAGAAAACCGATGGGATTGTAATCACTGGATGCCAACTATTTGAGCTTAAGGTGAACAAAGTTGTAGTGACTAAATTGGCGGAATTCTATTTCTGCCTAGTTTCATGAGCTGGTACGTAGGGTCAATAGCAATGAAAATTGTGGCAAACGAACAGTAGAATCCAAAGGACAATATCATTATTTCCCCGTGAGCGCTTGTCCCAGATTGGTTACTTATAACCTCGAAAACTAGTATATGAGCCAAGGCGGCCTGTCCACTCATTGCCAATTGGTTTTGAGTTTGATGCCTTGTCAGTCCTAATTTTAAAAACATGACATCTTCCTCTCTCAAAAAAATGTGAAAACCACTATTATCTTGACTATCTCTATTCTTAACCTCGTGCAGCAGAATCTGTCGAGACATAATTAGATAGCTTAAGCCGTCATAGAGGAGGACAAAAGGTAGGGAGCAGGAGAGAGAATGGAGGGACAAAAGAATCTGACTGGTGTAGAAATTTGTCAGAGCTGTCTTGACAGTCTTGTAGAGGATATAAAGTGGAGCCCCTCCAAGCAATATCCAGAAACAGAAATGATCCAAAAGATCTCATTCAAGCCGACGACTACTGCACAGTCTGAAGTTCTGGAAAATCAGCTTACCATATAAAATGGGCCAATTATTAAAAATATTTTCTTTACTTTTGATCAACTCCGCTGTGGACGTTCTTAAAGCCTTATCTTTGGATCTCAGCCGGTCCCAAGCCCGGATAAAGGAGGAGGGTTGTGCGTTAGGTAGCTGACAGCCAGCACATAAAAAAAAACCCGTCAGAACCTTATGACATGAACCTTAATTATACAACGAGACATGCTAGGGCGTTCCCTTTAAGCGAGGCGTTGTGCCTGCCTTCGAGTGCTTCGAAAAATGGGCAAGGGGCGCCACATCGGCGCCTGGGTGTGGTGATAAGTGAGCAAGGGTTCCCGCGCATGCCTGGACGAGCGCGGGTAAAGAAGCTAGCCCAGGATTATATGATCCGCTTAGCAACTTGGAATATAGGGACTTTAACGGGTAAGACTAAGGAGCTAGTTGATACCATGATTAGGAGGAGAATTAGTATAGCTTGCCTTCAGGAGACTAAGTGGGTAGGGGAGAAGGCTATAGAGATAGAAGACACAGGGTATAAGCTTTATTATACGGGTAAGGATAGGCATAGAAATGGGGTAGGCATCATAGTAGATAAGCACCTTAAGGACTCGGTAGTCACAGTCACGAGGAAAGGCGATAGGATTATTTTAGTTAAGCTTGTGATTGGAGAGAGCATAGTGAATATTATTAGTGCTTATGCGCCCCAAGTAGGCTTGGATGATCTCACTAAAGAGCAATTTTGGGAACGGATAGATGATGTGGTTTAAGAGATACCTTATTGAGAGAAGCTTTTTATCGGAGGAGATTTCAATGGGCATGTGGGAGTGCAGAGGCAAGGGTATGAGAAGGTACATGGTGGATTTGGATTTGGTGACCTAAATGAAGGTGGTAGGAGGATTTTGGATTTTTTGTGTAGTGGCAACCTTATAGTTGGGAATACTCTCTATAAGAAAAAACGTGAGGAACATTTAATTACCTTTAAGAGCGGAGCCAATAGAAGCGGTCGACTACTTCCTTGTTAGGGGAGGGCTAGACGCTTGTTATGTAAGGATTGTAAGGCCATTCTGATAGTGCCTAGTGGCACAACATAGACTTTTGGTGTTAGATATTGGTCTCAAGGGAAATAGTAGGCGAGAAAAAAAAACTAGAAGCCCACGGACTAGATGGTGATTCTTAAAAGGAGAGAAATTAGAGGTTTTCAAGGAGCATATGGGCCAAGAGATGGAGTGGGGAGAAGGTGATAGTGATAGTATGTGGAATACAATGGTTGACGGGATTAGAAGAATATCAAAAGAAGTTCTTGGGGAGTCGAAGGGGAAAGATCCAAGCTCTAAAGAGACATGGTGGTGGAATGACGAGGTTCAAACCATGGTAAAAGCCAAGAAGGATTGCTTTAAAAAGTGGCAAAAGGACCGGAATGTGGACAATTTTCAGAGGTACAAGCAGGCTAACAGGGAAGCTAAGAAGGCCGTTAGTGAGGCTAAGTTGAGAGCCTACGATGATTTTTATGCTAGACTTGATAGTAAGGATGGAGAAAAGAATATATATAAACTCGCCAAACTAAGAGAAAGGAAAGCTAGAGACTTCTCTCAAATTAAGTGTATAAAAGGTAGTGATTCGGAGGTGTTGGTGAAAGATGAGGAGATCAAGGATAGATGGAAGATGTATTTTGAGAAGTTGTTAAATGAGAAACATGAAGGAACCTTTGGTGAGGAGGAAGTTGTTGTCCCTAGCGAGAAAATAGAATACGAGTTCTATCGAAGGATACAAAAGTTTGAAGTGGCCAAGGCTTTGAAGAGGATGAAACCGGGTAAGGCCTTAGGACCTGATGGCATCCCCATTGAAGTATGGAGAAGCCTAGGTGACTTGGGGGTGACTTGGTTGACAAAATTGTTCAACAAGATTATTTTATCTAGGAGGATGCCTGACGAATGGAGGAGCACCTTAGTACCTATCTACAAGAATAAAAGGGATATTCAAAGTTGCAACAACTATAGAGGTATTAAGTTGATGAGTCATACGATGAAGTTGTGGGAAAGAGTTATTGAGCATCGATTGAGGATGGTGACTACGGTGTCGGAGAAACAGTTTGGGTTTATGCCTGGGAGATCAACTATGGAAGCTATTTACCTACTAAGGAGATTGGTAGAAAGACACAGATCAACGAAGAAGGATCTCCATATGATTTTTATAGACCTGAAAAAGGCTTATGATAGGGTGCCTAGAGACATTATATGGTGGGTTCTGGAGAGGAAGGGAGTGACCAGAGGCTATATTGACGTGGTCAGAGACATGTATGAAGGTGCAGTCATTGCCATTAGATCACCAAATAGGGAGAAACGAAAGTGAATTTCCCATCACAAAGAGGATTGCACCAAGAGTCGACCTTGAGCCCGTGCACCTTTTCGTGGTTAGTTATGGATGAATTGACTAGGCATATTGAGGAGGATATCCCATGGTGTATGTTGTTTGCAGATGATATTGTCCTTATAGATGAAACGGCTAGTGGTGTTGATACTGAATTAGAAATTTGGCGGGAAGCATTAGAGTCTAAGGGCATTAGAGTCTAAGGGCATTAGAGTATAAGGGTTTGGTTTGGTTTGGTTCCTTTTGATCACCAACAAAAAGGATATTTATTAAATACACAAAAGAGGGACAAGAAGAAACAGGACACGAGTCCACCAAATATATATATAGGGTAAACTTCTAATCCGGACTTTTAATTTCCGGACTTTTTATACAAAAAAAATTTTGACGATCTGATCTATCCAATGTGTTCAAAAGGTGTTTTCAAGGGTCCTCGCGGAAAATATTAAAAAAAAACACCGGGAAGGGCTTGATCCAAGCAGTTTTCAAAAAATATATAAATACTGATTTTTCCGCTTGGATCAAGCCCTTCCCGGTATTTTTTTTTTGAAGATTTCTCATACAAACCCTAGAAAACACCTTCTGAACACATTGGACGGATCAGATTTTCCAAAAAAAAATTGCAACACAAAAAAACCCCCATTTTTTCCTTAAATCTGGGAGTGTGGACTAGAAAATCCACCTATATGGGTAAACTTCTAATCCGAACTTTTAATTTCCGGACTTTTTATACAAAAAAAATTTTGATGATCCGATCCGTCCAATGTGTTCAGGAGGTGTTTTCAAGGGTTCTCGCAGAAAATCTTCAAAAAAAAAAAAAACACCGGAAGGGCTTGATCCAGCGGTTTTTGAAAAATATATAAATACAGTTTTTGCAAAAACTGCTTGGATCAAGCCCTTCCCGGTATTTTTTTTTGAAGATTTATCGCGTGGACCCTAGAAAACACCTTCTGAGCACATTGGACGGATCGGATTTTCCAAAAAAAATTTGCAACGCAAAAAAACCCCATTCAAATGTTGGGGTACTAGCCGAGTTCAGAAGGAAAAGATTGCCAGAGTCAGTAATTTGGGTTCTACATCTTAAAAGGTGTATTAGAGAATGACAAAGTGTCATCCTACTAGGAATTGGCAGAAAGTTATTAGATCCTTACAAGGCTACACCATTCAAAGATTTTCTCATTTTCGTACACTTGCTTTATGAGTAAGACTATTCTTGATATTTCAAAAACCTTCACATGTTCTCTCTTCATCACAACCAACCTTGTCTGTGGAAACGGATTGTGAGACAAGGATAATGAGACGACGCATTAGGAAGCTGTTGAAATTGGAAGAAAGAAAAGGGCTTATAGGGTGAGTACCACTGGCAGTGGATATCAAGTTCATGGAAGCTTGTGTTGGAATTATAGAATTAGGTACATGGTAAGATCGGGGACGGTTAGTATCTCCAGCATTTCTAAGGATCTCTAGTCCGGTACTTTGTACCCAATAGTGAATATAAAATGTAGGTTGGTTCTTGGTTTTCATCACAAGTGATATCTCACAGGGTTTACCCGTAATTGTAAAAGTCCTATTGCACTCGTCTCTTTATTCTCACGCAATGATGTTTTATTGTTCATGATGACTTGAATTTGATTGCTAGATGATGGATGACAATTGATAATGTTAAAAGATTTGCCTATTTTGTCCCCTCTTAGCAACATCCACACCGACTCATGTTTTCAATAAGCTATTAAGACTGTATGACACCCAACTCATTTAGAACCAAGCAAATTCTCGAGCGCCAATTCCTGCTGAAAAGCAGAATGTATGCATAATTTTAAGGTCAATAACTCAATATACCAAATAATGTTGAAGCAAAAATAAGCATGTACTTCATGGTCTATTGAGGAGCGTACCTCTTTGCAGTCATAATCAAATTAGCTATGCCTTGACCTATAATACCACATGCAAACCCAACTGCTCCATACATAACACCCTGAAAACACCATCAGCAATCAATTGCATGCTAAACAAATGAATAAATGCAAGCAACCTCCAGGAAAATCTAGGTAACTAAAGGAGAGATGGACCTAGGAAAACTTTGAGATTGAAATTGAAATATTTGTATGAGAAACCGAAATTCCACCCTTCGGCTGATCATAAAATAACAGCCAAAACATCAAAATCTTTGCAGTTACGGTACCTTGAAAAAGTAAGTCGCAATCCTTTGCTTCACAGAAAATCTACAGCCTGGCCTTTCAGCTTCAAATACACTGCATAAGACAAGCATTTGAATGTCACTGGATAGACATCTAAGCTGTGAATGAAATTAAACGAAGAAAGCAATGATGACTAGGTCATATAATCTTTTAAGGCTAAGCCAATTACAACCCACCATGATCCACACATGGAAAAACCTTATTAACTCAATATTCTCTGAATTCTATATGGTTCTTGGTGGGGAAAAACAACCTGCTGGGAAGAGCCGCATAAGCATGTTGCATATGTCCAAAAACACCTTTAGACAGAGATGGTTGTCCAATACGAGCATAAGGGGCTAACATACCAACTAAAGCAACATTAACGACCACCCCAACCAACATATCCGCAAGATAAAGCTCAAATTCTGCCCAGAAGTCCTTCCCCCTCTTTTGGACCTCTGCTAAAGTAGCACAACAAGAATCTATAACAATCTGCATCATGTTAAATGAGTAATGGTAAGTTTGAGCTCATATCAAGAATTGTACAAAGAAAAGGTGTACAAACACCAGTAGGATTATGACAACCAATAAATTGTTTACTGGTAGATAGGGAGGGCGGCTCCCATCCTCAACTTGCCTTTCATCTCAGCCTATTCTCAAGCAAGCCAAAGCTGATAGAACTTCTCGCAAGTCTCAACATATGGAGAAAAGGCTTGGTCTGGCATGGAGCATGGAGATGAGTTCCATTTTTAGCCTTTAATGGAATCCTCCGGCTTTGTATTTTATAGGTTAAGCAATGTAAACAGAGAGTGTAGTGAGTTAGGAACTCCACTAGTAAAGCTTCGCTCAGTTTATAGTCGATTGCTCCGATACCTCCGTGGATGTACCCAATTTTGGGGAACCACGTAAAACTCTGTGTTGCGTGTGTTTTTTACGTGTTTTGGTTTCGATCGATCATCAGGGCACAACAAATGGTATCAGAGCCTAGGGAGCCAAAAACAAACAAAAATCTGCCATTCCCGTTTCTCTATCAACATCGCATTTTTTGAAATCACTCAAAATCGTGATCTGATCCATCCATTCTGTTTGTCTCGTCGAGATGATTCTAGAAAGATATAATAAGCCTCCATACGACATCAGGGTGGAGCACACATTCCAGTCAAAGTTGGAGCATCAAATCCCCCGTTATGGTTACTTCAAGCTCAATCTTGAGGTAGAAGATGATGATGTCAGCACCTAGTCAACACCCTATCACCCAACCATGTACCCACTTGGTGCTCCACGTCATCAGTAGTGCTAAGTCAACTGTACAGTCAGCATGTACAGTCAGTGCCCAATCAAAAAGAATATTCCCTTGGTCTAGGGAATATTCCTGAAAGTGTTTTTCTGAAATTTGGGAGCCGTTTGATCCCTGTTTTCACACGAGTAGTCAATTTTGACTATCTCGATGTTCAGGATCCAACCGCGTGCTCCATTTTCTGAGGTTCAACTCTGATGTTGCTGTCTTGTCCGTTTTTTATACTAAAAATGCATTTTTGGCGTTTTTGGGCATCCGTTGAGCCAATTTCGACAACGGTGGACTTGTTTCTGACTACATTGGCAGTTACAGATGCAAACATGATGTTTGTGGTGCAAGATTCTGACCTGATATTTTTGTATTGTTCTTTTAGAGCTTTAAAACAGCTGTTTACAGCATTTTCAGGCATTGAGAACTTTTCCGGATGCTTTATTGGTCATGGTTCATCCTCTGTTAGCGATGGTTTTAGGCAAAGAACCCATTTTAGACACCTTTGCGAAGCTTTTTGGAGGTATTTTGGAAGACATATATTGGTGCAAGCAAGGCATCGGTTTGGCCTCTTAAAGTGTTTGGCATTCATCTGTCTACTTCCGTTGGTTCTTTGGCCATGGTTGCTAAGTCATGGATTGGGTGTATGATAACAACGTTGATTGTTTTGCTTGTTTATGCTTCTTGAAACTTGGTGTCATCGCGAGCTGTGTTTAGAATGTGGATCGGAAATTCTGTCAAAACAACAGTAAGTGTTGACGGAGAATGGATTTTAAGTAGGACCGTTGTGACCTCTCCATTCTGTCCCAATAATTTTTTGATGGTTGATAGCAAGGCTTACTGGGTTGGATTGGTTTTTGGAAGTTTGTTCAAAGCTTCAGAAACCTAGCTTTTCTGTCTGGATTGTTCAGGCAACCTGTACTGTATTCTATTTGTAAGAGATTTCTTTCGGTTCTTTGTTTGATTTCGTATTTGGCACTTCGCAACTTGATTTTGCACAAGAGTTTGCATTTAGTTGATAGATCTTTCAAAGGCTCAGTCGAGTCTCACCTGCATTTGGTACTGCTAATATCTTTTTGGATAGCCTTGGAGACAATGGCAGGTCTCGAGGTTTTGTCGTTGCAATAGGAACCGGTATATTGCCAATTTCAGTATCTATTTTGGAGTTTGCTTGATACTCCAAAAATTGTTGCTCGTCGGAAGTCTGTTCCAATCTTCAGAAGGAGCTTGTTCGAGCAGTAATGAACGCTTATGAGAGTTGTAAGCTCTCTTGCTCGTGATCTGGTTCTCTTATTTTGGAATCAAGTGTTCTGAGAACATCGGAATCTAGTTACCCATTTTACAGACCTGAGGCAACATTGACTGGAGGATTGTTGCTAAGGTGGAGATTGTTGGCCAGTAGATAGGAGTACGGCTCCCATCCTCAACTTGCCTTTCATCTCAGCCTATTCTCTAGCTCACCAAAGCTGATAGAACTCAGCTCAAACTCTTCTCTCAACCATATGTAGTAAAGGCTTGGCCTGGCAAAGCATGAACAATTGGTTGTACAATCTCATTGATTCAAGTCACCTGGTGACTAGTCATGTGAACAACCTTTGTAAATTACAAAAAGGGTGGTTTCTTGCTTGAAGTGGACCAAATTGCTGCAAGAGTGATCACTTGTACACAAGAGTTCATACATACACAAACTTATTACCATGACTTAGCAAATCAAACACTAACATATATCTAGCCAGAGTATTTCAAAAAATAATCATAAAGAGGTATCATAACAAACCTCTGTGCCAACTTTAAAAAGAAATGATGGATCAGCCAACATTCGATTCCGGAGCATAGAGCAAGACTTCATTATAAAGCTCAGAGGCCATCCAGACGCCTGCATAAATAATACTACCATTTCTCACAGAAGCTATAGAACAGATATACACAAGTCTAATGAAGTAAAGTAGTGTTTGGTTCGCTAGAATGATTCGTGGAAGGACTGGAATGTGCTTCATTCCTTGGCCTCCCAATGGACAACCCATTCACCTAAAGCAGTGAATGATGATTCCAAATGTCATGCCTATTCTTCCATTTTCTTTGACAAACCAAACACCACGCAAATGCAAACAAACATTGACCATCTCAACAATAACAAAGCTCTATACCTGCAATTCCAAGTATCTAAGAAGCAGCAATTCGCGAAGTCCGCCACTCTTCGCAGCCTCCAACATGTCTGCCGGAAGACTAGCCCCTCGAGCCTCGGTCTCTTTCATCACCTCCTCAAACTTCATTATTGGTCCAAACTCATCTTCTTCTTCTCCATCACCCCCTTCACTATCACCATCACCATCACCACCACCACCTCCCCCACCTCCACCTAAATATTTCCCATTTCCATTATTACCCCCAATTACATCCCCACCGTCAGTTCCCAGTGCATAATTTCCCATTTCCGACACCCCTAAATCCTTACCCACATCGCCTCCATCTCCTTCTTTCCTAACAATGGTCACTACCACACCAGATTGGGGCTCACCACCCGAACTTTTTAAGGTGTTAAAAACTACAAGGCTTTGTTTCCTTTTCCTATTATTATACGTCAAGTTGTTTCTACTTCCCAGTGAATAAGTTAGGGTTTTCTGAATGTTAGCAATCATCATTTCCTGAAACCCAATACTCAATGAGTAAACCTCCATTACCCCCAATTATCAGCTAAAAATGCTAACTATGAAAAGGAAAATAAATGGGGAAAAGATAAATGGATCGAAATGACTGAAACTAAGGAAGGTCCAGGGCTAATGTAGAAGTAGAAACGATCAAAGAAACGATTTTTGGAGAGATTTTCTTCTCCCTGCAATTAATTTTACTGGGAAATGAAGAAAACAGTTCAAGAAAAAGAGAGAAGATGATTGAAAATGACAGGAGCCGAAGTTGTTTCGTCGCAAGGGGGGGCTTTGAATAAATAATTCAGAGCTGATTTGATTGCGCAGGCGAATACTCAACTATGGCGTTTATACGAGAGAGAGAGAGAGAGAGAGAGAGAGAGAGATTTCTGTTTCGCGGTGGCGGTAGCTCGGTCTTCATTTGGCACCCACACGTGGGAGGAATTCTAAGCGTGTGGGGGTCTAGGGTTTCCAGAAAAGGTCAAGCCCACCTGGCACCTGCTAGAAATTATTTTATAAAAATAATTGTGACACAAACTCTGTGCCACAACCAACCACAACCGCACTCATATGGGTTATGGGTTCCACATGGGCCTCACTTGCGGGCCCCACACCCCATGTGAGTGGGGTTGTGGTTGGTTATAGCGTAAAGTTTGTGTTACTATCATTATTTACTATTTTATGCTCCTCGAGCATTATTGTATTCTATACTGCTCTTCTGGAACACATATTTGTGTGATGCCCATACTAAATACTAAAGCGGTGACTGCAAATTTGTTCATCTCATCTTATAAGGGTGGATAAGACTTTCATTTTGATTTGTGAAAAAAGTGTGGGTGTGGGTTCACGAAATTAAATCGCTTTTTGGTAAGCATAATATTATTTTGTACTGGACTCATCAGTTTTTGATAAGTATGACATCACCTTTTAATGGACCTCACACATTTTTCACTAATCAGAGTAAGGGTTTTGTTCACCTCATTAGGTGACGATGAACGCACTCCCAAAGTGGTGAAGCACATGTCAATTTGTGGCCAGGAACCCTATGGAGCAATACTCCAGGAGAAATTATTATGCTCGAGTTTTAGTGACAAATTGAATGAAATTTGAAGAGTAAAGATAGAAATGAAGAATTGTGATTGAAGTATGTGATAATAGTGTCATTCTTCAATGGTATTTTTTTTTATTAAAATTCATTATTTTCATTGTTCAAAATTAAAATTTGAGTTGAACAATGAAAATTTGAGTTGGAGATGTTGCTAAAAATAACTAAGAAAATACAAGAAAAGTGAAACCTAGTGGAATTTGATTGGAAAGATATACCGACCCAACATAAAATCTACAACGGCTAGTGGGTCCCAGTTTGGGTCCCACTCAAATAATTCAATCTATTACAGTATTTAATTTTTAACATAATTTTTTCAATTGGAGATGCTGCTTAAGGAAAGTGATACTAGGTGTAATTTGATTGGGAAAATATACCGGATCATATAAGTAGCCCAACATCGTTAAGCCCATACTGACCCGAACCATATTTGAGTTAGGGTACAAAAATTTGGGGTACATAAAATCTACAACGTCTTATGGGTCCCATTCAAATAATTCAAATTATTATTTAACCTTAAAATAATTTTTTTAATGACCATGCAAAAGTTTACACATTTTCAATTGAGCTGGTTTTTTATATAGTCATTCGAGACAAATTTTAAAATTGAGTACCTATTTGGACAATTTATATCATGATCAAAAAGTGGGCCCCACAAATTGTTGTAACATTCCAAAATTCTGCACCTTGATTCCCTATAAGTCTTTTCCCTTTTGAAAACCAAAAATGTCAGGAATACACCGGATACAACTCCAGACTGAGGGGTGCAGTGCATCCCATGTAGAGCACCGTGCTATGCAGCTATGGAGCGGATGCGCTGGCACCTTTCCGACGATCGGAGACGTTCACTATGTAGACCTTGTCGAGTAGTACAAGCGTATCAAAAATCAACTCGATCTGATATATTTAAGTATGTCATCGAAACACATACTTTGAAAAGAAATGGAGCACAAAATACAAGATCAAAACCACTTTTCATGTTATTTGTGTTTTGACGAGACACTTAAAGATATCCGATCGAGTTAAATTTTGGCACACTTGTAGTACTTAATAAGTTCTACGCGATGAATGTCTCTAATCATTAGAAAACTGTTGATGCGATCATGCTGTGGGATGCACAACGCGGCACTCTGCATGGGGATGCACAACACCCCCAAGTTCCTACAACTCCGAACATAACCTCTCATACATCTAAAAAAAGAGGTGTTTTGGGTAGTAATCCATAATCTAGATTATTGGATTATTTGTTGTCTTTATTCAAATTTTTTTTGCATTTGTTAGTTTTGCGTCAAGATTTTGTGGTTTCTAAATTCCTCCCGACGAGAGGAATCTAACAAGTACAAAATTATAGTCAAAACTCAAATTTTTTTGAATAAAGCCAAAATACTTGAATTATTGGCCCGTTGGGTAATAATCCATAATTGGATTATTGAATTATTTATTTTGTTTTTATTAAAAAAAATTACATTTTTTAGTTTTGCAAATATTTTTTGACAGGAGTCAAATTGAATGCGAGGAGTTGTGTTTAGTGTGGGAGTATGTGTTTTTTTGTAGAATTGTTTTAAAATCCACTAGGGTTTTGCCTCCCCCCTCCTCTTCATCTTCTTCTTCTTCTTCTTCTTCTCCACAGCCCATCATCATCAATCTCTCATCCGTGGACATCTCAAGCTCTCTAACAACTCAAAAATCACAATTTCAAACAAGAACATGAGGAAGAATCACCACCACACCCCAGAGGGCAAATTCCGCCACGACCTCGACCTCTGTTCTAGGAAAAAAAACCTCTCCGCCGCTATTTCACTCTACGAATCTTCACTCTCCAACAAAATCCGCCTCAACCACTACCACTTCAATGCTTTCCTCTACATCTGCTCCGAAGCTATAACAAACTCCTCCAACATGGCCTCGGCCTTTGAGTTCGGCTTCCGCGTGTTCGACCACATGCTGTCGAGCGAAATTAAGCCGACCGAGGCGACGATCACGGCCGTGGCGAGGCTCGCTGCGGCGGTGGGAGACGGGGACCGGGCCTTCGAGCTTGTTAAAACCATGGGAAAGTTTACGCTTACGCCGCGACTGAGGTCTTTCGAGCCGGCGTTGTTTTGTTATTGTAGGAATTTGGAAGCGGACAGTGCTTATGAAGCTGAGGACTACATGGATAGTGTAGGGGTGAGCGCGGAGGAGCCGGTGATCGCGGCTCTTTTGAAAGTGAGTGCGGAGACAGGGAGGGGGGATAGGGTTTATGAGTATTTGCATAAGTTAAGGAGGACAGTGAGGTGTGTTAGCGAGTCTACGGCGGATATTATTGAAACTTGGTTTGGTTCGGCCATGGCGGAGGAGGTGGGTGTGGAAGAGTGGGAGAGTGAGAGGGTTCAAGAAGAGGTTTTGAGGAATGGGGGTGGGTGGCATGGGGTGGGGTGGCTTGGGAAGGGGAAGTGGGATGTGAGAAGGGTGAATGTGGATGTGGGGGGTGGTTGTTTGTATTGTGGTGAGCAATTGGGTTGTGTTGATATTGATAGAGATGAGACCGAAAAGTTTGCGCAGGCCATTGCCGGGCTGGCTATGGAGAGGGAAGTCCAGTCCAATTTCAAGGAGTTTCAGGTAGGCAATACGTAAGCAGTAAATAGAATGTAAAGTGTAGGACTTGGGAAACTAGAGTATTTTTAGGCGTGACAATGTGTACTGCCTCCAACTTATATGATTTCTTTTATTTGATGATTTTTACTGCCAAAGACTCCACCTATAGTGGTTTATCAATCAATATAAAACCCTACCTCTTTCTCCCTCCCATCTAGTGGTCGTCGGATTTGCACACAATATAAATCAGAAATGCCTATTGCTCATGCTTTCAATGTAGACTATCGCACCCGATTTTTGCACTGTCTGTTATCACTTATCACTGAGTTGTAAAGATATTACTTGGTCTTGACTGTTCCCATCTAGTTCCGTATGGTTAATTTCAAACAAAGAATCAATCATGAGTTTCCAAGTAGAAAAGGAGTTAAGTAGTTTGTTTGCAACCATGAATTGTTACCAATAGAATTAAGGTCTGATTATGTTTATTGGGTTTAACAATGGACAATTGATTGTTTTGAGTTAGAACATTTCTGCTTTAAAAAAATACTAAAAAAAGGACTAGAAAACAAGGTTGTAGGTCACAAATAATGTTTCTTGGTGTTTGGCTATCAATGCTTGGTTTGTGTTTAGAAAATTATTTACACTTTGTTCAGCATATAAGTTTATACTCTGTTGATATTGTTTCATATTATAAAAGTCCACAGATGGCTAGTTTTACTCGTATTTTCTATTTTTGTAAGTTTGTCTTTAAAAATATGTATGGATGATTTATTTAGGATTGGCTGGAGGCACATGCTGAATACGAATCTATAGTGGATGGAGCAAACATTGGCCTTTACCAGCAGAATTTTGCAGAAGGTGGATTTTGTATGTCTCAGGTTGTACATCATGAGCTGATCTTTTGTTGCTTTTTGTCTTGTATTTGGTTTGGGCATGTAAAACAGCTGTGATGTTTGAGTAATTGTTATGTTTTCTCAAAATTGCAATAGAGCAGCTTGATGCTGTGGTGAAAGAACTGCATAGCAGGAGTAGCAAATGGCCACTTGTTGTCTTGCACAATAAACGAGTCAGGTCACTTCTAGAAAATGCTTCCAATCGAAAGTTGCTTGAGGAATGGATAGCTCAAGGAGTGATTTATGGGACCCCGCATGGATCCAATGATGATTGGTACAATCTCTGGACCTCCGAAATCTCTCTCTATGCTCTGCTAAGTTTTCTTAATGTTGTTCACTATGGTTTACAACTTCTGATTGGAATTTTTGTTTCGTTAACAATGTGTGCATTTTATATTTTGCTTTGATGTTTACCATATCTGAAGATTTCTCCTCTGTGAATACACTAATGATGGTTCTTCATGGTTTAGGTACTGGCTTTATGCTGCTGTAAAACTCAAGTGTTTGCTTGTTACAAATGACGAAATGCGAGACCACATTTTTGAACTGCTGGGCAGGAGCTTCTTCCTCAAGTGGAAAGAACGACATCAAGTATGTTTTCCATGAAAGCTGTATACCTCAGCTACTTATTTCACTTCAAAGGGTTCATTTGCAGTTAGCTTCATATCTGTGTATCTAATCCTACAAAAGTGTAGTATGAAATAGGAACAGTGTAGTTGGGTAGAAAAGTATATAGAAGGAAACATGTATGATTTACATAGACAAAATGCAAACTTGTCTATTTCGTATGGCATAGGCTAGAATTTCAGTTCGGGATCCCTAAGGCAAAATAATTGATCTTATATGGAAACAAAGTGAGTGGATTTCACTTTCCGACTTTTCTTATCCGGTCTGTAAGAAGTAGTAAAGTGTGACTTTTGTCTCTTACCTTACGCGCCCGCACACAGTTATTTTCCTTGCATCGATATATTCATTTCATGGGACTGATGATGCTAATTTTGTAGATAATGTCCATCACATCCTTTCGTTTTACTCTTCCCCTCCACACCCAATCTGCAACCTTCTGTGGTCTCTTTATTTCAGCCTGTAAATCTTGCTCTGTGGCAAAGGCCACATGCCATGTCACATTGGTGTGACCTGTCCTTTTCCTTTTCCGACCCACCTTCTCCTTTTTCATCCCCTGGTCAGGCCACAGGTGACAGAGAAAGAGGCCTTAGATTCACGCTCATCCAAACTACTGGATAATGCAACATGGACATGGGGGAAGTGCTCTTGTACCTTTCTCCAGGTTAAGAATTCCATGTAGCAATGAATCTTGTTGTTCTAGCATACACACTAGAAAAAGTATTCAAACACCTTCTAATCTTTCAGATGTTCACAGAATATAGAATGGTCCTCTTTAACCATGTTCCAGCATCCACTGTCCAATCATATATACTATTCAAATTTTTGAAACGATTTGTTTTCCCTCCTTGCGATATGTAAATCATCAGTAATAGCTACAATTTAAATGTTGAACGTGACACTCCCCACCCCTTTTCCTTAGTAAGCAATCCACAATTCATCACTAAGTAACACTAGTTGGAAAATAGTGCCCGAAGGAGAGGCTTGAGCTACATGGTATTCAGCTGCCCATTTTTCATGAACAACTGTAACTGGCCTTTAGTTCGTATGCTCCCAAGAAAAATAAATATGTTGAAGGCCTTGGGTTGTCATCATATTCTTGTTATTGTAATGGATCCCTTCGTGGTATGGTCTGAGGTTATCATAGAGCATGAAATTTGGCTTTCATGTCAATATGGTCTATCTATGCGTCTATGAAGGGGCAAACAATCCATACTATACTTAGAAAGCAAAGTGGGAATTGCCCTGTAAACTGAACACTTTTTTTTTTTTTTTTTTTTGTGGGTAAATCAGAAATGGTAAACTGAAATTTTCAAGTGCTTCATTTATGTCTTTGTTGGGGAAAAGTAAGATTTTTGTGTGTTTGCATTGTGTGTGTTAGGTTATTCATTTTGCTTTCCGCAGCTAACGTGTCAGAGGATGTCAGTGTGTTATTATTTGAGCTGTGGATGTCATGTCAAATTTTCACTTCTCCACATTATGTTTCATAATTGAATGCATCTGATATGGATTCTCATGAAAATATCTGGCCAGTAAATTTTCTTTAACTACCTCTTTCTCAGGTTCGATACAGTTTCATGAAAGGTGACCTGAAACTTGAAATGCCTCCCTCTTATTCTCTTGTCATTCAGGTTTTCTTCCAACTTTAGTTTTGTTCCAGTCCTCTATTTTCAAGTATGAACTGTTTTACCTGTTCTAGTTTTTATGAATAACCAGACAATAGAACCACAATATTTGGTCTTAGAGTACAGAACAAGATTTTTTGTAGTTCTTCAGCATATTATCCGAAATCTTGTTCTGACTGAGTATTATGGTTCTATCTTGAATTTTCTTTTTAAAATGTGCCCTGTCTTTTTCCTTTCTTCTTGGACACACATCTTACAATATCTCCTCTTGAGTTTCAAGTGCTCATAAAGGCTTTACGAGGTGCTTAATTTCACCTACAAATTTATAAGTTTTTTCTATAATCATAGACTGCTGCAATTTAAATCTATCGGTTAAGAATTTTTACAACCAGATGTTCAACCTAGATGGATTAGATCCAAATAATTCTTTTTATGGAGCAATCAGATGCTACTCAATTGTTTCAGGAATCAGTAAAAGGAACATGGCACGTGCCTCTAGCTGGGGAATGCACTGATGAGTCTTCAAGAACTTGGTTATGCATCACCAGGCCAGGTTTTTGTGAAGCTTCTGGCAGAGACAACCATAAATTCCTCAAGCCATGCGACTTAAAGAGCATTTCAAATGACAAATTACATCAGAATTCAGAATCTTCTCGAATTCATGATAATCCAACGTCCACTACCTGTAAAAGAAAGGAAAGGTCCTTATCACCATCGAGACTTGATTGTTAGCCAATTTTTGATATCTGACAGCTTCCTTTCCTTGATTTCATTACTTAATTTATGAATTTTTGTTTTGGTCCCAGATCATGTTGTAAGCTAGAGCCTTGTGCTTCTTGCATGACCCCTTTTTTTTCTTCCATTTTTTTTAACAGCAAAAATTGTTCTAACATTACTATGATTCAGGCCCTCGTTCTGCTGTTCATTTTGTTTGCAGCAGCAGGAAGCTGTGCGGTGGATAGAAGTCAATTTGGATGCTTTCTGAATTTTATTGAAGTATTTGTATTATGGACACACTTGAATTGAGAAATTTTAGCA
The DNA here is from genome assembly GCA_022606695.1 of Vaccinium macrocarpon. NCBI lineage: Eukaryota > Viridiplantae > Streptophyta > Magnoliopsida > Ericales > Ericaceae > Vaccinium > Vaccinium macrocarpon. The sequence continues at coordinate 12,608,034 of CM040175.1, forward strand.
AAAAATGCTGGGAAGGTATTTATATGAATTGAGTAGCTATTGATTAAAGACTTATTTACCTTTTGAATGTATCGAGCCGAAGTGTGATTAAAACCAGGAATTAAGTGGCGGCTAGATTTGGAGTATTCAAAGGATTTAGTTTTTAGAGACTACTTTTTAAAGGAATATTGTGGTTATTTTGAGGATTTTAGGGTCATTATAATGTCTGGTGATTTGTTTTTATATTTGAAAGGATATTAGAAAAGACAATTTAATGGTGGCGTTAGAAATTTTGGGTCGTCGCATTACATAAAAGAATGAGGGAGCGCTTGCCACTTTTTCACTGTTTTGGGCTAGCAAGTTACGTACGTGATGTGATCAATTGCTGTAGATGAGGCATGGTTTTGATCATTTTCCTTTGACCATTTGTTGTGTTACTTTGCTTGAATTTTTTTTTTAGGGCCCGATTAGATGAGGTATTATTTTCAGGTGATAGGTTTTAGAGAGGAGATAAGATAAGATGGAGTATTATTTTTTGAGGGATGAGCTACATTAATGTGATGTTTATGGAAGAAGATAAAAAAGTAGATGGTTTGGATAAAAGATTAAATATGTGGATAACTTTTTATTTGATTTGGATGACTTAAAAATGAGAGGGGGTGGATGATGGAAAAAGTTGTCAATTGACTATTTTGTCCTTTTGGTATCCCAAACCAAATTTCATAATATTAAATTAAATGCATAATTGTAAGACTTATTATATTTATAATTTTCGGACAATTTCAAGTTATTTTAATTGATTTCACCGAAAATATTAGCAAATGAGGTGGGTTATCTTTGCAAAATCAACCAATTAAGGGGTCACTTGGGTAATAAAAAAAACAAATTTGTGTTACAATCAAGAGAAACTCATTCACTTTCCCTTTCTCTTATTCCCAAGGATATGATGAGTGCTGCTATTACTTCATTACTCCTGTATTTCCCACCGTTGCATTTTCCACTGTTACGCCGCTCAACTTTCTTCCGTCGTCTCCGCTCCAATTTGGTTTTGACGATGTACGCTGAAGACGAGACAACAATCGCCAGAGCTGAGAGCAACATGGATTTTTCACATGTTTACAGTAAAAACTGATGATCACAAACTTTGATCTTCTCCTTCCTCAATTTCCATGGTTGCGATTTCCGGTAATGTGCGATTTCCTAACTCTAAACTTTGAAGTAATCTAGGCTGTGTTCGTTTGGGGGGTTTTGCCCCAGTTTTGGCACTATTTCAGTTTTGATTACATCATCACTTTTTTCACTTTTCTCTCTCTATCTCTCTCTCTCCACTTATTACACCTGCTTACATCATCAAAACTAAACTAAAATGTGCAACCGAACACAGTCCTAGTAATTTTCTTAGACTGTATTTCCAAAAAAAAAAAAAACTCAATCTCAATTCAGCTGTGGAGTAGGGGGATTAGGAGGGTTCTTTTTGTAAAAATACTCCCCTTCTACGGGAGAGAACTTTTGGGCAGGGTAGAGGCAACCCAAAATTTATCCGGGAGTAGCACGTCTGTGGGTAGAAGAGAATAGGGGGTGAAGAGAAATCAGGGAGAAGAAAACGCCTTGCCAACAAGGGGATAAGGGTGGGCCCTCCTCTTGAGAGGGGGTGAAAAAAATATATGGGAGGGATATCCCCCATCCAAACGAGGTGTATGGGTCTTGCTGTTTTGGGAAATATGAATAGGAGTTATATTTACGGGTTTTGACTTGTATATTATTAGTTTGTTGGGTTTGCTTATGCTTTGATGTTCTTGCTTTTAAGATTGCGATGATTGTTTTTGTCTTTCTTATTGCTTCTTCTTTTTGTTTCATGGTTGCTTAATAGAAGGTTATTAGTTTTTAGTCTGGTTGGTTTGTTTACGGTGGAGAATCGATTGTGTTGGAAGAGAAAGTAATGGCCAGAGATGTGTTTCAGGAAAAATGTGAATGGAAATGGGTTTTCTTTGGCTGCGGAGTCCGTGACAGTGGAGAAGATAATTGAGATAACCACATTTTTATGATTTTTAGGTTCACAATTAAATTATTTTTCCTTTGTTTTTTACTCTCATTAATGTCAGGATTACACTAGCTGTTTTTTTTACTCGTCCCAATGCTCATGCTTTTTCTTTTGTTTTTTATTTTTTGGACATGCAAGTCCACAGCTAAAAGCAATTCTTCATTAAAAAAAGTGTGCTTTGGTGCACTATGAATAACTAAATACAACAATGGTGTTTGGGTGGATGACGTTATGATCACAAGTAGGCTTTTAAAAAATATATATAGTCTAGATAACCACCTCTTGTGATTTAAAGATAACCATATCTATGTCCGAATTAGGTTTTAAAAAAGCGATATTGTAAAGATAACCACATCTTTTGAGTCTAGATAATCACCTCTAGTGATTTTAGATATGGTTATCTGCTCCAGCGAATTTTTCGGCGTTGGTGAACTCGGCAAGAGTATGTTATATATTAAATTTAATATGAGGGTATATTTGTCTATTAAAAAGGGAGGGTGGACCTTACAATTTAGAAAATGCAAAAATGTAGATTAGAGGAGTTATGGAACTAAGAGGTGGACTAGACATATTACAAAAAGTTATAATGGATCTTAGAGTAACTCTTTAATTGAGAAATCACTTGTATGGTTCCTATAACTCTTCTTGCCATCCTTGGGAAATGTTATGTACATTTTTTTTTTTTATCTTCCTCGAACAAAATACTGTAACAAAACGTCTATTAACTTCATGACTTTGAGGTTTACGAAATTACAATGGCCATGTTCGTTTTCCAGTTTAGTTTTAGTTTTAGTTTTGATGACATCATCATTTCCCTTATTTCTCTCTCTATCACTCTTCGCTCATTACACCTGATGACATCATCAAAACTAAACTAAACTATCTAACCAAACACAACCAATAGCATCCGAACCTGTCCCATGTTTCTGTGTTGTTTGTGAGATTAGAGAAATATTATGTGATGGGAAAGTTTGCTGCTGTAGTAACAGTTGTTATGAGTTCAGCCTCGCCTTTAGGCCGAACACGATCGCTCTTGAAGAAGTTAGATTAAGGCACACAGGTCTTAATACGAGTTGGACTGTATCACATTCTTGGCACGTCCGAGCTCATGTCTTCGCGGTAGTTTGCTAGAGAAACAATTTTTCAGCCAAAAGTTTTGATTTGTTTGACTCGAACTTAGAGCTAGGGAGAGAATTGAAGAAATTAAAAAATCGAAACAAGATGAGTGAAATCGAAGAATCAAACCTGATGATGTGTCTGGGTATCCTTTGTCCGGATCTATCTCTCTCTGACGACTTCCGTTGTCCTACACCTCTAGTGTTGAAGATGACCACCAATTAAACTTTTTTTTTTTTAACTCCATTAAAAGATTGAAACAATTCCTTCTACTCCTCTCTCTCACGTAGGTTAGGCATAGTTGTGGGGTACACTTTGGAATTTTAAAATATTTATTCGAATGGCTTTGTAAAAAAATAACTTAATCATACAAATATAAGTAATTGATCAAATTTTTTAATTTTGCATTTAGAATTTAAAACCCTAAGTAGTAAATGGATTTTTAAGAAAGGTTAAATAATGTGTGCCCAGTACTCGCATTTAGAATCAAACCTGATGATGTGTCTGGGGATCCTTTGCCCGGATCTCTCTCTCTCTAACAACTTCCGTTGTCAATCATGAGACAAAAAGAAACTAAACGTGCGTAAAAAATTTTAAAAAATAAAATAACCATAATGATAGAAGAACAAAAGTTGAATTTCTTACTTTCTGGAATTCCCGTTTTCTTAATTCCCCATTGCATGCAAACAAATCTCGTACTCTTCATTCTACTTTTCCCTTTCCTTTCTCTTCATTTTTCACTTGTCATTTTAACTCCATGAATCAGACAACGTTGCATCCAAACCATTATGATTTACTATTACAAAACAAAACCATGCCTTTTAACACTGTCATATTATTAAGTAACAATCTAAGCAGGCCTTCTACCTAGCATGGACTGGGAAAGAGCCAGGGGCAACAGGCGGCAGTGCACTCCAAAAGCACCTTACAAAAATTTCGTGGTCACATTATTCCCTTTCTTTGGAGGAACATGACCCACTGGCATTAAACCCAGCTTATCCAATTTTCAGGTTCCACCAAAAGAGTCATCTGCAGTGGAGTTACATTATGAACCTCAAGAAAAGCATGCACTAATAACCATTTTGAACTTCTGCACATTGAACAAAAGATGCATAAATAACAGCCGTGTAGTTGCAATTGTGTTAAAATGTTGCGGGTTCAAATCCTATGAACATCATTTCCTAAAAAAAGGAATTCTGTGGACACGAGTTTGATACCCCCATTGCGACCAGTTGAGTCGGGGTTAGATTAGGTCCTTCCGTCGTTTAACAAAAAAAAGAAATTAAACGAAGGAAATATCACTCCCTCCATCTCCCAGTCACTCTGATGAATACCTGGACAAATAAATTACTGTACATAGTAAAATAGTGCTGCCATAATGTGTTAAAACCCGTCCCCATGCATTAAGTTGGGGGTTGTTGATCCTCACATTTAAGAAGAGCCATCCTTTGGGACTTTGAGTGACTTTGCCTGTTACTGAGGACATTGATGTAAGTTTGGATTCTATACCGGTCTGAGCTTGTGAGAGAGAACGGAGGAATTAGATCAAGGCATGGTGCTTCGACGAGAAGGAAGGCCAACAACTGCACTGCTTTGGAATAATAAACAGCTGCATTTTCTGCATCACCCATGTACTCAGCAACCTGTTGAAACGTAGAGGCGATAGCAATCCTCAGATGCATTGACATTTCATTTCAAGTAACATATGAAAAATCGTTCTCTATGAGTTCGGGGTGTGGGAATACTCTCTTGCTGGATCAGAAAGTACAAGGGGAAAGGAAATACCAAAGGTAAAAAAGCAGTCAACTACTTAAAAATTTTATCCGTATAATAATAAGGAGATTAAAGAGAGTAAAAAATAAGCCTGAAAACTAACAGTAGAAGCATTATTGTTTGGAATCATAAATATCTTTTGCTTTTGTGGCAAAGTGAAAGAAATTTATAAATCACAGAGCAAACAGTGTACTAATATGTCTAACACAGTCTTGGTTAGAACTCAACCCCAAAAGCTAGCTCACAAAGTGAGGGTGCCCTCACGCTTATATACTTCATATTACTTTGGTACCTAGGCGATGTGGGACTTCCCTTCACACCCTCCCTCACACGCAGCGTGCTCACTTAGCAACACCTGCCGAGTGCAGGGCAAAGACACGCACCCTACCCATTTCTGGTACGTAGCTCTGATACCATGTTACACGGTCTTGGGTAAAACTCAACCCCAAAAGCTAGCTCATGAAGTGAGGGTGCCCTCATGCTTATATTACTTCAGGCCCCAGGCAATGTGGAACTTTGCTTCACACTTCAATGTCCTTTTTCCAAGTTTAATTTATGCTTTTCTTTACTATAATCTAATCCATAGCAGTTTTGCTATTGTTTTCCAGCACATTACAGATACTCTATGCAACAATATATGTCTTATCCCATACAAAACATGAATGACATATCTATTCTATCTAATATAGAAAGGGGGAGTAACACTTTGGTGTAGATTGGTTTTTGAGGCTGGCTCACAATTTTGAATTCCCAAATTGCTCTTTTAACTGCCACACAATTACTCCTTACCCCTTTAACTGCCATCAACCTATTTTTTGGAAGTTCAATGTGCACACGCAACGCATGTGCCCAAAGCACTATGTCATTAAAGAGCAGGGAGTTGGTTTTTAAAATCTCTCTTCGACCTTAGCTAACAGCTTTGGCTATGTTCGGTTAGGGGTTTTGGTTTAATTTAGTTTAGTTTTGATGATGTAAGCAGGTGTAATAAGTGGAGAGAGATAGAGAGAAAAGTGAGAAAAATGATGATGTCAGCAAAATCAAAAACTCCCCAAAACCGGAGCAAAATGGGTAACCGAACGTGGCCTTTATTGTTTCAAGCCATTCACCTCAGACATGCAGTAAGAGGAAACAGGCCTGCTGAATTATTCAGTCAAGTTAACAGCATGGATATCATTACATGTTATCTCATAATCAATGCAGCAGCATAAGTTTTTATGGCCAATTATTAGTTAACTGAGTTTACCAGCACAAATGTTTTGAGAGATAAGCAATTGTCAGTCCGAGGAAATAAAATAAATACTTAATAAGTACTTACAGCGCCACGTCTTCCCCAAGCAAGAGCCGACTGATATATGGTCTCCATTGCATCTGGCATCTCCGAATGTCCTGAAAAGCATGACAAAACAAAAGTTGTGTAAGAGCTAGTATCTAGTTCCTAACACAACTGAGCCATGAGTCTAGCATTTAAATTCTGAAACACATTTAGAAGTTCAAAATATATTTAAATCCTCTAGAAGTAGAATGAAAAGAAAAATTGGAAATAAAGCTTCGCTTTCCTGAAAATTACAGCAACCAAATCTGCTGATATTAAATCTCAAACTTGTAGCTCAATCAGGTTTGGGATGTATCACCTCTACCAGAAGCAAAAGAGGTTGCTAGTAGGTACCAAAATGATAATATTAATGTGATCTTCAAGTGGTTAACTTTTCTTTAACTTCCATGACCAACACTTTTCTTTGATAAGGGAAGTTGCAAGACCAGCACATTTATATGCACGTGCTTTAATTAGCATGACCCACTCATTTATGTGCACAATGCCTTTGGAAAATTACATAAGGAAGAAAAATAAGAACTCAAACTCACATTTGTTAGAAAGATGACAAAATGATATGCTGCTTAAACAGGATAAAAGTACGCGAGCAGGGTTGTATCTATCATCATTATCGCCTCAATAAAGACAAATGTGATAACCATACAAGCCTTTCCGTTATCAATACTTCAATTCCATACCAGGCTCAATAACCCTGGCAAGTTCCTCAGCATTCTCAATCTCAAGAAGAAATTCCCTCTTGATGATAGAAGACATATCGGGTGGTGTTGGAGAGCTGTCAACATCAGGACTACTGCGCTCTTGTGCTGGGCTTCCTTCAATAGTTGACACAGCTTGAGTATTGCAAATGTGAAGAGCTTGCTTCCATATTGCAAGAATTACAAGCTCAATTGACAATGCTTCTAGTTGATTGCCTGCCTCAATCTATACAATGAACGCAAAATGTAGTTACTTGGAACTTTAAAATACCAGCAATAAATGGAAGGCAATAAAACATATCAAAGGAATTGATGGTACTGAAAAATCTACAAGGAGATTCTAGTAAGTAGTAACTGCTTCTAGTTCACATTCCGTACACGAATACGGTCGAGAAGGTTATTTAACTGGGAATCAGCACTGCAATGGCATTGGAAATAGTTCCAATTAACGATCCACTCAGTAGAGTTTTAAGTCTGTCACAAACAGGTTTAACAAACTTCGCAACCATAAAAACAAAAGCAAAAATCAGACCTTAGAGGCTCAACCCAATCAACCCACACCAGAGTCAGGACTTAATGTTGGGTATAATTTGATACTGCATGGCGGTACTTGTAACATCACAAACCAATGGAAAATCTCACACAACAGCAGGAACCACAACATAGTTGAGTAAGTGGGAAACCTGGGTGTCCCACTTGGACTGAGTAGTGTGTTTTTATTTGCAGGTGACACCACGAAAAATTTTGTAGATATTTTATCCTTAAGAAGGCATTGATTTTACTATGTCTAAGACTCTACTGTCTACGATAACATGGGCATCCTAAAACAGAAGTAATTTGTTCTGATATCAATGACATACATAATCCTTTTACCAGAATACTACCGATTGCTAATAACCAATGAGGGTATGAAAATACCAAAGTGTTAAGGAGTTGTATTCTACAGATGCCCATCACAAATACGACAAGAAGGGACAAGTGAGAACTAGTCCAAAATAGGCCTACTTCAGGCACCAAAATCAATAGATAACAAATTTATCTGGACAGAATCCTAGTTTAGAAAGGTGTTGCACTTGGAATCTACTTCTGGTGTATGATCCTTCAGAGGATTACATTGCAAAAGAAAAAGTTACATTGCACAGTGGAGTCGCTAGGAATTACCTTTTCATTGACAAATTCTCTGATGGCAGATGCAAACCGCTGTAATGACTGAATCCTGGTCGCACAGTCAGTTACTGGCTGCTCGAAAGCATCTCCTATATCACGTGTTGTCCCAGAAGGAGCAGAGCTGTGACTGTCCAAGTCTCCAGAGCAACCAACTCTACTACCTGTCAAACTAATGATAGGCATTGAGGAACTTGATGTTGAGCTAACACTTGCAACTGCTTGATGGGAACTCTCTAACTTGCATGGCATATGGGTTAGCTTGGAAGCACTTTGCGAAGAAGAAGACACGGCCATCGAGGGTCGAGATACAGAACCATAATCCTGATCAATCAACACCCATGAATCCACGACTGTAGAAACCAAACACAAGATAGTTAGCAAGACGGATAATGGATCTAGAAAAAGACTGAGGACAAGACATGTGGAACATTGTGGGAAATGAAGGTACCTCTTGAGCGTATGTTCATTGTTCTTTGCTCATAGGATAGGAAAGGTTCATTTAGGTTTCTTTCCACAGTTGTGTGGCTGTCAAGCCTTAAACCAATGTCTTCTGGTTTATGCAAGACAGTACCACAATTAGATGTAGGATCCATGTTGTTTGAAGTGTTCCAGACTACCTTCCCATCAATTTTTGAATCAAGAGAAAATCCATGACTAACATTCATTGAGGGCCTCCTTTGACCAAAGGAGAGATCAGGACCACTGGAATCATCATCAAGACTAAAAGGTGAACAATCTTTTCGAGGATCTTCTGCCTTCATCACAGGATTGCGCTCAGCAAGAGGAAATCCTTCTCTTATTCTCAGTAAACTCAGATTTCTGCATAGCAAAATAAACTTCGTTTTATTAGTGCACTGAAGGGAAACTGTAGTATATTTCTATAACGAAACTACAATTCTTGCCTCAATTACCTCAGCAATTCATCTGGTTGCCGCTGGGACAGAAAAGGGTGACTAAAAAACTCTTCAAATGTCAATCGTTCCACTGTATATTCAGAGAAGGGAATATATAAGAAAGAAGGGGAGGAGAGAGGATCAAATTGTAGTTAAGCTCAAAAGACGAAAACATTTAAACTTAAAAGCCAAACTTTCATGACCATCTTGATTCATTCCTCACACAATCTACGAAGTCAGATATCGTCTTCTATGTCGTCCTAACTGTGATCCAATATACAACACAAGAGGCCAAGAGGAGCATTACTATGATACAATCTGCCCGTGAGTGTGTAATTCAGCACTTAAATTCTGTGTTACCAATCAGGCATGTGAAATAACAGCTCTGAATACGAAGTCAGATATCTTCTTATTTTTGGTGGAAGGTCAGATGTTGGCCATCATCCTTCAATTCTCAGATATCCAAAAACCAAATTTTGTTAAGACACAAAACATGGATAACATAATCGCAGCTGGTACGTTGTGTAATTCAGACAATATGATGCAGCAGCACTACAGCTTACAACAGGACAGTGGCAGAGCCCGGATTGAGGTGGCCGACTTATTAAACTTTCTTTTTCTAAATGCAAGCTTATTATATTATAGACCTTTTGCTTTTCAATATTATACATTTGTACATTAAAATTATATTAGCCTAATGCAATAAAGTATATGCACCATTTTGTTTCGTTAGGTTACTACAACACTCGCATGCTTATTTTGTATTTTTAAAAAAAGTAGATGAGAACGTAAAATAACCTGATCTTATAAAATAAAACCAAAGTTATTAGAGTTATATGAAAATATTACACTACCGGTATCAATATTACTTAAAAATATAATTCATATAAAAATAATAGGAAAAAATTCAGTGGGGCCGGGCACCTAGTTCCGCCACTGGAACAGGAGTTGGCCCCTATCTGTGCATGTCACAGTGCCTTAAGATAACATAAAAAGGAAAAAGTACTGAAGTAGCTCAAAATAAGTTGCTTCTTTGGGTACAAAGCAACCTATTTGACAACTTTGGTTCTCTTGTGCCATGGATCCATAGAGCAACAAAATAATATATGCATTAGAAAATAACAACTCAAGCGAGTAGGAACTCATGTGGCTGTTATAGGAATACCCGGGTTGGGACGTAGCAACTTTTGGCACAAATCTATGCAGTCAGAACTCAAATCCTTTCTATGTGGAGGAAAATGCAAATGAGTTGACTTCATAATGTTCTGGAGCAACTGCACAACATGTAAAATTAGAATATTTAGCCCACAGTGATAAATCATTAGAAGTTTGATCAAACCCAAGTCAACAATTCGAATAAGGGGTACAAATAAGTGGACATTACTAACCAAACAATAAATAAGAACCTGAGGCTAAGGCTACACAAAATAACTTAAGACAAGCTAATACTAAAGATAAATATACCTGCATTTGATTGTTTCCTGTAAATGGGGTTTTTCCTGTCGCAAGCTGAAACAGAATGGCACCAACACTCCAAAGATCTGCCTGTGTAACTGTTCAAGTTTAGCAGGATAACGTAAACAAAAAGATTTCGAAGTGCTAGTATAAGGAAAAAGTCAATGTCACCTTTGCATCATACTTCTGAAGTTGCATTATTTCTGGAGCCATGTACAGAGGTGAACCGCAAAGGGTTTCTGCAAGACCTTCAGGTTGAAGAGATCTGCCCAAACAAAACATTTCAATTGTCAAACTTTGATAGTTGACACTCAAATGCGAGGAATTACTTGAAAATCTCCTAGACAGCCATTTGGTAGGGAAGGAAATACTAAAGGGATATGCAGTAAGGGGACAGAATGCATGCGAACAGGTCTGGTAACTGGAGAGTGCCTTCAGTAAAAAAAACCGGAAAGGATAACAATAGTACAATATTCGAATAGGAAAAAAAAACATCTTCCAGCTGCAATCATCATATGTCAATTGCCAAGTTTTACACTGTTTTGAATAGAGTTATGCCATCATCAGACTCCGTCAACCGAAAAAGGGTAATGAAGAAAGGAAAACTAGTTGATTCCGAAAATAAAATATAAGCAACTTAATGTGACTGACTTGCAAGCGCCCTCCCTGGAGGAAACAGAAAATGTTGTACAATGAGTAATCTAAAAGGTAACAAAAAAACAGTAAAATCTAAAGTTGGTGAATGAACTTATTATATACAACACTAATTCATTTTCCTGGAGTCATCACATGGCCTTCAACAACTAAAAGCTAGAGGAGGACTTTGAAATCCCTCAGAGGAATAGATGTCCACAAATACAATCAAGTTCAAAATTAAGAGACTAACAAAGCTGTATCCAAGCAAAAATAAAAGAAATGAAGGTCTTACAGCCAGGAAAGTAGATGACAAAGATGATAACTGTACCTTGCAAATCCAAAATCTGCTATTTTCAGGACAGCGTTGTCATCGTTTGAAGAGAGGAGGAGATTCTGTTGCAGAAATGTCACCCGTTATGGTGAAGTGTCAAAAGGACGTTCACAACTTCATATAAGATATTATGTGCTAAACAAAAACTTTGCAAAAAGAGAGTCCCACGCCCCAGCACCTTCTTTCTCTTTTTACTTGGCCTTCTCTTTCACCCCTCCACACATCTTTCTATTCTCATCAAACTCCAACTTAATATTCTGCAATTTAATGGTTCTTTGAAGAGCTGAAAATTATTTCTTCCCATCTACTTCACTTTAGACCATGTAAGCAAAGGTCAATGATAATAAAATAGCCTCAAGGCCCTCAATCCCTGTTCTCCTTGGCAGCACATCAACGGATGTTCTGCATGTCCTAGATTTTTTTATCAAATGTTCTCCCAAATATAATCAGAATCCCTTCAGCAATTCAACTGGCGAAAACTAAAAAGGCAACCTAAAAGGTGATCAGTCATCTGTCTACCTCAACCCTTGTGAAATTACTCTTATTTTTCCAATCTTGCAAGAGATGAACACCACCATACAAACAGTTCCGCTGCTATCTATCTTCATAAGATTAATAAATGAAATGAACAAAACAACAGGGCAAACATACCTGTGGCTTTAAATCTCGATGTATCAGATTATTCTTACGGAGGATCTGTAGACCAACCGCTGCATAAGACACAATCCAATAGACATTTGTGAAGGCTTTTTGCAGATGTGAAAACTAAGCAACTAATGAAAAATAGTTCATTGTACCCAGCTGCTGCATAAAATGCTTCGTTGTGGCCTCTGGAACTCTTCCTTGGCGTCGTCGAATATACATAGAAAGATCACCCCCTCTGCAATACTCCAATATAAGATATAATCTTCCGGTTTCCTAATTGACACAGGTATGAGCAGCAAATTAGCATCAAATTTTTATTTAAAACAGGTAAAACTGATAGATTACATCAAATGGTCCCTTAAAAGGTCCCAAACAAGTTATGCAAGCTAGAATAGTTAGACAGAATAACTTAACTAAATTAGGAAAAAAATAGAAAACAGGAAAAAACAACTTAGACAAAATTTATGTTATTATTATCATCATTATTAGGGTGAGTTTCCACTATGGTATTTTCAGTATATTCGCAAGTTAGAATGGAAGTGTGAGAATACCGAAAATACCAAAAATACCAAAAGTATTTTTAGTGGAAACTCAGCCTTAAGTATTTGTCAAACAGCAAAGAAAGAAAAATAGACAATATCTCAGGTTGCATAAATTTAAGTACACAATATTAACTAAAGTCACAATCCACCAAATTTGTTGCACCAATCAAGTGATGCAAACATAACTGAATTAAAACTGCAGTATACAAGTGACACCAGCTCAATTCTCTAAAGCTGAGCTTAAACTAACTGCTCAGTACAGCCAAGGTATGCTTTTCCAAAGATAGAAAATTAACAACATCCAGGATATGTTCCTATATATATAATACGAAACTGATGGAGTTTAATCTTGTATACGATCTCAAAGAGCAACTAGCTCACTATCCCATATCAAAGCTTCATCGGGCCCATTACAGCAACTGCACTTCTTTGTGAATGATATCTTCTTTGGCCTCCTGTAGTTGAGTTTGACAACACAACACCAAGCTGGCACCATGAATCTTACCCAATTTGTCTTGGGTGAAGCCAAACCATAGAAAATAAAATCCATGATGTTATTCTACAAGTGGATTTTCAATAAATTAAAGCGGAGATATTTTAGATCGAAACACATGGAGTCCAGATGTAGAGCTAATATTTGTCTCTTCTCATATCAGTCTCACCACTCACCAGTAGCCACCCAACATCAATTACTTGACCACAGCCAAAACATTGGGAACAGATTTTCCATCTCTAAAAGTCAAACATCGAAAAATATCCTCATTTTAACATATCTTTTTTTCCTGTCACTTTCTTATATCTCTCTTTTGCAAGAATAAATGCAAAACTAACACAGGCGAGGGAATACGTGAAGAGGAAGGAGTCAATCCCACTATCACAGATGACACCAAGTTAGAGAGACCCTTGTCCACAACACCAAACCAGCAATGGGGATGTTTTTCTCTAATGGAAACTCAATAGCCAACATAAGATGGAAATCTTCATTGCCTTCTCTTACTTTCTCAGCTTTATCAGACACAAACCAAAAATCACTGCCACACTCTACCAAACTGATTCACCATCTAAAAACTCCAACAAAACCAATCTGATATTTTTATCACTAAAAAGTAAGCTCAAAACACTAGTAATTTCTCAGCACCAAAACAGGAATCAAACCAAAACTCTTTCTACTGCTACAACGGCAAAGATATGCAGAGAAGAACATCCCTATGGATATAAACACAAAGCCCAAAGGGTTGGCAAAGTGGTCAAGGTCACTGACTAAAGGTTTGTCCTCCTAAAGTCTCAAGTTCCAAAACTCCCAAGTGCTGTCAACGCCTTTGGGATTGGTCTATCCACAACATTGCCCCAACTTGAATTGAGCCTGCTAGCGGACAGTGCGACTGCCAGGATTAATAAAGGTGGGCATAAGCTGACCGGACAATTGGGTTATCAAAAAATAGGGTCTTGGTGGTGGATAATTTGCATATAATGCCAAAGATATTAACGTACTTTCACAGATATCAACGAACTATCAGTCTATCATGAATATCAAAATACTTTTTTTCGGAGACCCATACACTTTTTACACCTTATCCACCGTCGTACAGCATGTGGATAGAATTTTCGGGGGGAAAAAAGGCATATAAAAACAGAGAAACACATATATCATACATATACGGACCTTGATGATATCGTGCAAGAGAATAATATTGGGATGATCACTCTGCTTCAAAATAACAATCTCAGACATAAGAGACTCCTGCAATTTCTCGCTCAACCGTTCAGTATCGATCTCCTTAATCGCCACCTCCGTGCCATTGACTCTGTGCCTCGCGTACCACACCAAGGAGAACGATCCCGCCCCAATCTGCTTCCCCACCTCGTACTCCCCTATATACCTACTCGCCATTACCCACAACCAAACAAAACCCTTAATCCAAATTCCAAAGTTAAAACCCCTATAAAATTTTGAAAGCTCCAAAAAAAACCCTGGCTTCAAAACCGATCGAAAAAGTTGAAAATCAATAAGGGTTTTTTGGTTTGGATTGGGGGCGTTTTCGAGTGGGTTTTGAATTGGGCGAATGTACCAAGACGGGTTTGTGATTAGTGGAGGGTTTTGCTTGGTTCTTAAGGATGTTGTTGATGAAGATGGGTATTTACAGAGATATTATGGGATTTTTTTTTTGATATTTTCTTTGACCTTCGCTTCGATAAAGTCTTTGTTTTTCTTTTTTGGTACAAAGCAGCTTGGATACAGTCTGACTCAGATTATGGACAGAGAATCGGAAAGTGATGATTTGAGGGGTTAAGGTTTTTGGATAATGAAGTGAGGCAGTGAAGGTGATTCGAACTTTAAAGAAAGTGGAACCGAAAGGGAAAAGGATTAGGAGAATTTTAGCTTGCCCCCGTGTGTTATGGGCATTTAACTATTTATGGATTGAGCAATGCTACCCTCATTAAATAACCTACAAATTATTACTGTATTACCTTTTTTTGGGTAAATTTGTAATACATTTTATGTCATAAAATGGGAATTCTTATTTTAGTTGGGGTTTTATGGAATGGTCATAAAATGACATTATTTTCCCAAGACATTTTATGTAGACATTTTATGTAGTCTTCCCAATATATTTTATGGAATGGTCATAAAATGACATGTCATTTTATGTATTGAGAAAACAATGTCATAAAATCTCTCATTTTATGCCATAAAATGGGTTGAAGAACAAGGCCCAATTCTATAAGCACTAAATAATTTGGAAAAGTGTTACAACATGAAAATAAAACATGAAACAAGTTTTATTTTCCTATTGCGTATCAGACCTCAAATAATTTTCCTCTTGTTAACAACGGGGTTAAAATATTTTTTCTTTTTCAGTTGTGTATAACACCTCAAATAATTTTTCCCCCAAGGCCCCGATTGGATGAAGCATTATTTTCAGGGGATAAGTTATATAGGGGTGATAAGATAAGAGGGGGTATTATTTTTTAAGGGTTGGCCCACACTGATGTGATGTTTATGGAGGGGATAAAAAAGTAGATGATTTGGATGAGGGATTAAACAGAGGAATAACTTTTAAATTGGTTTGGATGTTTTATAAATAAGAGGGGGTGAATGATGGAAAAAGCTGTCGAATGACTCTTTTGCCCTTTTGTTGTCCCAAACTTGATTATACAATAAATCAATTAGATAATTGCAAAACCTAATATATTTAATTATTTTTGGACAAATTCAAGCTTTATTAATTTATTTCATTGAAAATTTAATTTTGGTAATAATTTTATTTTAAATAAAATTATTATACTCCAATTTATGGCTTGATTTCTTAGAACAAAAATAAAACAAAATTATGTTGTTGGACCCACCGTACTCATAAATTGTTTAAGAAAGGAGTCTTTTACTCCTTCATTTACTCTTCTTCTTCTTATCTCTCTCTCTCTTTGCTTTCTGTGAAATTAGGGTCTACCGACCCAAATCTAACATACATCCTCTCTCTCTCTCTCTCTCTCTCTCTCTCTCTCTCTCTCTCTCTCTCTCTCTCTCTCTCTCGTTGAACCCGTCGGATCAAACCCACCCTATGATTTCAGCCTAACCGAAACCCCATGTTCCGGCCTCACCCGATCTCTGCGTCATCACCTGCATCTCTGACGAGTTTCAGGAGTGTCATCATTTCTTCGAAGTCTGGCGACCAGTAATCGGATGGGCAAAGTACGATCCAGTTTGATTCTTTTTTGCAATTTACTCTTGATTTCTAGGAATGTCAAAAAAAATATATACAAATTTTAAGGTTTTTTTTTTCCTTGTGAATATGATTTTTGCAATTAATCTGTGATTTTTATTATTTAGTTTGTGTTGGCTGATGGAGGAGAGGGATAAGGAGGGGTTTAATGGTCAAAAAACACACCCTCTCCTCCCGGATATTTTTCGAGCAGGTCAAGAGGTGCCCAAAAATTATCAGTGAGAAAGCTCCTGATCGGTGAAAGCTAAGCGAGGGTAAAGGATTATCCAGGGAGGTTTTCTAGTTGTCAAACCCAGACATACGGTGGGACCTACCCCTATCAGGGGTCATAATTTTTGGAGGGGAGGTTTAGCTCCATCCAAGCAGGCTCTAACGTTAAAGAGATTCTCACATATCTACTTCTTGTTGGATTCGAGGTTTCGTTATGACCCAAGTTACTACACCTTAGTGGTGACCTTTATTGTATGCTCTTTATGATCTATATTTTCGGATCACAACTGTTTAATTTGTCAGGAATGCTAAGTAGATCATTCATGTAAAAAATCAAATTAAGTGGATAGTTGTAACCACAAGGTCAAGTACCATTTATTTTACGGAAATGAATAACCAATATCATTTAGAGAATAAATTGTAAGACAAATTTGTCACAATTGTGTATCTACCAATCTCCGATGACTATAAGTTTTGTACTCATAATTTGCTAACGATATAAATCCCAAAACAAGATTTCAGGTGGCCCACAATTGAGGTTACTTCAGAGGTATAGTGAGTTGGATCACTACAGAGACTCCAAATCTATTGTTGTTGGCCATTATTATTATTATTATTATTATTATTATTATTATTATTATTACTATAGTGGAGTGTATGAGTTTTTCTAGATCACATTATCCTTTAGTTGTTGTATGGTTCTATTCTCAATTCTTACTCTAACGAATTTTAGGAGATTAACTTCTTTGCGGACAATCCATAAAGAGGGGGTTTGCACTGAGCAAATTCTCACCGTCCATCCCAAGATCCAACGACTCAGATAACGTGCATTTTTTTCAATCCAAGATGCTTTTAATGAGGAGAGAGAAAGTGCATTTTTTTTTAAAAAAAAAAATTGAGATGCTTTTAATGATGAGAGAGAAAGTGTATTAATCTGACCATTGGATATGGGGATGGACGACAGGGTTTTGCTCTATGCAAACCCCTTCTTTGCAAATCATCCACAAAGAAGTTAATTTCCGATTTTTTTGAGTTTTTGAAAGATGTTTTTGCTCTTGCACTCCTGTTATTATGTGAGGTATTTTGCCCAATTGGGTAACTTTAGGGGTGAAAATGGTCCGGTTCAGTCCAGGTTTGGCACTTTTTGGGACCGGGCCGGTAATTCGGTTTGGCCAAATATGAAACCGGAACTGGACCAAACAATCCCGGTTCGGTTTCATTTGGTTTTCTCGGTTTCGGTCAGTTTGGCAGTTTGGGCTACTGAACAAGCAACACCACAACAACAACAAGCCAACACAGTGCAGATCTAGACTTTCATGGTCAAACACGGTTCTGGCACCCGGCGGTGACTCGTTTCCTAACCTGTGCGCACTTTGGATTGACTACCCGGACTCTGGGTCATCGCGTATGGGTGGTCATGGCTCCATCTCAGATCTGTTCTTCGTATTTGAAAAAATAGAGACAATTGGACGAATAAAGAGAGAGACGGACAATCGTACGGGGGGAGAGAGAGAGAGAGAGAGAGAGAGAGAGAGAGAGAGAGAGAGAGAGACGTATCGGCGGTGGCTCCATTATGAACAAAAGCTCCACTCATATATAGAGAGAGGAACGATAGGTTGTTTTCTTCCTTAATTTCGAATCCTCTATTTTCAACTAAAGCTAATTTCATGGAAATACGAAGGAGATTGTAGGGATGTAGTAAATTGAGCCTAGGAACTCTCATACTAAATGCTATAGTATTTAATTCGAAAATGATGAAACCCTTTCTTATAACTATGTGATAATCTGTATTAAAACAAACTAAATGATGACACAAATGATCACGATGTTATTAACATGTCATGAAAAGGATGGTAGAGTTTGACCTAATAAAATCTTTTTCTCTAACAAATAGGACATGAGCATAGGGAGTTCTATGTAAGTAGCGCTTAAGAGAGACCATAAAAAATACTAATATGTATAATCGAAATTGTTGGGGTTCTTGCCACAAAATGGGTATTGAGTCAATAAATCAAACCAAGAGAACACACAAGATTTTTACATGGTTCGGATAAATTTGGTGTTTAGCCAAATTTCTTACTCCATGGGCAACCTCATCTATTCTCATTAATAAATCTCAATGAGTACACATATCCACTTACATATCAAGTAAATCACTGTGGATATTACAAAATTATTCATAATAAATGGAATACACAAATATCAGACTGAGGCGCGGATATCTAGCTTTCTTTAAGGAGATTCAAGCCCTTTTGTGGCTTGGTTGAATCTTTAACCACTAGCTGATGCAACAGAACTCTCACATGACCTATCACCCCTGGGATACAAATAGCTCGACTAATAAGTTGTGTTGGTTCAAACCACCCTGCACAAGTAAGTTAGAACTCAAAGCTCCACCAAATAAACACCCTTACATTTTTCTGGGTAATTTATGTATACAAACACAAAATACAAAATATGGAGAAACAGGAGAGAGCCTTGATCACTGCCTAAGGCCTCAATGCCTTTGGCCGCTTCTTCTCTTTGCACAAATACGAAATGCATGCACCTATATATGGAGAATTAAGATGCACTAAATGGAGGGATGACTAATTAGTCCACCCTTTTGTCTTTTCCTTCCTTGCCCGCAAAGTCTATAGATACATGCCAACTCAATTTATGTCATTTAAGATACCACATGAGTGTCCTATAAGTAATGCATGTATTTATTAAGAAGTAAGATGCAAGGAAAGTAGAAGGGAGACTAAAACCCTTGTGGTCTCCCCTAGTCAACAAAGACTCCCCAAAACATGTTTTAATATTAAAATACACCAAAAACTCCAACAGAACTTACATTGAATTTTTGGTATTGCATCATTGAAAGTGTACAAAGTTCCAAATGGTGTAATTTGTGAAAATTTAATCAATGATCAATTTTAAGAGTTTCAGTAAATTGTAGAACCAAAATCTAACTGTCCCATATTATTCATATGGAACCAGACGATAACCAAATTGTAAAACCAATTTGTTTCTCATTCAATTTTATGTTCTAGCTTTCTACCAACCAAAAGCTTCTAACAAAAATGTAACAAAGAAAAATTGAGTTATATTAAATAGTTACAACAATTTCATTAATATGCCTAGTCTAAATTAGTCCACAAAATAAGCAATATAATATTCCCTCTACCACAAACTTGAAAAAGTACATATATAATATTTAACAAAACAAACTTAACAAATACATACACACCATCCAAAATTGCAAGCCCTTTCACTACAAATAGACAATCAGTGAGTATTTCAACAAGTCGCTAGTTCTTGGTCTTGACTAATTCCAAAGCTTATAAGACCATAAACACCTCCGTCGTGACTACCGAACTCACAATAACTCTATCCATACCCTTATTCTGCCCAATAACCTAATCCACCGTCTAGCATCATGCAACCACTCCCTCCCAAGACTCCTTCCTCCAGGCTCCATCAACCACAATCTTCATACTTTCCATCCCACTTTCATCATGCTCCTCATTTTGTAAAACAACCCTTTCGATTCCCTTTATGGTCAACACATAAACACACCTATGAAAAAAGAATTATCTTCCAGTGTGGATTGCTTCAGCTAGTCGCAACCTACAAATCAGTTGATCTTTCCTGAAATTGGCGAAACACAAAATGTTTACACCACCACCAAAAGTCCACAATATAGAAATAGACCCCAAAATAGAAAACTGATTAGGACTACCAGCCAACCAACCCATAAAACCATTCTCAAACCAACGGGACACCAAAAAATCAAAACCTAATCTAGATGCTCCACAAGCTATGGGCCTTCTCGCATCATTAACACTCATTTTCATTAATCGATCTGAGTTTTTTTTTTTATCTAAAAATTTGAGAGTCTATTGACTCCGTTTCGTGCAAATACTGGTATAAACGTAAGAACTTTCATAAGCTAGTCCACTTATAAAATGGTTTTGTGGGTTATTTATCACTCATAAATTCAATTATTTGTTTATTTATTTTATAGCAAAAATATGGGGTGGGGGGATGTAAACCTAGTTACCATGTGGGGCAAACAAAGCCCTTACCACTTGGGCTGTCACGCCCTCAAATTTAACAATCCAACATAGATAATATCTACGTGGGACAAGTCAACAGTCATAAATCTATTCTTTGAATAGTCAAAGTCAAAATAGGTACATTCTTACCATAAGTAGTCAACGAATTCTAACTACGGGTACCCATAACCCAAAAGCATAAGTATCAAGTTTAAGAGTTATTACATTAACCAACTAGTCAAAAAGATTTAATAAATAGAAGTTACAAAACCATCTTTCAAAACTATGAAACAAAGATGGAAAAATAACTTCATGCTCGATGAAATCTAATGCTATGCATCCACACTTCATGCATCCATCTCATGGTCCTTGTTGAGTACTTGAAAAATGATAGGTTGAGCTCACTGGCCTAGTAGGAAAACTATTCTACTCACGCTAGGTGTATAAAGTTGAAAACAAGTACTAAGTAACCACAAGGCACCTAAGTGTCCAAAAATGTATCCAAGTGTCAAATTTTCATTAAAACACCAAGGTGGTTATTAAACACTTCATTTTCAACATTTCATAAGAAATATCCATTTGTTTCTCACAGGGAATAAATCCCCCTGTCAGATTTCGTGGGCTCCGAACACTCCCGTCGGATTTCGTGGGCTCCGAACACCCTTACCAGATTTCGTGGGCTCCGAACAGCCTAGGATTCATAGTCATTATTCTCAAAACCTTTACATGCATCACATTTCTTTCAAAACGCCTCTATTTTTGCCAAAATGTTAACTGACAAAAAAAAGGGCACGTCCAATGAGCATAACGAAGTGTTTCAATAAAATCACATGTCAAAATCTTAGTTCAAAGGTTTTAAAGTGAATTTGAGAGTTATCGTAGTGTCAAGGGTCAATTTTAAGAAGATATGAACGGTCAGGAACCATACGGACATCAAAGGGTGGCCGAAAACCACCCTAAAGACAAGGGTGGCTGTTGGAAATTTATGGGGCAGCAGCAAATGAACATTAACTATGCAAATTTTCACCTCTAAGGTGTGGAATTTCAACCCAATCACAAATGAGATAATATAGGCTTAAAATAGAGATGTTAGACAACAATTAAACATGGAGGGGGGTCAATCCTATTTCCAATTTCATCAAACAACAAACAAATTCATAGATCAAAGAACCTATATTTGGAAAACCCACATTAATGGGGGAAAAGCATGATTTACATGAAATTGATGAGCAAGACAAGAGTATGTGTAGCAAATCAACAATATACAACTAGAGAGAGTAGAAATTTGTCCCATACCTCAAGGTTTTGCTTGAAAATGGTGGAAGGATGAAACCTTAGGTGGAAAAATCTTCAAATCCCAAAATCCAAGGGAGAATCACAAATCCAATGTGTAGATCTTGAAGTTTTGAGGTGGATTGAGATTAAAATCACAAGGTTTGAGGTAGAGATGAAGAGAGAAGATAGATGGGTGATTTTAGAGTTTATTTTCGTGGTATAGGAGTGAAGAAATGGGTCCAAGACCCTATTTATAGAAGGTTATGTCGGGCTCAAAATTCACAGAAAAATGAAGCTGGATACCGGTATAAAAAAAAACCCATAATGGTATCTAGAATTTCTAATGGTTCAAAATTTGCAGAAAACATAATTGGATACCGGTATCAAGAAAAGGCCATAGCGATATGTAGACTTTTCTGATTCACTAGATACCGGTATCAAGAAATATCCATACCGGTATCAAGACCTTTTTTTTAATATTTTTTTATAAACCACATTTACCAATTTGAACCTTGATCATTTATAACACAATTTAAAACATTAACCCACTCATTCACATTACTTAAAAATGTGTAAAAGATATAAAGAATTTCGTAGAAATTCCGGGTCTTTACATGGGCTGCCAATAACTTCTCATAACTTCAATTATACAAATAGAAAGTGATATGTATGCCACACTAGGTGATGTCTTACATACTCCCACTTTATAGACTGATAATAACCAAGATAAATTAGTTCAAAACTGATCTTGTAATCACTGTAATCATTCTGTATGCTACATGAAGAAAACTAATTACAATGTGATTAATCTCAATAACAAAGGCTTATGAACTGACATATTTGTTTTATGGATTTTCGTTGGGTAAGAAACATTTGTTCTTTTATTTAAAATCAAGATTAAGTTCTCAATCAAACCAAGTATGCTATTGTTTGTCGTTCTTCTTTTCCACTTGCAAGAGACTTATTTTCGGACACAACCCACATTCCAAATTATATCGGGCCCAAATTTTACCAAAATAGCCCTTTGGTCCCTTTATCTAGACACACAGAGAGAGAAAGAGGAAGGCCAAAGAATATGTGAGGTATGAGATGCAAACAAAAAAAGATATGCTCAAACCAAATGTATAGCCCCTCTTCTCCCTATGGAATCCCTCATATCATCCTAACAAACAGGGCATCTATGATAAGTTTATCTAGATAGATGTAATCACTGATATGCCCCTCAAATCTCTCTAGACCATTTTTTTAATTCTCCATATGATGAACAACTAAGTAAAACTCTAACTCCCTTTGTTCCATAATATTAGTCCCCTACGAAACTACGTGTAATTTTTAAACTAAAAAATAACGCATCTATAAAATAATTTTTGAAATTTTTTTGCACCGTTTAAAAGTTTACAATGAGATCTATCAAACAAGATTTATATTGCTGAACAAATTATGTTCATAAGTACATTAATTTTTAGTTTGAAAATTGCACGTAGTTTCGTAGGAGACCAATATTATGAAACGGAGATAGTATATTAGAGCAACATCAACAGCTTAGGCATTGTAGCTATTTTAGCTAACAAATTTCAAGAAAACATAGGTGCAGCAGTAAGGTAAACCCTTCTATAATTTACATTTAGCTGTAGTTGTTTACTAAAAATGCCCAAGAACTATTCATCACCAATCCATTGTCATTAATTCCCTCTTACACTTACTCTCTCTCCTCCTCATGTGCACTAGTAACTGGCTGGCTGTCAAATGTATTGTTGGAGTATTGAAAAATTTGAGTTAAATATACATTGTTTACTAGTATTTTGACAAAAGTTTTTTTCAAGCTTGTGTTTTTGTTCTTAGCAAATGAGTTCATCAAGTACTAAAATTATAGTTGATTTTAGAAATTGAATTGCTAAAATCAAACGAAAAAGTGAGCCTTATTTACTTTATTTATCCACCTATTTCTCCTTTCCTTCAATTTTCTCTTCCCGGGCCTAGGGGTACCCAGTTCGAAACCGTGCTCGAACACATTTTTTCTGCAATTTTCGTTTTCTGTCCTGTAAACGTGTACCAAAATCGTTCAATTCGTCAATTGGATCTTTTCTCCGTATATAGCTTCCACGACCCCCAAATCAAAAACTCCTACTCTGTTTCCGATTTCTAGGGTTTGGCATCGCCATTTCATCCAGATTCGAAAAGAAGAAAGAAAGAAAGAGAAGAAATGGATTGGGGAAACGTGACTGCAGAAGATCTGGTGGAAGCCCTACGCGAAGTCGATTGGTCGTCTCCTCCTCGTCCTATATCCGAATTCTTCTCCAGGTTCACTTTCCCTCGATCCTACGCTAAATGGAACAGCCGCCTCAAGTGCAATCTCTACTAGTACGATCTTCCGCCTATATCTTATGATTTTTTACGCACATGTTCGTATAGATTGTATTTGATAGTATTTTGTATTCCCGTGTTGTGTGATTGTTTGGCCGACCAGATTTTCTCGCCTTTCGGTTTCGAATTTGCTTTCCATAGCCAAATGCAAATTTTATGATTTGTTTTCTTTGCGCTGGGAGGTCTCTTGTGTTTACTGTAACCTTAGGGTTGAAATGAATTTTATTTTGCATTTTTTGTTTGTTTGGATCTGATCGTTATAGGATTGGTTCTTGTAAGTTAAATTTCTTGCGCTGCAGGCCCTTCTTTTGATTTTTTGGAACTCTACTACAGGCCCTTATTTTGGGGTGGGTCACAAAACATAAATTAACCAACCGGGGGGATTGGGTTTAATTGTCAATCAAGGTCTATTGGGGAAATGGTTATTAGAAAAAGGCGAGGTGAGTTCTCCACATCTACTAGAATGAAGGTGGGGAGGGGCAGGAAGGTGAAATTTTGGGAGAGATTGATGGATGTTTATCTTTCTATATTTCACCTGGCTGAGGGGGTGGTTTATCGATGAATAGGAATTAGGAACATGGTGATATGTAATATTTCTCTGAGCATATAGAAAAATATGTTTTCGATTGAGAGTTGGAACCTAGGCTAGTTGTTGGCTCTTTTTAAGGCAACTTGTAATCTTCTATGATATGCAGAGCTTGGGTTGGGCAAGGAAAATTTTGGGTGGATTGCAGTTGCAAATGGGTCTTTTCAGGTGATATCTTTTTACTGAATCTTTGGGTGGAGGTAACAAAATGCTTTCCCTAGGCAGCCATATGGTGCACTCATGCTCTGACCGGTTATTTTGACAAAAAATATTGAAAAAAATAATCTTATTTTCTGTAAAAGGTTGTTACCAGTTACTTATGGGGGAGGCATAATACTAAGATATCTTCTTTCTTCTACTACACTCTTTGCCTAGCAACAGACAGAAAGGTAGCCCGCTAGCCCACAGCCAGCAAAGAACAACAGATACCTCATACAGGATGTTCTGGTCTTACTTATTAGAAACTTACAGTAAGACTACAGGAAAGATATCCATATTTGAGAGATTGGAATCAGTGGAACATTTGTGTATTGACTGTTTGGTTGCAGGGGAGCTATGGGCTGCTGTTTTTGTATTGTGGGGACATATCTTGGGTTTTTAGATGGAATGGTTAGGGGCTAGATGGGTGGACGTAGACATAGATGGAAGTTTTGGATTTTGTTCCCACTTTGCTTGATGTGATATATTTTGTTGAGGTAGAGTAATGTGATATATTTTGGATGAGGTAGAAAGGCTTTTTTTAGCCTTCACAGTTTTTTACCTTCTAGTGTGCGTAGTTAGGAATCGAGGGAGTGCAGTACAACAGTCGACCAATTTCTAGACCTCATAACTATTTTTGGATTTTAGAGTTGCTGAGTAATTACTTGAGTAGATGGGTTTATTCTTTCATGGGTTTTGGGTTTCTTGATGTACAGGCCTTTTTGTCCCGAGTCTTCTTTTGTACATGCGTGGCATGGCATCCCCTTAATGCCTTCACAATTAATTTAGTAGTGCAAAAATAGTAAATTAACCAACCAGGTTTTTCCTTCTACGAAGCACCTCTGCAGAGAACCAGTCCCCCCCCCTAGCTTAGTATTTTATGACAGGATATGTGAATATGTTCTTTTTTGAAAGCCTTGGGGTTTATGCATACCCATGCAAAACAGTATGATCAGGGTTTGTTATCATTACAGCTTGTTGGGTGTTCTTATGGCAATAGCTAATTACTTTCTTTGAAATCTGTTTTGATATTGCTTTTTGCAGCTATCGGACAAATTACTTCATCATGATTATATTCATTCTGGGTAAGCTAGCAGATGACTTGCATGCCTCATATATGCTGCTATATTGCTGTTTTGGTAATGATATATACTTGTGCGTTTTAATTTGCAGGGTTAGGTTTTCTGAGGAGACCACTGGCTATTGTTGCTGCTGCATTGACAGCGGTTACTATTGCTTTTCTGAATGACAGGTATGCTCAATTCATTTTTTTTTATTCTGTTATTGATAGAATGCGTTAGTAATTCTATAGTGGTATGTACCCACACCACATTTATATTTTTTGGGGAAATATAGTGCTGATATAATCATCTTGCACGTTGTAATGTTTGTTTCTCAAATTGTTTGATTATGCGAACATGTTTTTGTTAAAATCCTTGAACAACATAATTAGTTAGGTGAAGTGGTTCCACCCTTACATGAAAATTTTATTTTAGATGGACCAAAATTCTCTTCCCTTCATCTCACATCTCACCCTCTTATACCTGTTGCCTATTCAACCTAAGTAGGAATCAGCCATCATATCTCCTATTTGCATAATGTTTGTACACTCCACTCATTTTACAGTGTTTCAGTGGTATTTTGTGAGCAACCACTTTGTGCATTTATTGCCAAATGTTAGGTCTATCTCAAATCCATCTGTTTTAGTGGTATTCTGGGAGTAGCCACTTTGTGCATTTATTGCCAAATGTTAGGTCTGTCTCCTATCCATCCCCCGCCCATACCCCCAATTATTGGGGACTAAATGGGTTATGTTATTGTTGTTGTTGTTGTTGTACTCCACTCATTTTACACCTTCCTAAAATCACTTCTCATTTCTCTGCTTTGCTCTTTTCCAAGGTGGGCATGTCATCTAACTTAGAATGGAGGCCAATGGAGTTGATAGTGAGTGATAGTATTGACACAACCACGATGAATAGACTCACACTGCAGCTGCCTAGGATTAGGGGCTCTGTTATTTCGTCTTCTTTCTCGATTAGTGACTAGGTCATGAAAGAGATGCCAAGGGTTGAGGATTTGATGGTCGGATGTAACTAAAGGTGCAAGGACTCGGCCCTCTCGAATCTCAATCTTCGGCCAACTCTTCTTACCATCCATTTATTTGCGTCATTCAAATTCTATATTCTGGATTTTTAAGACATCTAATCTTTCTTAGCGGACTCTCTTGTTCCTTAACAATCTTATGCTGGATCTCAAGTGGTGCAAGAGAAGCGTTGTCTCCGCAGTTTACTGTTAAGTTACCAACTCTCCCAAAAGCTTAAGCTAATAGGAAATGGGCCCAACAATGTATATCAAGCTATCTAACACCCTTCCTAACGTGCAACTCTGTCTTGCATGTAGAGATGCAAATTTTCAGTCACAGAAGAGAGGAGAGGGGAAGGGGGGTAGAGAGAGAGAGAGAGAGAGAAATACAAACGGAGAACAAATGCAAACAAAGAGACTTGAACCCAAGACCTTTTGCAACCAGAGCTTTGATACCATGTAAAGTTGCCAACTCTTCCAAAAGCTTAAATTGGTAGAAAATGTGCCCAACAATGTATACCAAGCTATATAACAGTTACAACACTGAGCACACAGGAAAATGTAAGAAGAAAGCATTATAGAGAGAGCAATGCTAGCTGGCAGCTCTCTGATGTGTTTGCAATCCCTTCGTGACTCTGAAAATGCAATAAAAAGGCCATCATTCCTTTTCTGCACAATCGAAGATTGGTGGAAGGTTGGGCTTTTATTTATTTATTTATGTGACAACCAAATATCCGTAGAACCAACCATTTGGTTCATGGCAATAATACTGGAAGTCTGCCACCCATTTCTATTCAAAGGTTAATTCTTTGCCCTTCCTTGACTTTCTCTTCTATCATCTTAGGTAATGCACTTGACGTGTATGAAATTACATACGTATTTTTTCGCCCATTCGGTTTGTTTGGTGACTCAAATTCTGTTTACGGTCTATGGTGGTGTCGTTATAGTACTTGTGGGTTATCATACTCTTGCAGTGCTTTCTAATTCCTATTAGAGAGGCTTCCAGAGTTGCACATGTGAATAGATGGCATTTGTACTGCAATAGATACTAAGTTACTGATTTTGGTTCTATTGTTTGCTTTTGGAATGTTAACTCTTCTTTGACAAAAGTTGGCTTGGATTCTAGATTCTTGTCTCTTGGTTGAAAAAGTACATTTTGTTAGTTCATCAGCAATAAACTTTGTGCATTGACGCATTGTCACCTTAAACCGGAAATAATGCTCATATTGTGATGTGGAAATATGGCTATACAGCAGGGAATGACTCTTTTTATTTTTTATTTTTTTTATTGTATGCATTAACATATGCCGATGATGATGTTTCATTTTCTCATTAATTGAATCCCACATGTTTTCCGGCATGCTTGCTAAAACTTGATGCTACAGCTTTGCAGGTACTTTTAATGAAAAGGTAACAAGATCAGTGAGGCAGCTCTCTCCACATTTAGCAGCAAAGATGAGGCCCCCTCTTACGTGAGTTTGTTGTCTGTTTTTTGAGATGAAGCTTTTGGTAATCCGATTGTCTAATGTCTAAAATTTTCAGCCCTGTTATTCGTGGACGCCCATCAGTTAAAAGAGCCATTTACATATGTGGACGAC
Source organism: Vaccinium macrocarpon (assembly GCA_022606695.1). Classification (NCBI taxonomy): domain Eukaryota; kingdom Viridiplantae; phylum Streptophyta; class Magnoliopsida; order Ericales; family Ericaceae; genus Vaccinium; species Vaccinium macrocarpon. The sequence continues at coordinate 12,636,712 of CM040175.1, forward strand.
CTCGTTGGGTCTTTGTGCTCATATTCTCTGTTGGTAATTGATATTTTCAAGCAATAATTTTCTGAAATTAGAGAGGTCAGAGGTACTGTTTAACTGCAGGAATGTTTGCTAAAGTACTGATTAACCCCTGTTGCTCTTTTTCTGCAGTGAGCTTCATCCTTTGGTTTGTTTCGTGTGGACTTTTAACTCTCTCATGGGCACTTGCCGTTGGCCTTCTTGGTATGTTATTCCTTCCTTGTGTAATGTCATCAAGATTTGAATATTTTCTTGCTAATTTTATCTCTTTGCTTTCTCTCTCCTCAGCCACCATTCTCCATGCAAGCTTTAGAACACCTAATCTGAAAGCACGTTTGAACACATTCCGTGAGGAATTTCGTGCTGTGTGGCGCAACTATAGCGAGCTGTAGCGTCCTTCACGGAGAACATTGGATGTGAGTTCTCTTAATCATTGTCTTGGGTGTTTATTCTGGAGTTATATTATGTTTTTAAGTATCTCCATTTGTTTTTGAATTTCGGCTCAAGTGCTAGGCTCCTTGAGGATTAATCCACTAGGCACTGGCCTAACTGAAAATAGGACAATATTGTTATGCGCCTTAGGTATAATGGGGCGAGAAGTTGCTGCGTTTTAAAATGATTGAAACGATGCATGCACAATATTCCTATGAGGTTACTGCTTAAAAATAGGGGTGAACAAAGGAACCGGAAGAACCAAACTGAACCGGTGTGAACCAGTTTTTTTTTTTGGTTCTTTCATAGACCGGTCCGGTTCTCGGTTCTGGGAATTTCAAAATTTTAAGAACCGGTTCGGTTCCCGGTTCGTGAGATTTAAACGCTGGTTCGAACTGAACCAAACCGGTTATATATATTTTATATAAAATATGTTTAATATATATTCCTCTTACTAAAAAAAGTGTAGGGGGTGGGTGTCGAAACCAGCCCTGGCGTAAGGAAGACAAGCCATTTACCAACTTGGCCAGCCAAGCCCTTGTCAATATGTCGGGAAATAGAAATACTTATTAGAATGAACCCTTATACAACAACAACAATAACATAACCCATTTAGTCCCCAATAATTGGGGGTATGGGCGGGGGATGGATAGGAGACAGACCTAACCTTTGGCAATAAATGCACAAAGTGGCTGTTCCCAGAATACCACTGAAACAGATAGATTTGAGACAGACCTAACCTTTGGCAATAAATGCACAAAGTGGTTGCTCACAGAATACCACTGAAACAGTGGTCCCCTATACCGTCGAGTTTGCTGCGGAATCATGCCCTCAAATCAAAGCCAAAAGGCATCAGAGAGGGCAGACCCAAGAATCATTTTGATTTATGTGCACATTACCATGCTTCTTTCATTCAACATCCAGAGCATTGGCGTTGCACAATAAAATGAACCCTTATGTATGTATATATTACAGTCCACGAGAAACCCAAACATTTCGGCTTTGTTTGGTTGAGAGTTTTGAGAAGAATTTTTTGAGAAATATTTTTGAGATAGTGTTTGGATGAGATTTTAGAAAAAGTAATAATTAGAGAGATGTGTAATAATTAGAGAGAGATAGAGAGAGAAATAAAAATAATGATTGGAGAGGAGTATGAGTAGAGAGAGAAATGTGATTAATGATTGGAGAGATGTGAGATGGGGAAATAAATCTTTTTGGAAATTTTTTAAGAAATGTGAAGTGAACACAGTGTTCATTTCCCCAAGTTTTCCAGTGAACTCTCGAAACCTCTCTCTCTCTCTGTGAAACGATCGAATCGGTCAACTCCTTCCCTTCCTTTGAGATTGGATGCCATCACCGTCGACCCCTCGTCAGCAAAGACATCATCGTTCATCGTTGTTTGTCGTTCATCGTCGGATGCCATCACCATCGACCTCTCTATTTTTGGGTACTACGAAAATGTTATTTGTCCAGATCTACATATGTATGTCAACAAGCACAGCTTTTTTTTCCCGATTGATATACTCCATATAAATATCTCTGTTTTTGGGTACTACGGAAAGGCTATTCTTCCATATCTATATATGTATGTCAAAAAACACAGCTTTGTTTTTCCGATTGATTATTGCCTTTCATTGTTCGATTGAGTTGCAGATTTGTATGTCCGGATAGTTTGTGTTTTAAGTGTAAATCTGTGTGTATATTTGGGTATATTTGTGTTGGGGTGTGATTAATGTGTACAAGTTTCTCTTTCACTCTCCCCGAACCAAACCGACCTACAAACCGAACCGAACCGAACCGGGACAAACCGAACTGGAACAGAACTGATCTCTGAAAAACCGGTTTCGGTTCTGTAGTTCCTCGGAACCGGTTTTGCTCGGTTCACTCAAAATCCGTTCCGGACAGAACCGAACCGGATACACCCCTACTTAAAAGTATTTCTTCATTTTGAATATTGTGTCAGGAGCATTTGTATTGCTTCTTTGTTATATGACGTGTTTCATTTAATGTGATGTCACCCTTTGGTTTTGAATTTCCTAGCTGAGAAAGGGTACTGCATCTCATCTTTATGTTGGTGCATGTGTGCATAGCATCCATGCTTCTGACTATGTCCCGTCAGTGAAAAAGTTGAAAGGGAGGAGGCCCAAGAGATGCATTTTGTTACGTGGGCTAGAGGATTCTTTACTGTCTTCCACTGGCTCACTCCTGACATGGGTGGTACCATTCTAGGATTTTGGTTCCTTTTTTTCCAAGTATTGGTTTGTAGCTGAGGATGTTTTTAACTGTATTATCACTGATTTAGCTTTGCTGATTGATTTTCTTGCACTTGGTATGATAAGCTGCACATCATATGCATCTTAAAAGAGAGCGTTAGTGTTTTCTCTTGTAGCTTGGCATGTTACATATTTGTTTCTGAAGCCAAGCCACTACCATTTGCAACTATCTTCTGTATACAGTATGTCTTTAGTTTCTCAGTTAGACTGGTGTATATGTTGTGAAGGTGTTGTGCATGTCATACGATTTTAAAGCTCTTCAAGTTAGGAGCTTATGTAATGGAGACGTTATTTAGGGTGGTGTTTATTCGATATTTCCTTTCCAATGTTTTTTTTCCTGCCTTTTAAACATTTTTTTTCTCTTTTTCTTTCCAGGGAAATTCGTTTTAGTTCAAAAGCTAGTATATTCCATTCAGTTGAATTTGGGCTTTACCATAGCCGCTGCAGTGGGTCAATTATTTGCCATGGTTGTGAAGTCGAATGGCCAGGTGACAGGCTGCCAATCCTCTTAAATCATGAATGGGTTGTAAATTGTCTGAAAACTCTTGTTTAAGCCGAAACAAACTCTTGCCATTTATCCTTCACATTATGCAGAAGCTTCTCAGAATTGTTAGGTTTAGTAAGCCAAGGATGTCTGTATAATTCTGAAGCCTGCTTAAAGACCAGTACTAGTGAAATCTTACGGATTTCGTTTATTACTATTCAAATTGTCGGTTGTTTTTTCTAGTTCGGGTCTTGTTAATAACCTTTGTTTTTGTGATTTGGTTCATTTGGCTGGTCTTGTTGATGCATCTTTGAATGGATCATCCATATATTTGTATGTAAGAATTCCTGGATCTGTTCAAGATTATTTTTACAGGAGCAGAGTTTGTGCTGATATAGATTAGATGCTCCTTATTTTGTTTAGTCTCATCCTCGTATGCTTGATCCTATGTACTTGGTCCACGAGGAGTGTTACAAACAACGTAAATTTTTTTGGTAAAATCTGATGCACGTGGATTGCTCACAATGCACATGGAACAACACACATCAAACGGGTTCGAACACATGTATCCGAAGCATTTTAATTGCCCGCATACTACCGGAAATGTTTAGGGCATGGCGAACCTTAAACACAGGAAATTGGAAAATAGACTAATGGTAGAGTGTCTGCAAAGCCTTCCCAGAGGAGATAGGGGATACATTTCTGTGTTAATCGAAGTCCACAATCTTCTGATAAAAAAAAAGTCCACAATCTTCACCACTGATTTCCTATGATAAAAGGATATGCTTTCTTTTTGAGGAAACAGAAGAATTTAGAATAAATCGATTTGTCTTTTTGCTATACGATAGAACGAAAGCATGTCAGAGGTGTTAGATTACTAACCCCACCTAAAGTCTCAGGTTTCGATTTTCCTTACCAGCAAACTCTTGAGGTTATTGAGAGTTATGCTCGGTTGTTACCACCATGATCTCGGAATTACTCGAGCTGCGTGCAAGTTGGTCCGGACATTTAATTATCAAAAAAAAAAAAAGAACATTTGTTAGATTATTACGAGGGTTAACCTCCTATCCATAGGAATCGAACTCTAGACCGCATGCTTGGTTGTTATCACCAGGATCTCGGAATTACTCGAGTTGCGTGCAAGTTGGTCTGGACATTTGATTATCAAAAAAAAAGAGAAGAAGATTTGTTAGATTACTACGAGGGTTAACCTCCTATCCATAGGAATCGAACCCTAGATCACATGCTCCAAACGAGCGCTACACTATTGAAGGATCTGGGGTGGGTGTTTGCAGTAAGTGTTGTGTGCCGTGTTGTGCTGTGAAACTACGTCATTTTGCTTGATTTTTCTATACACTTCCAAAGCTTCCAAAGGTCTTGTTTGGAGGAAGAAAAAACCATTACGAAGTGCCCAAACCCAAAGTGCATAAACCTTAAACCTGAAGTGCGTAAACCCAAAGTGCCTAAATTCAAGTGCCTAAACCTATTGTACGTTACCCCAAAGAGTCTAAATCCCCTAAAATTGAACCCTACACTTAACTCTCTAAACATGACCCTTGGATATATAAGAAAATGAGCAAAACGATATAGTTTTGCTACACAACATGATGCACAATACCTGCTGCACAACGCCTCCCCCGAATTCACTATTGAAACTCCCCAAAAGTAGGGATCGGAGTTGGAGTGGTGACACGTGGCTGATCAGGTTATTTATTTATTTATTTTTATTCCCACTGATTGTCGATTCGTGTTAGGGCATGCCAGTAACAGCACCGAAGGAGCCGTTTATTTTACTCAAAACTGGATCTTTTGCACGAGGGAAAAAGTTAGCTCATGATTTATAATCATTTTACGTAATGTGTTGCCTCCAAGTGACAAAGTGCAATCAGACATAATCTTTTGGTTAATTTATTCAGATTGATGACCAATCTAAATTACGTATATGCATAGACTTCATGTGGCTTTTGAGGGCAGAAAATTCTGCTACTGTGCTCTTCAATTGCTTGTATAGTTTAATAGCAATGCTGTAAGCACAAATTAAAACCTAACTCCGGACACAACTGCATTCAGAGCCATTCGATGCATGTGGGCCCACAAACATCGGATATTTCCAAACACACTTGTGTCCAGTGTTTTAAAGTTGCGTTTCTAGGCTTTTTTGTTTTCTATACTATTCGACTCTAAGACACAGTACAACGACGATGTGGCTATGCGAATGGGATACAAATAGCTCTGACATGCCATAAGGACTTCTCACATTCACGGATTCCTATTTATATTATGGTGAGATGAACCACAACAGGCGCGGGAGAACACCTTGTCTCATCTCAGTAGGCTACCCTGGCCCATGAGAATGAATATCATTGTTCGACTGGATACCGATATTCTCCATGTGTTGAGGGAAAGGCATAGCCTCATTTGGATACCGAGCCTTACACGATCAAAGGCTTACCTTTATACTGGATTGGCAGCTCCTTTATAGATTGGTTATTCTCCTTTTTTTTTTTTTTTTGATAGTTTACACTTTACACAGGCTGGACCATGTTATTCTGGTCTTTGTATTCAAGCTCAGCCCATGTGAACAGGACTCTCTCTCTCTCTCTCTCTCTCTCTCTCTCTCTCACACACACACACACACACACACACACACACACACACATCTTCCATTTAGCATACACTTTAGTGTAGCAAACTTTTTCGGCCATTAACTTGCACTGTTTCATTCTCTACTTCATTAGTACAGTAAACTCTCCAAACCTCTTGGGGCAAGAAGTGCCTTGTGAAGTACTGAGAGCTATTAAAAAAGAGGTGCAAACAAAACAAGTGCAGCAAAAGCTAGGAGAAGAAGATGGGGAGTTATCTGAGTTGGGCACAAGCCTTGGCATCAGCTGGGGTTTTCATGGTGTTGGTGGGTCTCGTGTGCTGTTGCCTCAGCACTAAACCTAGCCCACACGGTGATACCGGAAGCGGCAGCGGCGGCTGCTCTTGTGATGGTGGCTATGGTGGTGTTTGATCATCATCATTAATCTCGGTCCCTCAAAACACAATTATTGAATTTTTTTTCCCTCTTTTGTGTGTTTTTTGGTACTAAGGACTAAATACTTATAAGTTATGAACAATAAGAAGCTACAGATATTTGGTAAGTCAAGGGATTTAAGTTTTTATTTTATTTTATTTTTTTATTTGTCCACACTTACTTACATGCAACTCGATTAATTTTCTTGAAAGATCATTCTCATTGTTCCCGGGGAGTGATCAATTAAAGTTGGGCAAAAGTCCATATGAATTGACCCACAAGAACTGAAAGAACCTAGAAAGAAGCAAATCCTTAAGTTCTAGGCTTGGATCATCAGACTAGGTTGGTCCCAATCATATTAACCCTTTTTTTTTGAGAATTTTAATTAGGCATTATTTTGTATGTAAATTGTACCTATGTTTCCATCCTATGAAATTTAAATACTTATGATCTCATCCCGACATTACATATTTGTACCCTTATGTCCTTATTTATTATATTTTCCTTAATTAGTTGTACATATAGACATTTAGTGTTTCCAAAATATCAAGATCATCATATCCCTAATTTGATGGGATTCAATTTCTATTAATTCCCTTCCATAATAATTGTATTAAAAGGAAGGAATTAAATGCCTTGAAAGCATTAAAAAAGGAAAGGTATGAAACCCCCAAAAAAGGCAGAAAAAAAAGCTTTGAAATAAAATACGTCTATCTACTCTAACTTAAGAAATCATTAGAATCAAGTTTTACTTTCTCCAGTGGCTTTTGTCAGTTTCTTTTGAAGAAATTATTTTACTTGCCCATGCCTTGCTATCCGGTGCAGATGCTCTGAAATTTTCCCGTGGCGCGTGGAGTGGTGTTGAACTCAAAATCAATTGATTTTGACGGCGACGAAAAAACCGAGCGAGTAATTTCAATCTCAATCCATCTCGCAATCTCGTTTGATTACTGTATTTTTGTATGGCGGCAGTGGGTTCCGAATCTAGTTAATGGCGGTGTTGTTTTTTTGGTTCAATGGTAGTTTTTTTTTCTTTTCCGATTCAAGGCTAGTTTTTTTATTCAATGCTAGTATTCTTTTTTGATACAGCAAAAATGGTAAAATAATAAACTATGTTCACATGTGTTCTAAAAGATTGTTCTTTCATACAGTGAATATGGTTTATTAATTTACCATATTATGCAATTTGTTTTAGTAAAAGTAGAAAATCAATAAACCATGCTCACATATCTTTTATGTGAGGGTTATTTCACAGAGTGAATATAGTTTAATGATTTACTATATTGGGTGATTTGATACAGTATAAAATGGTTTATTGTTTGACCACATCGGGTCCTTTGAATACTTATTGGTACACATAATGGTACACAGTAAACATGGTTTAATGATTTACCATGTTCACATTAGAGCGGTAAACATGGTTAATCAATAAATTATCATGTTCCTAGTGTAAACTTACCATAAACATGGTTAATCAGTAAATCATGAACATTATTGTCTTCATTAGTTTGTCATATTTTTTTGCATAGTCTATGAAGATTAATTAAGTTATCATGTTCTCTTTATTTGTTGTCATAAGGAATTTTTCTTTTTTTTAATTTTATTTTATAGATTTTAGGTGTGAGAAGATTATGTGAGAGAATTATAAGATTATGAAAGAAAGATTTTTCAAAATAGGAGAGAGAGAGAGAGAGAGAGAGAGAGAGAGAGAGAGAGAGAGAGAGAGAGAGAGAGAGAGAGAGAGAGAGAGAGAGAGAGAGAGAGAATTAGGTAAGATTAGGAGAGAGAAACGTTAGGAGATTAGGAGAGAGAATTATTAGGAAAATCAGGAGAAAAATATTAGGAAAATTAGGAGAGAGAGAGAGAGAGAGAGAGAGAGAGAGAGAGAGAGAGAGAGGATATCTTGGGGTTTATTTGAATTTCAGGGTGAAATCATAAACATTCAAATCTCATATGATAGAATCATAATGATCTTTTTTGTATAGATTGCCTAATTAACTCTCCCTTTTTTTGGTACTTATCAAATAAACCTCCACATATTCATTCATTTTTCCAGTTTTGGGGTGTGGTTGCCATTTTTTTTCTTTTTTTTATGTAAATAATTTGAGTTTTTGTGATTTTTGAGAAGGATTTTTGTTACAACTTTCGTTATGTTACATTTAAGAAATTTTAGAATGAGAAACTTTTAGTCCTGTGTATAATGTCAAATTCTGTTTCTTGTTTTGTGTTAACTTTCAGACATTGCAAGTTGTTCGGTATCTTTTTTCTTTTTCTTTTTTTATTTTTTTTATCATGTTTAATATCAGTGTTTTGAGAAAGGGAGAAACGGAAAGAATCTTTTTGCCATGGTTTTGAAGAGTGCAAAAGCCAGCTTTCTCTCAGTTTTGTGATCGTCCTGGATGTTAGGTTATGTAGAGAGGAAGAGGGCATCCTGCAGTGTGGCATCCGAGCCGTTGATCACGCAATCAACAACTCGGATTTATCTTGGTACTTGCATAATCCGAGCCATTCATTGCCGATATGAAATCCAAGTTGTTCATTGCCCAAATCAACGGCTCGTGTGCCGCACTACAGGGTCGTACTGCGGCACTGCACTACAGGAGAGAAAGGGGAGAAAGGAAAGAGGCGTAAAATATAGGGACCGAAAATGAAGGGAATAATGTAGAATTCTGTAATTTTGTGGGGTTGGATTACAAACTGTCAGAGGATGTTTTTCAATCCCTTCCATTCTCTCCCCTACAAATCTCAAGTTCCAGTTGTAGCTTAAAATCCTTTTTTTTTTCCCTATCAAATATACATGAGCAAGGTTAGGAGATAACTACTAAGTTCACAATGGATCTCAAGACTGTCCATTGTCCAGAACCACAAACGCCCACAATGGGGCTCATACCCTGGTCCCCCACAAAGGAAGGACCAGGAAATGCCATTGGGCTACAAGCCCGTTGGCAGTTGTAGCTTAAATTTACATCCCATTTTTTAGTCTCTTAAATTTACATTCCATTTTAAGTCTCTCAATCTTCTTCTTTTTTCTTTTTCCTGTATTTTATTATCCTAAAACTACAGCGAGAATTTAAATTAGAAACAACCCACAAAGAGAGTTGTACAACCAGTGATCGGAGCTTCAAGAACATACCTGATACTGATTTGCTTATCATTCGCTCTAAATTTGAAAGAGCTTTAATTAAGCTGATCACGAGTGAAACTCGACTATAGTAGCCACAGTTTTGCCACACACGATGTGAGCTTCATCTGTGCGTTTGGTCCCTGGATAAGGATTTTAACTGAGGAATTGGTCCCTCTCCAGCTGAAGTAATGGCCAAATCAATCTAATCTTCACAAGAATTTATAAGAGAAGACAAAAGATTTGTTTTTCAGCACAATTTTATCCGCTATGAGAGAGTTTGTACCACTATTTGGCTCCCTTAAGTCTATCAGTTGTGTATGAGCTAAATCAATCCAAAGCAAATCTGCCAAACTCAAAATCCTTGTTTCGAAAGAAAAGCACAATATCCTCTTCATTAATGATACGGCCAAAATTTCAAAATTGCTGGAGTCGAGTAACAAAAAAAGTGACAAAAAACTGGAGGTGTCTAAGTGAACAATTTGGTGGCTTTAAGTACCATAGCTACGGTCTCCTGCATCTCCGAGCCCAGGGATGATAAACCTGAGAATGCCCAAACAAAAAAAGGTTTAAACACTAACCATATTAATATGGCGATTCATTAATTTCAAAATTTTATGATTGGGAAGTATTTAGTTATTTACCCTTTCTCATTAACAGTTGGATCTATGATTCCAGCATATATCTGAAGCCTGGAAAAATAAAGGCGTGGCCGAAAACAAAGGTGAGTAAAATTTACTTCAATATTGGCTACACAAAAATTAAATTAGAATTGTGTTACCCCGGGAACTTCTCACTTAGCTTTTGAAGGGCTGGGGGAGCAGCAACAGCAGAAATCTGTTTATATAGCATGTTAGGTTGTCAATGCACAATGTAAATTGTTACATGGTGCATTGTAATTGTGTACGCACATATGTTAACATATTCTGAATTCAAGATTATCAAAAATTCAGTCCATAATCCATCCCAATCCCCTAAAATTCTAGTCTCCTCTGTAAGGTTAACCTAGAAGACAACTGAGCCCTGGAAACCGGTTGAATATCTGTTTATAAGACAAACCACGAGGCATGATTTTTGCACCAGGCTTATGAGTTCTCTGTAAGAAACAAGGAGCACAGATAGTCGACTACACTTTCTGATGGGAAAAGGGCACAGACAGACAGACCTAATGCTTTTCAAGTCTTACTTTGAGCATCCTCATCAGGTGCACCAAATTTTGCACCAAATTAAACCTCAAAAACACCTTTATACTTTAGCAAGTCACTTTTTAAAAAACTCACAAAATCAGACTCTCTATTCTAACTTTACCATACTAAACTATTCGTTCATTCTACTCCATTTTTTCTATTCAGATGGAGTATTCAAATACCACCCACCTTTTATTTCTTCACAGATTTTAAAGGTTTTTTTGCTTTGTTAAGTGAATAGTGCCTCCTCTTCTTTGTTAAGTCACTGTAGCAAAAACAAATTATAAATTTGAAGTAGCAAGGCTGGTGCGGGTGTGGGAGTGTTTTTGAACATTTGCCCCCTACTTTAACCAAAAATGGGATTTGTTAAGCCACATGACGATGCTCAAGGGAATTCAATCTAGAGGTTGCAAATCAGCCTAAGACATATTTCGTTAAATGAGGGAGTTGCAAGGTATCTCCTGCACTTCTCCTGAAACTTTAATTGTCTCTACCTGCTTTGTCTCCATATGCTTCCTCCCAGTACTTTGTCCTGCATATGCTAAATAATTTATCACACATCATACCTTTTCTCCTCCATTAAAGTGAGCCGTGAGGGATCCTCATTGATTAATTTAAAATGTAACGTTATAAAACTATTATGCCCTTATAGATTTTTAGATCTTGCTATATTTTAGTGGGACGATTGCTTTCAGTTAGCATACAATTATTTAAGTTATGTAGGACCCACAACATTAAACTTGGAATACAGGACTTGTATGAAATTATTAAACCCACAATTTATTTATTTATTTTTTATGGTTAAGTAAAGAGTAATTGATGATGGAATTGATCGATATTGTTAACTAAGGAGATTGAAATACTAAAAATGCGAGTTTGATATGTGAAACTCCACGTTAAATATTGATGCAAATAAAACTTTATATGAAGTATTTGAGGTGATTGGCGATAGAATAAAAGAAAAATTGGACGAAGTAGATAGTTGCTAACTTGCTAGATTTGTGATTATAAAGGAAACCATGTAAAGGACTCTAATTGATTATGGAACTAAACTTGCTAATCTACAAAATGAAGACAATTTTTTGATAAGTTGAATGTGTAATACACTATCAATAGAGTGCCCCAATACTATTTACTTGAACATGACAGCTACAGAAGAACTAATATATCAAATGGTTAATTGTTTACTGACCACTTTAATTTGCTTGCTGTCGACCCCACGCTCCTTTATCAGGTCCAGAGCTGCAACTATTGTACCGCCTAAAATTCAATTGGACGATAAAACCAATAATAAATATAATGTTGACACAATGATGACACTACTTCAATTATTTCCAAGAGAAAGGAACATTTCTCGTACACAAAAATTAAGCTACTAATGCTACAGAAGAAATCTCTTAGGTCAATATGTATACATAACGCAAACGCATATATACAATACAAAATTATCAAAGAAGCAGAAGGTAGGAACCACATTCAGCTCTTGCTTGCATTTCATCCTTAAAAAGATTCTCGATTTGTCGAATAGAAAAAATCAAATGATCGTAAACCACAACCAGAAGATATTATGTAGCAGACGGTCGCATTAGCAGTGAAAGTTGGTGAAAAATGGAAACACACGTCTGGCCAAGAAACTATAATGGAAAATACAACGACCCTGGGAAAATGAGCTCAAGCCATAGCAAGAATACCTGTTGCTAGCATGGGATCTACGACAAACACTCGAGAACCTTCAGGAAATGTGTCAGGTAACCTACAGAACAGGACACGATATTAGAAACAGTTTTTTTTTTTGGTCGGCATTGTTTTGTTTGGTAATGAACAAAGAGTTTTCTTGGTGGTTAGTTTCTTATTAACTCATCTTAGTCTAGTTGAATGAGACACCTCTAAGACCACCCTTTCAAACTGGCTTGGATGAGTTAATAAGAAACTAACCACCAAGAATAACAACTTACTATCAAAACATGATTGATGCGGACAAGAAAGAGGGAGGGGAAAAGAGACACAAGGGTCAAAACCCTAATTATCAAATTCTCATTAGAACCAAGTTCGACAAATACATCGTTGAACGTCTTATTTATGGACTCATAATCTGAATGGAAATAAAAGGACACATTAAAATAACCTAACTAAGTATTAAAATGCCTCCTATTACTAATAATAATTAAGATAACAAAATTACCAAAGACGCTTATTGGACCAAAAAGACTTAATTGTACGCTTTGGGCCCATGGCTTTCTTGAGGCTTCCATATCAGACAACAATGGTCCAATCAATCAACGGCTACGCTATCAATTCTCCTCCGTTGGAAAAAACTAGACTCCGGGGAGTTAGGTGCAGGACGTGGATACCATTTGAAGGAGGGTCACGCCTAATCAACGAAGAGGTCGGCAGGTTGCCTTCAACTTGACAGTGTGCGAATCGGTGGCACAAGGATGTACTTCGTGTTACTGTCAATGAAAGAATAAGTATTGGCACGTCCCGCATGCTCAATATCGCGATCCCATATCCATGTGCAGCCCAAAAGAATGTGGCAAAGCTTAAGAGGAAGAACATCACCGTTTCCCTGAGCTTGCCAATAGTAATTGTCACAGGACATTGCTTGTCAACCTTAAGTTTCACATTAGTGATCCATGCTACATGATAAGGCTGGGGATACGTATCAATTATTAGGCCAACTTCTTCACAGCTTCTTCAAATAGGACATTCATACAACTGCTGGTGTCAATCGCTAATGAGCACACTTTGTCATTAAACTTTACCCTTGTATGAAAAATCAGTCCCCATTGCAACTTCTCAAGGTTTGGTTTATCTCCCTTAGTAGCAATAAGAGGATGAATAATCTCAATAACATCATTATGGTATTCCTCTTCCGATTTGGGTTTTAGAGGCTCAATAATTTGGTGATTAAAATTTATTTTCACTGATTCGGGCTCAAGAGGCTCAATAATTTGGTGAAACGTAAGAAGAGGAACCTAAAACCCAAATGCGGTGCAGCTAGATGAATAATGTAGGGAGAAAAGTAATAGTCAGGTTGACAACTGTAGCTAAACTTTGGAAATCGAAAGAAGGTAGAATTTTTATGAGAAAAGATTCATACTAAAGTAAAATATTCTACTTCAAATCAAACAAAGCCCAACAACCTAACTGGCACCAAATAAAGGAAAATTTGGTGAAAGGAAGAAGAAGTAAATATTAGACAGAAATAGAGCACCAAGGTCCTACGTTGTGTATGAATCATACCATAATGAAGCCAAGGAAAAAGGAGAAGAAAATGTGTTCAAAAGCACAAGGAACCACATAATGCTACAACGAGAATTCTTACTTGTTCAAATATACAGTTGGCTGAAGCGTCTCCTCATCTCTGCTAATCCCTTAATTGCAAAACATAAATTCATATTATAACCACATTCATGGCCAATTACCTGAAACCTAATGAACCTTAAGATGCATAAAGTAGCTGAATGATTTTGATTCCATATACTAGCAATTACACAAAAAAGAGTTAAAATCATAACAGCAATTCATAGAACAAAAGCAATGAGAATATTAACCAGATTTTATGAAATGCAATACTCACTGGAAAGATTATAACCACAAGAAGCCCATAGAAGAGTACAGAATACTCAATCAAATTTTCAAATAACGATGTGCACCAAGAACTCAAAGGATGCAGATAATAGTCAGCTTATCACAATAATGTCATATATTCCACTTGTAGTGTAAAAATCGGCCCTCACCCAGATGGTACGTTTTTAATGCTGGTAAAACAGATGATGCATGTTCTGCTAGAGCAAGACCAGCTCTCAAGATAGGAATAATCTGCAAAACTAAATGGATTGTGCGTCAGTTGATGGCTACATCAAAGCTATACTGTGCCAGGATTCAATAATCTCAAAGAGAGATCAGACCCATAATTTTGTATTATCAGCCATTAATAAATGAGGGGGATCCCCACAATAGATAGTGACAAGTCTATTGCGGGGAGCTTCATTGACTAAATACGCAATGCCAAGAAGAAATTAATGCTGACTATAAATTATACAAAAAGGAGCTAAAATGGTGAAAATGATACGATTCAATATACTAACCGCCACTGGTTCCCTTGGGTCAACAAACTCTACAGAGGCGACACCCATTGGTGACTGAATCTCCCCCATTATAGTAGGCTGAAAACAGTATCCAAAAAAGCAGAAAATACTCAAAAACATAAAAAAAAAAGTTCAAAATACTACAAAACATACATAAACACTAGGGGCAAGAAAAGTTTCTGCCTTCTCTGATAGCCTAACATAAAAGCATTTGGAATGCGAACGCTGAAGTTTTGCAAGCAGACATGTTCTATAGCAGAAAATAAACACCAAAAGTTGGAAAAAAATATCCATCACAAATACAGAAACATGTGCATAGGCCAACACCACCGAACTTAAACCCATCCGCCCCGACAGGAAGAAAAAAAGGAAAGAAACCTAAACGGCTTTTAACGCATTAGCAACAAACTCCTGATCTGTCAGACTCCCAAAATTGCTCACAGCCACAATCACTTAGAAAACAAATCCTCCAAGGGTTGAGAAATAAAGACAAAATGAATGCATCTGTATAAATAAAGAGAAAATTCAAGTTGCTTGGACCCATGTGTTCCATGCTAACATATAGCTTTGTCCAACTTCCAGTCATGCCAATATCAAACATGCATGTACTTTCTGGCAGCTCTTTTTACAACCATCCTCCTACAATTCTCTTATATCTCGTTATGCTTGAGATTGACTTCAAAGAAAGTGATATTAACAGATTAGACTTATCCCTGGACGTCAATGTTCGTTGTATTATCTGACCATGGCCGTTCATAAAACATATTATCAGACTTCTTAAAATTTAACTTAATGTATTATTTTTGATAGCTTACATCCCATTATTATTGCTCGATAATAAAACATCACAGTATAATAACTCACCATACAATCCCTTGATGCTTCATATATAAGCAGCCTCCCTAACTCCGCCATGGCACTCTCTGCAATGATCATAATAACAGATAAATGAACAGATGATATTTAATATTCACGGTAGTAATGGGAAACATCAAATTTTTTATAGACCAATGAAAACCTTAAAGAGCGAGACGTGTATATGAAATATGTTGGAAACTAAAGCCAAAACAAACACAAAGTAGTTATTATTTAGCAGGTTTATCAAAATCCAAACAAGTTAAATAAACTAACAGGTGATTTGTAAGCATTACAGAATTAACAGACAGACATAGGGTAAAACTTCTTCCAAGGCAGCTAAAAAACTAAACCAACCTGACTACCAGATTTCATTTGGTAGAGTTCTTAAGTGGCATCAGTTATATCCTATTGATTGGACAGGAGAACCAACGAATGCTGGTTCAATTCCGGATTCGAAAACAATATAACCAACCACAAGACATCTCCGGAAACGTATCATCTCTGTGGCATCTTGAGCCTAAGTGTCAAAGTAACCAAATGTTAACTTCATACTGATGCTTTGGCCATGCCTTGGTTGTACTTGAAGTAAATTTCAAAGTCCGTCACCTATCAACCATGTTTTTCCCCACAACAATTTCAAATTAAGCCACACCTAGGAGCAAAAGGGGCAAGTAAATGGGTGTACTAATCTAGAGTGATACATTTGTAAGACAATTTACTGCATCTTTGGATGATGCAATCCCATAGTAGAAACATGCACAAAATTGACTCAGAAATAAAAACTATTAAAGTTTCATCCTTTCTAATTTTCAACTAGAAAATGCAAGAATAGGAATAATTTGAATAAAAAAAGTGGCCCTCAACTACTGAATATGGTGTACATAGCAAATAGAAAGAAGATGCAAATGAAATTCTCAGCCAGGTCAATAATTGCAAAAGGTTGATTGCCCCTTAATTATGTTATTGCTTTGTGCAAAGCACATAATTCACATCTCATTTCTTTATATTCCAACAAAAATCATAAAACAAAAATAGCTGCAAAACTGCACTAACTTGAACTCTCACTCACTAAAGATGGGGCAAGGAGTCTGCTCGTTTCTAAGAACCGAAACCCAGTGCTTGATCAGTGGATGTGGAGGAACGAACACCTGAAATTCAACACAATTATGCCAATGCCTAATCAAACGGATGCCCAATGCATCAATGGCTAAATGCATTTCATTAATGCATACTGATTAGGGATGTTTAAATAAGTCTGTTTTTTTGGCTTTTGGAGCAAAAACAAGGCTGAGAACGCATTCAGCTGGATTTAACCCATTTTTAAGAAATAGCTGAGCCTCAGAAAGCGATTGCTATGCAGCTTTAAGGTAAACTGTAGAAGAGAAACAGGGGATATTGTGCTGATATAAATACCCCCCAAAAAATTGTTGGGCTATTTGGAGAGAACTGAGAAAGAACTGATGCTAAAAAAGCCGGTATTTAACTCTTCTTTTATAGCTAAAATAGATAAGGAAAATGGTTGAAGTTTGTATCTGAATAAATTTTATTTTTTTTGGTTACCAAAAAAAAAAAAGAAAAAAAGGAGAAGATATGACCCAGAATAACACTAAGAGCATCTCCAACGGGAGCCAAATCCCCTTGCGATACCCATTTTCAGGCTCCCCTTTCATTTTCAGCCTCCCCAAAAGAGGAGATGTTCATCCCGGACAAATTTGGCTGAGGAAATGGCCCATGCCATTTGTGCCATGTCATAAACTTTAAGAACAAAATAAACATCAAGAACAAAATAAACTACCCAAACACCAAAATGTCCCAAACACCCTATTTTCCCCCTATTTTCAACCACCCAAACATCAAGAACAAAATAAACTTTAAGATGCATGTTTAGGATCACATAGAGGTCAATATGGAGGTCCTCATGGATGTCCCATGCCAAGTCCAATAATTGGATACTTATTTTGTTCTGCAACTGGTTTCTCTCTCGTCACCCAAACATCAAATTACTTGGTTAACAAAGTTGTTAATGACTAATATCAATATAATTCATTGTTTATACATCTCTGTGTGATCTCTCTCCCTTACTATGTCATTTATTGTCTTGTTTTTTTCATTATTTATCTCCTCAATTAATCTCTCTCATTAAGTATGTATTTTTTTTTTTTATTTGGGCATTATTGTTAGCAACCCTATTCATCCCCTATAGGTTGGTTACACTATTTATACTAACACAAACACTACTAGGACTTCAATAGTTCAAATGAATAGAAAATTAGTTGTGGACTTGAGGTAAAGTTAGTTGGTTTTTAAAACTTAGTTACTAAAATCGTGATTAGAAGGTGGAAAACAATAGTTAAACTACATACAATATTTAATAGTTTGGTCATTCAAAAGTTAGTTGGGAAAATGGTAGTTGGAAGATAGCTGAGGAAGGGAGCCAAATTTTAGCATGGGCACCAATGGAGCAGTTTGGCCAAATTATGGTAAAAAAACATTGTCGCAAGACCAAATTTGGCTTTGGCACCCAAAAAATGGCTCATACCATTGAAGATGCTCTGAGTCAAGCAAACTAATAACCCAGAGCAAATAGTTAAACAAATTGTCCGACTGCTTTTCCGTCATCCCTCCTAAAACTGGCATTGTGTAACCAAATCCATGCGGCTCTCCTGGCCCAACACAAATAACTCCGAAAACAATAATCAGTATACAATTTGAACAAGCATTAACCCTCACCTACCTTACAAAAGAAAGAGCTACACCCTCCGTCCCAAAATTTGGGTCCTTTATTAGAAATTTAAGTTTTTGCGGAACACAATTATTCCTCTTCCAAATAAATGAATTTCCAAAACTACCCTGCTTTTGAAATTGCAATGATTACTTATTCGATTCTATTTTATTTTTTGTGTTTGGACATCACCAGAAGATAAGAGGTAAACCAAAAATTCGGGACGGATGGAGTAGCTTTTCAGACATCCCAAACAGCAGCAGAAACTAAAAAAAATAAAAATAGGGCATTTCCAGAGCAACCAAAAGGAAAAGTGAGAAAGTATCACTGACCAACATTCTATTTTCTGATACCGATTTCTCCGGCATTGTCGTTTGGGACTTGACGACCACAGAGCTATGGCGCCGCCGATTGCTAGAAAACGAAATCTATTCAACCAATAACAAAATTGTAATTATCCAAAAAATAACAAAATTGTCATGAGTCCGTCGACTTTTAGAGAGAGAAGCTAGGGTTAGTGAGAGTACTACCTTGCTGAGACTGGGATGGAAGGAAGAGGGGAGGAGAGAGTGTTTTGGAAAGAGTTGTCGGTGTCGGTAATGTAGAGGCGAAAAAAGCGGCGCATCGGACGGGCATCGGAGTGGAGTATTTATGCGGCACGCCATTTGAGAGAGAGAGAGAGAGAGAGAGAGAGAGAGAGAGTACAAGGGACGTTACAGAGAGGTTAGCCTCACCCGATCTTCTTCTCCTCAAAATTAACACTTTAATCCCCCATGTACAAACATGTAGAGATCCTCCGTGTTTTTTGGAAAACATAATATATTCGCTATTCATGCAAGAAGGACATTAACTTTTTTCATAATGCAAACAAGACATTTGCGAAATAAGTGACAAAAATACGCTCACAAAGGCCTTGTTTGGCTAACACAAATAATGAATTTTTTTTCTTCAGATCTGATAGCAGGTAAGGTTATCTGTTGACTGTTTGACTAACACAGAAAATAAAATTTTCATTTTTTTAGATCTGGTTGCGCAGATAACGTTATCTATTAATACAAAATATGTCTTTTTTGTATTTTTTTTTTCTCAATTAGCACATATGTCATTATTTGTTGATTTTTTGTATTATACAAAAAATTGATGGCATAAATACCCTATATATTGATTTTTTAAGGAAATATATGGGTAATTGATTAGCATAAATACACTTATTAGTTATTTTTTTATATTTAATCACTTCAATTCAATATTCAAGTAAGGAATAATGCTAAAATAATCCTCATAGGCTTCTGTTAAAATTTAAAAAAATGTGTTGAAATGTGTAAAAAAATGTATAAAAATAGATATAACTACTCCCTCCGTTCCTAAATAAGAGCCTCACTTTCTCTCTCTTGCTATTTTTCAAATAAAAAAAATTAAGTACTTCCATGTATTATTTTTCGAATTTTTTTGCACCAACTTAAAGTACTCGTCAAGTACTTTAATTCGGTATGAAGAAATTCGAAAAATGGTTTACATAAGTACTTCATTTTTTGGTTTGAAAAGTGGCACAACTTTCTATAGTGGACCATTATTTTGAAACGGAGGGAGTATATTGAAAATTGTAAAAGGTGCATTAGGATGCTTATGCTAGCAAACCAGACATATATGATAGTCTGTTGTAATTTGGCCTCTATTTTATGCCAATAACAGCAACAGATTACCAAATATGTGTAGATTTGTACTCTACATCAAGCTAGTAAACAGACATATATGATAGTCTGTGGCAATTTGACCTCTGTTTCATGCAAATAACAACAACAGATCACCAAAAATGTGTAGATTTGTACCCTGTATGTAAACCAGCTCATGTTCTAACATCCATTTTCTACCAAAAGTGTTTGTGAACAATAGAATAAATAAGATGAATGTTTAAAAAAGCTCTAAAAAAAATCATTAAAAAGGCAAAAACATTATGTCCCAAAAAAATAAAAAAAACAGGAGATGAGGATTTGTAATTTGTAAATCTTTTTTTAAGAAAGCAACAACATCCTTGTGGCAAATCTTATAAAAAAACATTACCAAAATTGCACCATCTTTGAACAGAACAAAGGGGCTATGCTGTCCCTAGCAAGGGACAACACCTGCTGTCCTCGATGATTCCGGGGCGCTTCGGTCCCGTGTCAATGATCGGAAACGTTCACGTCGAAGAGCTCGCCGAGCAGAACAAGTGTACCAAAAATTAGCTCAATCGAATATCATTTAGTACCTAATCGAAACATTTTTATCTTGAAGAGAATGCATCCAAAACACTAGATCATACCCACTCAAACCCATTATTGCTGAGTTATATTTGTACCAATCAGGTACGCAATAGTATCCAATTGAGCTAATTTTTGGTACTTGTTCTACTCGGCGAGTTCTTCGACGTGAGCGTTTCAGATCATCGACACGGGACCGGAGCGCCCCGGAATCGTCGGGGACAGCAGATGATGTCCCTAACAAGGGACAGCAAAGCCCTCTGTTCCCTTTGAACACATTTCTTGTGTACTATAGAAGCAATGTTGAAACTAGTGACCAGGGCCGGCCCTGAGTTTTTAAGGGCTTAAAACGACGATAAAATAATGGGCCCTTTACGAATTATTAAGATAGACATCAAAAAAACTAAGGACTTTCCCTAAACAAAAGAGCATCAATAAGAAAGAATACCAAATATAATAACCAACTATTTCAATATTTCAAAAGCGATTAAATTTTTCACTTGATTCCCCTAAGGTCCTACCAATAGCATAAATAGATCTACTCAATCACTCATCAAGTCCAAGTTAAATTAAACAATGCTTCTAAACCTCATAAACAAAACAATTAATTTCAAAACCCTAAAAAATAGAATCAATACCTAAAATTAGCTTGAAATTTGTGAGAAGGAATAACATTTAGCACTAATTGAGCCTTGAATAATTTCAATATGCCACCCGGCCCACTCTATTTTTCTTCTTGACTAAATCTTACGCAAACTTTTTCTTC
Organism: Vaccinium macrocarpon; assembly: GCA_022606695.1. NCBI lineage: Eukaryota > Viridiplantae > Streptophyta > Magnoliopsida > Ericales > Ericaceae > Vaccinium > Vaccinium macrocarpon. Next base: position 12,657,917 of record CM040175.1, read on the forward strand.
ATCTTCTCGTTGCTCTCGAAAAGTCTCCATATTTCCAATTCAAATGAAAAAAAAGGAGTTGTACGTGTATAATGGTTGAGAATTGGGATGTCCTTTCAAAATGAAAAAAGGGCCTTGTTGATTATAAAACTACAAGTCTGCCATTGAGATTTAGGCCTATTTCATTGGGTAAAAGTTTTTGGGCCTTTAAATTTAAATTAAGGTGGGCTGGACTATTTTTTTGGGTATATATACATAACACAACTATCTATTAGGAGGCCCTAAAAATTTGTTAATTTTGGTGGGCCTAAAGCTCGGGCACCTTATGCTTTAGCCCAGGGCCGGTGCTGCTAGTGACACTAATGTAATCCTTGGAAACCTAACTTTCATAGCATAGGATTAAGAGAAAATAGTTTATAAAAAGAGCCCTACATAGTCAGTGCTTCCATCACGCAAATAACTAATAACTACATTGGACATGATCAAATGATCAATGGAAAGGCAATGGTCACACTTGGCACTATAAAGAAAATGTTTAACCGTGCTTCTAATCGACTCTTTTCGCCTAGTCATTCCATCGAACACATGGGCTATGACTAAACCATTAGAACTTTTTGTATTTTTAAGCACAACAAACACCCATGCACTACTTCACCAATGTACTTGATTGTACTGCTTCATATACCTAGACTTTGAATGGCAATCTCAGGTTGTTTTTGGACAGTATAATTAAACTAGTGATCAGCCCATTCAATATTCCATCAATTGGCTTCCACTGAGGAGCTAAGAATCTCAAATGCCACAATTTTTTTCCCGTTAAAATGCTAATTCACAAGCATTTTCTACAAATTTGAGAACCTGCCATGAGATGAGATTCCAATGGATGAGGAGTGTAAGATAGACGACGATTGATTGCTGATAAACCTCGTCGGAGACCGTTTATCTTCCGACAACCCTTAAATTGCCTTCAACAACCACCCATCTTGTTCGATTTATACAAAACAACACCGTATCTATTTTGAAATCTAGCGACTCCAATCGAAGCTCACACAGGTTATGAACATCCACCGAGGTCGAATCGTCTGTTGCGTTGTCGCGGGGGAGACTGGTGTTAATGGGCACCAAGAGAGAGAGAGAGAGAGAGGAGAGAGAGAAAAAAAATGGATTTTGTGGAATGAGAGAGAGACCAATTAGGAAGACAAAGAATACGGCTGGGAAATTGAAGGAAAAATGGGAAACAACACAATACTCATAGCACCGTTTAAATTCTATTAAAAAGGGTAAATTTGACAATTGTTGGACCCTAGACTCTAAAAATAATGTATTAATGTCCTTCTCACCTTACAGAAACTTAAGATGGGCTAAATGCCTTTTTGGGACCTTAGCCCAATTGCCTAAAAATTTTAAATGTACAGTGACGGAGAGGTACATGACATGGGCTAAATGCCTTTTTGGGACCTTAGCCCAATTGCCTAAAAATTTTAAATGCACAGTGACGGAGAGGTACATGACACCTTGTGGCCGTAAAGTTTTAACGCCTGATTACTGATCTGATTTCATCGCTAGAAGCCTAGAATATCATTCCATCCGTTCCAAAATAAGTTTTCTGTGCTCAAATTTAATTTTTTTTAAAAACATTCATTTTTTTGTTAAATAATTTAATTTTTTTCACAACTTAAAAGAATATAGTGATATCTATTGATTTGTGAAAAAAATGTGATTCTTTTTGCAAAAAAAAATGCATCTTTTTAAAGGCCTAGGTTTGCTCACGGGNACACTTACTTGAAACAGAGGGATCTGGGGACCATGCAACGCCTGCCCTAAAGGTACTATAGGGTTGTAGCGCTGTTAGTGGTTCTTTTACTTCTTTATAACAAAATAATCGAGTGCGGGCGTGCCAGAGAGAATTTAAATCTCCTTTCTCAGATTAACTTTGGAAAAAATCAAATATAATCAGACAATTGTGTTTTAATGGTTCAATTGCCTCAATTAATAGGATTTTTCTTTCAAAAATGAATAAATGCAAACCAATCTACTTAGGAAATTAAAGAACAAACAAAGAAACAAGATACTTCAATTAACATATCAAAGGTAAACTTACTTCGAAATTGCTTTCAACTTCAAATACAAGGTACTGAGAACTTCGAACAGATGATTGTTACAAGAACAACCAAAATTAATCCTAACTACTTCCTACACTACTTCGAACTGGGTTCGAAATCCTAAAACTACTTGCCAATGAATAAACCAAACATCATTTATTTGATAGCTATTTGTTGAAGATTTGTCCGGGCCTTTTTAATCTTCAATCTCTTCTATTTATAGACACTGCTTGTTAGTTGAACTTCTTGCTTAATGAATTTGAACTTGGCTTGCTTCGAACTCCATTTTTATAATTTGAATTGGTAGTTTCTTCCCTCCTTCACGTCTGAATTTGAATTCTTGTTAATCTTCTTCCAAAAGCTTTGTCTTAAATCTGCACCGTGCTTGAATTAATCAGAATGATCACATTCTAAGGGAATAACTGCTCCTCAAGATGTAATCCACGTGTTCTAACTACTACTCACTTTGCATCACAAGTTTACACGGACTTTATACACTTAGCAGTTAAAGTCATGGCTTCGAAATTTATTTACATAGTGACAATGGCCCATAACTGCCAATAACTACTTTTCAACTTGAGAAACAAAAACGATATCGTTGTATTTTGTTAATCCAATGTAATTTCATTGACAAGCTTGTGCCAATATTTGTCATTTTTGGTTATGTTCCAATTAATTATTGGATTTGTTAATTTTATATGTAAACAAGCGCGCATCACAGCAGTCTAAAATGCAAATCCTGACCACTGAAAACATTTTTGGAGACTACAACCCTGTAGTATTTTCCGGGTCCACTTAAAGGAACGGAACCTATCAAGCTAGGGATCAACAAATTGGTACAAAGAGAAACAAGGATATAAAACATCAATAGTATAGATGTGTAGTCTCAAGGATTAGTCATGTTAGTTGGTGGATTTACTCTTTATAAAATTGATTTGATTTTGATTATGAGGGCATGGGGTTGCTACTGTGCATCTATAATAATATGACTAATCCGAGAGCTGTCCGTTTCTCGGTTGGACGGTCCAGATTTCACCTCAACAACATTACATCCAAACTGTTCATTGTCATGCGTGCAAGATAAAATATGAGTTGTCCATCCAAGTGACGGACGGCTCAGATGGTGCACAATACCTGCTGTGCATGAGATGCACAATAACAACCCTAAATCTTGATTATGAGGGTTTGACCCTAAAAAAAAGTAATTTCTTGTGAATCTCCAACTCCTGACAAGGATGACGTTTGCCTATGACTAGACTAGCAAAATAGTCGAGGTGCACATAAACTAGTATGGACACCTTATGTAATCCTTAATTGCATGTATAATATGATTATGTGTCGGGTTTAACCAATCCTGGGGAGTATCATGTTAATTTTTTTCTATCGAGTTTCCTGTTAATTAGCTTAGTTAATTGCATGTATATATGTATAATATTACTAGTTGACTCAATATATGACGCGGGGAGTGTGAGGACGCGCATACACATACTCATTTTCCTTGAGCGTAATAAAACAAAATGGGGGTGTTAACATTATTCCTTCATTCTCATCCTTTCCACCCAGGGAGATAGAAAAAGAAGAGGGAGGAGGAGGAGGGGGAGGAGGAGGAGGAGGAGGGAAATCAAGAAGGAAGGTCTAGCAAGTTGAAATTGAGGGCTTTTCTAGGTAATTCTATGTTTTGTTGTTGGATTTCGTGTTTCTCATGTAGGTTAAGGTTGATTAAAAACCATGAGAATTGGTTTTAGGAGTTGAGTTGCATGAACTTAAGAATCCAATCTTCAATCCTTGAATTAGATGGTTGGAATTGTGTTTTTTAGCAAAATTGATCACTTCTTGTGTAGCTTTTATAGTATGCGCGTTTGGGTATGAATTTTCTAAGTTGTGGTTTGAAGTAGTTGAAAAAGAGTTTTGAAGTAGTTGAAAGAGGTGTTGAAGGTTGGTATCCAAAATCTATATTTTTGTTGTAAAATTCAGGTTGTAACGGTACAAGGTTTTGTTGTACCAGTACAAAAGCCAAATAGGGTTGCCTTATCACTCTTGTACCATTACAACATATTGATGTACCGATACAACTACACATTTTCTGAAACTTGTGTTAGGCATGTTTGGACTTATTTAGCATTATTTGATCATATTTTCATCTTTTATCTAATATAAAGGACTCGTGTATTCATGTGGCTTGAGGTGAGTGACTTTAATACATAAATTAGTACATGGTTTTGCACATGTTTTACATTTTAGATGTTTTATCTATAAGTTTTGCGATATGATATGTACTCCATGGATATCAAATGAAAGGTGGAGATGTTTTGCTATCTATTAATGGCATCTCTAACTTCTCGGCTTGCTAGGGGACAGTAAAAGGCTAACAAGATATAAATCTAATATGATATAGAATAACACGAAGACATCTAAGCTTATTCACGTCAGAGACGCCTAGTGATGTGAAACGACATGAACAATGAGATGTGCATTATAAACATATGTTTTCATATGCTATGAGGTTTTTTTGGACATGATGGGTGAATTTGAGACATATGTTTTCATATGCAATGAGTTTTTCTTTGAATTTGAATAATGAACAATTATGGTTTATGTCCTCTCAAATGTCATTTGATAATATCTATGGAAAGCATGTAAATTATATGATGTATTCATCAATCACATGGATTTCAGGTTATGAAAATGTCTCATTCAGGAATTGAATAAAGTGAGGTGTTTCTTTTGTGTGGGCTTGAAGCACATGTGAGATCTTGTACTAATTCTATCTATGGGAAGGTTGAGCTAAAACAGTTCATTAGACATCATTGTAATAGTTAAAAGACTTTTACAGAGTATCAGATTATGCACAACTTTGAGGTGTAATCCTTTTGTATATGTATGTTGTTATTATGTTAGATACCATAATATTTGCTTCTGCTGGTAATGTACTTTGGTTCTCTTTTTAATTATACGATTGTATGGTGTTGTTATACGATTGTATTGTGATAGTTTTACTGATGCTCTATTATAAGTGAGGACTATTGGGGCGGGTTAAGGTTGTGACATCTTTGACCATCAAACCAAAAAAAAAAAAAAGTACAGATGAGGGCTTGTTCTCTAAGCTAGTTGAATGAGAGACTTCCGAAAGCACACTTTCAAATTGGCTTGGATAGTTATGTCGATTTGAAGGACAAGCTAGGACAAGTGGAGTAATACGAAACTAATCACCAAAATCATGTTGATACTAGGATTACTTGGTCACAGATTGCGACAAAGTATACCCTTTGAACATAGTATGATGGGAGTAGGCTTATTTAGATCATTTGTTCAAATTATTTTATACAAACAAGGACAATTTTTCCTGGATTGGTTTAGTACTAGCATATGTTATCATGTACTCATGAAATCAGTAATGAGATTATTTTCTTTTCGCTACAGCATCTCTGCGACATTATAATAATAGCATTGCTGGAATCTCCATTCCCTTCGTATTCCCTATTTTTTGAAGTCATTTTACTTGTCCAGTTGGTTATATACACACACACATACACAGTTTCGGAACAAATTTTCACGATCCGAACCGTCCAATGTGTTTAAAAGGTATTTTTAAGGGTCTATATACAGTTTTTGTGAAAAACTGCTTAGACCAAGCCCTTTCCGGTATCTTTTTTTGATGATTTCTCATGAGAACCCTTATAAACACCTTTCGAACACATTGGACGGTTCGGATTATGCAAAAACTTGAACCTTTCTCTGCTCCAAGAACTTGAACCTTTCTCTAGTTTTTTTTGAAGGAGTTCATGGTCTACTCTAGGCGAAGGGATCCATTAGAGTCCATTTTGGCAAGAAGATTTTGGGTGTTGGTTGGGTACCATGTGGATTACCCAGGGCACAAAATTTTCTCCATTACAGTAGTCCAAATTGATCTTTTCTTTTTATTCTCATGCGCACAGAGTTGCAGACCACGAAAGTCCTTAAAAATGGACAAAAACTATGATTTATAGCCTTACAAAAACTATGATTTATAGCCTTACCAAGTGAAAATATTCAAAATAACAATATAGGTCAAAAGTAAGTACCCTGAGGCTTTAGAGAGAGAGAGAGAGAGAGAGGATGCCACCTTCTCCCCTATCACCCCCGTATTTGTTGCATTGCATCTTTTCTCTCCAATAAGCATCTCTTCGTTACCCTCCATGAGAGTTTCTCTTCAGATCTGAGCAAGTTATTGTCTGATATGTTAGACTGATTTGTCTTATTTGGCCAAGCTTCTGCTTTTAGTGACCTTTCTCTGCTCCTTTTCGATGATTTGTCGTTGACGACTCTACTCTTCTTCAGTGATTCGTCCCCCATTGATCGGATGTGTGCATTCATTTTTCACTTTTTCCGATTGGATGTTTGCTCGACCTCCCACTTCGATTAATTCCATCCCCATCTAGAGGCAACAACCTTTTCCCTTACCCAACCGATTGGCTCCCCCCTTTTGATCTCCTCACCCCTAATCTGGTCGGTTAGTTTGTCAATCCGGTCGGCCCCCTGTTTCGCCTTTCCCCTCCCCATCCGATCGGGTCTCTATTTTCTTTTCTCCCATTTTACCGTTAGATTTGGCTCCCCATTTCGTTTCTTCCTTCATCGCTTGATCTGATGGGCTCTCTTTTTCTCGAGTCTATTACATGCATGCATGTTTGATGATTTTGCTTTGAGGTTTTCTTATGGCTTGTTTGATGCAGGGTTTTGTTTGGCTAGGTTGTTGTTTGATAGGTTTGCGATGAGGTGTCCCATGGCTGGTTGCTTTGTGCCTTGCTTGAGGTCGGTGGTGTTTCTTTTTTTTGGTTGTGGTTTTTTTTTTTGGATGCACACCATTTAGTTTTAGTTTTCGTTTTTTTTTGTTTATGATGTATCTTTTGTTTTACACATGCACTATGTTCTATTCCTTAGATCTATTGTCAGCTTTCGCTCGTCGTCGGCGCCTCTGTCTTCTAGCGATAATATGGTCAGTGCGTAGTGGATCTATAACACTGTGCTTTATTCCATAGGCCAGAAGATAATTAGTGACAGATTATTTTCATTTTGGCCTTCGTTTGTCGCCTGAATTTTTTTAATTTATGTAATGGCAGTAGTAAAGTAGTGATGCCTAGGGTTGAACAAAAAAAAACAAAGAATCGAACCGAACCGGAGAACCAGACCGAACCGGTTTTTATTTTTCGGTTTTTAAACTTGTCCGGTTCAGTTTTGAAAACTTCTAAAATTTACAAACCGGTTCGGTTCCTGGTTCTTGAAATTTTTTTTATCTCGAACCGAACCGAACCAGTTTTATATATTATATATAAAATATATATTATAACTACTCTTCTCGTAAAAATAGAAACGGCTGGGAATCGAACCCCGCCCACACCTGTGGAGATAACTTCACTTATCAACTTGGCCAGCAAAGACATTGTTAAAATGGTAGGAACTAACTATATTTATAGAATTACTAGTTTCCTTATTTATATATCTATACAGCTACAGCCTACAAGAAAAGTAGAAAACTTTTTGCTCTCCACTTTTCCCAAGTTTTCAGTAGTCTACTAGTCTCTCTGAATTTTCACACCTAAAACGTCTCTCTCTATCTAGAAAGTGAAATGGAACTCAACCCACAACCCAGATCTAATCCTCTCTTCATCTCCCTCTCTCTCTCTCTCTCTCCTCTCCTCTACTTTAATTCGAGATGCCAGTGTCGTCATCAACTCGAGATGTCACTGTTGCCGTCGACTCGAGATGCCATGAAAGTCAGATTCGCCATTGACTCGAGATCTTTCTTCCTCTCTCTCGATTTGTACTCTCTCGTCTACATCTGTACGTTTATATGTGTATACATCTCAATATTATGTATATATATCTCTCATCTACATCCCAGTATTATGTATATATGCGTATACAATATACATCTGTATATTTTTAAAATCTCATCTCTTTATGAATTTGTAAATTTGTGGATCTGTTTGTTTGTTGATCTTTGTAATATGTTTGTTAGTAAATCTCTCGATGGGTTCATTTTGTTGTGTTTGTAGCATAGATCTGTGATTCACGAGGTGTAAATTTCTAGATTTCTCTCTCTCCCCCTCCAGAACCGAACCAACCTCCGAATCGAGACGAACTGGGACGAATTGAACCGATCTCTAAAAACTGGTTTTGGTTCCATGCTCTCCCCGAACTAGTTTTTCCCAGTTCACTTCAAAACCCCCAAGAACTGGACCGAACCAAACCAATTACACCCCTAGTGATGCCCATTATTATTAACAAATTTTCTCTCTCTTCCTTAAAAAACTGAACATTCTCAAATGCATTAAAGAGTCCTATAGGGGGTGAATAAGATGACAATTCAAAAAATGAAATTGATAATTAGAAATCCAATCACCCAAATGCCATACTAATTTACACAATTCAAATTTCTCAATATAATAAATTAAACTAAGGAGACATGACAAGAGAATTACATGAAAGCTACGTAGGGTTCACACACTTTATATATTTCTATAAATCAAAAGGTTTACAAAAGATAATGAAATTGAAATTACCCACAAGTAGGGGTGAAAATCGGTCGGTTTGGCTCGGTTTTCGGGGTGTCCGGGACCGAACCGATAGGTTCGGAATCGTTTTGCTGGGAACCGATCCCGACCGAAAAAAACAATGGACCGATCGGTTGGGGGTGGTTCGGTTTTTTTCGGTTTTTTCGGTTTTTTTGGTCCGGCGTTAAAATTGAGATGGACGGCTAGGATTTGTTATTTTTAGGGGGTCAAGATCGTTTTTTTCGGTTTTCGGTCCAAATAGGGGTGGTTTCGGGGTATTTTGGTCCAAATTGGCATGGTTTCGGTTCAGTTTGGTCCAAACCAATTTCTAGGAAACTGAGACCAAATTGATAATTTTTCAGTTCGGTTCAGTTCGAAGTCAACTGACACAGCTTTTCCCCGATTGAAAACCGAACCGATCGGTCGGTTTTTTTAGTTTTTCGATTTTTCTTTCACGCCTACCCACAAGCCCCTTATAACACTGTAGACACCCCAATTTTGACCTGGAAAACTTCTCAAGCATTCGCGATGATGAAATAGACCAATCGTGCATACCTCGAAGCTAAGAACAAGGTTTGAACTCACCAAATCACCCAAAACCCTCACAAACCCTTTTCAAACAACCCTAACCAACCCAAAAGACCAAAATACCCTTCAAACTACCAAAATAAACCAAGCCAACTCACTTTGCTCAAAGCCCTTTGAGAGCTCAAACCATGACGTCACCCTTTAAGCGCTCAAACCCTATCCAATCAGCTTTTTGCAGAGCATCTAATCATGATAAACGTATTTTGGCCCATAATTTGCCCCATATCAAGCCTAAAACCAATTTTTAAATCAAAACCCATTTCCCTCCCATTTCTCTCTATCTATAAAAACCACCCTCCACTCCTTATTCAGGGGTTACCAACTAATCAAACTCATTCTTTCATTCTAAAAACCCATTTCCAGTCCCTCCCTTCCATAATCATTATCCAACCCAAGCTCAATCTCTCACAATGAAGAAAAACCACTTGATCATCCACACCTAGACCCAAATACACCCTAGCTTACTCAATCCATCAGTTAATCAGACCCACATTGTCACTACTCTATCCAAAACGTCACCTTTCAAGCCCATTTTCCAAGCCATTACTCAACCATCCACCAAAACCTCAAGATCAAGCCTTGATCAAAGTTTAAAAGATAGTACACCATGTGAAGTGTTGCGGGTTGGTCTTCTTGAGGGAGACCAATGAGTTCATGAGGGTTCTACATACCTTTTAGGAGCTCACAAGGCCCTACATATCAAGAAAAACAAGTTTTGAAATATCAAACTAAAATGGTTTGGGCGTTCAAAATGTTTTGGCCATTGTGTGATTTTGTGTTTTTTCATACTATTCCATGTTGATATCATCATTTTAATGTTTTTTTTGTTGGTTCAGATACTCTTATAACAGTCTACTTTACTTTTGATCATTGATCAATGGACCCAAAGGCCATAAAAATGATGTTTCATCATCGTCAAGCCATGGATAATCGTGTTTCATGTAGTAAACAGGTGTACCATACTCTCTTTAACAATGATAAAAATGATGTTTCATCATTGTCAAGCCACGGATAATCATGTTTCATGATGTAAACAGGTGTACCATATTCTCTTTAACAATGATCAGAAGGTTGAAGTTTATTAAAATACCAAAGAATGGCTTGAAAACCACAGAAGCTCACATCCATTGGATAGGGTTTGAGCGCTTAAACCACGATTTTGAGTGAGCGCTCAAACACTATTCTATTTTGTCATTGTTTCTTATTTGTTTCACCTTTACATCATGTCTTAAGCTTGTTAAAGTGTGTGTGTTGTTGTGGAGTTCATATCAATCTGATCCTCCCATTTTCTTGCTCAAACCATGCCTATGCTTGGTTTATGGTTCATTACTCACTCATGCAAGCTATTTGGTTAATGTTTCTAGAATATCATACATATATGCATCATTGTTGGCTATCTTGGTGTTGTTGATGATCTAAACAAAGGCAGGAAAGCATGAGAACACACAAACCATGAAGATGGTTTGAGCGCTCAAAGCCTCCTTTTGAGCGCTCAAATTGTTTTCTTGTACATCAAACATTTTTTGTCATTTAAGCTCTTTTACTATGTTTTGTGTGTTCTGGAATACTTCCCAATTTTTCACTTTCATTCCTATTGTTCTTACGGCCATGTTTAGTTCACCAATAAGCTTCAAATGTATGTTTGCATGATCATACTATTCTGTTAAATCATTAAACTTTTGTTTTCAAGTAAGCAACAATGTGCAAACCATGTTTCCAGTGAACTAGAATCATCATGAGCATGTGTAGGTGAGGATGGTTTGAGCGCTCAAACCCCTAACAGGGGATCGGATTGTTTTGGTTCTGTAATAGTCTATAATGGTGTTTTCTCGATTAGTTGTAACTGTTTTGCATGTAGTAACATTGTTCTTTGTTGTTTGACATATTGGTTAGTCCATATTCATGTTTCATCATCATCCATGTTGTTCATAGAGTACAAGCATACACCATAGCCTTTTTGTCGTGTATATCATCGTTAAATGTCTCTTGTTCCCCGTTCCCCATTATTTGCTCAAAGTTGAATTGTGAACATTTCATATAATCCCACAAAATGCTTAGTAGAGACCGGTTTTCAAACTGGGCGAGGGGGGTGCCGTAAAACTCTTCCCTTCTCGTAACCGAGCTCCCGAACCTAAAATAGTATGGTGATAGCAGACTGGTATCTAAATCTTATCCTAAAAATGAGGCACGAGTCAATCGAGTTCAATTCCTTGGGGACAATCCGCTAAAATCCAGGTGGCGACTTCGAATCGAATAGTAACCTCGGACGGGCATGCACAAACACTTAGCTCCACCTCTTGATGTAGTACTCCGTACTCTTCTTTGATACCATGGGCTCATCAAGAAACCTCATTTTGATCTCCGAATAAATCGACACCGGACCCATTTGGCTCGGTAGGAGCAAAGGCAAAAAATACTATAATTAGTTCATGGAGAATAAAAGAATTAATCTAGACTAAGAAGAACAATGATCAAACACTAAGTTTAGATTATATTTAATTGATCAAAACACAAAAAAAATTCTCTCTCTAAAAGTGGGCTGATGCAAGAGTTGTGCCCTAAATATTGGAAAAATGAGTTTTTATATGTATGGTACGGAGCCCTAGAAGGGGCCAAAAGAGAGAGAGGACACATAAGTGCTTCCAAGTGCTTACTAAAACATAACACAGTCATCACCAAAACACTTGAGCACTCCGCGGGCATTTCCCATAAATACCAAGAAATGCAAATTAAAAAATAAAATAAAATTCAAGTGGGCAAGCTAAGCACTGGCGATGTGCTTGAGTGCTTTACGGGTGCTTCCCAAATCTGGAAAAAAGAAGAACGTGCATGAGCAGCACTTGAGCTCTTCTAAAGTGCTTACCAAGAACACATTGTTCAAGTGCTTTTGGAAGCACTTACCAATTTTTAGCCAATGCCTCAACAAGGTGCTCAAGTGCAAGGGTAGCGCTTGGCAATTCATAGCCTCTGATTACTAAAGAGTATTCCATGCCATAGAAAAACTTCAAGTTCTAAACCACAAAGTGTATTATTAAGACTTGGAAATTTTTTCTCAAAGAGACTCCAAGAGATATTAAGACATCCAACATGGATTATAAAAAGCTAGATGCCATGCATGATTGTACCTCCATGAATTTCTCCCCCTTATTCATTTTTGGGATGTCCCAACATGTTTTGCTTATTTAAAAACTTTCTATTTTTGAATGTCTATTTTACCATTTTGCCCCTCATTTAATCTACATTTAAAAGTATTGCTCCAGAGTACAATTGACTTATGACCCACCTTTTTCTCTTATTCCATTCTGTGGGGATTTGCATCAAATTCAGAATTCAAAATTTTGATTTGTAAGGAAATGTATTGAAGCAATGGTGGCACAATTCTCTCCATCAGATGAGTAAATTTTTGCCAGCAAGTGGGATTTGCCAACAAGTGGGATTTGGGCCCACTTTTTTTTTTGTGCATAATTTTGATGAGTACTCTGTTAAAAGGGTAAAATGGTAGAATTATCAGGAAGTCAATGCAATCATGATGTTTCCTTAATTTTTTCATTTCTCAATACGGGCAAAACAAATTGGGACGGAGGGTTCCCAATACGGGTGAAACAAATTAGGACGGAGGGAGTAACTTCCAAGCTTTGCACGATATTGATTTTTAGGCACAACTTCAACCAATATCTTCACCCATTGAGTGAAGTATCTAGACACCAGTTACACATCTAGCCCAAACCCAAATGGAAAAAGGAACAAAATTTGCGCCCTCATGTTTTGCCAGATTCGAAAATAGTCAATTACATTAACACCAAATTTTTAAATCAAAATAAATAAAATGAAACACATAATCGAATCATTCTTTCTCTCTTGTTTTTTGGAATGGTTTATGTTGCGCAAAAAAACCTAAAAAATGCATAGTTGGAGACTTGGAGTAGACTTTTGACAAGCTGAAGTTTCAAGTGTATTATTGTAGTGGCCCAAAATTTAATACTACTAGGATTTAGGATTCATGCCGAAGATTTTGAAGTGCATTATTGTATTTTACCATTAAAAATTGTACATTTGAAAACAATTTTTTTTTTTACAATAAATGCGCAGACTATCAGCTTAATTGTTGAGCCACTTGTGATGCATTGTGCACACCACTAATAATCGTAAAATTTGTTACTAATTTTTTTTTACATTTGAACCTGCAAGATTTCAAATGCTAAGTAGAATAAGTCTCACATCACCGTCTCCAATGCCTCCTTTTGTTATGCTGGATTTTGGGAGTTCATCAGGAGTGTGCATTTACCATAATTACCTTCTTTGTTGGATACTCGAATACGATAATTTTATGAAAGAGTCCTATAATTAGGAGGTACTCTTATTAGGGGCATCATCGAAGAAATCATTAACTCTGTTACTCATTGTAGAGGGGTAAAATATATATTGGACACGTGGCACGAAATTCAAAAGGATGCGTGGAAAGAGATTATCAAACTTCTTGATTAATGAAGATTGATGGGCAAAATGTAAAATGGACCGAGAAAAAAAAAAACATGAACCAAGAAATGCTCATTGGACCGCATGGGTTGAATAAAGGAAACCAACGAACTCAGTCACATGGAACGAAATTGGAGGATTTCAGTTGCGAGTCTAGCCCGTGTGGGTGACAACCGCGTGGCCTACATGAATCCAATAATCGGGGGTGGCCTATCAACCGCGAGCCCAATAAAAGGAAGAGCTTGCTACCGGTTGCCCCCTTAATCCCGTATGGCCCAATCCGCACACGGGCCTCAATCCTGGAAGCCCATCTGGATCGCATGGGGGACAGCCGGGTGGGCTTTGACTCACATAGGCAACAACCACAGGGCCTCGAGCCTGCATGAGCGCGTGACCCAATACCTGCTGGACCTCCTAGACCATGCGAGGCTTAAAGCCGCTGGGGCCTCCCTACCGCGTGTGGGCCGATACTGCGCAAGGCTTCCTCGCGTGGGCCCAAAATCGTGAGCCCTAATATAACCTTGTGACAAGAACCCAGATGGACTATAGCTCCTGCGAGACCCCTATGTCCAGAGGAGACTTCAACCCGCTGGGCCTCTATTTTCAACCGCTGATCCATTTCTGCGTGGTCCATACCCATTGGTTCACCAAACCTGATGACCCCTTTAACCCGGAATCCCCTCCAGCCGCTGGACGCATGACCCATTTTGGTACTTATTTTCTTTAAATAAATAAAGTCAAGTAAAGATTAGTGAAAATAAAAAAGTACCACTATTTCGGAAACAATGGCATTGTCATGACCTACACCATTCGAGTGTCGGACGAGGGATGATGATGAGGGAATTGATTGTGATTCCCCAAGATTTTGGGGATGGCAAGGAGAGACGTCGGCCCTCCAAAGAAGATTTGACTTGGATGATGTGTTTGCCCGGATCGACTTGACAGTACTCGAAGGGAAGCCATTTAAAGGCTTGGTTGCGGTATTGGTGCGACCTCGGAGGTCATGACCATGCTGCTCACACGATGATGACGAGATAAAGCCTTGACCGTGCCTGGTAGCGGCAATGGTAAGACCGAGGCAGACCTTGACTACTCCGCTCACTCGGGATTACTGGAGATTTTGTGGCTTGGTAGCTAGGAATAAGGGTCCATGCAGAGGCACTCACGGAGTAGCTCCCATGGGACCACCTCAAGTGTTGCGAGGGGCGCGGCATGACAGTACAAAAGGAATATTCGCGCATGATTAGTGCTACACGTGTCCGCGGTTTATTAGTCCACTCTACCTGGAAGAGAGGTCGAGTGGCCTATAAATAGGACATTGTCCGGCTCTGACCTTAAAATAATTGGACTAAAAACAGTCTTCGTATTGCAATCAAAATAAGGTGTTGTTTCTTCTAAATGGTATTTTTATGAAGTCATGTAAGGAAAATTACTTGTGAAAAAATATCAAAAATACTGAAAATACCATAGCAAAAACTTAGCCTAAAACACTCTCTTCCATTTCCCTAGTCCTCATTTTTTCTCTCACAAGCAAAATCACAAATTAGAACATATATAGTTGAAAAATATTTTGCATGCTTCTCTAAAGTAAAACTACAATACGTGGAAGAAATAGATTCAAATAATATTTTCTATCCTGTCTTTTTTTTTTTTGTAACCAGGTATCTAGTTAATTTACGCGCACCATGGTCTAAATTAGAAACCAAGAGAAAGCCGGAAAAACACGAATTTGAAAACAAAAAATGGGAAAGCAAAAAGGAATGAAAAAAGGTAATTATTATGGAATTAATGGGTTAAAATGACATGAGAATTACAATTTGACTTTACATAGGCACCGTTTGCTAGCAATTATAATATAGCTTACTTAGCTTATTTGCTTAAAAAAAAGTAAATGAAAGGTGCTTTTTAACAATTATTAATAATAATTTATTTGGCTTTTCTAAAATATTTGACCCAAAAAAGCTAGATTGTTTTAAGCTCAAATTTGAAGTTTTTTTTTTTTGCTCATTCCAACTTCTTAAAACATGAATGGATTAAAAAAAATCCTTAAGTATTCTTACTGAAGTTTTAAGGACAATATAGGCATCATTTTTTTTATTTAAAAAAGCTACTATTTGACAGCTTATTCAAGAAAATTACACTTTTTTTTTTTGTCTTCTTATTCTTGTTTATAGCTTTTAAGATTACTAGCTTAAAAACATTAAAATTAGTTTTAAACCTGTTTGACATCGCTTAGGCCAGACTAATTTTATTTTTTACTTTTTTTTGTCTTCTTCGAACTTTTAATTTTGTGTCAAACTTTTTTAAATTACTTATTCATCTTGACGAGGAAGATCACAAGACTTTTAGAATATAAGCCAAAATTGAAAAATAAAAATAAAAAACAATTTGTCTATATTTAGATGACTTAGGTCTTTAATGAATTTTTTAAAGTTCTGATCATAATTTTTTACTTTTCAAAGTTACTCGTGTTTAGGCAAACAAATCATCCAAAAAACTTGATTACAGCTACCAAAAAAAACTCCTCTCAAACCTTTACTCCACGCTACTACTACCACCGCACCTCCACCCACGTCCGACCCTAGCTTTTTTAAGGCCCTGGGCAAATTCTCAAAGTGTTGCCTTCAACACTTAGCAAAAGTTTTCCAATTCGTTTAAGTTCATTCTTGTTCTTTAACCAAGCTTCACACACACACACACACACACACACACACACATATAATTATTTTTTTACTTAGAAAAGAACCTTTTTTAGAGTTAACTAATGCTTCTACCTTTTGCTTGTTTTTTCTTTTCTCCTAACCAAATAGTTGACATCTAGGACACATGATGTGTTGGGAAAATAAGAGAAATACAACAACACTCAAACACTCTATTTTAATAATCTATAACAAAATTACATAGCACTTATGTTCTCACATATTTTTTCTCCCATTTGTGGTGAGGGAAGCCCAAATGGGGCGCCGTACCATGTTTTTTCTCCCACTCTATATCTTTTTCTTCTTTTTTCTTTTCCCACTCTTTACAACACACAAATACATCTATATATAGGAATACAAACTATGAATCAAAAAAATTTCAAATCTAATGAACTCACTCATGCACCCTCAAAACTTGACTTCCTGGCATTGTAACTTAGCCAAAAATCTCCCACTTGCATATCCAATAAAAAATCTTCCCTGCCTCCAAATCAACAGTAATCCACATGTTTTTCATTCTTAATATAGCTTACTTTTCAACAAGATGCGCCTAAGTGAAATTTTTTAAAAAAGAGGCATTCCAGATTATTAATAATATGTGTATACTTCCCAAATAAAATATCACAAATTCCATTCCATATGTACATTCAAGTTCCATTCCAATACACACATATATACAAATATGCACACCAACACAAGAGTCCATACTCCATGGATCGGATTAAAAAAAAAAAAAAAGAGCCCATAGATGAGATTCAAGAAACTTACAAATTTTTGTTTGAAGACCCAATAATTATTTGCAATTTTGATATCAAAGAGGATTCTCCTCCTTCGAAACTACCTTCATTCATGATCTTGGTCGGCTGGTCCCATGGGAGTCGTCTATAATTTTTTATGAGTACTACTTATATTTAGGATAGTTTTGTTTTAACCCAATCTATTTGGGCTTAATAATATTTGGGCTTTGTGTAGTTGGGCTTAAAAAATATTTGATTTCAAAGGCCCATAAAATAATATGGACCATTTAATTGGGCTTTAAAAGACTCCTACAAAGCCCCTTTTTTAGGCTGTTTTTTGGTGCTCCAAGGCCTGAACCTCTACGACTCGTTTGGATGTCGGAGATGATTTTGGGTGGATTTGTAATGAGGGTGGATTTGAAGGTGGATTTGTAATGAGGGTGGCCCCACCTCATAAGAAGGGTGGATTTGTTAATAAGGTGTTTGGATGGTATTTTGAGAAGGGGGATTTGAAAGGTGGATTTGAGGGCAAATTACCTATTTGCCCCCAGTTTGTTATTTTAATGATAAAAATGGATTAATTTCATTATAATAACAAAAAAATACATAATAATTAAAATAAATACATATTAAATACAAAAAAAATATTGAACCAAAATTAGAACAAAAAAAATTATTTATTTAAATATATTATTATTATTATTATTATTATTATTTATTTTTATTTTTTTTATTTTTTTTGTTGAATGGAGAGTAGATGATTGTTGAATGGTTAATGTTTGGTGAGGTGATAGATAGATGATTGAATGATGAGTTTGTGGTTGAATGTTTGATAACATTTTCTTTATAAATACCACATAAAACTCATATTTATTTACAACCAAATTTTGAATCATTAGAAGAAGTCTGGAACGATTAGGATTTGGAAGCGAGAGTTTTGTTATATTAATTAGTTACGTCAAGTTGATGGAATTGAATGGGATGAAAATGAAAACATCTTGGTCGTGGAAAATGATGAAGTTTGGTACGAATTAGTCCAAATAAGTACAAAGTCAATACGCAAGGTTTATTTATTTAGTTCTTCTTAGTTAATATAGATTTAATATTATAATCTATGACAATTTGCAATTTAATATTATAAATTTAATATTGTAGGGTCGTCCACAATTTGCAAATTGGAATGACAAAAAATTTCCCAATTATAATCGATGGCACTATTGCTTCACACCTCGTAATCCAAGGCAAGATGAAGATTGAACCAATTGGATGAGAATAATTTTTCGAGAAGTTCCACCTCTATGTTTGTCCTGTTCATGTGTATTTCTTTTCGAGCCGTCTAATGTATTGCAACTAATGAAGTATTTCTTTCTAAATTTATGTTGACTTGGTAATGAAGTTTGCATTTCAATAAACGGTTAAGTTTACATAATCTTGAAACGTACAACTTCATTTAGAATCGAAAAAAAATGCCAAAAAAATACAACATATAAAGCCTAATAAGAAAATTACAACAAACGAACAATATCACTTCGGGACTTCAGCTTCCTCCCAAGTATTGTAAATCCCGGCCGAAGTCCAATGAATACCACCCAATAGGACTCTTGACCTGCTATTTCGAAATCTAAACGAAAAAACAATGATTACTTTAACAAATATGTAAATGAATTTATATATGTTGTTGGCTCGTGATTTTCAATGGCGCCGCACACATTGCACAAGTCTAGCAACAATTTATGTTGCCAAACGGCTATTCAACCGTTGACCATCACAAATTGACCGGCAAGACGAGTGCTTTGCCTCTTTTTGTTCCAGAAATATCATCATAGCCGTGTACGAGGATGAACACTAGCGGTGAGGGCAAATTTACCAACTTTTGAGCACAAAGTAGCAACTACCATCCTAATGCACATAAAAACATTATATCCGGCTCATTTGATGCGCTTTTAAACTCGGTTGATACATTTTACACACACACACCCACTCCAAATGGCTCAGGTATACATCATTGCCCATCAAATGAGCCCAGATTATGCACCATCTGTGCCCAGATTTAATGCATTACATGAGGCCACAAATAATGCATCAAATGATGCCAGAAACTACAGCAAATGAGCCCAGATATAATGCATCAAACAAACCCATAAACTGCAAGAAATGAGCCCAGAAATAATGCATCGAATGAGCCCAGATGATGCAGCAAATGAGCCCAGATATAATACATCAAATGATGCCAGAAACTGCATTACATGAGGCCACAAATAATGCATCAAATGATGCCGTAAACTACAAAGAAATGAGCCTTATATAATGCATCAAACAAACCCTTAAACCGCAGGAAATGAGCCTGTAAATAATGCATCGAATGAGCCCGGATGATGCAAAGAAATGAGCCGAGATATAATGCATCAAATGATGCCGAAACCGCAAAGAAATGAGCCCACATATAATGAATCAAACCACCCCAGAAACTGCAGCAAATGAGCCCAGGTATAATGCATCAAACCACCCCAGAAATTGCAGCGAATGAGCCTACATATAATAAATCAAACCACCCCAGAAACTGCAGCAAATGAGCCTACGTATAATACATCAAACCACCCCAGAAACTGCAGCAAATGAGCCTAGGTATAATGCATCAAACCACCCTGAAATCGCGCAAAGAATGAGCCCACATATAATGCATCAAACCACCCCAGAAACTGCAGCAAATGAGCCTAGGTATAATGCATCAAACCACCCCAGAAACTGCAGCAAATGAGCCCAGATATAATGCATCAAACAAGACCAGAAAACTGCAGCAAATGAGCCCTGATATAATGAATCAAACAAAACCAGAAACTGCAGCAAATGAGTCCAGATATAATGAATCAAACAAAACCAGAAACTGCAGCAAATGAGCCCAGATATAATGCATCAAACAAACCCAGAAACTGCAGGAAATGAGCCCAGAAATAATGCATCGAATGAGCCCAGATGATGCAGCAAATGAGCCGAGATATAATGCATCAAATGATGCCAAAAACTGCAGCAAATGAGCCCACATATAATGAATCAAACCACCCCAGAAACTGCAGCAAATGAGCCCAGGTATAATGCATCAAACCACCCCAGAAACTGCAGCGAATGAGCCTACATATAATAAATCAAACCACCCCAGAAACTGCAGCAAATGAGCCTACGTATAATACATCAAACCACCCCAGAAACTGCAGCAAATGAGCCTAGGTATAATGCATCAAACCACCCCAGAAACTGCAGCAAATGAGCCCACATATAATGCATCAAACCACCCCAGAAACTGCAGCAAATGAGCCTAGGTATAATGCATCAAACCACCCCAGAAACTGCAGCAAATGAGCCTAGGTATAATGCATCAAACAAACCCAGAAACTGCAGCAAATGAGCCCAGATATAATGAATCAAACAAAACCAGAAACTGCAGCAAATGAGTCCAGATATAATGAATCAAACAAAACCAGAAACTGCAGCAAATGAGCCCAGATATAATGAATCAAACAAAACCAGAAACTGGCAGTAAATGAGCCCACATATAATGCATCAAACCAACAAAATTGCTATACAAACACTTGCATAACAGAACAACAATCTGCACTAATTACCAACAGAACAACAAAGTGCTATAGAAACCAATAATCAACCACATATCACTAATTTCCAAACAAACAACCACGGTAATGCACATAAGTGAAAAAGTAATGATTCATTAGCCTCAGATGTATGAACTATCATCATGGGCCTCATCTTGTGAATTTTTTGGCTCAGGAATTCATCACTGCCATATAATTTCAACACTTTGGGTTAGATATTCATCATTGCCATATAATTTCAACACTGTGGATCAGATATTCATCACTACCATATCATTTAAACACCGTGGCTCAGATAACCATCATTGCCCTGAAAGAAGTTGTCCAAGTTGCCCTAACTTCATCATTGACATTTAACCTGAAAAATAATTACATTTCATTACTCGGACAATAGTTTCCAAGTACATCCTAGTTTGCCCTAATTTTGCCATTGATGTTGCACGAAGTCAAAAAGTGGGCCAAAATAATGTGCACATACATAGTTAGTGTCCTAAATCAACACATAGTTTAGGCAATAGATTACAAATACGGTGATGCCCTACCACGACAAAATAAAGTTTCTTATCCAAACGACGAGCCTATGTCGTTTTTTGTACGAGCTTCCCAGCTAACAACATCCCCACCCATACTTGCCTCATATGTTCTGGTATGCTATAAAATTCGATAACCCTTTCATCCGTTGCCAAAATCAAGCTGTTGGGAGCAAACTGATCCTCCATTGGTATGTCAAGCTTTTGTAGTTCAGGAAAGACTCCACTTCTTTTATCTGCAAGTCGTTGCTCAAACCCACATGCATGGATGAGCTGGCCCATCACCTCTTTGTTGTCAGCCATGTAACTCCCAATTATGTCGTTAAGTGCCGCTTGTTTTGCATCGGCCCTTGACAACTTCTTGGCCTTCTTCGCTGGGGGATTAATCCCCGAAGTCTTGCCACCCACTGTTGGTTGCATGGGAGTGTTGGCATGGCTTGTGGGAGTGCTCGGGCTTCCGGCTTGCATACCACCACCTAGGTCGGTGAAATTTTGAGTCACATGCACGAACTCACCATTTGAAAATCTTGGTGTATAGCAGTCATTAGTGCCAATGCTTATGCTTATGTCATCAACATCCTCAGGTTCAATCTTAGCCGGATCCTCGGCCAACTCATTGGTTGCCCTATCCTTTCCAAAGAGTATTTGCCAACTCTCGTACATGGGGAAAGCCTTGTCGTTCATCCCTTTTGCTTTGGGATGGAACTGCAAGTACAAATTGGAAGCCATATATTTACATTATAGTTTACAACAACAATGTGAGTAAGTAAAACATTGAATGGGTTTTCGAAATTGACCTTCTCATATTCCTCCCACACATTTTCATCATCCACTTCGACGGTATGTGTGACATGGTTGAACGAAAACCCACTTATACGACACAAGTCCGCTAGCACACCATATTTGTCCTTCCAATTTTTCACTTTGGACTCTATGTTTGGTTGAGCTCTTATTACCGGGTATCACCTTTTGCAAGGCTTTCTCAACGGCGACAAAGAAGCCCGACCTAAAGCTGTTTTCGGCTCTCCACTTCGACCCATCGGCAAACTCCTCTAGCATGCATGATAGTAAGGCTTCCTCTTCTTTAACCGTCCAAAGCCTACGAGCTTGTTTTTCCCCGTTGCCCTTACTCTTATTACTCTTTGATCGCTTGGATTGGGATTGTTCTTGACTATCCATTGCCTTTGATATGGAACAAGTCAAATATAATTCCAATTTAAACCCAACACAAGTCACATATGATATGATGCAATACATCTTCAAATAGATAGTGAAAAAACCAAATTCATTCAATATGTTATTACATAAATAAGCAACAAACAACCCAAATATTAGAAAATACATTGTTCAACCTGTCTAAATGGGAGATTACAAGAGAAGATTTGCTACTCTTGATGACCATTAGCAAACCAATGGTCGTACATTTGCTGTGCCAAATTGTCCCTCATTTCAGTCCATTGGGTGGTAGGCTCAATGGTCGTAATGTATTCATCTGGTGGGATAACATTCAAGTTTTCTTGCTCCCATAACGTGTATTCGAGCTCAACCGGATCCACTGTCATTTCTCGCTTGACAAAGTTGTAGAGAAGGCAACACGCGGTGACGATTCGACATTGAGTCCTAATGGGGTAGTAAGAGCAAGATCTCAATGTGGCAAATCGCATCTTCAATACCCCAAAACTCTCTCTATAACATTTCTTGCCGCAGAGTGCTTCATGTTAAAGAACTCTTCCCGGCTTTGGGGCATGTGTCATTGCCTCCAAATGTTAATGTGGTATCGTTGACCCCGATACGGTGCTAATAATCCTGGGCCATTACTGTAGCCAGCATCGACGAGGTAATAATGGCCTACAGATTTCATTTGAAAGGCTATGTAAGAAATATTGCACATAATTGTTCTGGTATATAGTTTAATAGAAAGTTTTGACGTACCCTGTGGAATTTTCAACCCATGAGGCCTGACAAGGGCATTGCGTAGGACTCTCGAGTCAGTGGCGGATCCTTCCCAACCGGACAAGGCATATATGAATTGTAGGTCTTGACTACAAACTCCTAAGACATTTATCGCGTAGTCACCTTTTCTTGACCTATACCGTGCCTTGTCCTCGGTTGGGGGGAGGACAGGTATGAATGTACCGTCTAAAGCCCCTAGACAATTCTGTTCATGAAAATCACCCACAAGTTTTAGTACCCACAAATAATTAACATAGTTGAATAATATGTTATTAATGTAATTATGAAGGTTATTTTACCTCAAACCACTTCCACCTAGGATCGGCCTCATTAGTAGGAACCGGTTGGGGATGATGCCACAATGAATTGTGAAGTCGCAAAACGGCCAACAAAATAGCGTTGAAATGCCTACTAATTGTTTCCCCGGACCTCAAAAATTGGAACTTCGTAGGCCTATTCTTATTGTGGTGCGCAAGGATCCATAGGAAGATAGCAACTTTCTCAACAACATTGACATTCCTCGAGTTTTGTAGGCCTCTTTCCTCTAATAAATGTACCAACCTCATGAATGTGTGCCTATTTACCCTTAATAGGTTGTGACAATCTTTGTCATTACGACCTACTACCCTATGCAGTGCGTCTATTTGAGGTTGGTAAACATTAGGATCCATACGAATAGGCCTTCGTCGATAACGTTCAACAATCAAGCCCATAACTAACATATAAAGCATGAGACTAGTATTTACTACTCTCATGAAACATATGGTCGCTACCACAAGGTTACGCTAAACTTCTTCCTTCGCTCACGCTTTAGTTAGTCTTGCCATCTGTATAGCTCAATAAAAAAAAGGTTACACAAATCAGACCAAAGCCCGAACAAAATACACTAATTTATTTAACTATTTGGGGTTGCTAAACATTAGAGGAAAACTGTTTTTTGAAAATTCCACCAAACAAAATACACTAACTTAATTAACTGAAAACACAGAAAATTAGGCCCAAACTAGGGCTACCATCAATGGCAAAATTAGGGCAAAATATAAGTACTAAACAAGCTAACAAAGTTTAGATTGAGTCTCAGAAATTAGGGAAAATCGACCACATTCAATCTCAAACAGTACGGCTAAATCGTTTAACCCCGAAACCCGTGATTCATGCTTAGAAATTAGGCCTACGAAACCCACATTCAATCCCAGAAATTAGGGCTACAAAACCCACAACCAATCTCACAAATTAGGGCTACAAAACCCACAACCAATATCAGACATTACAAAAACCAGATTGAATAACATTAACAGATATTCGAGGCACCAAAACCCAGATTCAAACACATATTCAAGCTTCTAACAAACCCAAATTCAATATTGAAACCAACGACCCCTAAAATCGAAATAAAAGCCTTGTAACATATAAATTTGTTAAAATAATCACCATTTTTCATGGAAACCCAGATTTTATTGCAGAAATAGGGCTAAATACGATCGATCTATATCACAAATCGATCTTATCAATGGAGTTAAGCATCATACCTCAGTGAACAGGATGATGGCGAAGTCGAGATGAGCAGCAAGGAGTCGCACAGTTCGAAAATGGCGACGTCCTCTCTCTTCTCTCTTTTTCCTCTTCTCTCCAACAAAACGAAACCCTACTAATTTCCCAGATCCAACGACGTGTACAAGGTGGATTTGCAAGGTTAGAATCGACTGAAAAAACCTCAAATATGCCCGGATTTCTCGACGACAGGGGGTACCCCAGTCGTTCACAAATCCACCCAAGCCATGATTTCACTCCAAACAAGTGAAATAATTGGGGAGGAAGAGTTGCAATCCAAACGGCGGAGAAGGGGGTGGGACCAGGATATATAATCAGGGTAGTGTTATATCCGGGTTCATATCCAGTATCCAAACACCCCGCTATGGCCTTGTGGAAGTGCCGGGCTTGCTTCCACCATACCACAACCACCCCACCACCAGTGTCATTACACCACCAAATAATTAGGGGTGGTTTGGGTAAATTGAAAAAACTAGTTTTTTGGTTTTTTTAGTTTTGTCCTTCTTCAAATTTTTTTTGTATTTGTTAATTTTCAGTCGATTTGTTGTGGTTTCTTGGTTTGTCTCGACGAGAGGAGTATAAAATTATTAGCCAAACTTAAAGTTTTGTGAATAAACATGAAGGTGACATCCAAAAAACCAGTTTTTTGGATTATTTTTCGTCTTTATTCACAAAATTTTAAGTTTGGCTAATAATTTTATACTATTTAGATTCCTCACGACAAGACAAGCTAAGAAACCACAAAAAATCGACCGAAAACCAACAAATGCAAAAAAAAATTGAATAAGGGATAAAACAAAAAAAAAAAAAAACTAGTTTTTTCAATTTACCCAAACCAAGCCTTAATATCCCTCTACCCCACCACCACTAGTACGACAATCTCACTATTCTTACCATCACCGTACCACCTCTATCAACATAAATTCATTATTACTTCCTCCGTCGCAAAATGTTGTCCAGTATTTCATTTTGGATTGTCACTATATGTTAGTCACTTTACAAAAATCAATGTACTTTATTTGATAGGTTTCAATCTTACCCTTCCTTTTTTGCTATGACAAGAACCATTTAAATGCAAAGTTGTAATTACTATGGGCAAAATAGGAAAGACAAAAATGAAAAAATGTAATGATTATGCCTTGAAAAAAATTTAGAATCCTAGAGTGGCCCTATCTTTTTCGATGGAGTGTAACGACCTTGATTTTCGCCCTAATTTAAAATAGTTTTCTAATAGAAATCTAGTAATGTTTAATTTTTTTTGTCCTAATTTAGACTAGATGTTATAAATGCATGGAAAATATACATACAAAGATACATATCTAGTCACCCCCACCTTCCCCTCACCTTCCTTTTTACTCCAAACTTGCTCCCCACTATAAGTCTCAACTAGCCTACTAAACCCTAGCTAATATCCTATAAATACCTCCTCATTCTTCATTCAAGCTCGCACCTCTCTACCACCTTTCTAGTCATTTTCCATGTTCTTGAATTCAAGTGTTTTAGAGTAAGAAAAACCTTCTAGTTATTCAAGTCCTTCATGAACTTCTTCTTGTTTTTCAAAATTCAAGTTGAGTTCATAAATAGCCACCACCCTACGATCCAAAGTTTGTAGAAAGTTGTAATCTTTTTGGTTTCTAGGAAAAGAAAGTCATTTTCTTTTCCTTTCGAAGCAAAATCAAGAAGCGGTTACACTATCTTCCCGCCAACGTCCTTTTTTCGCCAAAAACGTGTTGAGTTTTCAAAAACAAAACAGTTTTGTGAAAAAAAAATGTTTACAAAAAAATAAAACAATTTTTGAAAAAAAAAACAATTTTCAAAATAAAAACAGTTTTCAAAATAACTATTTTCGAAAAAAAAAGAGTATTCTAATTAATTTTTTGAAAACATTGTTTTTAAAAAAGAAATAGTTTTTAAAATATTTTTTTGAAAACATTGTTGAAAAGGGGAGACAGAAAATAGAGAGAATGGTTTTGTGTAATGATGGATGTACCTAATTGAGGAGATGTGGGCTCTATTAAATTTAGTTATTTTGAAAATGTTTCTAACTTTGAGTATGCAAAGGGCAACATTTGGTATGGTCAAGATGTTGCTAACTGTGATTATTCCATTGTGACCACTTTTTGGGCCACACATTGCTAATTTTAGCAACATTTTTGTTTTGAGTATACCATTGGGGATAGCCTAAGAGGTTTCAAAGTTTGGTTATTCCAATGTCAACACTTTTCTAAACAAACATTGCTAATTAACTTTAACAACCTTTTAGTTTTGGTTAGGCCATTGAGGATCCTCTAACAACAACACAGCAGAATAATTGAAAATCTTCTCAAGTCATAATCACCGTTATTATTTATTTCACTACCATCACTGCCAACGGAAACAAATTAAAAATATACTTTACCCAGAAAAATAAAAAAAACTTTCTGCTATTGAAAATATTCTCTGAAAACATGACTGAGAATGTTCTGAATGACCAAAATATCTCTCAATCATTTTCGATTGCGATTTGCGAATATCCTCAATTTAAATAGATTCAGGGGCACTGTTGTCCCTCAAAAGGGACAGCTGCTGTCCCCCGCAATTACGGGCCGCTCCGGTCACTTTCCGACGATCGGAAACGTTCACTTCGTAGAGCTCGGTGAGTACAACAAGTGCACCAAAAATCAGCTCAATCGGATATGATTAAGTGCCTGATCGGTACACATATAACTCGGAAATTATGGATTCAAGTGGGTTTAATCTAGTGTTTCGGATGCATTCGTTTCATGATAAAAATGTTTCGATCAGACACTTAATGATATTTGATTGAGCTGATTTTTTGGAACACTTGTTGTACTCACTGAGCTCTACGAAGTGAACGTTTCCGATCATCGAAAAGTGACCGGAGTGGCCCGTAATTGTAGGGGACAACAGGTGCTGTCCCTCAAAAGGGACAGCAATGACCTTGAATGTTAAATTCATCGCCATCACTTCGAAAACATCGATCACCTCTACTACCCAAAAGACACGTTGAGAATATTCCCAATTAAAAAGAACCGAGAAGTTCTCAATCCAAAAATTTATGAAATTTACCATATTACTGCCGCCGTTGTAATGCATGACCTCCACAGAATGATTGAAAGGTTTCTCAAGTTAAAAAGTTATACAGAAAAAAATTGAGAATTTTCCCAGTTTTGAATTCTTTTGGGAATATTTACGTGTTTAGTCATTTGAAGAAGAAAATAGAACAGAAACAGTTTTGTTACGAAAAAAAAGAAGAGATTTGTATGTTTTTCTCTGATAATCTCTCTTATGAATAGAGTATTAATATACTGAACTTGTTTACAATCACACCCAAACTTACACACCCAAACACACTCATCAAAATCCCAAGGGGCTCATACACAGTCTATGTGGGCCCCTTGGATTTTTTTGAGTGAGTGTATAAGATGGGTGTGGTTGTAGCATTATTGATACTATATTTGGACAACTATTGATCAACTTCTTTTATTTTCTCTCTTTACTTGGGGTAGAAGGAAACATGACGCGCAGTGGCGTTCGAGGGATTCTTGACTGGTAATTTATTCTTGCTTTGACATTTTTTAGATCATTTTCTCAGTTATTAATCCACTTTTTTTATTTATTTATTGTAGTGAATAAGTCTTATGTTGTGCAGAGTTCCTTTCTGAGATAAGGACTGTCAATGTAATCAAATGCTGGTCATTCAACGACAAATTAGACGATCGAGGTTTGAAAGGAAGATATATAGGCTTTTCTCTCTTTCATTATCATGATGAAGTTCAATATTATAGTGATGAAGTTTAGGATAACGGCGATGAAGTTCAGAATAATGATAATGAAGTTAAGGTGGGGGTCGACGAGCTTGGACTCGAACGAATAGATGAAGGGAGGCCAATGATTTTTTAAAATAGCACATAGAGTGGGTGTGGGCGGTGGGCCCTTTGGATTTTTGTGAGTAGGTGTGTAAGAATGGTGTGGTTGTAGCATTATTGATACTATATATATGGACAACTATTGATCAGTTTCTTTTATTTTCTCTCTCTACTTAGGGTAGATGGAAACGTGACGGTGGCATTCGAGGGCTTCTCGATTGGTAAGTTTATTTTGGCTTTGACATTTTCCAGATCATTTTCTCAGTTATTAATCCACTTTTTGTTTATTGTAGTGAATCAGTCTTATGTTGTGTATAGTACCTTTCAGAGATATGGATTGTCGATCTAGCCAAATGCTGGTTGTTCGATGACGAATTGGACGATCGAGGTTTGAATGGAAGATATATTGGCTTTTCTTTCTCTGATTATAATGATGAGGTTCAGGATTACGGTGATGACTTTAGGATAGCGGTGATGAAGTTTGGGATTACGGTGATGGCGTTTTGGACAAGGATGATGAAGTTAAGGATTACAGTGATGAAGCTCAGGCGCAGTTCGACGAGCTTGGACTCCACAAATAGACGAAGGGAGGCCAAATGCTGGTCATTCGACGACGAATCAAACAATCAAGGTTTGCAAGCAAGATTATAGGTTTCTCTCTCTTTGATTATCATGATAAAGTTCGGGATTACGATGATGAAGTACAGGATTACAGTGGTGAAGTTATGGTGGGGTCTGATGAGCTTGGACTCGACGAATAGAACAAGGGAGGCCAATGATTTTTTGAGAATAGACCTTATTTTGTATTGAATTTTGCTCCTATCAACGAATTAAGGTTGAGCCCTGAAGCAATTACGAACATAAAGCCCATTCTATCCTTGCAGCAATTACGGGCTTAAATCCCAGTCTATCCTTAGACGTACAAATTCTATATTAGGTCGGCGTTGTTGGGAAATAAATTCAATTTTCTGAACTGCCACATAAAGCCCCTTTGAGAAAATTAATCGAGGTGCTTACACGCTAGTCTGAATACTTGAGTTATAAAAATAAGAGAGAAAAATTAGCGACATTTTGCTAACTTTAGTGACTTTTTTGGTTTTGAATATGTCATTGGGGATAACGCAAGAGGTTAAAGTTTGGTTATTCCAATGCCATTGGGGATAACCTAAGAGGTTAAGAGGTTTTGAGTATGCCATTGGCGATGTATCGGTGGGGGTGGTTGCCGTAGTCCTTGCCTAATAGCTAGTGGAACTTCCGGGACAATGCGGTCTTTTTTTGGTTGTCGGTTCCACCATTGCTTGGGTTTTCCAGAGGTGGATTCGTGGTGTTGCGGTGGCAGTTCCGATTGTGGTGGTGGTGGGACCTGTCAGAGGCTGTGGCGGTAGATGTTTTGCACAGTGTTTCAGGGTAGGTTTTGGGTTTCTAGGGGTTGGACTTAGCCCACGTGTTTGGGCTAAGCTTTTTGTGCTTTAGTGTTGTATCTGGGCTTTGAAGGCCTTTGTGTGTATTTTAATTGTTTTATCTGAGTATCTTGGGCCCTAGGATGTTTGGGCTTTGCCCTTCAGATGTTTCCAACTTTTGGTTGGATTGTTTTTTTCTCCTCCTCGATGTATCTTTCGTCGAGTATCTTCAATAAAATTTTGTTACCGATCAAAAAAAAAGTGAGCATTTTTCTAAACAAACATTGCTAATTAACTTTAGCAACCTTTTAATTTCGGTTCGGCCATTAAAGATGCTCTGACAACAAAAAAACAAAATAATTGGGAATATTCCCAAGTTATAATCACCTTTATTATTTATTTCACTACGATCACTCCCAACGGAAACAAATTAAAAATATACTTTACCAGTTTACCTAGAAAACTAAAAAACTTCATGATATTGAAAATATTCTCTGAAACATGACTGAGAATGTTCTGAATGTTGAAATTCATTCCCATCACTTCAAAAGCCTCTACAACCACAAAAACCACTTTGAGAATATTCTCAAAGTATTTTTTTTAACAAAATTATCTAAAACAACGAAATATTTGTCAATTATTATCGATTGAGAATATCCTCATGTTAAAATTCACCGCCATCACTTCAAAAACATCACCTCTACTACCCAAAAAACATGTTTGAGAATATTCTCAGTTAAAAAAAACCGAGAATTTCTCAATCCTAAAATTTATGAAATTTACCACATTACTGCCACTGCCGCCATGACCGCCACAAAATGACTTAAAATTTTCTCAAGTTAAAAAGTTATACAAAAAAAAAAAAAAAAAAAAAAGATAGAGAATTTTCTCAGTTTTGAATTCTTTTGGGAACATTTACCTGTTTAGTCGTTGAAGAAGAAAATAGAACAGAACCAGTTTTGTTACGACAAAAAAAAGATTTGTATGTTCTTCTCTAATAATATCTCTTATGAATTAAATATTGAATTTGTTTACAATCAAACCCAAACTAACACACCCAAATACACACTCATTCACAAAAACCCAATGGGGCCTACACAAACTATGTGTGAGCCCCTTGTGTTTTTGTGAGTGAGTGTGTACGTAAGATGGGTGGTTGTAGCATTATTGATACTCCCTCTGTCTCAATTTGTTTCTTCGTTTTGGGAAACATGTATTTTTGTCGATGTTAAAAAATATACTTTTGTATAATATTTTTAATTTTTTTACACCAAATTAAAGTACTCAATGAGCACTTTAATTTAGTATAAAACAAATTAAAAAATAATATAGAGAAATATATTTTGTAAGGGTTTGAAATTGCACGTATTTCCATTGTGAGGAAACAAATTGGGACGGAGGGAGTACTATATCTGGACAACTATCAATTTCTTTTATTTTCTCTCTCTACTTGGGGTGGAAGGAAACATGACGCACAGTGGCGTTCGAGGGCTTCTTGACTGGTAATTTATTCTTGCTTTGACATTTTCCAGATCATTTTCTCAGTTATTAATCCACTTGTGAATCAATCTTATGTTGTGTAGAGTACTTTTCAGAGATAAGGACTGTCGATGTAACCAAATGCTGGTCATTCAATGGCAAAGTAGATGATCGAGGTTTGGAAGGAAGATATATAGGCTTTTCTCTCTTTGATTGTCATAATGAAGTTCAATATTACAGTGATGAAGTTTAGGATAACAACGATGAAGTTTAGGTGGGGTTCGACGAGCCTGGACTCGAACGAATAGACAAAGGAGGCCCATGATTTTTTAAAATAGCGACAGTGTGAGTGTGGGGCCCCTTGGATTTTTGTGAGTGAGTGTGTAAGAATGGGTGTGATTGTAGCATTATTGATACTATATATGGACAACTATTAATCAATTTCTTTTATTTTTCTCTCTCTACTTAGGGTAGATGGAAACGTGACAGTGGCATTCGAGGGCTTCTCGACTAGTAAGTTTATTTTGGCTTTGACATTTTCTGAATCATTTTCTCAGTTATTAATCCACTTTTTGTTTATTGTAGTGAATCAGTCTTATGTTGTGTATAGTACCTTTCAAAGATATGGACTGTTGATGTAGCTAAATCCTGGTTGTTCGGTGGCGAATTAGACGATCGAGGTTTGAATGGAAGATATATCGGCTTTTGTCTCTCTAATTATAATGATGAAGTTCAGGATTACGGTGATGAAGCTCAGGCACGGCTCGACGAGCTTGGACTCCAATGAATAGATGAAGGGAGGCCAAATGCCAGTCGTTCAACAGTGAATCAGACGATTAAGGTTTGAAAGCAAGATATATAGGCTTTTCTCTCTCTGATTATCATGATGAAGTTCGGGATTACAATGATCAAGTTCAAGATTACGGTGGTGATGTTTTGGTGGGGTCCGATGAGCTTGGACTCGACGAAGAGAAGAAGGGAGGCCAATGATTTTTTTAGAATATACCTATTTTGTATTGAATTTTGCTTTGATCAATGAATTAGGGTTGGGCCCTAAAGTAATTACGGACTTGAAAGCCCATTCCATCCTTGAAGCAATTACGGGCTTAAAACCCATTCTATTCTTAGACGTACAAATTCTATATTAGGTCGGAGTTAGTGGGAAATAAATTCAATTTTCTGAACTGCGACATAAATTCCCTTTGAGAAAATTAATCGAGATGCTTACATGCTAATCCGGATAGTTGAGTCATAAAAATAAGAGAGAAATCCATATTACGCTAATTAATGAAGTTTGTTCATTTGTGGAAAGGTAACTCGTCTACAAAAGTTGGTCACGCTTAATAACACTCTCTCTTCATGTGTGAGTTGCATGCCAAGTGGCAAACTCCATTTTGTTACGTAAATCACTGCACCCCTCTCTCGTCCCTATCTGATAAAATCATTTTTAGTTATCAAAGTAGGAGCCTCCCAATCCAACTCTACTTCTCTTCTACCAAAAAGAAAGAAGAAGCCAAAGGGTTCCGAGTTCGCTTTATTCGTCATCGTCGCCCCGAGTCGACCCACCGCAACTCGTTCTGCTCTGAATCGGCCCCCCATGGATCCTACTCGAGCCTTTGTCAAGAACGTTAGGCGTGTGGTAATCAAGGTAGTGTTATTTTTATTGGATTCGTTTTTTTTTTTTTTAAATATATATTTTCCCATTTATTTTGAGATTACTTGTGTATTCATTTTGCATGTACGATCCAAATCGAGTTTTTCCACGTTAGATTTGGCATTAATCGATCACATTGTCAACGATTTACTAATAGATATACGTATAGAAGCATGCATGTTTTGACCGGATTACTACCGGACAATTCTCGAGTGCTCTTAGGTTTGGAATGTTTGGCATTCATGGGATTCGACCATCCGATCTCGATCTTGGGGTAGGCTCTTTGGTTGTTTTTTTTATTTTTTTGATCCAATGGCTTTCTGGTTTTAAAAATTAGGGTTTATTTATTTATTATTATTATTTGTGTGGAAAATAGTGAGCAAAATGTACTATTGGTTTCATATTCTTGTTCTATTTTTACTATTATGAACATCTTAAGGCTAAGTTTTTCATTTGATAAAATCAACATTTGATAAAATCAAGTGGGTGATTTTATCAAATGAAGTGAAGGGGTGTTAAAATCAAGTGGGCCCAGTGCAAAAAGCAATGGTGATTTTAGCACTGGACCCACTTTATTTTAGCACCTCTTCACTTCATTTGATAAAATCACCCATTTGATTTTATCAAATGTTAATTTTATCAAATGGAAAACTTACCCTAAATATGTTTTTGTATAAAGTATGGAAAAATCTATGGTATGCCCCCTTGAAAAACCATACGTCCCATTACATATGTTTTTTCTTTCGATAAACCTACGGGTACAAATTTGATGGGAATGCAAAATGTACTGATGGCTTTTGGGACCCACTTTGGGTCCACACAAATGATCCAAATATTTAATAATTTTAACTTAATTTTTGGGTGTCCTTGCGAAAATTCAACTCAATTTGATGTGTAAGTGGATGATCCAAATTTCAAGTTTTCATTCAGAATTTAGGAATAAAAAGTTGAAATTTGGATCATCCACTTACACATCGAATTGAGTTGAATTTTGCAAGGAAACCCCAAAAATTAAGTTCCTTGCTTTCTAAAATGAAAACTTGAAATTTGGATCACTCATTTACACAAATCCAATTGAGCTGAATTTTAATAGGGATACTCCAAAACTTAAATTAAAATTATTGAACAGTTTGGATTATTTGTGTGAGACAAAAAAGTGGGGCCCCCAAGCCATCGGTTCATTTTCTGTGTCCCTCGAATTTTTACACTTAGCAAGGTCCTTTTGGTTTTGTTACATATGATTTTGGTGATTGCTAGGTATTTTTGGTAGATTAACGTGAATAGTGAATTTTTAAAATACCCAAAATGGATCGTAACAAGTACTAGAATCGTACATAAGAAAGTTACCGTGATCCGTGTGTGAATAGTGAATCTGTAAAAATTTATAACTTGACCAAAACCATACCTTCACCAAACCATACGTAGCAAGTTTTAAAAATTATATGTAACAAGTAACAAAAATACACGTAATGGGGCATACCACACCCCTCTTTTGAAGATTGTTTTAAAAATTTTCTAGAAGAACTAATTAATTTTTGATTGCTGGAGAAATATAGTATTTTATTTATTTATGAAATTACATTATTTCTTGGTTTGCTTAAAAGGTAGGTCTGTGTGCTAGTAGAACTTAATGGTGAAAAAAGATTGATATAGCCAACCTAATTAGTTCTCACACAAATCTTAGTTTAGTTCGGTAATTCGGTAGGTTATTTTCGCATTGTAGTGTGAGTGCTACACAATATGGTAATTTTGTTGGATTGCTAATAATTACTACTGTATCTACCTCAGACTAAGCAAGTGGGTAATGCTTTTGATGAAGCTTACTAATTAGTTCTCAAACAAATCTTTTATTTAACTTTTGAGACTCTTAACTCTTTCCCCGCGAATGATGGTGTTTTCCGGGATACGTGTTGGCTCATATCTTGAGTACATTTAGTCTCCAGTCACACATGTACCGGGCAATCATTGAACCTAAGCCATGGGGTAGCACCTCAAGCAGGAGTAAAAAATGAAGAAAAAAATTATAACAGTTCTTTTATACGAGCTCAGGTAATCGGAGTGTTACTTTATCCTATTTATTTAGACTCCCTTCTTACATTTTTTTGCTTTTCTGGTTTCATTTATGTTTTCTTTTGGCCCTGAGGAGGAGTTTGTGGATCTTATGATTAGCATCTCAAGCCATTCGTATGTTGTAATAATAACTTTGGACAAAGTCTTTTGCTTCCTTGCGATTTGTTAACTCAATGCTTAAATTTTTTAATATGTTCTCCTCGTGATAGGCCGGCAGAATCATTATACAACTAGTTTCAATTAATTTTATCAGTTTTACATGCTGACTGAAACAAATTTAGACTACCATAAAAGAAACACTATTTCCCCCTTGTGGTACTTTGGGTTTCCAGTTTGTCTCTCTTTTCCACACTTCCTATAATATGCATGGAACCCTTGTCAAAGTCCGAAGTAATTTTCACCTGTTTATGAATTTCAGTATTATCTTTAACTTGTGTCTGGATTACTGAAGGTCGGAACAGCTGTTGTTACGAGGGATGATGGAAGATTGGCTGTTGGCAGAGTTGGTGCTATTTTTGAGCAAGTACGTTCAGCTTTTTAAGGAAATTGTCCATAAAAAGAAGATAGCAGATTTAGCTACTTTACCTGTGGATATGAATAATGAAAAGTGACAAAAAGAAATCGGAAAAGGGAATATTTAATGGTGGGTGATGCTAATCACTATGTTCTTTATTGTCTTCCTATGTACAGCTTGAAGGACTGAATGCTCAAGGCTTTGAAATCATTTTGGTAACTTCAGGTGCTGTTGGAGCTGGACGCCAAAGGCTTAAGTACAGGAGATTAGTCAACAGCAGGTCGTAATTAATGGTTACATTTCCATGAGAATCAGTTGCACATTTATGTGATGTATGAATGACTAATTACTTTAAAATGTGATAATTCTAAGTCAAATAGCAGGAGTCATTCTTGAATGCATTTTCTTTTTGCATAATATTTTTTGCACGAGGAGTTTGCGTGTTGACGCTGGGCAACATAAAATTCAATCTTTTAATATCTTTAATTTGTTAGTTTTTCACAAACATACCAACATCGTAAATGATTGGCGATACGATGTTCTAAATCCTCACATGTGCCATTCCTTGCAATATACAGCCCTTATCTGTCATTAAAACTGCATTGTCCTTGGGAATCGTCATGTTCAAAGATTCTCAGCTTTTCTGAGTCCTGATTACTTCAACTGCAATGCTGTGTTTCTCCTCCTTTAGAATTGTTTTGCCAAGTGAAGAGAGAATATTCTTTCTAAAAGGTTTCTTGAACAAGTACTGTTTCTTCTCTAGCATGGTTATTATAAAATAGTTGATGAAATCCTTTCCTGGGTATCAGCGGAAAAAGAAAAGGTTGTTAATCCTTGATATGTGTGCAAAGAGAAATTCTCCAATGGTGTTGCATGTCTTTATTTATTTATTTACTCGGGGGCTGTAATTAAGGAGATCGAGCACGAGAGTAAGTTCATTACCTGAAAAAAAAAAGCCATAATTTTTTGCAGTTTTGCTGATCTCCAAAAACCACAAGTTGAACTCGACGGAAAGGCTTGTGCAGCTGTTGGACAGAATGGTCTCATGGCACTTTATGACAATTTGTTTAGCCAGGTGCAAATACAATGTACTCGGTATCGATTTTGAAGAAGAACTAGAACTTGTGTTTATTTTTGCATTTCGCAAAACTTTAACTACTCAGTTACTAACTACAAGGAGCATGTTGCCCTTTCTGATGTTTGTCCTTGGAAACCGTCTTAATACAGCTGGATATAACGTCTTCCCAAATTTTGGTGACGGATAATGATTTTAAGAGTCAAGATTTCAGAGTCCAGCTATCTCATACTGTGAATTCATTGTTAGCTCTGAGGAGTATACCTATCTTCAATGAAAACGATGCAATAAGTACTAGGAGAGCTCCATATGCGGTACTTAAACTCCTCTATACTTACCTCTGATTTTCGTTCTTGCTCTTTTTTCTCTATATCCTTTATGAAAGGGGATAAGGAGTTTGTTAGTTCCTGACGAATATTTTGGCTTGTAAATAGGCACTTCCTGGCACTAACATTACAGCGCCATCCACAAATAGCAGCCCCAGTAATCTCTTTTTATAAATTAAATGAGAAATATCTCCCTAATAAAAATAAGTCTTCAAAATACACTAGAGTACAAATCTGGGCCTAAAACTCCAAAAATCTAATTCTGAAATGAAATATTTCTTCCATGTCGGCAGAACATAGAAAAACAAGTATAAAACTAATCAAGAAAATACCCACCGAAAGGCCAAAAACAAATTTGATCGATTTATTAAAATATAGGTATCACCATAGTCACATAATCCTTCGATAGGACCCTTCCCTCTCGTTCTCAATTGTTGCCTTCACTCTCACGTATTTTAATAGCTTGGAGCATTTTGAAAGACACTTTCATGCTCTTGCTCCCGCTCATGGACACACTCACGCATTATGTGACTCGGGGTATTACACCTCTACACTCTTGCTTCTGGTACAATTTCTTTTCCAAAGACACCTTATTTATGGCATTGAAAATATATACCTGTAATTCTGATCATAAGCACAAATTGCAGGATTCTTCTGGAATATTTTGGGATAACGACAGTTTGGCAGCTCTATTGGCTCTTGAACTAAAAGCTGATCTTCTTGTTTTGTTGAGTGATGTAGAGGGTCTGTATAGTGGCCCTCCAAGTGATCCACGTTCTAAGTTAATCAATACCTACATAAAAGAAAAACATGAAGGAGCAATTACATTTGGAGATAAGTCCAGGGTTGGAAGAGGGGGAATGAATGCCAAAGTAAAAGCTGCTCTCAAGGCCGCTTGTCGGGGTACTCCAGTTGTAATTGCCAGGTATAAACCCGTCATTCTGATTTTAACACTTCTGGATTTTCTAAGTTTTGAGAAGTACCTTTGCTTATCTTTTGTGAGTACAATGTGCTTGTTTCTGAGCTATAGATTTCCTGGTTACACTCTAATGCTGATTCCATCTTTCTTGAAGTGGATTTATCGCTGACAACATCACCAAAGTACTGAATGGAGAGCGTGTTGGTACACTCTTTCATCAAGATGCATATTCATGGCTTCCAATAACTGACGTTGGTTCACGTGAGATGGCAGTCGCAGCACGTGAATGTTCGAGAAAACTTCAGGTTAACATCATGTCTATTGGATAAATTTCTCTACTACACAATCCATCTATTTGACCCCAGAATTTTTTCACAAAACTTGTTTGGTTGGTGGATTTTGAAACTTGCTCGAATGATTTTTCTTTTTGTGTCAAAGAAAAACCATTATTAGAAAGCACCACAAAGATTATTCTTGAAAACAGTTTTTTGCTAAAAAAATAAACAACCTTTTGTGTGTTAAAAAAACTTAATTTTTTTAATCTCGATGATGGCTTTGCATGGCAGGGTCTATCCTCAGAAGATCGGGCACAAATTCTGTTCAATATAGCTGCTTCATTGGAAGCAAATGAAAGATTAATCATGGCTGAAAATGATCTTGATGTTGCTGCGGCAGAGAGCGCTGGCTATGACAAGTCATTGATATCTCGTTTGGCTTTGACAACTTGGAAGGCAAGTAGTTGTGAAATAGTAACTCTACGCTATCATCAATTAATGGGGGATAACTTTCTGTTTCAATTCTACTTTGATTTCCAAGCAATGGATTCTCTTGTAACACTTATAAGTTATAACCAGTTTCATCCGTTGATGGTTCTTTTTTGGGAATTTTTATATTGGGTTGAGAGGTTTGCTTGTCTTGTGGCAGTTTTTAAAAATCATTTTATACTCAAGATAGAGTTCATATTTTGCAGATCTCTGGAATTGCTAAATCTATACGTACAATTGCAGAAATGGAAGAACCTGTTTGTCAAGTTTTGAAGAAAATAGAGGTTCGAAAACATTCCATATAACTATGCTATTGACATTTACAAAGGCCAGGACATATGTTGGCTCTTAAAGACTATACTGTGTAATTATTAACATGGCGTGAGAAGTGCAACACTATCTCAAGTATCCCAAGCACACCAAGAAACCTCATTTTTACACCATGAGATGTTGGACAATCGAAGTAAATATGCTTTGCAGAAAATTTTACCATTCGTGGTACGTGGAGATTAGGGTTAAATTTATAACACAACTAATCGAAGTTGAATTTTGAACTCGACCGATCCTTTAACAAAAATGTCAGAATATCTTTGGTATCTTTGCTGTTGTTTAGTCGATTCATCCATTGACTATTATTGCATTCAGCTTGCAGAAGGACTCATCTTAGAGAAGACATCTTGTCCTTTAGGGGTTCTATTGGTTGTTTTTGAGTCTCGACCGGACGCACTGGTTCAGGTAATAAATAATACTTCATCTTGTCAAATCCTGAATATACTTTGCTGATTGTTTACATTACTTTGGGGTCAGGGGAGGTGACCTTCCATATAGTAATATTTCTTTCACATGAAATGGAACATTTTCCATGCCTTGACTAGGGGTGTAACCAATTTGGTTCGGTCTGGTTTTCCAATATCGGTTTGGAGAAATGTAAACCGGGACCGGTTGAAGCTAGATTGGTCTAGTTTCAACTAGTTTGACCAGTTTCGGTCCGGTTTGACCGGTTTAAAAAATCAACAACACACATCATCGAAAATCAACCAACAAATCATTGAAAACCAACCGAAAATTCATGTAATCAGACTAGTAAAGCTGAAGATATACAAGGAAGGTAGATCTTTCCACAGAAACCCATTTGAGAGAAAGTATTCAGCACATCACCTGTGTAGAAGTCTAGAGATGGATCGGTGTAGAAATGGAATGACAGAGCTACATCTTACAAGAATCAATATTGGCACATCACCTTCCATCTTAGAATAATCAATTTCAGCACCCATGTTTTGAGAGAGAGAGAGAGAGAGAGAGAGAGAGAGAGAGAGAGAGAGAGAGAGAGTTTAGGGTTTTTGTTTGCTAGAGATGGAAAGAGAGAGAGTTTACGTCGTCAGGGTTTTTTGATTTTTGGGGAGGTGCTGCGTTATAAGTGTATATATAAACAACCCGTCCGGTTCGACTTTGTAGTCGCAACAACCGGGACCAAACCGGTTTCAAAATTTTGGAAATTTTTTAAGCTAGAGCGAACTGGGAGGAAAAAAAGGGAAAAAAACCATCGGTTTGGTCTGGCGGTTGGGTTTTTCGGTTTTTTGCTTACACCCCTAGCCTTGACAACATTACATGATAGGTCATACCATGGTTTTAAATATAGGCCATTACTTATCATATTGGCCATTACATGATGGGATTTCATACCTTCGATATCGTTATTTACCTATGTATCGACCGATGTTGTCTGATATTAGTTGTTAGCTGATGTACGACAGTATCACCAACTATGGTACATGGACTCGGGTATGAGTATTGCTTGCAACCGAAGATTGTATCTCAAAGCGCTTAACCTCAAGTGTAGGGCTATGGAATCACTTGCAAGTATATAACTCGGTAAGTCCGAGGTCGAATCCATGGGGAATGGTTTTCTAGAGTGAAATGGCCTATCGATCTAAACAGTGATTTTTCAGCTGTAGGTAGCCAACCCTTGCTTTGTTTCTTGATTTTTGGTGATCTTAATACTACAAATTGCCAAATTAAAATTAAAACTAAAACTTGCTCGAATTTAACAAAGAGGCTCGGGCCAAGTTTCACACCACCTATAACCTAAATAGATCCATGATTCTCAAAAGTTTACTTGATTGAGCCACACGGTAATTGTGTGCCCTCTTGGAAGATTATGCCTTGATTAGTCAAATTCTCTATGGAGTTTGTCAGACCCTCAAAGGGACATCGACCTAAGTATTATGCGTGCCAATTTTATTGTCGACGCAAAATCAAAGACTTAACACTTTTGAGTTCCGAAGAGGACTTCAACTTCACACGGACAAACAATTATTTTGGATTCCTTATCAGTGCTTGATATTATTTCCAACTCGATAGAAAGTTGTTAAACCCTCGAGGTGACATCGATTTAAGCATTATGCGTGCCAGTGTTACTGTTGATGCGAAATAAAAAACTTAACAACCTTGAGTTTTAAATCGTTAGTTTTGAGTCCAAATTAAACACAATCAAACTTTGATATCACGAGTGCAAGAATCATGAATCCACTTAGGCCATCAAGTGATGATCACCCTAGGCCGGGCCTATAAAGACTACCCCTCCATTGACGAAGAACTCGCCAAGGCAAGGCTGAAAATTACACTAAACATAACAGCTTTTTAATGTGATTAAAGAAGATTGGTCTTAAGAGTGTACCGAGGAGATCTGTACGGGAGGGTAGACCAAAGGTGTCCTCCTTTCAATCTCAAAGGAATCCACAACTGAGACCAATCTTAGATTTGGGTTTGGTGTGAGAAATAGCTGAGTAGTTTGCGAACACTCACAACCAAGCCTCAATCTTTTGATTAAGCGAATTTAAACTAAGAATTAAAATAACAAGTAATAAAATGAACTCGGAAATAAAATAACAAAACTAAATTCTTATTACAAATCCCAAATAAGAACTTGAAAGAGAAGCTCACGGCTTCTTGGCTCGGACTAGAAAGTAGAAAGTGAACAGAAGAAAAAGAAAAGAAAACAAAGGAAAAAGAGAGAATTTTCGGTGAGAGAGAGAATACCTAATTTCCTTCTAGAAATCTAATAATAATCTAGTGGATGTTACAGAATAAGTAAAGGGAAAGGAGCCACTGATGTTGCTCAATTGCACACGGGTCCTTGATGCTCTTGATTGAAGTTCAAAACGGAGTCTGATTGGAGCGCTGAAACAATCAAATTTCTTATTTTAATCCCGGGAATAAAACGGTATAGTTCTTTTAATTTATGTGCTTGATATGTGTTTCGTAAGACAAAATTTGATATCAATCGGACTCCAAGATATTTGTTTTCCATTTTTCAATTCCCAGCCGATAGCCATCCACAAACTTCTTTCTTCTTCTTTTGTTTTGGAGCATTGATGAGGTTGGTTAGTAGTCTGGAAAATTATCTAGTGCTTTGCATGTACGTTTCCCGCAACATTGGATGCACCATCTTTACACTGTTTTCTCCTAAAACACTCAAAACAAACCTTATGCCCAATATCTTATAAAAATTAACAATAAACATAATTTTATGATCAAATCCCAGAACTTAAGCCCACTAATATTACATATTTGTGTGCTTATCAAGTATCCGGTGCGGTGCATGTCCAAGCGTCGGACCTTCCTTGACTTAAATCTTAGGATACTGGGATATATGTCCCATGCTTGCATCCAAAAGTTGTATCTCTGAGTGCTTAACCCCAAGCGTAGGGCTATGTAGTCGATTGCAAGTATATACTCGGAAAGTCCGAGGTCGAACCACAGAGAACGGTTTTATGGAGTGAAGTGGCCTATCAATCTAAACAGTGTTTTTAGCTATTGGTAGCCAACCCTTTCATTTCTTGATTTTGGTGATCTTAAGACTAAGGATTGCCAAATTAAAATTAAAACTAAAACTTGCTCTAATTTAACAAAGAGGCTCCGGCCAAAGTTCACACCACTTATAACCTAAATAGATCCATGATTCTCAAAAGTTTACATGATTGAACAACACAGTAATTGTGCGCACTCTCGGAAAATTATGCCTTGTTTAGCCAAATTCTATAAGGAGTTTGTCAGACCCTCAAAAGGATATCGACCTAAGTATTATGCATGCCAATTTTATTGTCGATGCAAAATCAAAGACCTAACACTTTTGAGTTCCAAAGAGGACTTCGACTTCACACGAACAAACAGTTAATTTAGATTCCTTAACGACGCTTGATATTAATTCCGACTCGATAGAGAATTGTTAAACCCTCGAGGTGACATCGATTTAAGCATTACGCGTGGCAGTGTTAGTGTTGACGCAAAATCAAAAACATAACTAGCTTGAGTTTTAAATCGATAGCTACGAGTCCAAATTAAACACAAACTTTGATAGCACGAGTGCAAGAATCATGAATCCACTTAGGCCATAGGGTGGTGATCATCCTAGGCCAGGCCTATAAAAACTACTCCTCCATTGATGAAGAACTCGCCAAGGCAAGGCTGAAAATGACGCTAAACATAACGGCTTTTTAACGTGATTAAAAAGATCAGTCTTAAGTGTGTACTGAGGAGATGTGTACGGGAGGGTAGATCAAAGGTGTCGTCCTCCTTTCAATCTCAAAGGAATCTACAACTCAGACTAATCTTGGATTCGGGTTTGGTGTGAGAAACAGCCGAGTAATTTGCGCATACTCACAACCAAACCTCAATCTCTAAATTAAGCGGATTTAAAATAACAGATAAATTAAAATGAACTTGGAAATGAAATCATAAAATTGAACTCTTTACAAACAACAAATAAGAACTTGAACTAAATTTCAGTGGCAAAAGAAATGAGCTCTCGGCTTTTGGGCTTGAAAACTGAAAGGCAGAAGGAAAACGGAAGAAGAAAGGAAACACAAAAAAATAAACTAAGGGAGAGAGAGAGAGAATTTGGATAGAGAGAGGGACTACTCCTACCTAAACTAATAGTACTACCTAAAAATCTAATACTGATGACTTCCCCCCACATGCCATTAAATAGGCAAAGAAAAGAAACAAGAAAGGTAAAAGTAAAGAAAAAAGAAGGCAAAAGTCGCCACTGATTGTTGCCACTTGCACTAACTTGGTCCGTGACGCTCTCGACTGATGTTCAAAACGGTGTCTGATTGGGGTGCAGGAACAGTCAAATTTCTTCTTTTAATCCCGGGAATAAAACAGTATAACTCTAGTAATTTATGTGCTTGGCATGTGTTTCATAGGGCAAAATCTGATATCATCCGGACTCCGCGATATTCATTTCCATTTATGGATTCCCAACCACCCACGTTAATTGCATCCACTAACTTTCCTTTTCTGTTTATTTGCCTCTTTTTTTTCTTCATGAAGTTGTTGCCAAGGTTAGTTGGAAAATTATCCAGTGTGGCGCGTCACACCTCCACACAACATTGAATGCACCATTTTTATCTCGTTTTCTCCTGAAACACTCAAAACAAACCTTACGTGCAATATCTTATAAAAATTATTCATAAACATAATAATAAGATCAAACTTGAGGACTTAAGCCCACTAATATTTACATATTTGTTTGCTTATCATCCCACGACGGGGTAGAGGTACAAGGACATGTCCTAAACACTTGTTTGTAGTATATATTGCATGACTAGAGTAGGTTATATATTGTAAATTATACTTAGTAAGGTATTTAAACAAGAAGAGTTAAGAAAAATGTGTTTTTTCCCCCTTCTATTTCATGTCCATGTGAAAGTCTAGAAATATCATTTTTCTAGCT
This sequence comes from Vaccinium macrocarpon, assembly GCA_022606695.1. Taxonomy (NCBI): domain Eukaryota; kingdom Viridiplantae; phylum Streptophyta; class Magnoliopsida; order Ericales; family Ericaceae; genus Vaccinium; species Vaccinium macrocarpon. The sequence continues at coordinate 12,702,477 of CM040175.1, forward strand.
AATTGAGTATTCTTTTTATGTAAATATCTTACAATTAGAGGATCTGAGTGTCCAAAATGGATACGGGTGTCGAAAATAGAACACAGGTACTTTAGCCAAAATTAAGGATCCATGTAACGTAGATCACCAATACTGTTACATTTCTGATATGGAATTCAAAACCTTGGGTCATGCTCTCTAGTCATATTTGGTCTTCTTAAGATATTACCTTTGTTGCAATAATTTCTCAAAAATATCATTTTAACAAATACCCAAAGTTAATATAAAATTAAGAAAATGACATACATAAAAAAGCTCTATCTTGTGAGTTTGATAGGCATGTAAATATGTAATCTCACTATGTAAAGGTTCATCCCCATCTAAAACAGAAAGCACTATCTCCGATGTTCGCCCTCTGTAAAGGTTCAAATGGAGTGCAGTGGCTCCAAAATACAACCCAAATGCTCACAAGCCTTCCTCATCCAGTGGTCACGTCCTCTAGGAGGATATATAAACGTATCACGTAGTATAATGAATACACAAATTTAAACTCTTGCCTTTGAAATTACGTTATGAAAGGGCACACAATATAGATATGGGAAGGAGAGAAGCTTCCCTATTTTCACCATGATCTTGTTTTCCCAACTTCCAACCAAGTTTCAATACATGTGCGGGAAGAAGGAGGAGATTGCCATGAAGGAGTTGCCTTATTTCTTCCAATTGCCTTAAAATCTTGCTGACACAAATGTTACCATACCATTAGTAGTTACTAGATAAGGTATTCTTGCATTCATATAATGAACCATGTGCGGGAGTCCGCATGAAAGCCCATGCTTTGGGCAAACAAAGAACGTATTTTGTCCATATATCACAAGTTACATTCTATCACTTACAAAATTGTAGCTTTGTAATTTGATGCATCATTGGTTTTTCTTTCTATCTCTGCGTGGATCGGAACACTAAAGAAACAATATTTTGTTTTTTTTATTTTAACAAGTTTCCTGAAGTGTAAGCGGGTGCAGGGGACGAGAGAATATAAAGAATCTAAGGTTGAGAGCGCACATGTTAGTATTTGTGAGTGTAGTACATATTATGTGCATGATTAGAGAAAAATTGGGCTACTATTCTTTCTAATATAATATAATTGCTCCATATTCGCTCGTACCTTTTGTTTTTGTTTCTTTTGGGATTAATATGCTTGGTAGGTTTTTTCCTAGTTGTCAATACACCGCTTTCTCAATGGGAGCAGATCCTAAGAGATCTGATTTGGGAGCGCAAGAGTGAGGGTCATGGTGAATTCACCATTCTAATAAGAGAATCTTGCAACTAAGTTCAAGATAGTACTTGATATCTCAGAATCTATATGATCATAGCATTTTATAATTGTTGCAGATTTGCTATGGTATTGTATTTACAATGTTGAAAATTATACGTTAAGGTTACAAGCTCTGAATCTTCCTTTTGGCTTTAAATTTACAAATGTACCATTTGATGTAGCTAACAATCTTATTGATAGGCCAAAAGTCAACTTCCATTTTTGAAAAGAAAAATTGACTAGTTTTCTGTGGCAAATTTTATACGTTAAGGTTACAAGCTCTGAATCTTCCTTTTGGCTTTAAATTTACAAATGTACCATTTGATGTAGCTAACAATCTTATTGATAGGCCAAAAGTCAACTTCCATTTTTGAAAAGAAAAATTGACTAGTTTTTCTGTGGCAAATTTTGGTTTCTCTGAACTCTAAAGCTCATTTTATTGAAGGTATATCAAAGTTAAAGAATATATGTGCATTCATTTGGCTAGCCATCTTAGTATGCGGTACAACATTGTTTCTTTTTCTTTTGGTTGCAAAGTATACTTAAATGTGCCATTATCGAGCATACACTTTGGTTGACCCAATCTTGAATTAGGTTGTGCCTTTTTCTTAGTCTTTCAGTAGGTGCAAGTCAAAGTAGCTAATAAACTTTAAATGCATGGACATCTCTCTTTCTTTTTAATTTCATTTATTTTCTTGGCATGTAGGCATGCTTCTGCTGTTTTGATCAGCTGATCCTTAAAATTTTAAACTCAAATGACAGATAGCTTCATTAGCAATTCGAAGTGGTAATGGGCTCTTGTTGAAAGGAGGAAAAGAAGCAGTGCGCTCAAATACAATGTTGCATAAGGTTCGATTCAGTGGGGCAGTCAACAATTATCCCAATTTTTTTAGAAGCTTAGTGATTGTCTTATATCTCAAGATCCTTTTCCTTTTAAAAGTTAATTATTTTCCCTTAGCAAATTTCATTGCTCTTATAGGTAATTACTTCATCCATCCCGGACACTGTTGGGGCAAAACTTATTGGACTCGTGACTTCCAGAGAAGAAATTTCTGATTTGCTCAAGGTGGGCAGTGAGATTGCGATCTTTTATTGTTGTTGACATTCTTTTTTCTAACTGATTTTGTTTTACTTCAGCTTGATGATGTGATAGACCTCGTAATCCCTAGAGGCAGTAACAGACTTGTTTCCCAAATAAAGAATTCGACAAAAATTCCGGTACTTGGTCATGCAGGTAGATAAATTGTCCAAATTATTTCATCAATGCCTTTGATGTGTCTTATTTTTCTTTGTTTATATTATGAAATTAGAGCTTCTGGTAAAGTTGCATCCTTTGATGACCAGATGGAATATGCCATGTTTATGTTGACAAGTCAGCTAATATGGATATGGCAAAGAAAATTGTCTTGGATGCAAAAACAGATTATCCAGCAGCCTGCAATGCAATGGTATCTTTAGTGTACACTCTTACTAATCTTTCTCTGTTTTATTTCTTAGCACGGGTTACCTTCTTTCTATCAGGAAACACTTCTTGTGCACCATGATTTGTCAACTAATGGTGAACTCCAGAAGCTTGTCGACGAACTTCAAAATGAAGGTATGACTTAGTATCCACGTAGTTATGCTTTATGATATCGATCAAGTACTGCAATCATTGCATTATGACTTGTGAACTGTTCATCAAGTATCACACACCCAAATGGTTGGTCAAGTGTCATGTTACCAGGCTTTGGCTCACTTATGACCGTGCATCACATGGACAATACTATTGCAAATAACAAATTTAGATGCCTTCCCACTCAGCCAACCTTACCAAACTCTGTTGGCCTCACACTCACTTATTACTCGAGAGGCACAAAACACGTACTCAGAAGAGAGGCAGTTGATAATTTTTTTTTACCATACAGAGAATGGGTGTACAAGCTCTCAAAGTGCTCTCAAGGCCACTATCACTCTAGTACTCCTTGCCTCCCATGAGCCCACCTCCCATTACCGAGCCATCTGCCCCTTCAATGGAAGGCCAGTAGAAACTTGATCCAAGGTCTATCATTTAGGTATTGGAGTACTCCTACAACCCTACCTCTTAGGCCTTAGCAATTTAGGCAGCAGCCTAATGCCTCCAAACATTCCAAGGCCACATATTTTATGGTTATGTACCAGAGTTATGGCCTTCAAAGGCATAGGGGGAAAAGTTGTGGTTAAAATCCCAACCAGTAAAACATTTCTTGTCAAAAATTCTAGCAAAGAAAACTTTCTTCTCCTAAGGACTCAATTTTTTTTCCCTCTGCGAAGGAACCAACAAAAAGCACAATTTGTTGAAAGGTCATCATAGGAATGCTCTGGAGCTTCTCTATGGAAAACACAAAAAACATAGTACACATCTTCACCTTAGCCCTTAATGGTAGTCCGCCTCAAGATTTGTCCACCCGTGTATACAGTGTAGTTCATTATTCCCACTACATCTAAAACTTTCTTTTCTGTGCTACCATAGGTTAGAGGTGTTCCAGAAATGTCTGCTCAAAATTTTTTATGCTCTAGAACCTTCTGCAACCTCTTTGTTCTTATTCTAGCCTTGGCCAAGCTTCCAATTTGATGAAAGCTAGCGATCCATGACATAAGGCTTTGCCAAGATATTCAATTGAGCAGAAGTAGTGGGAATTGAGCACAATACTAATATCAATATTATGCATAACTTTTTTGTGTTTCTTGAAATATAAAAGGGAGAAAATATTCTTCCTTTCAATGGAATAGAATATTTTTCAACATTCATGCCATCATTGTATCTGTTTTTATTTAGCTAGACTTAAATTAGTCAACTAAAGAATCGAAGAGAACAGGCAACACACAAAAGGTAGATATAGACATGCTTTCCATTGAAGAGGTTTAACAGGGAGGAGGAAGTTGTAATGCGGAATGCAGACAAATAGCCTTTGGTTTGTCATTAAAACTTGGATGTTGCAGCTTTGGTTGGTTCATTCTCTATTATAACAGTCTGCCAATTTTTATGTTCTGTTTTTACTTGTTATCAAGTGCGTGGCACATGTAGAAGTGACAAATACGGTCTTGTGGTGTATCCAGAATTAACATGGACAAAAAGCAAATTCTTCGATGATATTGTGACAGATTCAGTACTGTGCATTTCATCCTCACAGGTGTTACCCTTTATGGCGGCCCAAAAGCAAGTTGCTTATTGGAAATTGAAGAGGCACCATCGTTTCACCATGAGTACAGTTCGAGGGCTTGCACAATCGAAATTGTCAGTGATGTGGATGCTGCTATTGCTCACATACATAAACATGGAAGGCATGTCAGAAATTTTCAGTTTTGATTAGTGTTTGTAAATCAATTGAGGGAAGCTTTATAACATTGTGGTTTTTGTTTTTCAGCGCGCATACTGATTGTATTGTTGCAGAGGACCATGAAGTTGCTGAACATTTCCTACATAAAGTGGACAGGTAGGCGTATTCTGTCCCATAGACTATCTAATTGTACTTGTGGTTATCTTTTCTTGAGGGGCATTCATTACATTGAGGTGCTTTTCTATACATGGTTTAATACCTCGAAAATTATAGATTTGTCTGCGACTTACCCTCGATATTTTTTTTTGTACTTTACGAGTTTTATAATCAATAAAAATTTCATTTTTGACGGTAGTTTTCCGTATGTACATCTTATCTTGACAGCGCTGCAGTTATTCATAATGCAAGTACTCGATTTTGTGATGGAGCCCGTTTTGGGCTAGGGGCTGAGGTACTTGACAAAAATCCTGCTGCTGAAACACAAATCAGTTGTAATTGATCAATGATTTTTATATCGTTCTGTTTTCTTCTTCTCATCCTTTGTCTATTTTAATAAATTGCTGACAGGTTGGAATAAGTACGAGCAGGATTCATGCACGAGGTCCTGTAGGAGTTGAAGGGTTGTTAACAACGCGATGGTATGTTACTCATCCAATCTTTTTTTTTTTTGTTGCAAAGAACAAATCATGGTAACCAGATGAGAATGATAGTTTTTGCGCAATAAATCTGATTAGGCATATAGGAGCTCAGATCCTGAAGATCCAAGAAATCAGTTTTTCCTGCCTTTTGCATTACCCTCTAAGAATATTTCACGAAAATATCTTATTCAGTTATTCATTATGGTATTATCGAAGGCATGATACCATGATCGGTGGAAGTTCGGTGGACATGTTTTTTTTTCACAATCAGCAGCTCGGTGCCGATGGTCTCACTTTCTTGTCAACAAAAATCTCTATCTTCTACATTCGAAACATTGTTGTTTTTTTGTTGCTATGTAGGATTCTAAGAGGCAGCGGCCAAATTGTTGATGGCGACAAAGGGGTCATATACACTCACAAGAACATCAACCTCAAGTCATAGAACCGCAACAAGAGTTTTACGCTCAGTGACAGCGCTCTCGTTTCTTGGCAATTGTGGTGTCACCCTGCTTGTGCTTGCGGCCTGTTGGTTTTCTTGTAGAATGTAATGAACATGTTTTGACCCAAACCATGTTGGTTTTTTTCCCTCTCCGTGTCACCAGATGACCAGGGCATTTTTTATGAGCCTGTGGGAGAGATGGCTGAGACATAGAAATAAAGAAAACTTTCATGTGATTCTTGCCCATTTATTAATGGGAACCTCATTTTTATGGGCTTGTTTTATTTTTTTCTTCTATTTTAGACTCTGTGGGAACTATTTGAGAGTATATATTTGGTTGATATATGCTTCTTGTATACTCGTTTGATTCACAGTTTGATTCACAGATTGAAATAGATGTGATTAATATGGGATTGGTAGTTCATGTAATAATTTCTTTCTTAATTCTACCCAACCCCATGTTTGATTTGCATAGGATTATTTATGGGATAATTTTTTTTAAATCAGTTTTTTTTTTTGGAAAAAAGAAAGAGTTAAACAAAACATTTTTTTAAAAAATAATTAGTTGTTAAAAATTACTTTTTTAAAAAAAATTGAAAACAGTTTTTTGGAAAACATTGAAAAGCATTTCTTGAAAACATTTTTTTGAAAAATTAAAGTTTTGCAAATACTTTTTCAGAACAATCTCAACCAGTTTTTTTCTTTAAATTGCAAAAATTCGTCTTGAAAGAAGTTTTTGAAAAACATTTTTTTGCAAAACATTTTTGAAAACATTTTCGTTAAAATTTTTTTTTTTGAAAAAAAAGTTGAAAAATCATTGAAAAGAAACAATTTTGAAAATACTTTTTGAGAACAATTCCAATTATCATCCGAATTTTCGAAAACAATCTCATCTTTGTTAATCATGCTCAATTCCACCTCCTGCTAGGTTATTTAGAATCCACATAGAGGGGATAAAAATAATACATAGATAAATAATCTTGAGAGTCATTCGGGAACAAAATGTGGGATAACTCAAAAATTGGTATAATTAGTCCTATCTCAGACAGTTAATCAGTGAATCAATCAGCCAGTAATACATAAAATGAAGAATTTCCCTGCAGTGGAAAAGATTTGGACGTACAACTCATTTGGCAAGAGGGGCGAGAAAAGAAAAGAAAGGGTTCTGCTCTCCCTTATTAGTAAGAAAAGAGAAGAGAGGAAAACAATTTCTCACCATGGATCCAAATAAGAGTGAGAAATCAGAGTCTCTCCCTCCTATTACGGTGAGTAAACTCTCTCCGGTGGTTTTCTGGCTACTCTTCGGCGACCAAATCCAAGCTTCAAATCAAAGATTTAGGATCTCTGTCATCGCCACTCTCCCCAACATCTCCATTAACGCTGTTGTATCGGGTTTGCAAGTTCTTCGGCGATGTTGCCATTGGTGGTACGGCCGCTTAGGGCTTCCTTTCTCTCGAAATCTCGCCAAAATTGGTGAGAAACAAAAACGGGGGGTAAGGGGTTCAGGTTTCTCGCCTATTCTCTCCCTCTCTCACCACTTTGCTCCTCCAAACAAGGGAGAGAAAGTACTCCCCTTCCATTTTCTTTCGTTTCTCCCGAATTCCCTCAATCTCCATCTGGTTATTCTTCTCTCCTCTCTCCATGGATTTCAGGTTGCTTGGCCATGATACTTGTGTGCGAAATATGAGAGGAACTCTGTTTTCTGTCTTGTTTTTATCTTACTGCTACTTATGAATTGTTATGGATGATTGAAACGTTCTGAAGATGATTATGCTCAGTATACCGTACAGACTAGCACAATTTCCTTTTGAGTTGAATAGATTGTTTATTGAACAGGGAAAAAAAGCAGATAGCGGTTCTTGTAGTTTATGATGATGCAATCTGGATTTCTATTTTTTTTTTCCCTTTTTTGCTAAATTTCTGTAACAGTAAAAAATTCGGATCAAATTCAGATTCGTGGATTGGATATCAGATTTTCGGGATTCGGATTTGCCAAATTTGGATTTGGATTAGATTTGAAATATTTCGAATTTGGATCCAATCTAGTCTATTGACAGGCGTAGTAGCAATCTTCTTGTGTCTAGTAACTTTTCTTGATCCTGTTTTCCTCCTTCGTGGTTACGGTTTTCATTCCCTAATCAGCGTCCCCCAACAAGGGTGCTTCTCGGTTTAGATTCAATGTTTCGCTAAATAAATTATTTTTGCCATGATAATTGAGTTGTATATTGACATAAACTAATAAATTCCTATTTATTTTGGCTTACACATACACATCTTTATTAACGGTCTCTCCTCACACAAAATTGCACACATTATGGTAGAGAAGCAGAATCCGGGGAAGTGTTGTGTGATACATGTCGTGAGGCAAAATGACGTAGTTTTGTTCATTTTCTTGATACACTTCAATATGCCATGTTTGGAGAGTTAATTTTGAGATTTAATTTTAGAGGATTTAGGCTATTTGGGGTAGGATATAGTGGTTTTATGCACTTGGGTTTAGACGCTTTGGATTTAGGGTTTAGGCGCTTTGGATTTAGGGTTTAGGCGCTTTGTAGTGGCTTTTTCCTTCTTCCAAACAAGATCTTTGGAAGTTTTAGAGGTGTGCCAAAAACTACATTGTTTTACAGCACAACATGACGCATAAAACGTACCGCACAACAACCACCCCAGATCCGAGAAGCAGAATCTTAATGGAGTCCAAGAGTTGGTCTCCCAAATTCAAATTAACTTTAACCCCTAGCTTTTAAATAAACGAAGTCCTAAATCAATACCTATAGCTCTTGAGCATTATACTTCTTTGTCAATTTTCGTAGTCATTCATGCTCCTCCAAACTTAAAAGACCATAAGCCCTTGAATTTATTGTCATAACCCTTGAGAGTGAGAGGGCAAAGTAGGTCCGGGAGGCAGAGGAAAGTGCAAAGGCTTTGAACGGATAATCAGAAATTTTCATAGGAGTAGAAACTTTTTCATGTGGTCAGCTGGCACCACCCGTATAAGGTGGCGCCAAGAGTCTTTAGAACAATAGTAATAAAAATGGTACCCAGCACACGAGGCTCCCACATATGTAGGGTCTGGGGAAGAGTTAATGTACGTAGTCTTATCCCTGCAAGCAGAGAGGCTGTTTCTGAGATTCGAACGGCAATGAATATCTTTATTACATTACGACATTTATGTGTTCATAGTTTACCTCGGCTTAGAATGTACCAGCTATTAAATCTTGTAAATTTCTTTCCTTTTGACGATTCTAGCAATTTATTGCGTAGATCTGGATATATTTTGTATAGAATAAAGAATGTGCATATATTAAACTGTTAGACAATTCTCCGTTATTCAGATCATTTATAGGATGACAGAATGCGCACAAATAATACTACTCTGCATAATCAAGGCAATCAAGGGTTAAGCAAAAACCCCTCCCCTCAAGATAGTTGTATATTGATGTTGTTTGTATTGAGAAAAGAAAACAAAATGATTAATCAAAATAGAATGCACTGACAATCAACATTCTTTTGAAGAACTGAACTAAAATGCCAAAAAATCGCCTGAACTTGTTCTTAGAGTAAAGCAAAAACTGGTGTATCTTGTCATCTCAAATTTCACCGTCCCATAGCTCTTGGAGGCTTTTGTAAGGGCTTCTGCTCTCATGGACTGCGAAATCCCCTCGGAGAAGCCTTTGCTGCAAATGCACATAAACAACATCTGTATACCAATAGTATGCAATGGTGGACTCTGTATTCCTCTGTCCCATTTTCCAAATACCCTCGCAGCCACATGACCGTGTGAGATTCACACCACATCTTGCAGCTAAGATTGCATAGAATTGGTCGATTGAGTTTTAGGGAATGCAACTAATGCTGTTAGAGCTAGACGAACTCAACTCTTGTTCAGTTGATTAAAAGCTTGTTTGAGATAAACTTGGAATGATAAACAAGTCAAACTTGATCGTATTTTTGAAACTCTTAAGCTTTTAAGAAATCAAACTATTCACTCAATTGTTGATAGTTCGTTTGAATGTCATTCAAGATCAGTTCAAGTGGTAACTAAATATAAATCTTGAACACCATTTTGAAGCTCATTAAATCTTTTAGCCAAACTTGAGCAATCACTCGGCTGAAGCTGGTTTGCAGCTCTAGACGAAGGATCCTGGATTGCGAATATGCATGTGCTCGTGTATGGGGCATTTAATTTACTTACCTGGTGGATGCTGGAGAGTTTTGAGAAGAGCTCCGGAGGGATGCACCAGTCAAATAAGTTGAAATTCTCCTTGATCCTAAACTCATTAACACTCTTTGGGAGAACACTGTGACCACTTTGAATGCCCCACCTTAGGGCTACTTGTGCAGGTGACTTGTTCAGTTTTTCAGCAATCTCAACCAATGTTGGGTCCTTCAAGATTTCTCCTTTCACCCATGACCCTGGAGAACCTAAAGGAGAGTATGCCTGCACACCAACCATATCACCTACATTTATCTTTTAGCCGATGGAATATGGATGCGGGTATGAGTATTAGGTGTGGGTACGTGTCCATTTGTAGGATGTCCTAAACTATTAGTAATAGCATATGGGAATATGAACCCAAGAGTTGAATACGGGTATGGGATACATTTTGATAGTGGGGGAGCCAGAATTCGTACGGGAGACTGGCCAAATTTTTAAAATTAAATTTGGTTTATTCTAATATCTATACAATGTTTTTGACAAATTGAAGAAATTAAACTCAAGATAATATCGGCAATATGTATCAATGACACATGGTATCATAATGCGACAATAAACCACCATGTGCCAAACGTCCTGGCATTTTGAGTGATGCATAACATTCTATAGAGTTTCTTTTGAGTACATGACAAGTTCTTAAAAAATACACTGAAAATATTTTTGTATGGAAAACTTGAGGAACCAAGTGTCAGATAGTCTGATTTGGATACGTAGGTCAGGACACATATCGTGTACTGTTATTCATATAATACATGATTGACATAGGCACAGCAGGGGAATAGAAGAGCCATATAGTTCAAGGACCCAATGCTACTGCTTGATGAATGATGATACAGAGAAGAACTGTAATTACCGAGAGATGAACACCGGTGGAGTTGCACAAGTTGTGGAGTGCCGGTTGCTGCCAAACAGGGTGGCATTCGACCTGGTTCACGGCAGGGGGAATTTTTGCGCATGCGAGCACATCTTGCAGCTTCTTCGTTGAGAAGTTGCTCACACCAATCGCACGTGCTTGACCAGATGCGTACAATCCCTCCATTGCAGCCCATGTCTCGGGAAGGCACAGTGGAGCCATAACTTCAGGATCCCAACCGCGTGACCCAGGCTTTGTACGAAATGGCCAATGTATCTGCAACACCAAACTCATTTTCAGAATAGTTCACCAAAGTATTGACTGATAGATTTCCAACCGAACACTAAGCCCGTCTTTGGATCATGAATTTATGCAGGTCTGATAGGGACTTTTTGGGGGTGAAGGAAAACATAATATGGAAAAGATAAAAAGAATCCGAAGTGAAGATTCCAACTTTTTACTCCGTTGCTTTCAATTATGTTAACAGTTTCCTCTCCGGGTCACTAAAATCCCCGATCCAAACACAACCTATCACATTTTGGCTGATGTAATTGCATACCAAATACAGATCAATATAATCAAGCTGCAAGTCTTCTAAGCTCTTGCTCAGTGCTTTCGAAACATCCTGGGGTAAATGGTCGCTGCACCTGCATCGAAATGATTTATGCAAAATTTTAGAAACAGATCACGGAAAGATACAAAATTGATAAACACAGTAAACCATCCCATTTTTGTATTTCCACAGCATAAAACTTAAGACATACCATAGTTTAGATGTGATCCAAATCTCGCTCCGTTTTACTACCCCCGACAAAAATAGTTCCTTCAGAGCCAATCCTATCTGCAAATTCCGACACACTAAAAAAATCAACTGAATGTGCAACTGCAGGGAAAATGATTTTCACACTCTCTCTATACATATATACACTCCATTTATTGCCTTTACTCGATTAGTATTCGAAAAGAAGGTCTGGAAGGTTGAGTACTAGCCGCCTGGGCACTAGAAGGCCCCTCGCCGACTAGCCCAACTGATTAGTCGCCCTACTAGGCACCGAGTACTAGGCCCGGATGCCCTAGGCGCTAGAAGGTCCCTTGCCAACTAGCCCAACCCTAGGCACTAGAAGGCCCCTTGCCGACTAGCCCGACTGATTAGTCGTCCGATTAAGCTCCGCGTACTCGACCCGGAAACTAGAAGGTGTCTGGCTGCCCTAGGAGCACCTAGCGAGTCTTAGAACCTTGTCTTTACAAGTGTGAATATACAAAAACAGACAATGATTAGTGAATTATTCATTCGCTGTTTAAAAAACCTGAAAATGACAGTGTCGTAACAAATGGGGATTGTAGAAATCGTTTCTAATTCCAGATGAGGATATGAATGGAAGACTAAATTTTAGATTTATTCATTATGGCCCACATATTTTATACATAACACACATGAATTTATGGGTCTAATAAGATTCTCCATATATTTATGCCCAAGCATTTATACTATTAGTCAAATAGAGAAGTACTTTCTAAATCCAGAAGTATAATGTTCATCTATGAAGCATGGGTAATTCTAAAACCCCAAAGTACCCGTACCGGTACTCCATGGGTACTTCAACATACGTAGTGTGTATTCCAAAAACATACCGGGTACTTCTGAGTTTATGGGTACCTTGTTAGGTACTTTTCTGGGTACTTTTGGGCCTATTCATAAAGTTTTCAAAACTTTAGGGATTCTGTAAGAGAAAATAATTCAAAGTGTTGGTCTTAATATGCAAGAATTCAATGCGATGAAGTCATAAACTTGGGACCACAACTCAAATCTAGAGCTTGATTTTGGAAAAACAAGAGCAGGGTTGACTAATCTTTTTTTTGTCAATCTTCTCAAGGACTGCGACTCCTCTCTCTCTCACATTATTTTTACTACCCCTCCTCCCTCGTTATTATGTGTCAAAATCTATTCATTTTTCAATTTTTTAGATGGACTTTGAAATATCTTTTGCTCTCCATCTTGAAACCTATGATAGTTGTATGCACAAAAATTAGGCTATTACACTTTATTTCATTGGAAAATGAGTCCATCAAGCAGAATGGGTTCAAGTTCAATGCTATTAGCTTTTGTTATCTTGCTTTAATTCATAGGAATATGTTATCTTGCTTTACTTTATTTCATAGGAATATGTTATACTTGTCATAACTAATGAAGCTTGCCAAAATTGACAAAAATATATACATAAAAAAATTGACGTACCCCCACCTGTACCTGTACCTGTACCCTATTTTTTGGGTTGTTGCCGTCCAGTACCCGTACCGTACTCGTGCTTCCTAGATGTTCATTAAGGAAATTGATTTCCTTTATGAAAGAGCGTCTAAGGGTTCTATCACGTTATGTTACTAAATTACTAAAAAGAGAGGCAAGAGAGAGAAAACCGTTTTCCTCTTAGGGCATGATGCTCTTTGTAAAATTATTGTGGCTTTAAGAAATTACTGGATCTCTCAAGTTCCGCATCAATAGATTCGGGTGTGCCACTCTTAATTATTTAATTTTCACACGATTGTATTGTGATAATCATGATAGTTCTACATCTTGGTATAATTGTAGATTGTTAATTATTTGACACCATTAAAATAATTTACAACGAATCGCAATCAAATTCCTCATGTGAGCATGGAATAAAGCATAATGAACAGAAGTAGGGCTACAAAAACAAACATGCCTCCTTCTCGTTGTCATATGATCGCGCACAATCGATATGCCTGTAACCAGCCTGCACAAGTTGTAATCCAATAACAAAAGTTTTGAAATCCATATGATCAATCATATATAGTAATATTCTGGTTGACAAGAAGAGAGAGAGAGAGAGGACCTTGACGGCGGTGATGACTGCTTCACCGACGACACCAGGAGGAGCTTTCCATGTTCCAAGGCCAACAGATGGGATCTTGGCTCCGGTGTTGAGATCAAAGTATAGAGGCCCACTTTTAGTCTTTGTTTCCATTGTTTCACCTTCACACAAATTAACGTAAAACCAAATGAAAAGAAGTTGTCCACACTCACATATTATGAAAAGAAGTGTTCAATGGCAGATGATCATATACATTATTGTCCCTCTCTGTCTTTTGTGTTTGACAGTGCGTGTGTGTGTGTGTGTGTGTGTGTGAGAGAGAGAGAGAGAGAGAGAGAGAGAGAGAGAGAGATTTTCGAACCAACTTAGCAGGGATGATTTATAGGCTTGAGAAACGGCAATGGTGAACATTTTGACTTTTGATCAGCATGGTGAACATTTTGATGTACTACAAATTTAGGAGTTTGCTTTTTAGCTTTTTATTTTTGATTTTTTGACTTTTTAGATTATGGTCAGAATGTGTTTTGAATTTGGGAGAAGTGTTTAGGAGAAATGTACAGAATGCATTTTGCAATAATAGTAGTATTTGGAAGAAATGAGCATAACGAGTTATGGATTTACCATTTTGCCCTTGTTTCTTTATTGTGGTATTAAAAATATGCATGAATATTGGTTTTAGCAATTTTTTAGAGTCATAAGGGGAAATATTTATGTAAACGTATATATCCTGTCCATTTTTTTTCCTGGAAATTCCTTTTTAGTTTTGGTAATTGAAAGTCTCCTATACTTAACAAAAAATTATGTAAAACAGAAGTAATTGCAAAAAATAAAAAAAATTGGTCCAAAAAACGATGAACATTAAAAACATTATACAAATTAAGAACATACATAACCAAAACCACATTTTAACGAGTTTCGAACAGGGTGTACGCTTTTTTTTTTGTTATTTATAACTATACTTTATATTAGTTTGTATGAATAACGTTATCAGACATTTTTCAAAAATATATTATAAAATTGATGTGTCCCTTATTTAAAAGTCTCCAGTATGTACATATTTTTGTCGGTAGTTAGGAAGAATTAATATTGGCAACCAACTAAAGGCCCCCAAAAATGTTTTACAAAAACAATTACTCCGTACTTTACTCAAATCTCATAATAAAGGCAGTTTTTTTTTTTTGGAAGAAGAAGACTGAAGCAAGACAATCCTAAAAAATAGATTACAGTTACGTTGATATTGTTATGTAATTAATGACTAATTTAATGTTAATTAAAACTTTATCTCGTGGGTGTGTTTTAAAAGGAAGGACATTTTGGGTTTTTGGTTGCAAGGGAAAATGAGAAGGCAAAAATGAGAATGGGAAAAGGACCTCTTGAGCTCTTTTTGGTTTTTGCTCTCCTTTCATCAAAATTGAAAATGCATTTTGGTAGAATGTGTTTTGGCTCAACTCTCCCCAACACCCAAAAATGAAAAAAGTTGAAAATGACAATGTAAAAAAGAACCTTCCAAACACCCTCTAAACAAAGACATGCCTAAGTAATCACAAAAGTTCATAATGCATGCTTTTTTTTCTAAAGGTACCTAAAAATTAGAACAGAATCTTGGACGACATTTTTAGAGTATATTTGACATTGACATTAATAAGTTTTTCAAAATAATCGAGATGATATATATTGATGACTTTCTTTTAAGATATTTCTCGTCGACGTGCAAAAATAGAGAGAATCTAAGAACTAAGGTTTCAAATATATACTCAGTTTGTAAACCTATTAATATACCAAAAATTGAAGTGTAAAATTAATTCCAGATCTCTATTTTTGAGATATATACAAGTGCATATCCTAAAAATAACTTACAAAATTACGTGAAATATTTAAGATTATTATGATCTTTTTAATTTTGAGTGGAGTCACACACGAGCCCCACTTTAACCCACCCTTGGCTCGAAGGTACTTTTCGGCCTTCAATATTTACCCTAGAATTCATATTTTTTAATTTGAGCCTAGTTTCCACTCTGCCTTTTATTAGAAATCATTAGTACATTTTTTCCGGATTCACCCATGTTCAGTTATGGCTTTGAAAACCGGTTCCCATTTTTTTTAGTGGAGGCTCTACATGGCTGTCATTACTTTTTCTCTCATCCCCATTTTTTAGAAACACTACTCTAGTGCACAACTTGTGTGAGATGGGTCCGTGAGACCTGCTTTGAAGAGCAACAGAAATGATCTATGCCTTTCATTTATTTTTTTAAATTTTTTTTGGCTCACTCCTAAAAATTAGCTCATTCGAAAAATTATAAGTGGTTCATCGGTCTTCTAATTATTCATTCCCAATTTAGGATCCTAAATTTTGGCAGAAGTTCAAAAGAAAGTTATACAACTGGATCAAGTACTTAAAATTATACAATTGATTTGATTTTTTTTTTTCTGGAAGACTTAGAGAATAATTTTAGAAATAATGGAGGGCTTGGATCATTTGTGTGATTCTTCAAAATGAGCCCCACACGCAGCCATGTGGGGCCTCCACTGAAAAAGTGGGAACCGGTTTTCAAAACCATAATTGAACATGGCCTGCGCAATGTGTCCTTTATACGCGTGCTTGCCCAAAGACCAAAATGCCGCCCATGCTCAGAATGCAGAGGACGACTGCAAAATTCAGTTTGTATAGCCCAGACTTGATGCAACCTAGATGATTACAATCAAGGCATATCAGAAGTACTTAACGATCGAAATGAATGCAATCAAACAACAGCGTATTTGTAAATGCAACAGTAAGCACGAGACCAACGAGACCAACGACGAGAATATAGCATCAGAGCAGAAAGAAAGCCAATCGAGTGAATTCCCTTTAAGAAAGGGTCCAAAATCATTTGGCGTACAAAGACATCTTGAATGAGAATAAGCATGGTATGTTACTGGAACTGGAAAGCTTGTGCAACAGAAAAAACATTGAATGTCTGTCTTCTCATATTTCACCATCCCAGACTTCATCAACCGTCTTGTACTGGCTCAAAGTCTCGTGAGCAAATGTAGTCCCTCGAACAAGTCTTGCCTGCACAGTTGGAAAGTTTGGAACGATTACTAACCAGAGATTCATACGAAGAGGAGTTATCACAAACTAATTATTGAATAGACAAATAAATTAAATAATCATAACCTGAAGCTCTCATTTCAGAGAGAGAGAGAGAGAGTTGATCTAACTAATTCTTGAGTAAACAAATAATCATAACCTGAAGCTCTCATTTCAGAGAGAGAGAGAGAGTTGATCGTTAAGAAAACAAGTATTAGATGATGAACAAATCACTCGAGAAAGCCCATAATCAGAGAGAAATACTAATCCCTGCCTTTAACGAGTATTACATGACTGACCAATTGAGCTAGGGGGCCTAGGGCTGTTGGTTTAGGTTCTCATGTAATTTAATAACAGGCAGATATATAGCTATAGTATAGTTTCGGCGAATAAACAATCGGTACAGAAAATGCTTATCCGTATAAGAAAAAGGATTTTCCCGGAAGAAGATCAACTAAATCCGAACAAGTATATACAAACAACGAAATAACTTGCCTGCTGAATTTCAGAAAACTTGGCAAACAAGTCATCAGGAATAGACCAGTCAAAAACTTCCAAGTTTTCCTTGATCCTTGCTTCCTTTGTGCTCTTAGGAAGTACACTGTTACCCATCTGCAAACCCCAGCGAATAGCAACTTGAGCAGGAGTCTTCCCCATTTTATCAGCAACCGTAATTACAATTGGTTGTTGCAGAACATCACTTTTGAGCCATGTTGTACCAGGAGAACCCAATGGTGAATATCCCTGAGAGAGTTGAATATTCAAAAACAAAGAAACAACAGCAAATAGAAGGTGTTGGAGTTTGTAGCAAAGCTAAGTTACCATGACATATTGGGGTTTAACCAATCATGGATGGGCCAATCTTCGTGTCATGTACAACTGATGCAAATAATGAAACTATTAACTAATATAAGATTGTCAACTCACAGATAGATGAACTCCCTTAGCTTTACAGAATTCCCTTAGTTTGGGCTGACTCCAACAAGGATGACATTCAACTTGGTTGACAGCAGGGGGAACACGCGCTACCTCCAACAAATCTCCCAATTTCTTCGTAGAAAAATTGCTAACACCAAGTGCTCGAGCTTTACCAGAATCATATAGAGATTCCATTGCCTTCCATGTACTTGGTATATCTGTTGGAATCAGATTTTCAGGCTTAAATCCAATTGAGCTACTCCTCATCCTGACTGGCCAGTGAATCTTCAATAAAGAAGCGCTTCAGTTATACAATGCCAAAAACCTCCATCATACTCTGGTGTTCTAATTTTTTCCAAAATTATTTTTGCAAAACACTTCTCAGCATTTTTTCTGGGGAAAAAAAATTTTAATATCCTTTTTTCGTTTTAGCAATAATTAAAAGTGTGAATTTAAAACATATCTTTAGTTCTTTCTTGTCAATGCTCTTTTCCCAGTAAAACAAATTAAGCACACCACTGACAAAACAAGTTTTTTGAAAAAATGTTCTATGAAACTGATCCTAAATACCAACACCATACAACTGCCAGTATAACTGTATGAGTATCAAAATCTGATGGGTTCATTTTTGGCAGGCCAAAGGGGTGAAATCAGCAAACACCAGAATTTAAAAATCAAAACCATGAGTTCGATTGCACTTTGGTTGGAGAAGTAATAAAACAGTCTTTCATGGATGCGTATTGCTCAAGTATTCAAATATTATCTCTTCCCACAAGGGATTCAAGGGAGGTGCATTATTCCCATTTGCAAAGATAAATCTTGTAATCTAAAAGCACAAAATACCATATTTACTATATTTCAGCACGCCAAAATGCAAATCAGACTTTTCCAAAAAAAAAAAACAGCCAAGAAGGGAAAAATCTATTCTTCTTTAAATTCTAGCAGGCATGAATGACAACTGAACCTTTATGAGACAATACATACGAGGTACAAATCAACATAGTCAAGCTGCAAATCTTGTAAAGTTCTGTTTAGAGCCTTCAGTACATCTTCTGGATCATGATCAGTACACCTGCATATCATTTCAGTCTTGATTCACAGAAGTTGAAATTAACTTTAACTTTTGAAAAGGAAAAACATTAGCGATTCCATAAAACAATCAATAGAGCAGCAGAGCACTATCAACTCAGCATAAACCGATTCGTATATATAGCCTTCCTTCGCCCATTACTACTAGTTCAGCACTGCCCTATCAACTCAGCATGAACAACTATCAATATATGGCCTTCCTCAGCCTGTTATTGCTGATTCCAGTCAAAGTAAAGATTGATACAAACCAGAGTTTCGATGTGATAAACAAATCCTCGCGCTTCACGATGCCATCTTCAAATAACTTCTTCAGAACCACACCAATCTACAAGGCATGAAAACTAGATCAGTGCCTTCAAAATGTTATATCGTCCCGCATACTCATATTCACCAATGACGAGAGAAGGCTATTAAAATCGAATGACTGATTACCACAACTGCATTAAGTGATAATAGTTGGGGAACAGGGGAGAACTGAGATTCCATCCCACTCCATGATCACTAAGTGATAATAGTTGGGGAACTCACAAGAAGGATCAAACTTGTTTGTAGCTACAATGAAGTTGTCAAACAATAATAAGGTTCTATGGTAACCATGGCTGGAATCAGAATTGGGAACATGCCGTACTCTCAAGAGTAAACATTGTTGTCTTCAGCTTAATCTACATTGTTGTCTTAAGCTTAATCTAACTGTGTCTCTTGACCATTGAAGGACGGTACAAACTTTCAAGAGGTGTCAAACAGTGGTGAACGAAGCATTAACAAAGAAGGGTCTAAATGCAAAATTATTTTGAGTTTGGAGGGATTGTGGTAAAAAAAAAAAGAACAGTTCAATTGCAAAGGGGCTAAAGGAAATTATCAAAATTTTGAAGGGGCCAAAACGGTGAATATTATTGTAAATGCCATATGTACGCAAAAGTTTGAGCCTGCTATGTCCCTGGCTCGCACCCTTCCGTCCGCCATTAGTGTCAAAGCAAATGGTTTAGTAAGCCCACGAAGGTATCATACAGGGCAGGTGTTCAAGTTTCGTTTGGGGAGTATGAAGTTCCAATGACACAAGACTTGCCATATAGCCATCTACAATACAAATGCGAGCTTTGGCCACATAATGCAGTTGACTGGAGCACAAATCAAAAAATCAATTTCTTTAGATCATTTCCAACCAAGCTCCATTTTGGAGCTCCAAAATGGAGACAACATCATCTCCATAAATAGAAACCCAGCAAAAAAAAAAAGGAGATTCATCTCCATTTCTACTTTTCACTTTTCATTTTTAATAATATTGAATAACTTTCAAATAATAGATCTTATATTTATAAAAATTTGTACTATTGAAAAGATAATGACAATATCTTTAATTTGACACACATTAGATATATTCAGTGGAAAATTCAAAAAAAGTAATTTGAATTTTGAAGGAATGTTGGCAAGTTTTGGAAGGAAAGTGAGGGAATTGTGAGTTTTTTATTTTTATTTTTTAATATAGAGATGGAAATGGAGAATCGGAGATTTGTGTCTGGAGTGTATATGAAAGTAATAAGCTCCAAATCCACTTTTTCAATTAAAATAGTATTTTGAGTCTCAAAAATGGACTTCTAGAGACTCATGGGTTGGAGATGCTCTAAGTACTTAATCCAAAAAAATTACAAAATAGAAAATTTGAGTACTTAAAGGAGGGGAAAAAAGGATCAAAGTCCAAAGGTTATAATCCTACAAAATAGAAAATTTGAGTACTTAAAGGAGGGGAAAAAAGGATCAAAGTCCAAAGGTTATAATCCTACAGATACTTCCACGTCACCAGTCTCATTTACTTGTCATGCAACTGCTTCTCGAACTGCTAAGTTTCCTGTATCCTTTATTCTTACTAGAATGTTTTTTCCCATAGCTAAGCTTCAAAAGAATATTGTTCTATTTTCAAATTTTCAGCATCAAACCGAAACATAGAAAAGCAAGTTTTATATACCTCCAATACAATTTCTGTTATTTGAGCCTAAAAATGCAGACTTGTTTGGGGAAAAAAGATTTAGGTAAAGGTCCAAACTACCATAGTAGGCAGTCACCGAAAGAAACCTCGTGATGGATGAGGTACAAGAAACATTGCAAAAGCCGCTCAGTTACCACCACATCTCATTGCCTCCACCAGTATAAGATAACAGAATAACTTATAACCCTAATAAGTTGCACTCATTAAAATAACTAAACATGGGGATGAGCTCCTCTCTATACTCCTTTCTCTCCATACCCCTCCATGCTCTTATTTTGTAGGTCCTCAATCCAAACCGTTCGTCCCGTAGAACACGCCTAGAAGAACTGCAAAATATTAGTTTGATCAAATATCGAGAAACATGCTAAGACATTTTTTTTCCTGTACATTGGATGGCAAATACTCCCTCCGTCCCATTTTAAATGCCCCCCCTACGAATATCCATGCCATTTTCAAACATTTATATCTTTTTATTGGTAATGTTTTCAAAGTTTTTAAAATTTTGTCTAATAGAACTAATTGAGATCTATCAAATAAGATCCATATTGCATATATAATACATTATAAAATAAAAACTACAAGAGTTTTAAAAAGGCACGCATAACTTTGAACACAAACTGTACAATTTACAGAAAAAAAGTGTATCGTATTCACAGACATATCGATTTTCAATCAACTTGATTTTTGTAGCCATATTTTTCTTTGTGTGCCGCGTGAGGTTAACGGGAATGATTATGTTTGTGACGGACTCGCATAATGGGAGTATGGACTATGGACTATGGAGGAGTATAAAGAGATGACATAAGGAGAGGAGCTCATCCCCTAAACATATGATTTCCAAGATAACAACTGCTAGCTCATCATTGCCATCACGAACTCTGGAATTGGAACATAAGAGCAACACTTAGCCATCACACATCAAGACAAACTATCTGCATGAAGGTTTCAACTGGTAAAAGCCATTCATTGAGTTTTTCAGGCTGAAACTCCTCAAATGATTACAGTCATGTTTACTAATCAGTGATCATGCACGAGAACGAATAAAGCAAGACCATGGCGTCCACACAAAGTTTTCCCAAATTCAATCCAAAAAAAGCTTCCCAAAGAAAAATCTTAATCGAATTTTTTAGACAACAAACAATTGACTTAGACCTAACAACGAAATAAAGTATACTGAACATACCTCCTTCTCATTGCCATAGATTTGAGCACAATCAATATGCCGATATCCTGCCTGCAGATAGAAGGAAATATGTTTCTTTGAGTGTCATTCATAATTGTAATAACAAGTAAAACTAATTGAATAGTACGACTGACAGATCCCATTGTTGCCAAGAGTGTAAGATGAACAAGGTCAAATTTCCCAAGATAACAGCAAGTAATCCAACAAAATTATACCATGCCTATGGATACAAAGAAAGATGCAAAAGCCAAAGATGTACATTTATGAAATTCTATGTTCGCGCAAAAAAGACCAAAATCTGAACTTCATTGACCGGAGGGTGTTGTTGAGACAAATAAACGAGTAGTGGCGGCTCCAGGAATTTGTAGCAGGGTGTTCAAATATTACCTCAACTCCAACCATTTCATATATTAGTAAAAATATTGCAGTCAATAAAAATGCCTTCTTTCCAAAATGTTTTTCTATTATGTAAACTGAGAAACTAAATTTTTTTTTGGGTACAGAAAAACTAATAAACTCTAAGTTCTTGTCTTGCATAGTGGTGGGTCAAAATACAATCTTCTGTAAATAGGGGAATAAGATTTTACAGTTTCTGGAATGAGTAAAAAAAGAGTATTTAATCTAGCAATACCATTTTAAAAGAAATTGTGAGGAATAGGTTGACACAGATCTTTTAAAGAATGATCTTCTTTTGAATGATATGAAGATATTTTTTTTGTTATGGGCTGTAATTGGGTTCTTTACATTGGATTGACTTGTGGGCTGATTTTTTAGTCTAGGAGTTCAAAGACATTTTAGTTAGATGTTTAAGAACGGCTAAACTAAAACTAAAAATATTACCTGTATTCTAACAACAACAAAAAAAATTTTGGGGGGGGTGTTCAAATGAACACCCTCCCTTACACATGGAGCAGCCCCTGTACCAGAGCACGAAATAAGCTAATGCAAGATGCTGAAATAACCAAGAATAAAGTAAAAGGAAAAGAGAAATACACAAAAGTATCAAACTTCTGCTCATTTTACTTATCACCAAAAATAATAATTAAACAAAATATGTATCTTGGTGAAAGGAACAATTTTTTCGCACAAACTAGGGAAGTACAATAAGAAGCCGATATTGATTAATTACAAAGACAAATAAGAATATAAGAAAATGATGCTAAATGATATGATAACAATATTTTGAAGTTTTCAATGTTAGATAGCTTGATATACATTATTGGGCCCAATTTGTAATAGCTTAAGCTTTTGGGTTGGTAATTGAATATGGTATCAGAGCTTTGGTTGTGAGAGGTCTTGGGTTTAAGTCTCTCTGTTTATATTTATTCTCCGTTTGCATTATGTTTCTCGCACTCGTATTTTGTTTTGCTCTATCTCTAAAAATTTGCATCTCCACATGCAAGACAGAGTTGCAAGTGAGGGAGAGTTACATTTATTCACCGTTTGCATTAAGCTTTTGGGAGAGTTGGTAACTTAACATTCAATACTTTCCATTGTACATTATCTCTGCTGTCAAGCACAGGTAATTGCGAATTGTCATTTTGTAATGACAAAAAAATAGAAGGCACAATATAGCTATCCAACACAAAATATATTCCAATCAAGATGGAGAATATCAATGCCCTAAAAGAGCCGTATGACACTTCCATCCTACCAAAGGGTCCTCTCTAGTTTGGAGAAACAATTGGACTAGTCCAATTTTGAGATTTTCGATCCCATCCCAGGCTTGCTTCGATGATCTGGAATGTTCATTTTACAGGGTGAGTTGAGAAGAATAATCATGCCAGAAATCACATTGATCGAATATTGATGAATGTCATTTTGGAACACATTTATCTTGAAAATATAGTTTGATACACTGCATCATATCTCATTTGATTCAAGATAAATACGTTTTGTTATCCGATTAAAATGATACTCCCTCCGTCCCAATTTTATAGTCTCTTATGGGAGTTCGTGCCACTTTTCAAAGTGTTATATCTTATAACCTACAGTGTTTTAGGTGATTTTGAACACTTTATTTATTAGATTAAATCAAGATCTATCAAACAATATCCATATTGCATATAAAATGTATTACTGATTGAAAAATATAATCGTTTTTTTATCCGGTTAGGATAGAACGAGGGACTATAAAATTGGGACGGAGGTAGTATTTGGTATGGTTGAGCTTCTCGACGAGCTCTAGAAAAATTGGTTACGATCATCGAATGTCCTCAAAAGTTTCCAAACTAAACCAGTCAAGTTATTTGTCTGAAATGCTGATAAAAAGAAGAAGTTATTTCTCCAAAATAGAGGGGTCTTTTTTCCCACAAGGAAACGACCTGCATACTCTGAGATGCCTATGAATGTAAAAACAAGCAACTTTCAAGACAGAAACGTTCAAAAAGAGAAATAAAGTGGTGAAGGCACCCAAACCATTATTTTTCCCTGTTATCCAAAAAACATAGATCCTTTCAAACTATTTTTAATCATTATTTTTCAAAAAACTAAAAAATATGATTTATTTACTTTTTTAATTATGGAAAACCATATCATCCTTAAAAGATTGTTGTTTTCAAGAACGGTTAATCTGTAAATATTGTGCAACACTGATGTAAAACTTGCAAGTCCGCAACCAAACACAGAGTAATCCCCAAACCATTTAAGAGTATTAAATGGAGTAAATAAGATGGGAAACAAATACTAATACTATAGCAAATCAACACAGCCAGCCCAACTGATGTGATATGAAATAACAAGACTAGACTTCAAGTCTTTTATTCTTCTATCACGTTTAATTTTCTGCAACAATGTATAACAGCCCCACATAACAAGCAAGGCTATCCCTGACCTTTTGCAAAAGTATAACTCAAATATAAATTTCTTTACATTGTTTTTTTTCGTGACAAAGGAACATCCCCCAGCCAAGCCACTAGTAGACCCAACTGCATGACCCAAACCTCGGGGGAACTAGCACGCCCACACTAGTCAGGGCCTCCTACTTATTGCAAGGGAACTCACCTGGTGGGGAATCAAACCCCAAACCTTGAGGACTAACCCAAAGCCTGGAGGATTTAAATATCGGTCGATATGCAACATACCGGTTTTTCAAGGGACCGATACTGATATTTGACTGTATCACCGATACCATTACGTATCCCGATCCCAAGATTTAAAACAAAGCCGCCCCAAGGGACCGATACTAATATTTGACTGTATCACCAATACCGTTACGTATCCCGATGCTGAGATTTAAAACAGAGTCGCCCTAAGGGACCGTTACCAATATTTTTGATTGTATCACCAACACCGTTGCGTATCCCGATACCGAGATTTAAAACAGAGTCGCCCCAACCACTGGGGCAACCCCCGGGTGTGTAAATTTCCTTACATTTTCAGTGACTATAGTAGTAATTATGCTAACATAATGAGATTAATGAATCGTAAATCGCCAAAGGAGCCATTTTTGGACTACAATCGAATAAGTTATCCACAGAAAAACACTTAAGAGAGAAATGAATCGTAAAGTAAGCCAAGCGAAATGAGACTAATATATTTTGAAAAACTGGGAAAAGACCTAGGAGAAGGGGAGTATATATAACGGAACCTTGACGGCGGTGTAGACGGCTTCACCGACGAGACCAGGTTCCGACTGCCACGTGCCCAAACCGACGGAGGGAATCTTGGCTCCGGTGTTTAGTTCAAAGAAGTAGATTCCGTCCGCCATTTTGAAACCCTCGTTTTCGTTGCCGAAGTTGCAGTTGCTTTTTAATACTCCTCGGAGCTGTTCTCCGTTACGATTTGAACCCAATCGTATAGTTCTTATGCTGAGACGGAATCTTGTCCGTGCATTATCAATGATCCTAGGGTTATCCATCAATCGCCTCTCTACAAGCTTCCTGTGGTCAACGCTCGCATTCCACGTGTGAGACCCATTTCACCTGGGTCGAGTTTCTGTCCAGTTTATTGGACATCCAGTTTGTTCTGGTTTTGGCCCTTTCTTCGCCCCTTTTGGGCCCAGACAATGATCGGAATCGTTTATTTTGTAAAGCTCGCCGATTATGTTAGGACATCTCTAGTGCACTATCTAAAAGAGTTTCTTAAAGTGTCCTAACTAGTTACCTAAGAAAAACTCAAAAAATGGTCTTTAATGCACAACAATTGACTCTCTAAAATCCTAGGTGGCACCCCTCACTACCTAAAGTGCCCCAAGTGACTACTTAAATTTGGAGAGAGAGAGAGAGAGAGAGAAGGGAAGGATAGGAGAATGTTGTGGGATCACTTGGCATCTCTCACTACTTAAATAGATCACACTCTAAAAGATAATGAACATTTTTAGAAAGTTCTCCATTAAAGTCAAGATTTTCTCCTTACCAAATAATCCAAGCTTTACTTAACACACAAAATATGAGTGCTCACATGTGCTTGGGGTATGACTTTTTAAGAAATATTTTTAGGTAGTGCGTTAGAGATGTTTTATTTATTACAAAAATTACGTCAAGATCTATAAATGCATGAACATAACATATTTGTACAAGGAAAAAAGGGCATTAAGTTTTGAATGATTTTTTTGTCATCTCAATATTTTTTTTGTTCAAATATGTTTCGTTGATGTATGTATTGATGTTTGATAAGCTAGATTTTTCATGAATGACACACACGGTGAGTTTTTGCAAAATGAACCATTGTTGTGGGCTTGAGAGGGCCCCACAAAAACCAAAAACTAGACGAAGCTAAATGTCCAAAAAACCTGGACAAGAACTCAACCCATTTCACCCAACAGTTTTGTCCACTTTTGCCCATAAATAAGTTCCAATTTCACTATATAGGCGTGGTTTGACTAATCTGAAAAAATTGATTTTTTTTTGTCTTTATTGAAATTTTTTTGTATTTGTTAGCTTTGGTTAATTTTTTTTGATTTCTTGTCTTGTCTCGACAAAAGAAATCTAAAAAGTATAAAATTATTAGCCAAACTTAAAATTTTATAAATAAAGACAAAATAATCCAAAAAACTAGTTTAGAAGCACCTTTTCAATTCGACTTCTCATTTTTCCTTTCCCCTTAATTTCTCTTAGACCATCCTATCCTTTGTTTACGTTAAAATCCATCACACAGCACACAAACCAGAGAGAGGGTAAGCCAGAAGGGAGACGCAGGTGATCTTCCACACCAGTTCATAGCTGCTCTATTCTTCCTCATAAATTGTTCAGATCGTTGCTGTTGAAAGTGTGTGAAGGATTTTTAAGATTTGTTTGTTGTTTTGAAGAAGAGAGTTTCGGTGGGAGAGAGAAAGAGAGTTTCATGGTTAGAGAGAGAGAGAGAGAGAGCACCTATGTGAAGACTGATTAAGGGAAGAGTGGCAGCTAGGTCGGTGGATCTACAACAGCTGTAGACGAAAAGCTTTTGGAGAGGAGCAAAGTGATTTTTTTTGTTGACGGATCCAATTTTGACTGAGACTCTAGGTATTAAATATCCTCTCGGCCCAAATGGGGTTGTTAACCTTCGTACCAAATCCGTAAACAAATGAAGGTTATGGGTTTCTTCCAAAAAAAATACTCCCTCTGTCCCATAAAGTTGTATCACTACGAAATTACGTGTAATTTTCAAGTTAAAAAATAACGTGCTTACGAAAATAATTTTTTAGTCAATATGGATCTTGTTTGATAGATCTCATCGAGAACTTTTATACGATGCAAAAAAAATTCAAAAATTATTCTGGTAAATACATTATTTTTAAGTTTAAAAATTACACGTAATTTCGTGGTAATACAACTTTATGGGACGGAGGGAGTACTATATAAATAAATAATTAGATGTGGCAAAAATATTTTATAAATTATAAATACCTTAATAAATAAATAAGGGCAAAATGATAAAAAAAATCAATTCATAACTCATTTCCATCATTCTTCTCCCAAACACTCTACTTTTGCAAAATACATTCCGCACATTTCTCTCAAACACTCCTCTTAGATACAAAACTTATTCTGGCCATAATCCAAAAAGCTAAAAAGCTGGCTCCCAAATACCCTCTTGGTTTATTTTCAGCTTTATTCAAAAAAACTATTACTTTTGACCATAATTTATACTTTTTGGATTTGTCTTGACGAACTAAATTCAGAAACTACAAAATCTTGACGCAAAACTAACAAATGCAAATTTTTTTTGAATAAAGACAATGAAAAAAAACCAAAAAGCCAATTTTTTAAATTTAGCCAAACCACGCCTAATAAAACAAGTAACAACAATACAAGGTAACTAATGCGGGGAAAATACAGTTAAATTATATTTGGGAGCATCGTCAAGTAGTTAGCTTAAGTAGCTTTCTCTACTGCTCATTGACGTGAGATTTGTCATCAAGTGTGTAGCTTCCACTCCAATGTATGGTGAAGAAATTCTTTAGTAAATCAAGTGGCAATGTTTTAAAAGCATTGAATAATCACTCAGTAACACAAGGCCTTCGACCCATTAGAACAACATCACGAGCTTAGAAAAAAAGCCCACCAAAACTAGAAATTTGGGAAATTTATCACCAATTGGCTGTTTTAACACTTATATACTTGGTGGAGTGTCTCAATCAATGCTTGAGTTCAAGTCTTAACAATCTCTTAGTGGGCTAAACATATTACTAATACTAAAACATAAAGGTTGGTTCAATAGGTTAGTACTTATAGTTTTTCTTTGAATGTTTGGATTCAAGTCTCCATAGTCACCTAATGGAAAACACACTTTTTATGCCCATAGCAAACGATAGGATCTTAGCTCTTGCTCCTACATAAATGTTATGCATGGGGGTTGTTGCGCGCAAATGGCCATGTGGTGCTATCTAGTGGATGTGTGGAGTAGCCTATCTATATATTTATCCGTATACCAAATAAAGAACCATGCATATGAAGGGATACAATATGTAACGCTCTGAATTAGGGTGTTCCTACCCGTGAGAGAGAGGCTACTCCAACTAGCCAATCTGGATTGAACTTTCTCAACAATAAAATGAAAGGTACCCTTGGTGACTCTCTGTTGATATCTCTAGCAAAGCCACCTTCCACATTTGCAGAGAAGAATGAGAACTCTTGCTGCTTGTTGGCAGGTATCTCCATGTAAGGTTAGCTCAAAAGCAAGTTCGTAGTCTTTGACCTTCTACGGTATGGCTACAAGTCTTATTGGTTGTGTTTGGTTAGATAGTTTAGTTTAGTTTTGATGATGTCAGCAGGTGTAATGAGTGGAGAGAGATAGAGAGAAAAATGAAGGAAATGATGGTGTCATCAAAACTAAAATTAAACAGGGAAACGAACAAGACCGTTATAGTCAATAGCTGGAAATCTCTTCTTCCGCTTATTAGCGGTGTGACTTTCTTCTTGAAAAGATGGCCTACATATTCATGGAACTTAATCTCATTTAGAAAGCTTCTCTCTATCTTTCAGTATTTGAACAGGAAGGAATTTAGGAAAGGACTTTGGAATCAAATGCGCTCGCCTAGCGAGAAAGGCCCTGACCCTACCAACGAAGTAAAAATAAAAAAGAAAGAAAAGAATGAAAGGAGAAGAGACTTCCACTCAAAATAGGACTTCTCTTCCATATCTAACCTGAGCAAGAAGACTTTTTCTACGCCTATTACGTAAGGGCCCTCCACCTGAACTTAGAGAAACCAACTCTTTGATTTTGGTGAGGCAGAGTTGAGCCAAAGATACTTTATTCTACTTTTGCCATCAACTAAAACCTTGAAGGAAAAACATTCGATCCTAACTCCAATCCAAACAAACAAGCATACACATACCCATTATGATGTAGCACAGCCTATGGAAATGAAATTGATCGTGCAAGAGAAACGTAAACAATAAAATCGACCCGGAGGTCCTCCCTCCTTAAACGACCAAAATATGAGTAAAACTCGTTTTCTTTAATTCAATAACAACCAAATTTTGCCATTATGCTTACAATGATACTTATAGGGCCAAAGTAACCCTAATCCAATTAAGAATCAAATAACAAACCTTAATCTAACTAGGAATCAAAATACTCTAGAATACTTATTTCTAAAATTGGAGACTTCCTAACAAAATTAGTAAAATAAAAATAAGGAATACTTAAAACACTATTTGTAAGTAATACTATTAAATTTCCAATCTGCATCATTCTCCCCAGCTTGAAGAAACTCGTCCTCGAGTTTGTATAGTTGAATTCGTTTAATCTGGTCAGCATCAATCTTGTACTTCAAATTTATTTTTTCAAAGCTAAATTGTAAAAAAGAATCTTCAAAAATTAAAGAAATAATTTTTGTCAACAGAGTCAATCCATCTTGCTAAAAAATGGAAATCCATGGACTCTTGCTTGTACAATACTCCTCAATAACTCTCCAAAAAGGATCCATATACTATGATACTTCGAATCCAAGTGACGGGCATACGTTGATTGTCTTTTTTGCAAGGTTCAAGACGCCATCGAATGAGTTCATCCCATCAACTTTGTCATGGATAACAACAGCCTTCTTCTCAATACCCAATTTGATGCCCACTTCCACAAATTCATCCTTCATATTCTCTTCCACTTTATGCATGAAAGTTTCCACCTCATCTGAGTACTCATTAAATTTTGGAGGTGAATCCCAATCAATTTCAGATTGCAACAACGATGGATTTGTGTCCAAAAATATTTTATCGGATTCTTCCTCTAATATATCATCGATAAAATCTCCCACATCTCCCTCAACCAAAATTGCTTCTATGACATCTTTTTTTTCTCCCTCCATGGAATTGTGGAAGCCCATTTTTTTTGGAATCTCAATTTTCATACTAGACTCACAATAATGAGAGCCACGGGTTCTAACTGCAACGTATATATACCACCCCCCTTGGTAGTTTCCGCCACCAAAATGATTGATATCTTCATCATCTGAAAAACCATCCTCGATCGGAGGGTTATGTCTAATAGGGCGATGACGAGTTGGGTCAGCGATCTCTAAAGCATCCATGCACTGGACGATATTTCTAAACATGACTCTGAGTTCAGCAAGTCCCTCGTTTATCCAATCATCCCAAGCAACATCATCTCATTCATAGATTCCTTGATACCAGCGGTTTGACCACCCCCTCTTGCACGTCCTACACTGCGTCTTGCCGCCATGACAGGATTGCAACATGTGCTCTGATACCAACTGATGTAGCGTAGCCTATGGAAACGAAATCGATCGTGCAAGAGAAATGCGAACAATAAGATCGACTCGGAGATACTCCCTTCTTAAATGACCAAAATATGAGTAAAACTCGTTTTCTTTAATTCAATAACAACTGAATTCTGCCATTAGGCTTACAATGATACTTATACGGCTTAAGTAACCCTAATCCAACTAGGAATCAAATAACAAACTCTAATTCAACTAGGAATCAAAATACTCTAGAACACTTATTTCTAAAATTGGAGACTTCCTAACAAAATTAATAAAATAGAATTAAGGAAAACTTAAAACACTATTGGTAAATAATACTATTAAATTTTCAATTTGCATCACATTGATAACTTTCTCAACTGGAAATGCTACAACAAAGTAAGAATTTTCTAATTTGCTATTTACTGCATTAGTAGATGTCCTTTCGATTGTGAAGTTTGAATATTACTTTTCTAATTGAGGCTCTTATATAGTGTAACAGAAATTTATATTTTGAAAAAGAGGGATGCTACAATGTGCACTCCACTTTTGGGCCAAAAAATGAGATTTTATAACAATAAATATGAGATTTTGTGGGTCAAATATGAGATTTTGTGGCTGAAAATATGAAAGGGCATACCATATTCACCTATGACGAAATCAACGGATGAGATTGTGCCACATATGCAAAAAGTGACCCCCTATACCGGTCATCTTTCTGTCATATGGAAAGCCAAAAAAAATCATAAAACCTCGGGTGATCTCTCATATAACGTTTTGGGTTTCAAAAATCTCATATATGAAGCCACGAATGCTCATAAAATTACCACAAAATTCAAAAGAGCCACAAAATGTCATATTGGCAAAAGTCAACCTCATAAAACATGCCACGAAATCTCATATGATAGTTTTGGACTGTAGTGAAAATGTGATACATACTATGTGTATATATATTGATGTGACATGTCTCATATAAGGTGTCACAGAAATACATATTTTAGCCTACATTGAGTCATACCACTCAAAATCTCAAATATACTTCGAAGAACACTCACATAAAAAGTCATTTGATATGAGAATTTTTTGTTTAAAAAATGAGTACTTGTGGAGGAATATATAAGTTTTTTGTGAACCACTACAGTCCAAAAATATTATTGTGTATTGATAGTGACATGTCTCATATGCTTACCCACAAAATAAATATAAGCACGCATATTTAGTCATATTCCCCAATTTCGTATATTGGTCCACAAAATCTCACATACTCAGCCACACATTCTCATATCCAAAATTCATAAAATTTATTAACAATTTTTGGACTGTAGTGGACCACAAAAGTCTCATATTTTCTTTTACAAACACTCATTTTGAAAGTCACAAAATCTCATATCGATTTTTTTTTCACATTTGTCAAGTGGTGGGCCCGGTGACCAACCGGTTGCCATATTTTTTTTTTATTCCAAAATTTTCTCATATGTATATGAGATTTTGTGGTCCTTTTTATTGGGTTTTAGTGTTCCAATATTTATTTTTGTAATTTCCAATATGAGTGTTTACTTTCGTCAATATGAGATTTTGTAGACTTATATGAGATTTTGTGGCTATATATATAAATTGCACACCATATGCCAAAAAGTGAGTTGCACATTGTAGCATTACTCTTTGAAAGATGATCACTAAGAGGTTAAGATTTTAAGTTAATATATTCTATGGTCTTCAGGTCCATGCACATGGTTCTATTTCGGGTAAATTACGAATGCCACCTTGAGATTTTGACGTACAAATATGAATCAGACCTCCACGTACTGGAAATTACAAATTCCCTCATTTTTACTAACGGCGTTAATGGCATATGAGAATTTACCAATTTACCCTTGTCTCTACAGTTAAAAATAACCTCCATTTCTCTAGGACTCAGAAATCTTGATAGCAGCCGTTCTCTTCTTCCACACCAACACCCCCCTGTTCTGGAAAACTGGCCATTCAACTGCATATAGGTTTACTGAAGATGAAGGTATTTTACTCTTCAACCTATTTGCACAAATACATCAACCAAATAATGCAGGCATTATCATTCACAACCTAAATCCATATGCTCCAATAGATAAGACAAACGAAAAAGGACATATACCTTCCCCAGTTTTTTAAGCTTACTCAAGGATTCTCCTCTACTAAAAACAAAGGAGAAAGATTGTTCTGTTTAACAGATTAGATCTACTTAAATATTTTTGTCTTCATTCTTTGTAACTTGTTTGCAACTAGAAAAATGAGGAAAGCCCTCTTTGTAGCTCCCATCAAAGTTTAGGGAAAGAGAGAAGACAGTGCGGCGTCATTTTGTGGAAAAATTATTGAGTGTTCTTGGGCTACGGCCATTGATGCACCAACCTCTTTCAAGACCACACATTTCCTTGGAGACCACCATTGCGTGCATGGACTTCACTAGAACGTGTGTGCTGTCCAGAGGGGTTGGACGTTGCCATGTTGGATAACTACCCCATTTTCTCACTGGAACACTGAAATATTTTCCTTCACTGTACTGCTCCCATCATTTCTTTGGGATGCCAAGTGTCCAAAGACGAAATCTAGGGAGAGTTTCTCAGATAGCTAAAATTTCTAAACACAGATTTTGAGACAGTTGATTTTACTTGCATACATCAATTATTTTTAGCACTTTTAGCCTGTTTAGCGTTTTTGGCGAAACTCGGCCAGCGGTGACTCCTACCAGCTTCCTCTCTCTCTCTCTCTCTCCCTTCTTTTTCTGTCGCAGCCATTTTCTTCTTCAAATCCAGTATATCACTTCTTTTTACTCTCTCTTCATTACTCTCCAATGGAAGTTTCATGAGTTGTTGGCTTGTAGGAATTGTTTGAGTGAATATTTGTCTACGACTCTACATACGTACGTGCGTTCGGCATCTTTTTTTTCAGAAGTTTTTCAGGCGTAGGGAAATGAAAATCATTCATCATTGTGACAAAAATTCATCAACATGCCCATTATTTTATCACTCTGGATAATATTCTCTGTAAGGACCAACCAACTTATAATGGGAGACCCATTACGGTGAATGAAGTTGTTAGCAGGGGTGACCCAAGCATTAGGTCATTAAAATTTATGCTTTACATATGTGTATGCATACTGACTTTTCAAAAACTATTTCAGCGGATAAAAAAACCTGATTTAGGTTAAAAGCCACCTAAAAAACCTAATATCTTTGTCAGGTTTAATCATTCCATGATTAATTTATTCTCTCGTGTTTCCCATTTTGAAAGTACTAGAATTGTTTATGCTGGAGACTAAGTATATATATTTTTTAGTAATAACTCCACATTCTAGAAAGAAATAAATATAACTTTCAAGTAAAAAGAAACTTATTAGATTAAAATATTTAACATAAATTTTCCAACCAAAATGTGACGCTGAGGACTAGGTTGAATTTTAACGAGCAGTAGCACTATGAGAGCTGTATGCTTCGAAGCTAGTTTAATCTTCGTTTTTTTTTTTTTTTCTTTCAAAAATTAATAAATTTCATTTTCCTAGAAAAGAAAATACTTTGCTTTTCTTATGTTTTTTCAATTTCAGTCTTTATAATTCGTGATAATGAAAATTTTTTTGCCTACAAAAAATAAAAAAAATTACTTCGATTCTGAAAGGCCTCACATCACACTCAGATTTTTCCTTTTCTTTTATAAGAAAAAGAAAAAGAAAAAGAAAAAGAATTTTAGTATTAATCTTCAAAAGCGATTGCATAGATTAAAAGGAGCAAGGACATGACGGCATTACTATGGGAAACGAGCATCTCAACTAAGTTCACATGCACGCTACCGATTGACAATCATATGCCACCCAAGACCCCTCAAATACTTTCTTGAATGGTAAAAAAAAAAAATTATTGATCAAATATTGAAGATACAAGATTAAACGGGACAAAACCCCTCAAATTTTGAGTTAAGCCCCGGTGTTTGTTTGGGCCGCTCCTGCTTTCAGGCAACAAAAAGCCAGATAAAGTAGCTATACTGAAACCTCCAAACTACCCACAACCAGTTCACCTTTTACATCACCCCACACCCTTTAACATACAAAAACTAGCAACATTTCTCTTCTCAATCCCTTTTTCCTCCTATATTATTTCTCACTTTCAGTCTT
The DNA here is from genome assembly GCA_022606695.1 of Vaccinium macrocarpon. Classification (NCBI taxonomy): domain Eukaryota; kingdom Viridiplantae; phylum Streptophyta; class Magnoliopsida; order Ericales; family Ericaceae; genus Vaccinium; species Vaccinium macrocarpon. The sequence continues at coordinate 12,737,562 of CM040175.1, forward strand.
TCGTTCGATCCTTCATTTCAATCACATCTCATTACACTCAATCTCGGCTCGTATTGCAGTGTAATGAAGCAAACAAATTATTGGATGTCGTTGAAGCGAAAACATGATTTCGGCTATCATCTTCAACCTCCACCCAACCCTAATATATGCGTTGAGTCATGGGAAGAACAAGCGTTCGCAGAAGATGCATCCAGACACCTTGGAGGGTGTGTTTGGCCTCCAAGATCGTATTCTTGTAGCTTTTGTAGACGAGAGTTCCTGTCAGCTCAAGCCCTAGGCGGACACATGAATGTCCACCGGAGGGATAGGGCGAGACTGAAGCAGTTTCCCAATCCCTCACACAGTGAAGTTCTTCATCACCATATTTTAACTCCATGTACATCCCTGGATTGTAACCCAAGCTATCCCGAATCTGATCGTGTTGTCTTTGCATCGCCTTCCTTGGTGTCTAGGGTTTTTTCACCAACTCCTCTTTTACAAGAGAATCGCGACGAAGGAGTCTTTCTCCCTATTTTCTCTTCTCCGTTTATTGAAAATAATGGTGATGAGCGCAGTCCTTCATCACGGTTAAACGTTGATGCCAACAAGTGTATTCATATGGCGAATCCTAGTAATGATGTGTCTGTAAATTTGTTCGTTGCTCGTCAATTTCACCAAACCTGTGATGAAGAGGAGGGGGCCATGAGTTGCAAGAGAAGGAGAACTACGGATTCAAATTCAAGTGGTGGACATACTCATCTTCAATCAGAAGTACTTCATGAGCTTATAAGTTCGACCTCAACAGTAGCAGCAGCAGCAGCAGCAGAAGAAGAAGAAGAAGAAGAAGAAGAAGAAAAAGGGGTAGATCTTGAGCTAAGGCTTGGTGGTCGGCTTGAGGTGGAGTAGATAATAAGTAAAGTAATTTTTCTTTTCTTTTTTTACCATACCAACTTTTTTTTTTTGGTGCTTTCTTGTTTATTTTTTCTGTCCTTTTTGATCTTCTCCTTTATCCAAAAAAGAATGCCTCAAATTAATATGATAGTCACAGATGACAAGAACGATTGGAACAGAAATGTGGTTGCATGATTTTAGTTATTTGTGTGTACCAGTTGAATCCATCGATCGGTAAGTAGAGAGATGTTCTTCCAATTTACTTTCAATATGATTAAGAGCCGGAGTGCAAATACAACACTAGAGCTACAAATGAACCGAGTCATTTGTGACTTGTTCGAAACTTTGATTCAATAAAAGTTTGTTTGAGTTCGAATAATCTATTAAATGAACGGAAATCTCAATTTTAAGTTTATTTAACAAATGAGTCGAACTCAAACCAAACAGTAATCAGCTCAATTAAACTCTCTAACCTAAAGTATAGGTATATATCACGGAAATTTTATATATAAACTTGAATATGTAGTAATTTCATAACTTGTCTAAGTAACGAATTATACACGTACGGAATACATCTATGCACTTGTTTATATACGTAATAAAAATCTTATTTGAAATTCTGAACTTGTATACAACCTTAAATATCTATTATTGGCTCATTAAAGTCCGTGACCAAGTTCGAGTTCAAATTAAATCTAAGCTAGGCTCGTTAAATTTCTTTGAGCTCAAGCTCGAGTTTGTTAAAAACTTAACAAACAAACTCAACATTTTAAAACTAGGTTGGATTAGACTCGTTTGCAGCCCTCTAGTACACATCCATACAAGGTTTAATTGCATTGTAAAAGATTAGTGTGCAGTGTACATGTACGTATGTGTAGGGTTTATATTATATGCACACACATAACAACAAACGAACTGACAAAATTTACTGAGAAAAAAATGGACTAAAGCTACATGATGACTTTGCCCCATTCAGTAACCCACTGAGATTCTACCAGACAACACAACAAATTAAACTGAACTAAATTAAATTAATACAGCTGTGTTTTCAAGGCCACATGCATATATTATATATACACACACACATATATATGTCGATGATTCCCTTCTCTCTCTCTCTCTCATTATCTTTCATCATCCAATAATTTTGTTTAGAAAACTTAAACAGAATGATTTGGTAGTAGTAAGTTCAAAATACTAGGTCATCCTGAATATATATATATATATATATATATATATATATATATATATATATATATTAATTTGAAAAGACTAAAGGAGCATATATATAGATTTTTTTTTGGAATTAACTGATCTCTCAGTGATCAAAAAAAAAAACTGATCTCTCTCTCTTGTATATCACTACTCTCGTCTTGACTAACAGCGGCGAGGACATTTGTACATGTATGGATGTTTGTGCATGTATATATGTAGGGGTCATCAACTCTTCAAGCGACCTGATGTTTGTTAAAGTCCTTGAATAAATTCGAGTTCGAATTAAATCTAAGCTAGGCTCGTTAAATTTCTTTGAGCTCAAGCTCGAGTTTGTTAAAAACTTAACAAGCGAACTCATCATTTTAAAACTAGGTTGGATTACACTCGTTTGCACAGAAAACAAAAGTTCATAACATATACAAATCATGATTGGCAAATGTAATAAATTTAAAGCAGTTCAAGAACGAGTATACCGTATCTATGTACCTGAATAGAATTGTGTATTGTAATGTTTCGATGTACCACCCGCAAGAGCATTCATATCAAATTGCTTAAAAATCAATAACATCAAAACAAAAGTTCATAACATATACAAATCATGATTGGTTCCGATCTTAAATAAAGATTTCAGTGGACCTACAATTGAGATCACTATGGAAGTGTAATGATTTGGGTCACTAAAAGAATCCCAAGTGCTGGGAAAAATATTCGGCAATTACGGAATTTCAGAAATACAATTTCATTGATATAAATTGCAATACAATTTATATTAATAGAAATGAAATGTAAATAACAGAAATGAGAAAGATACAAACAGTAGATTGAAAACGAGTTGGCTGTTGTGAATCAAAATCTCCTTGACAAAGATTCGTCACACAGTAACTGTTGTAGGTATCATCGGCTTCTTCATCCCGGGATAAATGGCTAGAATCACGGCCGACAGAACATCAACGTCATCTACCTTGGCGAACTGACTTACGTCTACCTCTCTCTCTCAAAGATGAATTTCAAAAATGGAAGTGTTGTAAAACGAATGTTATGAATGTGACTAAGTTAGGAGAAAACAAACAAAACAACAAGCAATTACACAAGACAAAGATTTACGTGGTTCCCCAAAAATTGAGGTACGTCCACGAGAGAGAGAGAGAGAGAGAGAGAGAGAGAGTTCACTATCAATGGTGAAGAAGAGATACAAAGAACTGGCTATGATCTGTAACTCTAGAGAGGCCAAATATGAGAGCAATAGGCAAAAGATGCAACCCTAAAAGCCCCCAACACTGCTATATATAAGAAACTACGGAAAAATTAGGCTAAAACCCGTCAAAACGCGTCACCTGCATAAATCTGTACATAACTCGGACAAAACCGCCCGAGCGGGTTTGATTCCCACCTAGGCGGCTTTTCTAGAAAACCCACCGAAATCCTGATAGCATGCAAAGCGCGATGAAACTATATACTTCTTCCTAAAAACAAAAAATTCAAGGCACTCTCAACAGGAAGTGTTACATGAATTTCTAATGACGAAACAATGGTAGAAACTACCTTTATATAAGTTTATTCTGGATTAACTTGTGGCTTATGGGTAGTTTTTTGGGTTCTTGTAACCGCAACATGTGTAACCTTATTCTTGCACCTCTGATGCAGTTTACTCTGTTCTAAGTTTATTATATTTCCGATTTACCACAAAAAAAAAAAGAAATTGCCTTTATATAGGTGAAGGAGGAGTCTCTAGCCATCAGTACAGGAATCAATGGAGCAATTGAATTGTATAACCCCCATCATAAAATTTGAATTTGAATGGTGTAACTCTCAACAATTATGTAGAATTTTTATGCCATTCAATCTCCATCATTGGGTGTGTTGTCCAGCTATAATCACATGTATTAACCAGCCTTTTAACATTTGTAACATCTACTTTGTGTGTCCTTTCGGTTGCCTCAAGAGACTCTCCAAACGTCCCGTTTCATTCACACCGAATATCTGAGAAATTTCGAACACCAAGTTCCTTTTTTTTTATATGCATTTCAAGAGGTGCCGTGTATCATCGATACACATCCAAAATAAAAGTGAGTGTGAGCTATTTTTTCTACTGTGCCACCTTAAATATCAGTACTCCTAAGTCCTACCTAAGTATGATGTCAAATTCTAATCACTAAAGTGTATTACTCTCTTTCTTTTTCATCACTTTTCAGTCCCTCCAAGATTGCCACCAACTCCATGAAATCACTCCATTTTTTAAACCTCAAAGAGAATATTGTATCATGACTAATAAGCGCAAACTACGCATATTTTGTCTCTTCTTCTGTAACTATATATGTACAAATTTTCTATCAGACTCTAATTAAACATTGGACAATAAATAATAATTAAGAGAGGAATAAAGAATGAAAACCTTCGAACCCTAACCCTATCTAAATTCTAAAGTATTCTTTCTTGCTAGCTAGTAGCTACTTTTCTTATGGCAAATTTGCATTTCTTGAGATGTTTCAAGATAAAGGCAATCATTTTGGATTCTACTTAACCACTGCTTTCTTCTCAAGGAAAGTTGACAGTCCCTTGCCTTTGGACTTACATGCATGGGCGGTTCCACTCGGGTTTTGCTAATATTGTTTTTTGTATCTATAAGTTTATACAAAAATTTTGTCAGTACTGGATCAATGAGATAAAGCTAAACTAAATGAAAATTCTCATAGATTTGAGAGTAAATACATACTCAAAAATGCTAGGGACATCAAAGTGTACATCCTTTTTAAACCATCAAACTAAACAATCCTTTTAATGTATGTCATATTTTGTCTACAAATTTTTTTAATACATTATCGTCACTACTGAACAAAAATTCTGAAGCCACCACTGCTTATACATATATACGGTAAGCTTCACATAAGGGATTCCTTATAGTCTTACATATATTTCGGAGAAATTAACTCAGAAAGAGCTGTTAATTATTGCAAAACAGGAAAATTTAGAGATTGTCTACGTGGTCAAAAACATCAAGGTAGGGTAGGACTAAAAAAAAATTAAGTGATTTTCTTTTTTGCTTTTGGCTTTTGGGTTTATGCTATGATCCATGAGGCCCATTTCCGGTTCATTAATTTGATCAGAACCGCTCGTTGTGATCAACTCGTCGTGTTGGTCATACTGCTATAAATCATACCGATCGAAGTTTGGTGCCTATTGCCTAGCTACATGAACGACACAAATCATTATTGAAGTTTTAACGAGTGTGAAGATGAAAATAACCTTCAACATACAAGTGATATATAATTATCAATATCCGATCAGTGTAACTTTTGAGCAGTACGGATCAAACTTAGGACACCGAGAGCCAACTCATCCGACACGGTGGATATATATCGTCCCCCACAAATATCACCCGTAGGACCAATTGTCATATGAGAAGAGAGCACTATTGCTAGAGAATTCAATGAAATTCATCAATTCGCTTGGGTTGCGGTATAATGATATATACGAGCAACCCAAACGAACTAATACGAAATGAAAGCATAAGGTCGTGATGTGGCTGATCAGTTGGGTGCCTAACTATAGCTCTAAGATATGCTGTGAGCACTGTACAAGTCAAACTGCATCATGTTTCGGCAGGGTAGTTGAGCTTTTGTTGCCATTTTTTTCTTGCTGCTTTTCTTCTCGTTTTCTTATTTCATCATGGCTAAGAAAAAAGATTGTTGGAGCTGTCCCAAAATATTAGTCAACTACAAGAAATATAAATGAGGTGTTGGGGAGCCTTATTTTCAGTTTTTCATTTTTGGTTTTTTGGATTATAGTCAGAGACTCAAAATGTATTTTGAATCTAGTAGGAGTGTTTGAGAGAAATGTGCAAAATGCATTTTGCAATAGTAGTGTTTAAGGGATATGTGTAGAATACATTTTCTAGGTCTTTTGGTTAATCAAAATGGGAAACGTGAAAAATGAGACGTGAAAACGCTCCTCCCAACCTACTTTTAACTTCTCCTCTCCTTTCATCAAATTGGAGAAGAGTTTTGGGAAAATGATTTTACTCTCATCTCTCCTGGACAAACAAAAAAGAAAAAAATGAAAATGAAAATGTGATAAGCCAGGAGCCAAACACCCCCGAAATTTTAGTTCTATAAATTCGTTCAAAGATTTTCGATCAGAATAATTGTGCCGAAAAGTAATTACTGTGCACCCTTCAGCCGTCCAATTGTGTTTTGATACAAGATCATCTTTCACATTAATTTTTACCTCTGCTTTCCAAAATTATTCTCCACTTTTATCCATTAACTTTTCAAAATGGTAAAATAATAATTGTTCTAATTTTTATCTGTTAACTTTATAAAATAAAAAAATGTAGGAGTTGTTTGTGTGAGACTATAATTTTGAGATAAAGGAAGTTCATTGATAATTTAATATGATTTTAAATATTTGGAATGCAACGCTCACAAATTCTTTATTAGAAATTTTGGATAAAAACTTTGTAAGATTAGCATTTTCTGCAGGGGTTGTTAAGTTGCATGGTTTGATTAGGAAGTAAGGGTTAGAAAGGAAGGTATGATCAGTTGCATGAAAGTTTTAGAGGGGAGTTGTTCAAAGATCTAAATGATAATGTTATATACCCCTGTCTAACAGTTGAAGCTTTTCGATGAGTTAGTGGTTAACAATCTCACATAGTATCAGTTCAGGCAATAAATCTTTTCGTATCTCGCCACTTACCTAATAAATATACAATTAATACGTTCACTTGTTTAACCTAGGCTTCGTACAAAAAAGGGTTTTCGTATGTTAGTAGGTGAATTGAAAGTATAAATAACAAAGACTCACTCTCTTTAACGTTTTGAGTTCTTAAGTGAGACAATTATTTGCCATTGTTTTTTGTCATCCTTTTTTTGATTTTTTATTATATTCGTGTTCTTTATTTAGATAAATCATTTATTTTGACGAGAAAAATCTAAAAAGTCAATAACCATGACCAAAGAGAGAAAACTAACAATCACTGGAGATGAATTTTTTTCTAAAAAGGCATTGATGTAAAGCAATCACAGGAGATGAATTTTTTCTAAAAAAGGCATTGATGTAAAGCAATCACAGGAGATGAATTTTTTCTAAAAAGGTATTGATGTAATGCTAAAAAATTCACCACACATTAAATATATCAAACTGTATTGATTATGGTTAATAAGTCCAAATCCAACTAATGTTTCAAGGAGTGAAATGATTTTCTTTCAAAGCAATGGACCAGACCTCGTTATTTTGATCGATTAAAGAGAGGATTTTTGTAACGCCCCCAAGATTTGGGCACGTTAATATTGTTATTACAATCATCATTAAGTCAAATCTCTAACTTAAATCTAAATTATAATATCAAAAATAATAACATAAATAGTAATTGGGGTAGTCCTAGGGCGACGCTTATCCCTACACCGGGTCATCCCCCATGCCGGCAGCAAGCCCCGCTCCAACGGACCGGCCCCTACGATAGTGTTCCTGTTCATCTAGATAATCTGTCATAATACGTCTGAGTCGCATAGGCAACATCATGGTATTATGCCAGGATCACACGAATGCCACACTGTGAGCAAAGCTCAGAAGTTTACTACACTAAACTTCTAAGTAGCAATTCTAGAACAATATGTTACGAAACCATGCATATAACTTATGTACGGTAAACCATGCAATGCTTCATGCTATCAATGCGGATTAGAGTAAACATGTGCAGAGAACAATATCTCGTCTCAGTATCACAAGGTTAACCACGTGTCGTTTCTCGCATCAATCTAAATCGTTTTTCTCATTTCGTCTCGTTTATCGTTAATTTCTCAAAAATCCGTTTTTCTCAAATCAGTGCATCTTTCAGTATTCTTCTTCAAATTTCATATATCTCACATCGCTCGAAAGTTATTGGTCTGTTTACGCCTCCTTTCGGCTGACGGTACCAACCTTTCTGCTCAAGGTCTCAGCCGTTGTGCATCACCGATCTTAACAGCCTGTTTGCACGGTCCGTCCACCCCGTGACTCACACAACACAGTCCCGGCCGTCTCATATCACTGAACTTAACCAGTCTGTTTATGAGGTCCGTTCACCGTGTGTTGTGCACACTTAGCCCAAACATCCAAGTTCTCTCCGCGAACTGGAAGTGGCGCTCTCGTTGCACTACCACATCACGACCATTCCTCCAAGTTCTCTCTGCGAACTTGAGGTGGTACCAATTCATCTCATCACATATCACTTCATTTTATTTCATTTTCATCTCTAATTTCCCGCAAAACGTTTTTCTATATTTTCAAGTTCGATGTCGTAATCGTATTGCGTACGCTCTCAACGCCACATGCAAAATCATGCTCAAGCAATAATCCATAATTCCTTTCAAATTTCATATCCTTCACTTAGTCATTTTATCACATAAAATCATACAACTAATTTGACCCTCTCTCTAAAATGCAATATATCGTCTCATAAAATCACACTTTTATTTCACCAACTTTCTTCCAAAACAATATTTCAAATTTGTCAATTTCTTTTCTCATCAACTTCATTTTCCATCTTTCTTTTTATCCTCTCCAAGGAAATAAAGTTAGTCAATCCATTTTTCAAAAATCCATTAATCACATCTTTTCTAAAAATCTTTTGTCAAAATTTAGCTCCATTATTTATCAGTCTACAAAATATTCCATTCCTTTCAAATTGTATTCCTATATTTCTAGTAAAATTTTTCTTCCAAAAATCTCATTTCAAGTCATCTCTTTCTTTATTATATCAAATTTTCTTTCTATGAAATTTATCAACTCTCTCTCTATTTATTTCTTTACTCTTGCAAAATTCATAATTTGCTCACAATAATCTAGTGAAATCATTTCTAGAAAACTTTTATAAAATTTTCTCTCTTCATACTTTCTTACAAAATTCCTCATAGTGCATTTATTCTTTCTTTCTAACAATTTTCTCACACACTTTATTTTATGAAAATCACTTTAACAATAATCATTTATTGAATGAATAATGAACATTTACTTTTCTATGAAAGGTTAACACAATCATGCTAGAAACTTTGTCTAGAAAATTATACAACTTCTAATCACTTCTACTAATCTTCTAACCACTTTAATCCTACAAATTCATTTTTAACTTCATGAAGAACCACTCTAATTAGAATCTCATTATCATTCTTGTTGGTCTTTTTCAACATGAAATCCTCTTTCTTAGACATCAAGTAACATGCTTATTCGCTTATTGTGTGTATATATATTACTCAATCAAACTCTAAAATCATGTTTGGAAAACTAATTAGAACATCTTAATTGCTCTAGAAATAACTCAATAGAAGGTTAGTTTAGTAAACTACCTTAGTTTCCGGGTGTAAACCAGAAGCCGAAAGGCAAATCCTTGGTTGAGAGACTCCTAACTAGCTCACTAATTAGCTTAACAAGAAGCTAATTAGAACTCAAGGAGGTTGGCTAGAGAGTAGTAGTAGTAGTAGGTGGTTTGTTGGGAGATAGGAAGACAATACAAAAGAAGAAGGTGCAAAGGTGATACAAAGCACAATAGGTGGGCTATTTATAGCAACTTGGACCTCCCTCTCCCGTCTCTCACTCACGGCACACACACACACACACACACTGAAAATTTTGATGGGTGGGGGAAGAAAATTATGTTTTCCATACACATGGCAAGCACCCTAGGAGATTCTCTAGGTTTAGGGCTAGGTTTAGGTACGTAGTTTCTTGCAAGTAAGGTGAGAATCTTGGGTGAGTACATTGATGTGAGGTTGGGAAAGTATAGTGGGGGAATATATGCTCCTAGTTGCGTAGGTTTAGTGTGTAACCTTAGTTATAGGGTGTTTGTATTGTTAGATATACACAAAATGCTTATATGGCGAGGTTATGTATGAGCTACGACCAAAATAACAAGGCTTAATCTAACTAGTTGGGTATAAAATGTAGGCTAGGTGGGAATCTTCCAAATCCCTAAACTTGCTTGTGCAAGTAGCCAACCAAAGAATCTTGCATATGCAAGTGTACTTATGTACACTCACACACTCCAACTCACAAAAGAATTTAATTAATATTTAATAGGAAAATATTTCAATAAATTCCAATTTAGATTAATTAATTGGATTTATAAACGAAATTTTTATTTACGAAAATTAGGGTCGTTACAATTTTGTTCCAATATTCCTACAAAATTTGTGACTGGTAGTTGACTGGATTCAGCCCACCAAAGGTTTAGCTAGTTTCAGGCCCACTACAGGAGCCCAATTAAGGGTAACTTTAATTTCCCAACTTCTTGTAAATGACATATCTGCGGTTCTGCCTACATTTATAATAGTCTCTGAAAATTATGAAAGTGCACTTTTGCCTGCATTTTGATGTTAAAGCTTTAAGGGCTGATACAGAACAGTAAAAACAGCCAACAGCTGTGATTCGCCCGTGTACTTGTGAGTATGTGGGCGAATCACAGCCGTTGACTGTTTTTCCTATCTGTTTTCTGGGACTGTTTTTCCTATTCCCTACCTTTTCTCTAAAGCTTTCATTCCTTGCAATTTTTTCCGGCCCCTTAGTTTGAATAAAGAAGAAGAAATACTCTAATTTACCGCATGAAATACTTGTTTTTCAATAATCCGATTTTGTATGAACCGTTAGTTTGCCTCTAGCTATTGTTTACACTCAAATTTGACACAAAATTATAGGAGGTTTTTTTCAAATGAGTTTGGCCCAAGTTGGATTTAGAAACTAATATTCTCATTAACTTTATTCTTGCAAGATAAGGGAGTCGTCGGGCGGAAAAAACTTTTTGAATGGAGTAAAAGAACTTGCGATGATCGATCTCTTCCTTAAAGATTGAGGGGGAGTTTTCCAATAAATTTTATGAGATAAAATGAAAATTTTGATTTTAGTTGGTGTTTTATGGAAAGCTGATAAAATCACCTTGTTTTTCCGATAGATAAAATTTAGTGTGATAATAGTTGTGGATAATATAGTGTGATAAAATCACCTTCCTTTTATCTATTCATAAAAGATAATGGTAAAATCAAAGATGATAAAATCACATAATCCATTGAAAAACTCCCCCTGAGATAATTCAAAGGCCCAATTAATTTTAAACTATGGGGTTGGACTTGTATCTCGTGGTAATCGGGTTTATGTAGAAGAGAGTAATTGAGGTCCATGTTTTAAGGCCATCTTGACTAAGGTTTGGTTTGAGTGAATTGGGCAAAATTAATTTTTTCAGTTTTTTTTGTTTTGTTCTTATTCAAAAAAATTTGCATTTGTTAGTTTTCGGTCGATTTTTTGTAGTTTCTTGGCTGGTCTCGACGAGAGGAATCTAAAAAATATAAAATTATTAGTCAAACTTAAAGTTTTGTGAATGAAGACGAAAAATAATCCAAAAAACCAAACCACAAAAAATCGACCAAAAACCACAAAAAATCGACCAAAAACTAACAAATACAAAAAAAAAAAGGAATAAAGACAAAACAAAAAAACCAGTTTTTTCAATTCACCCAAACCAACCCTAAGTCAACAAAGGATTGAGGATCATGTAGTGTAAGCCGCACAACTTCTCTGTAGTGCAGTATCTGAGCCGTTGATCTCACTAATCAATGACTCAGATTTCATCTCAGCAATGAACAACTCAGATCATGTAAATGCCGAGATAAAATCCGGACCATTAATTGCACAATCAACAGTTCAGATTTCATCTCGATCAGTTATATGCATGACATGAGACACATGGCACATTTAGGAGGAGGTCGCAGCCGATTTCCAAGACTTTGTGCAGTGGGATTTTGCCTACAAATACAAGTTTGCAAGACTAAAAAATGATTTTAACACCAATCAAGCCCAGCTCTTACGTATTATTATCCAATCTACTTTCCAGGAAAGTCTTTCAATATCCATTTTCACATTATCATTTCCCCATAATCCAATCAACTTTGTTAATCCGTTTAATGGAGTTGACTTATTAGTTTTCATTTCGAGTTCTTGTTTTTCCACACGGTAGTGGAGATCTCCGACGATGAAGGTGATTTTCCTGCGATTCCAGCTAGCGAATTGCAGGGGTTTGGTGACCTATATATTAATGATAGGCTGTTGGGACACTGCATTTTTCTAGGGGAGGGCTTTTTTTGTTGGTACACTTAAATGAATGTACAAGTATAACAGTATGACATCGTAACTTTTGTAAGAGAGTATTGCCGGTCACAAACCACAAACCAGAATGGCTATGAAATAGTATGTTTGAACGTCCATTAAGGCGTCCCAGATTCTTTGTGCTCAAAATTCTGTGCCTCTGTACTGAGAAGTTTTGGGCCGTTGAATTATGATTTTTGTTTTTATGTTTTAATATTTTTGGCGATTCTACGGCCGAAAAATCTCTCGGCACAGAGACACAAATGTTTTTTGGCACAAAGAATTTGGGCTCCCATTAGGGGCAGTTGGTTTTGCACTAATTTCCATAGTGGGTTTTAAGTATATTGGGGTATGGACTGGGAAGTACTTCTTGGGTTGAATATTGATATTGGTGGTTGAATGGGTTTAAGTCATAGAGGTACACCACACTCGCATGTCCTAAATGCACACAAACGCATCTTAATCGTACATCTCAAAAATTAATGATTCAAATTTTATATAAACTATTCGTGCGAAGAGCGAAGAGAACTCTTTGCGCGAGTAGTTTACTTAAAATCTGAAACCCCAAAAATGCTTTTGGACTGTTGAAATGTGTTGTTGCGGATTTGGTTTACGCGGTGTACCCATATCATTTTTAAAGTTTGTTTTGGGTTGTTAGTGGGGTGAAAGAAAAACCGAAAAACCAAAAAAACCGACCAACCGGTTCGGTTTTTGGTCTGGGAAATCCTGTGTCTGCTGATTTTGGTTTGGACAGAATTGAACCGAAAAATTATCGGTTCGGTCTCGGTTTCCAGGAAGTTGGTTTGGACCGAACCGAACCGAAATTATGTCAACTTGGACCAAATTACCCCGAAACCACCTCTATTTGGACCGAAAATCCAAAAAAATGATCTTGACTCTCCAAATATAACAAATCATAACCGTTCATCTCAATCTTAGCGCCAAAAAAAAAAAAAAAAAAATTTGAACCACCCCGAACCAATCGATCCATTGTTTTTTTCGGTTGAGATCGGTTCCTAACAAAATCACCCCTAACCGATCAGTTCGGTCCGAAACACCTGAAAAACCGAACTGACCGATTTTCACCCCTAGTTGCTACGATTTGGGTGTTTGTTTTTCTTCCAAGTATTTTGTTGATTTCTCGCCAAGGTGCTAGTTTTTTCCTTCTTCTCTCCTCTTTCTTTTAATGTTTTATTGTTATCAAGAATTTTTTTTTGTTTTTGCTGACAAAAAAGCATATTAAAAGATGAGTTACTCCCTTTGTCCCCATTTATTTGTTCTTTTTGGGAGTTCGTGTTACTTTTCAATTGATTTTATCTCGTACTTTAGGCATTTTTCTCTAATAGATTTTAGGTAGATTTTATAAAAATATCATAAAATGAGCATTTTATGGAGAGGTGATAAAATGAAGTTATTTTCCCAACTGATAAAATGTAGGAGTTTTCCTATAGATTTTAGGAGGATTTTATGAAAATCTCATAAAATGACTTTTACATTTTATGTGTTGACATTGGAATGTCATAAAATGTGAAATTTTATGTACCTAAAATCTATCGGAGAACAAGGCCTTATATTATTTTACATGATTTCGAAAACATTGTTTGATAAAATTAAGTGAGATCTACCAAACATATTGAATATAAAATTTATTACCGATTTAAAATTATAGCTAATTTTTTATCGGTTTATATTTGGACGAGAGACCAAAATTTAGGGACGGAGGGAGTAAATACCTGACCTCCTCTCACACGCACTCTTAACACGGTTAGCCAAATGTCTCTTGGCTTTTCTTCAAGCGAAGTACTATTTCTTACGCAAGTTGCGTGTGTGAATAGGAAAAAAAAAAACAAGTTTTGCTATACTCCCATAGGATTCAAGTGGTCTACGTTACGTCATGATCTTCTTGACCTCCACCAGCTTATCATGGGCTGCCCATGTATTCTAAGTTAAAACCAGTGGACATTTTCCCACACAGAGAGAGAGAGAGAGAGAGAGAGAGAGAGAGAGAATCAACACGGAAAGGCACGTAAGTCGAATGGTATAGCTTGGTCCCACCTGAGGTTTATTTCATAGGTTTGTCCGAATAAAAACACGGAGTAAAATTTGGGTGCGAATAAGGTACGGCAGCTGACGTTGTGCTCTTAATTGAATGTCAATCTCCCTCCCTCCCTCTCAATTTTCTCTCTCTAAAATCTAAACCGTTCAAAATATTTTTCAACAACCGAGATATGCTCTAAGTATCATCTGTCACCATGTGTTACCCTGAAGGCACCGACGTTTCTCTAAAAAAGACAGAAGTGTGAATATAGCTAGCTTCCTATGATGGCAATGGGAACGCCCAGGTGAGAAATTTGAAGTCCAATAAATTACTTGTCGAAGGTTGTGATTGGAATATCAAAGTATATATTCCCTCTGTTCCTATTTGTTTATCTCACACACTCCCTCTTACCTTTTTTTCAAATCAAAAAATTAAGTACTTTCGTGTATTATTTTTCAAATTTTTTCGCACCGAATTAAAGTACACGATGAGTACTTTAATTTGGTATAAAAAATTTTAAAAAATGATACACGACTTTTCGTTGATGACAAACAAATAGGAACGGAGGGAGTAAAATGGAAGAGAGAAACGGAACAAATCAATCATGATTGAACGCAATCTTGTGTTTGCATTATTGTATAAAAAATTATACCGTCAACCCAATAGGCTTAATAATAAAAGTGTTTTTTGATCAGTTGTATCACACAAATTTCGAGTCTGCAAAAAAGAAGGAAAAATACTAAACAAAGACAATTTATTGATTGAAAATTAGAGTTTACAATATCTGTGATAATTTCCAATGAAAGAAAATAATCCTCTGATGCTTCTCTTCAAAAGTTTGATTCGAGGGCTTCGTGCTTGTTCTCAAATTGAACGGCGAGATCTTCTTCGGTCTTTGCGAAGATGACGACGAATTTGACGGATTTTGACTTGAGAGTTGAGAGCTTTGAAGCTTCTTATAATTTTTTTGATTTGTTTGATTTTCTTAAATTTTGTTGAAAAAGATGACGAATTTGTGACCATTGACTTGAGGGCTGTAAAGCTTCTCTCAAATCGGTCTTTGAGATCTTCTTCAATTTGGTTAAAGGAGATGCAGATTTGCAAGTGTCGATTTGAGGGCTTTGCAGCGTGATCTCAAATCAGAATCTTGAGATCTTCTTCAATTCGGTAGAAAGAGATTGTTGACTTGTGAATTTGGCTTGAGTGATCTTCAAAGCTTCGAAGCTTTGATCTGAAGAAGCGTCTTGCTTGATGTGGATTTGAAGAATTCTGAAGGACTTTAGAGGCTTAATCTTCAGAGCTTTGGAGCTTGTGTGTTGGATAGAGGCTTGAATGTTCTTCAGAGCTTTGAAGCTTTGATCGAAGAACTGTCTTGTTTGATGTAGACTTGAAGAGTTCTGAAGGGCTTTGGATGCTTGAATCTTCAGAGCTCTGCTAGCTAATGAAAGCTGGAATGTGTTGATTGAAGTTTCAGCGTCTTGATGACTTCAAGGAGTTCTGAAGGGCTTCGATGCTTGATCTTCAGAGCTCTGGGGCTTGAATGCTTCAATGTCTTAATGTCCAAAGTATGAGAAAGAGCACCTCTATTTATAGGGAAGTGAGATGGAGAGTTATGGCATGACTACAATTCTTTCCATATTTTTCCTTTCTAATTATTTCCTTATTCGATTTAAAAGAAAATAATTAGAATTTAATAAACATCTTTCTTTTTATTCATTTTGGGAAAGAATGAGATACATAATTTATTTCACTAAGTGGCATAATTTAATTGGCCAAACTTGATAAATAAATTACTGCATCGTTTTGACACGTGGCGCCATTTAATTGATCATTTCACATATCTCAGACTTTTGACTTGTAGACACGTGGCAATATTTGATTGGCCACTTATTGTGCTCAGACCTTTGACCTACGGACACTTGGCAGCATTCGATTAGCTTGTTCGTAAAACTTTGACTTTGACTTGTGAACACTTGACAACATTTAATTAGCCAATTTATGTGCCCTAGCAACACGTGGCAGCTTTTGATAGGCCAGAATTTTTACGTGTGTACAAGTAAGAGTGTTTTTGGACTAGCAAAAATATTGCTTTCTCACCGATTAAAGAACATAGGTCACGCAATACTCTTAGCAGTCTAAAAACACTCTTCACATCCGCCCATTAGGGCTAACAATAGAAAGATCCTTATTGCATTTTGCTTCTTTGGTCACGTAAGCTGAAATGAGAAATGGACTAATATCTAATCTACAATGTACAATTCATAATTCAATGGGTAATTGGGTTCCAAATGCCCCTCACCAAGTAAAAAATCAAAAAATCATGTTTAGAAGCGTGCAATTTTTTCTTGAATTTCTGTGTTGCTTCGTAGGTTTTTCCTGGATTTTGTAAATTATAGACCATTTATTCTGTTCCTGACAGCTATAAGGTGCCAGAAAATTTGTTGATTTCTCCAATAATTGAGTTCTAAATTTATTTATTGTCATTGTTATATATGCAGACAACAGATACTAATTTTCATTTTTCTGTAGCAAATAACCATGAGACTTGAAATCGTCCAAGCAAGGCCGGTCCTGAGACAAGATTAATGCAAGGCAACCTTCACAACTTCTTAAGAGAATAGCGGTCGAAACTTCGTTTGAATTTGCGTTTAACCTGAAAGTTACTGTTTATTTAGGAGTAAATTAGAAGCAAAGTCTGAGTCAAGATGCCATTTTGTTATAATTGAAAACTTCCCTATCAACAAATGCAACTATTTTTTCCCCTATAAAATGCTGTTGACAATGTCAATCGTTCACAAACCGAGTCACTAAAAAGATTGAATTGATAAGTTATGTTGTGCGTCAATATATACACATACACAGTGTGTCATTTTATTATGCGTATGGACATATTATTCTAAATAACGACGCAAGAAACGCGTAAGTGATGATTATTGCATTCTTGTCATGGTCAATATTTTTAAGGTTTCAGATCTTGCAAGTTCTTGTACTTCAGAGAAGTTGATTTTGTAATTTTATTTTGCGTTATTGAACATTTCCTCCTCGAACCATATACATGGATCTATTATGTGAGTTCCTCTAATGTCCCAACAGACATGCCCTATGGCCGAAATGAAAATCTCCGTGGTTGAATTTAAAAAACCACTGTAAATTTATAATATGTACTGTTCCTTAGAAGAATGTCCTGGCTATAAATACCGACGAGCAATGCATCAATAGTGCACAAATCGGTGTGAAACTCCCTTGCAAAATTATATAAAAAATAATGAACAGATGTTGGGGTATTTAAGTGTCAATCTCAAAATACTATTCATAAAGATATAACCGATTTGGCCAAACAGATGACGTCATCATCTGTCTGGCGATTTGAGGCGATTCTCACGATCTAAACCCTAGATGATGGCTGATGGGATGATCTCCACTGAAGCCATGGCCGACGACCCCACGATGGCTGAAGGTTTAGGGTTAAGAGCTACAGATTCACATGAGGTACGAAAAAAACAAGGGAGTGTCCCTTATCTCCATTCCAATCCTTCGATTCAAACTCCACAAAAGGGCGTGACAACTTCCATAGCCACGCCTCAAGCTTTTGCCGATTTGGGTTCAGACGTCCGTGACACCCCTCTAGGTGCAGGTACCTTTCAATACACACCAAATACCTCCTTTGTTCAATCAAATGTGTACCCACAACGATCTAAATCTACTTCAAACCTTCTTATCAATCACCTCTCACCTAGCAATAGCCCTTCAAGTTCAAATCACCCACTAATTCCCAAATCAACCACTCCAAAGGTTTGTCCCCATAGCCCTACTAAAGCTGAGTCCAGTCCCTCTCGTAAGCTACAAGAGGTATTTCAGCAAGAAGGAAATCGATTGGACAGAGCGGCCCATCTGGCCTCTCTGGTTAATTCCATGGAGGAAGTAATGCAGAAGTCTGGAATAAATGTAAACTTTTCGAAGTTTAAAGACAACCTCATTCAGCTTCAGGAAGCAGGTCCAGACATGGTGAAGAACTTTGATATTGAAGGGGAGTACGTTACTGTTAAAGATAAGAAGGCTCCAATTCATCCCCCAGAACCCAAATTATTTCCAGCGCAAGGAGCTCAAGCTAGGAATTGGAACTCACTTTTTAAAGCCCAGGCTCCTGCCAAAACGATGAAATTGGTTCACTATCCCGAGTTTCAGAAGGGGAAAGACGCCCATGTAAGTTTTGATGAATCACAAATTGATGTTGGAATGGGTAATCACTGTTTGGTTGGGCATTTCTTAGATGGGAGGATGCCGCTTCCCCTTCTCACTGCTACTGCCCGTGCAGTTTGGAAGGACCATGGCAAATTCTCCGTCAAGCAGTTAGGTTCATGTTATCTGTTTGAATTCGAAGATGAAGCCTCTAAGATAGGAGTTCTTTAAGGTGGCACGTATTTCTTCTCTCGCAGGTATCTGGTGTTAAAGGAGTGGAAGCATAGGTTAGTGCCAGGCAAGAATCACCCTACCACTATACCTGTATGGGTTAAATTGCATAAGCTTCCGCTAGAATTTTGGACCGATGTTGGATTCAGCAAGATTGTAAGTGCTATTGGGAAACCCATCCATATAGATGAAGCTACAAATAGCAAGAAGCGTTTGGATTATGCACGTATTTGTGTGGAGATTAATGCAGAGGATGAGTTACCCACTGATATAGTTATTTCGGTTGGTGAAGAATCAGTGATGGTAGGAGTGGAATACTAGTGGCTTCCCCCTAAATGTGAAACTTGCAGAGTATTTGGTCATACATGTGGCCCTAAAGCGATTCCCAAACCTTCCAAGGAAGAATGGGTAGTGGTGGGCAAGGGTAAATTAACCTCAACTGAGAAAAGTGTAGGGGACTTCAACTCTCAACCAGAAGCTCATGCCAATGAAGTTGGGGCAGCCAGTTCCTCTAATCCAGAGGGGTCTTCTATTCCCCAATCTTGTGAAGCCCTAACCCCCATTGTTCCTCTAAAAGGAATGGAAGGAGTAGAGCTAATAGAAGGAGCAGAAATTGGAGAGGCTAATGGCTCCTCTGAGGAGATTGAAGAAATTGTTGCTGATACTTGTCCTCCTCATAAAGGCACCACTGCGATGACCTCTGAAGGGAAACTTATTGGTGCTACCAATCAGTTGAGTAATCTTATTGTCTTGCCCTCAAACGCAGCTAGCTCTCCTCCACCTTCTTGCCCCCAGTCAGCAGGAAGCAACACTAAGAAGAACAAGAACAGAAAGAAGGGGGGCAAATTTGGCTCCTTCAAGGGACATTGATGCTGATATCGTATCCTTTTTGGGTAGCTTTACTACTTTCTATCCTCTGCCATTTTGTTTACTTTGCTACGTATTTCAATAATTACATTCTGCCAGTACCTATATCTCTATGCTTAGTTCACAAACTCAGATGCATTTTGGTTTTTGGAACTTGAGAGGCTTAAATGATCCTCTCAAACAAAAGGCTGTCAAACTCTTTTTGAAAAAGAATGAACTATCTCTGATTGGTCTAATTGAACATCAGATTAAGGAGCCTAACATCCATAGGATCATGAGAGTCATATGCCCTCACTGGAAGTATGCCCATAACTCTACCCATGCCCCCATTGGGAGAATTCTTGTCTGTTGGGACCCTCACATCCTTGATGTGAAGGTTCTTCACATGACTAACCAACTTATATATTGTGAGGTGCAATCCATTCATGATGGGTATATTTTTGTTGCTACCTTTGTTTATGGTGCCAATAATCATATTGAGAGACTTAATCTTTGGAAGGAACTGACCAAACTGAAGACCATTGACTCATGGGTTGTTCTAGGTGACTTTAATGCAATTAGGAAGCCCATGGAAAAAGTTGGTGGGTTAACTCACTGGCCTCCCCATATGGATGATCTCAACAATTGCCTCTTCTCTTGTGAGATCGATGATTTGAGATTCTCTGGTTGCCTATTTACTTGGTCTAACAGGCACGACCCTCCTCACCATATCTCTTCTAAACTTGGCAGAGTTTTGGTCAATGATACTTGGATTAAGACCCACACTTGCTCATCAGCCTTCTTCCCTACACTAGGGATCTCTGACCACTCACCTGCTGTCATACACATTACTCCACCTCCTAAGCCTCCTAAAAGACCCTTTAGGTTCTTTGATTTCTTGGCTGATCATCCCTCCTTCCTCTCCACATTTCAAAAGGTTTGGAGGCAAATTATTATTGGGAACCCTATGTTCATTATTACTGAGAAGCTCAAAAGGTTACAAGTGGACCTTAAGGAACTGAACCACAAAGAATTCAGTGCTATTTCTGAGAGAGCTTCCGCTTCTAAGTTCCAGCTTGATACTCTTCAAACTAAATTGGGAGTTGACCCTACAAACATTGTAAATCAGATGGAAGAAAAATTGGTCTATAAGCAATTTCTCACTCTTTCTAGAGCCGAGGAGAGCTTAGCCAAGCAAAAGTCTAGGATTCAATGGCTTAAACTTGGTGATCAATGTACTTCCTTCTACTTCAAATCAATCAACAATAATAGAAATAGGAGTAAGATTACTAATCTAGTCTTGGGTGATTCCACTATTACCCATGATTTGAATGTAATCAAAGACACCTTTGTCAACTTCTACACTGGCTTACTTGGTAAGCCTCCGCAAGACTTTATGTCGGCTATGATAGGATCAACCAACTCATTACCAAGAGACTCACTAATGAGCAAAGTATGTCTATGGTTCAAGAAGTCTCCAATACTGATATTAAGGATGTGTTCATGGGACTTAATCCACATAAGGCCCCTAGCACTGATGGCTATAATGCAAAGTTTTTTCAAAAGACTTGGCATATAGTTGGTCATGAGGTTACTGCAGCACTCAGAAACTTCTTCAAATCTGGGAAACTCTTAAGTAGAGCTAATGCCACCATTGTGGCTCTTGTGCCCAAAGTTCTTAATCCTTCCAGGGTTGGTGACTATAGACCTATATCTTGTTGCAATGTTGTATATAAATGCATCGCCAAGATTCTTGCTAGGAGACTTCAGAGTGTCCTCCCTGACCTCATTGATCTAGTTCAGTCTGGTTTGTCAAGGGTAGGAGAATAGCTGATAATATTTTCCTCACTCAGGAGATCATGCAAGGGTATCATAGGTCCACTTCCTCTCCTAAGTGTGCCATGAAAGTGGACATTATGAAAGCATATGATAATGTCAGATGGGATTTTCTTTGGGATACACTGACATGCATGAATTTCCATCCCAAAATGATCACATGGTTAAAGGCTTGTGTCACCACTGCCAACTATGCACTGAATATTAATGGTGAACCAACTGGCAACATTAAAGGTGAAAGAGGGCTCAGGCAGGGTGATCCTCTTTCTTCCTACTTGTTTGTAATTGTAATGGAGGTGCTCACTTGCATATTAAAAGAGAAGTCTAATGAACCAGACTTCAAATTCCACTGGAGATGCAATCAACCCAAAATTATTAATCTATGTTTTGCAGATGACCTCATGCTCTTTTGCAGAGGAGATGTAAAATCAGTCAAATATATTCAGGACTCCCTTAGTGAATTTGAATCCCTATCTGGACTGTCTCCTAGTCCCGGGAATAGTAGTGTTTTCTTTTCTGGTGTTCAATATTCCATCAGAAATGAGATCCTACAACTGTTGGGTTTCAAGGAAGGCACCTTGCCTGTGAGATACTTGGGAGTTCCTTTGTTGTCCACCAAACTCAATTACATTGATTACAAAATAATGATTGATAAAATCACCGCTAGAACTAAGATTTGGACAAATAAGGACTTAACTTATGCTGGTAGGATCCAGTTGATTAAGAATCTCCTTTTCTCAATGCAGACCTACTGGTCTTCCCTTTTTGTACTACCCAAAAAAGTCATCAAGGAAGTTGAAGTCATTCTTAGGTCTTTCCTATGGTCTGGCCCTGACCTTAAAAAGACTGGAGCTAAGGTTTCGTGGGAACACTTATGCTGCCCCAAGCAGGAGGGTGGCTTAGGTTTCAAATCCATTCTTGTTTGGAATAAGGCTGTCATTGCCAAACATATTTGGTTTCTCATCTCTGGTGGGGAACAATCTATGTGGTGCCAATGGGTCAAATCATATTTACTCAAGGGGAAGAACTTTTGGGATGCCAAGATGCCTAGTTCTCCCTCTTGGGTATGGAGAAAACTTCTCAACTTAAGGCCTATTGTTCAATCCCACATTAAAGTTACCATTGGTAATGGCAGATCCACCTCATTGTGGTATGACAATTGGAATCCTATAGGGCCCCTTGCCCTTAAGTTTGGTCCTAGAGTCATTTATAACTTTGGACTCGCCAAAGATGCCATAGTGAAAGCAATTATTAGAAATTCTAGATGGCATATTCCCTTTACCCAGATTCTTGAACTCAGGGAGATTAGCGATGCTCTGAGCTCTCTACCAAGCCCCAATCAAGACCTTGAGGACCACCACAAATGGCTCCTTAATTCTAATGGGGAATTCACCATTTTCTCCCTTTGGGATGAGCTAAGAATACACTATCCCAAGGTGCCTTGGCATACTAGCATTCGGTTCCCAGGCCATATCCCAAAATGTAGCATGATTACGTGGCTTGCAATTCAAAACAGACTATATACTGGTGACAGGTTGGTTTCGTTTGGCACCATTCCTGTTTCTTGTTGTAGTTTCTGCCGTGATGTAGAGTCACATGACCATTTATTTTTCAACTACCCATTCACTTCACAAGTCTGGATTGACATATTTACACACATCAATGTAAAATGGTCCTCTAGGTCTTGGGCCAATTGGATCAATCATGTCTCAAATCTCAAGGGTAAATCACTTAAAAACTTGATCATCAAGCTTATATTCACTGTTACAGTCTATCAAATTTGGCTTGAAAGAAATGTTTGCGAATTCCAAAATGCATCTTACTCTGGACCTAATGTGATCAGCAAAATCCATTCTATGGTGAGGTACAGATTGATGTCCTTAGGGAATCTGCCTAAGGGACGTCAATCTCAGTGGTTGTTAAATAAGTGGGGATTGGTTTGAATGTAGATGGTAAATATAGCTTTGTGCAGGTCAGTCAACTTTGAGCGAAAGGGGCAACTTAGGCATCCATGAGGCGGATAGGATTCGGCAAGGTTGTGACAGTATGCAGCTCTGTATGGAGGACACATCTGTCACAGGAGTCAGCAAACAAAATTTTCAGTAAATTTCTCATTAAGGAAATTGGAGGTGGAGGGGGCAGCCATATGGAGCATTAGAAAGATTTGGAAGATATGGATGCTTCAACAACACTTGTAAGTATATGGTGGAGGGGGCAGCCATATGGAGCCCTGCTTTGTACAAAGATTCTTTGACTTGGTACAAAGATTCTTTGACTTGGTTTTCCATCATTCTTGCATTGTACTCTATCAGAAGTCATATGGGTTGCAAAAGTCATTTGCAATCCACCATTATTGCCATCTGTTGTTACTCTGTGCATGCTAGAATGTGTTGAGCTTTATTGATGTTATTAGAGTTGCAAAGGCTGTTGCAATCCACTTATTGCAACCTGTTGGTACTCTTAGTTTATTGCTTTACGCCTAGATTGCATTATGCTCTATTGTTTTTATAAGGGTTGCAAGGGCTGTTGCAAACCTCTATTATTGCAACCTGTTGCTTTTCTTGTTGATTGTTTGCTGTACTTGGGCTGCCGTCATAGTATCCAGTTGTGATTAGATCCCCATGTGCAAGGATTTAGTTGGCCTTTTGCTACATTTTGATTCATGGCTTGTTATCTGCTTTGCCATTTGATCGATCGCTTCCGCAAAGATTTGCATTGGGCAAAGTGTTGTATGGAACTTTGAGTCACTTGCATATGCATAAGCATGATGTGCTGTGGTTGGGACTGCTCCTTTTGATTTTGGTCTTGGAACCAGATCAACATGGTACTCAATGACTTAAATTCTACTATATTGCACATATTTTGTACCTCCACATACCCGACAGTGAGTTTAGCCATGCTTGACTTACATATTGGTCCGGCCTGTTATTTAAACCACAGTCATCAACTCTATTTCCAATAGAACTTGTGGAGCCTTACCCATGCAACAGGTTCCTAGCCACAGGGGATGTCCATGGCATTGTTTGATCCCCTTCTAGGAGGGGGCTTCCTCCCATTTTCATTGACCTATCGGCGGGGGTTGTCCCAAGTACCCGCGTGTTTTGGCCCAAATACGGATAGTTGGATACCTTTGTTGTTTTACGCTACATTGCGGTTACTCATTAATTGCTATTTTCTGGACTTATAAGGAAACAAACGAAACTCTGCCAAAAGCTTAGGGGTGAATCTCAAGTCTTAATCCACGAGAAATCCAACAACAATGGCCTATTCCAAACAAGTTGTCTCTTGAATCTGCAGCTTCTAGGATGCTGAATGCATGGAATCTCAGATTTGAGTTCCTTTTCTACTGTTACACGTCACTACTACTATATCCCTACGGTTGTAGTTCTTGGAGTACCAGTTTCATGTGTTCTATATGCTGCTGAGGTGTCCATTCACTGGACCTTCTGGATTTTGTATCTGGCGCTGTGTTAAGATGCTGCTACTGTATGTAGTTAACTTTTAGGTGTATTGCCTGTTGGGGGGTGGTCCCTCTTTTGTAATCCTGCTATGGAGTGTTTCCCCCTCATCTTACAGATGAAGTGGAAACACTCTATTCTTAATATTTCCAATTGTAGCCGTTCGGCCTTCCCCATTTTCATTTTGCTCTTTCTTTTCCTTTCTTTTCCTTTTTTGCTTTGTCCTCCTGGGGTATGCCCCTTGTAGGCTGTATATTCTGTTTGCCTCTTTTATTTTCACGCTTATTTACTCAAAAAAAAAATACTATTGCTTGACCGTTCGGGTGATTAACAATTAACTAGAATTTCGTCCCAAGCGTAGGACTATCGACCGGTGTAGCACAATAAATCCGGAAGTACTGGAGCCGAACCACAGAGACGGTCTACGGTGTTTAACTCAAATGATGTCGGCTCTAAGTTGTAATTGGCTCTCAGGTAGCCACCCCTTACTCAAATGATTTACTAATTAACTAAATTAAACTAATTTAATTATTGGACTTCTGAATTTAACAAGAAGAGTACAGCCGTGGGCACTACAGTGTTCGCAGCCAGTCTAATCCACATTCACTCGGGCCACAATTACTCAATTAATAGATTTAAAAATATGGAAAAACAATTCCAACAAATGCGCACCGTTTGTCACCAATCTCTGCGCGCATTTAGAATTGGTAATGCTTGGTTTTGTTTGCTAGAAAAGTTTCGTATTCAAAAATTGCGCATTAATTAGAGTGATTCGGCACCGAGGTGGAACATAAAATTAGCCTAGCCACGGGACACCTTGTCCCATGGCCGCACTCGATGCGACTACCCACGCATTATTGGGGAAACAACGAAAATAACGCAAATCTTAGATCTAAGCATAATTAAACGACGAAAATGATGACAGTAAATAGTACCAAAGATTGTGCGATGAAATTACCCTTGATTAATTAAGGCAAAACATCCAATCCACACTCTGAAACTTGAAATCAAGCGCTGAAAAAGAGAAAACCAGAGCTGTAGCCGAAAACTTAAAAACCTAAAAACTTGTAAAAATTCATGGAACCATAGAAAAAGTTCAGTGCTAGGTATTTATACCCAAGTTCGAAAATCTAATAAAAATCTAATAACCATCGAAAATTATTTCTTGCGGATGACCAAAACGGCAGCGTTTGGCATGCCCCTAAGCCACTCGGTAGCGCTACAGGCATTTCTTGGTAGCGCTACTGCTTTGCTTTCCATGCATGTTGACCATTGACCCGCTAGTCTTGACCGTTGACCACCCTCTAACGCGTCGGTAGCGCTACACCTATTCTGGTGTAGCGTTCAAGAACCTTCTGTTCAGTTTTTGCACCTTCTTGTGCCCAATTTGAGCGCTCCAAGGAATTAGGGTAGCGCTCCCGACGGGTTTCGACCACTCCCATGCACAATCCACTTGCTTCCAACTTCTGATCGACGTGCATGTCCTTCCAATATATTAAAATCGCACTTACGCCCCTCAATCACCTGCAAATTACACTCGTAACACAGAAACACCACATGCACATATTAATTGGAAAATAAAGCTCAAACCGCATGTATAACAAGCCAAAACCCCCTACTTAGGCGCTTATACGCAAACTTCTCACGCGCCTATCAACTATTCACACCGATCTGTGCAATATCGATACATTACTCGTCGGTACATGGAACACCCACTTTGTCCCACATTGGTGGGAGAAGTGAAATTGGTTTGATATATAAGACAACGGAAAATGATATGAGTACACTATTTTGTGCACCCCAAATGTACACTACCCTGAGGTGGCAAATGAAGAGAAGCCAATGTGGGGCTCACCCAAAAATGGGTCTCTCCTCATTTGTCACCTCAGGATGTTGTACATTTGGGATGCGGATGTGGTGTACTCATAATATTGTTGATAAGACAACTCGATCAGCTATTGTATAACTTGAAGTTAATTTTTTAAGCCATGTGGTTAGGTTAAAAGTTAGCAGGTCAGTTAAGTGGGTTATTACAGGTGGTGTTAGAGCACAACCTCAGTCTAAATGGTGGGGGCCATCTCTAGAATTTGTATGAGTCACCTCTTGAATCCCAGAGTATTGAGCAAAGTGCTATACAAAAAGGCTATTGAGACAAGATAACGAGAACATTTGCATCATAAGGTGGGAAGATCACTCTAACTTGCCTTGTTCTCCAATAGATTTTATAAAAATCTCATAAAATGAACATTTTATAGAGAGGTGATAAAATGAAGTTGTTTTCCCAATTGATAAAATGTAGTAGTTTTCCTATAGATTTTAGGAGGATTTTATGAAAATCTCATAAAATGACTTTTACATTTTATGTGTTGAGATTGGAGTGTCATAAAATGTGAGATTTTATGTACCTAAAATCTATTGGAGAACAAGGTCTTTGTCCCTTTTGGCTTGCTACTAGTACGAAGGCATTTGTCTCTCTACTCTACTTTTTCTCTTTTACCTTCCTTCATTTCTCTCCATATTTGTCCTAAATAAGAGAGTCAAGAACAAAAGTAGAGAGTGATGTTGGGAAAATGTTATGGATATAACATTTGTGCACCCCAAATGCACACCACCTTGGGGTGACAAATGAGGAGAAGCCAATGTGGGGCTCACTCAAAAAATTGGTCTCTCCTCATTTGTCACCTCATGATGGTGTATATTTGGGGTGCACATTTGATGTATTCATAGTATTGTTGTGTTGGGAATCATAAGTGAAAAAGTTCCTCAACAAAGTAGAATGTACCTTGTTTTATACTTAATTTGGGTTAGTTAAATTGCCTAGTAGTGTTAGAGATACTCTTAGCAAGTCAGTTAGAGCGAGTCGTTACCGTTCAAGTCACTTTCAAAGTGAACCCTGCCTTCTATTTCTGTGATCATGTATGAAGGCTTATTTTGGACTGGCCTGGTCAAGTCGCCTTCTTCTCCATGACTAAACAATCGTAGTATTCGTCTGGAATTTTCAGTGACCAAATATGAACGCAGTGACTAGAACGAGACTATGAAACACGGTAGTGTGAAAAGAGTACAGCGGTGGGATATTCGATAAGCCAAAAAAGACAATTGGTGGGATTTGTGTTGCTATAATGATACGGGTCCAGAAAAAAGGGAACTGAAAATGTATCGATCATGTTCGGGGATCCACTTTTGGATCTCACACGAGTGATTCAAAACGCTTATTGTTCTTAAAAAAATTGATTCAAACAGTGAACTTTGGTTCGAGTACTTCCAACCGTCTGATTGAGTTGAAATTTTTTGGAACCTGTCGGAAAAATATTTTAAGAAAAATGAACAGTTTGGATCATTCGTGTGGGACTTAAAAGTGGATCCCTGAACGCAATCGATACATTTTCTGTGCCCCCATTCTGTATGGGTAGCACTGTCCTTTGTGTTGATTGTTGTACTATTAATTATAGGAGAGCATATTGGGACCCCCTCCGGTCAAGGAGTTTCCTTAGTGCGTAAATGCATTGATTAATTTCTCTCTTCTTAGGGAGAGTTTTTCAATGGATTATTTGATTTTATCATCTTAGCTTTTATTATCATCTTTTACGAATAGATAGAATGATGGTGATTTTATCACTAGATTTTATCACACATCTATAAAACACCAACTAAAATCAAATTTATCATTTTATCTCATAAAATCCATTCAAAAACTCTCCCTTAATTCCACTCATCGTCGTCGTCATTCTTAATTATAGGAGAGCATATTGGGCCCCCCTCCGGTCAAGGAGTTTCCTTAGTGCGCAAATGCACTGATTAATTTCTCTCTTCTTAGGGAGAGTTTTTCAATGGATTATTTGATTTTATCATCTTAGCTTTTATCATCATCTTTTACGAATAGATAAAATGATGATGATTTTATCACACTAGATTTTATCACACTATATTATCCACAACTATTATCACACTAAATTTTATCTATTGGGAAAATAATGTGATTTTATCACCCATCTATAAAACACCAACGAAAATCAAATTTCTCTTTTTTCTCTCATAAAATCCATTCAAAAACTCTCCCTTAATTTCACTCATCGTCGTCGTCATTCTTAAATAAAAATCAAATTGATGAGCCACATTAGCCACTTGATCATGCATTTTTTTTATATGTATAGAATAAGAAGATGCAGGGTTACTATGATTCAAAAAGCAAAACTGTAAGATAAATCTATTTCGATCATGTCCATAAATATTTATTAACCTGAATTTTAATACAGATGTAAGGTTCAATGAACTCTATTCAATCGGGATACGTGTTCTTCACAATCTAGCTAGAATTTTATTAGGTAAGAAACATTTGGGATTCAAAGATTTTTTCATTTGTAGGAATCGTTGTTGGGAATATTCTGAATATTCTTTTCCACGGAGGAATAACTATATGTATCCATCAAATACCGAATTAACTAGTCCAAACAAATAATCTATTGAATAAGAGGAGTTCTTAAATGGATTATTTGATTTTATCAAATTTTTTACGAATAGATTTTATCACACTAGATTTTATCAACTACTTTTGAAATTTATAGTGGTCCACAATAATTTTATCACCTAAATTTTATTTATTAAGAAAATAAGATGATTTTATCACCCCTACATAAAACACCAGCTAAAATCAACTTTTCCATTTTATTTCGTAAAATTCATTCAAGAAGTCTCCTAAAATGATTTTCACTCGTTTTAGGTTCGAATATCCGGGTCAAAGTGCAGTAAAAGATGCTAGAGCTTGACCAATTGACTACTTTTATCTCCTCACTGTATCCAAAGGGAAAAAAAAATTTGGGCACCAAATGGCTACAACGGTGCCGAACCTACACGTTGCATCTCGGCTGTTTAAAAATATTTTTGACAGTCCAGATCAAAATCCTTTCTCTTCTCCTCTCTTCTTTTTCTCTCTATAATTTGGACCGTCTAAAACCCAAAATGGATGGTTCAGATCACTGTATTCCGGTATCGAATCTCATTTCTCCGTCCCATGTATAATACTCCAATAGAAAAAATGAATGAAAAAAAAAACAAAACAAAACAAGCAACCATTTCCAAATTCCAACCCCACATCCGTAACTATATTCCTACGTGGCGCGCATTCCAAAGTCCAAACGCGTCCCCTTGAAACCCCTCCGAAAATTCTCTCCTTTTTCATTCCCATTCGCCCTCCTCGCATATAAGCATACCCCTACCCCTGGATTACCCCAGACAAGCTAATCAAATTTAGCGGCACGATAAAATCTGAAACTAGCACGGATATCTAGTTATCAGATTTTTTTTTTCTTTATTCCCATTTGAAGAGAGAAGAAAACAAACCCAAATCATCACTTTGCCGGAAATCTCTCTCTTGAAGTCCGGGCGAAGGGAATTCGAATATCTTCATTCAGGATCTCGAATTGATCGAAGCTTGTTCGAATATTCAGTTATGAAATTCGAGGGAGGGGATTGGTAAAATCCGTATGGTTTTCAACACAATGGGGTGGCTGATGGAAATGGGCTTACGCGTCAGCGACCACCTCCGGCGCCGGCCCGAAACCACGACCTCGGCGGCCTCCGCCACCCACGTTGGGATCCTCGCGTTTGAGACGGCGAAAACCATGTCCCGATTACTCTCCCTCTACAAGTCCCTCGACGAGGCCGAGATATCAAAGCTACGTAACGAGGTCATGAAATCCCAAGGCGTCAAGTACTTGAATTCGAAAGACGAGGCATTCCTCTTGACCCTCGCCTGCGCGGAGACGCTCGAAGACCTCGATAAAACCGCCGCCACCGTCGCACGGTTAGGCGACAAATGCTCCGATTTCGGCCTGAAACGGTTCGACCTCGTTTACACGGACCTCAAATTGGGCATAATCGATTTGGGAAAACTCGAATACGGCTCGAGAGATTCTCAAAAGAGGATTGAGAAGATGGAGAAGCTGTTATCGGCCACATCTGGCCTGTATTCTGCATTGGAATCTCTATCGGAAATGGAAATTTCCGAACGGAAATTGAATCAATGGAGGAACAACAACAACAACAGCAGATTGGCGTTGCAAGCGCAATCGATGAATTTCGACATGTTTAACCAGAAGATAAGTTACCAGAGAAAACAAGTTCGCCATTTGAGAGAGAGTTCGCTGTGGAGCCAAACGTTCGACAAGAGCGTCGGTCTCATGGCTCGAATCGTTTGCATTGTTTACGCCAGAATCTGCGTTGTTTTCGGGCCGTATGTACCGTGCCTCCCTCACGTGTCCCTTTGTAACGTTCGCTCTTCGCAGAAGAGAGATACGATTCGGATCCAACCCGAGTACTGTTTAATCGAACCAATGAAAGATCAGAACATAATGACCCGATCGGGCCCCATCCCAACCCTTACCAAACCGAAATTGATCAGATTTCATAGCCAGAAATCGATTCTGTTTTCAGTTGGTACGGGGACTAACAATAGCAGCAATAACAACAACAGGGTGTTTAATGCAGCAGGGCCCGCGACCGTTGGTGGGTCCGGGCTAACAATGCGTTACGCCAACTTGATTTTGTCGTTAGAGAAGTATTTGGATTCATCGGTGACGATAGGAGACTGCGCTCGGAAGACCATGTATGACATGTTGCCAGAAAATCTGAAAGTTTTGGTGAGGACAAAGTTGGCGAAAAATGCGAGTATTGGGGCAGAGGAGGGGGGCAGAGACGGAGAGTTACTGGCAAAGGGGTGGAGGGAGGCCATGAGCGAGATAATGGGGTGGTTGGGTCCGGTGGCGAACGACACGGTGAGGTGGCAGGCGGAGAGGAGTGTCGAGAAGAGGAAATTCGAGTCAAAGCCCCAGGTTTTGTTATTGCAGACTCTGCATTTTTCGGATAAGGAGAAGGTGGAGGCGGCCGTGGCGGAGGTGTTAGTAGGGTTGAGTTTTATTTATCGGTACGAGAATCGATGCGAATGCAGTGATGGTGGTGGTGGTGGTGACAGGATTGTGGGTGGTCGGTCCTCTTTTGAGGGTGTTACGAATTTATACAAGTAATAAATTTCCAGGTTTGATTGATACCAACACATGTATATAAATTTTGATAGTACTATGGATTGGATTGATTTTATACGTGTTTTCAGATAAAATTAAACAGAGGGAATTTGTTCAGAAGGAAAGGAATTGAATTCCATTAAGCAGTTTGTTGATTTGATTCAAATCGTTTGCTGCCCCCAACTGATTTGTGCTGTCTGGACTTGGGCTCGTGTGCCCCTACCCTAAACTCCCAAAACGGGAAGGCTGCTGTGCAAAATCCAGACCATCCATTATCCATTGTTCTGATAGACGGCAACAAATTATTTGTGCGAATAGTTTATTTTCAATCCGAACCGTTCAAAACACTTGTGGACTGTTGTGATTTCACAAAGGTTGTGAATCTCGTACCGTATCGGCCGGTACATACCGGATTTGCATAAAAACAGTTGCATAAAAACAGTAACATCACCTTGTAATACTGTCCCGTCTTCAACTTCGGCCAATACCAGTTCGTTCCCGTCATTCCGGACGGTACGTAAGTACCGGCTGTTCCGCCCGAGAAATTGCAGACGGCAATTTTTCTTAATTTTGTTCCTCCGGTAGTGTTTTTTGCAGCGACTTGACCCTTTTTTTACAGACCTAGGTCAGATCGGAAGTCGGAGCCACAGAGAACGAGAGAAAGCTTTACCTTTTCTGCCATGAATCCAACGCTTTCTCTAATTCCGGTCGAGATCTGCTTTGTGGAGAGAGAGAGAGAGAGAGAGAGAGAGAGAGAGAAATTGGTAAACAGTCGCAGAAAAAAACTGAAACGATCATGGATGGGTTTGTGAAACTCGGTGTGTGTGAAATAGAGAGAGAAGGAAAAGAGGTAGAGACGGAACTGTGGAAAAGTAATTATTCAGTGGGAAGAGCAAAAGGAAAAGATATGTACTTTCATCCTTACTGAGAAGACTTGGAGTATTTAATATTCTTGAAAAAGTAAAAATAAAAATAAAAGTATAGATGACAACTAGACAGGTATTGAAAATGACAAGAGACGAGAGAGTATTCTTGAGCAGTTGTGTTTTTGATAGGCTGATAGGAAAAAGGAGAGAGACATCCTATTAGATATTGACAATACTTTATATTTGTGTGTGTGAAGTACCCAATCTGAATAATTGGATGATATAATTTACCCAAAAAAAAAAAATTGGGAGATACTAGGAAAATTTTGATTTTATATATTTATATGCAGATAGTACTGTTAAATTTGAAATGATACCGGTATTCATTTGGTACCGGTATCATACCGTACCAGTAAAAAAATAAGTACCTTATCCGGTACGAGATTCATAACCTTAGATTCTGCACAATAACCTCTCCGCGTCCCCTCAAATAGAGTTCATTCTTCGCTTTAACAAAACACTAGTACTAATTCGTTTTATTCGATTTCACATATGTCAAAAAAAACCATGTTAAGCGAGCATTGACATCTACATGATCTTGATAAATTTGTGTTACACTAAGTTTCAGAATTATATAGGCCATTTATTTAATTTTTTTTATATATATAATAACTTACTGTCTGACTAATGATATTTGATTGATTTTTCATATATATATATATAGTACATTATTTTGAGGAAGAATTTTCATAGTTATATTAGTCATAAAGTGTTTTTTGATAACAACGTACTTTGATAACTGAGTTATATATGGAGACTGGAGCTTTTCATTCTCCTTGTCAGGGAAGCGGGAACTCTGTATTGCACCAAAGCACTGTAGGGTTGTAATTCCAATCATAGCCGTCCATTTGACAATCAACGGTTCAGATTATTTTTATGATATCTCTATGTAATGATAAGTATTTACATGTTAAATAATCCGAATTATTCTACATGTAAATACTTATCATTACATAAAGATATCATAAAGATAATCTGAACCGTTGATTGCCAAATGGACATCTGTGATTGGAATTACAACTCTATAGTGTTTTGGGGCACTACAGGATCCCCGGATCCCCTGTTAGGGAACACAGTGCTCCTCTTATTTCTTGAAAGCACACTGCTTCACATTGTTCCCTTTTGGAGGATAAACTCTTGAAGAATTGCTATAGTACTGGACCCTTTCTTATGCTGGAAGAATTCAATTTATCAGCCCCATTTTATTTTAGTGTCCAAATATTTTGGATTATGCACTTCATTCGTCCAACCTTTGCGACCAACAAATTGCTGGTGGATGGTGATATTTGGTTGACTTTTTTTTTTGTGACCCAATATGGCACAAGTAGCTCTTTAGTCATCAAATCACGTGAATTCTTATTTTCAATGGACCTTTTTGCGACCCAATCCTGTAAAAGACAACCTAATTTAAGTCCTTCTAACGAAGTAAAAAAAAAAAAGAAATATTGCAATTTCCTAAAACTAAAATTCCAATTTTTAAAGACCAAGAATGCTAAATATAATAAGAAAATGAAAACTTTCATAAGAAAAAGATGCGTAATTTTCAATAATACCGAATCTTCCCAAGCAAAATGTAATTATGAAATGACAATTAAATTCACCCTGTAATTAGGCAACTGCATATAATAACAAATTTTCCCTCTAATTGGACAATTTGTGAACTATGGAAGTGAGTCCAATTAGATTCTCAAAAGAAACTGGAGTAGGAGTAACATAATTCAAATCTAAAATTGATCTAGTGATGGGCTCAAATGGCATGTCTTGCTTTATAATCCTTGTTGCTTCGTCAACTGACAGCCCAATGACCTCTGGCCATGAGCTCTTGCGATCCTGAATTTAGGCCTGGTAAAAGTTTAGCAAGGTCGTGATATATCTCGGAATTTTAATATGAAGAATTTATTCTTACGTAAAGAATTAGTTGTGCGCATACACATAATTCCCACACAACTAGGGATGGCAATGGGGCGGGGCGGGGCGGGTTTTTGGCATACCCGACCCGAAAATTACTCCACGGACCCGACCCCGACCCGCTTTGTAAGAAATTTTAAAAATTCGTTAATCTAAAAGCAAAATAAAAATAAAAACCTATAAATAAAGTGATATTTTAGGCTAATGGTTAACATATTAAGGTAAGAATGAAAGTTTTTTTAGTAGAATGATAATAAAATTAGGATAAAATTATAATATCTTTAGTATAATGATAATTAGATTAAAATAAAAGCATAATTTTATATATAAATATATTTCGGGGCGGGTAATAGGGCGGGGTAATAGAAACCCAACCCTCAATCTCAACCCGCCTATGTTTTTCTATTTTTCCCCTTACCCCTTCACCCGAAATTTGATAAAAAACCGCCTAATCGGGATGGGTGTGGGGGCGATTTTTAAACCCTACACACAACACATAGAATGATGTAGTGTGGACATCTCTACTTGGAGGTTTGTTTTGGTTTTGGAGGCTTCGGTTTTTGGAGGTTGGCTGTTTTTTGTGATTCTTTGTTTTGTTTGTTTCTTTCATTCAATCTCGGCTGGATGTCGCCTCCCCTACCTTGATATACCCTTATCAAGTTTCATTTATAATATTTCTTTTTGCGGTCAAAAAAAATATAAGACAAACACATAGAATGATGTAGTTTGAAGATAGTTTCACTTTAGTTGTTATACTTTTACCTTGAACAATGTTAACCTTTTAGTTCTTGATTAGTTTCTATGTCGACCCTCCATTACCTTCCACCCAACTTGTAGATGGAAAATACTCATTTGTTATTCACAAGAGCTGTTGATCGCACAATCAACGGTTCGAGTTTCACTTTGTTTTGAACTTGGTAGAGTCCACTGTGCGGACAGGGGTTTAAGGCCACTATTTATTGCCTCTTTTTTCCCTCCCTTGCTTCAATAGAAATGCAATGTCCTATGTACCCTCTAATGTGTTCTTGTTGATAGGACATGTGTGTTTTCCGTCTACAAAATTGGACGGAAGGGAACACAGAGGGTCGATATTGAAAATAATCAAGAACTATAAGGATAACATTGTTAAAATTAGAAGCAGAAGTAATAAAGTAAAATCATATTCTCATTGGATATCCGGATTTCATGCACATCTATAATAAGGAGCCTAAAACAATATACGATAAACCCAAGTTGAAAAAAATCATACACGTTACTTTAATCAACTTTAATTTGAAGTTTTAGTCACTTGTGAATTATGATCATGCAAAAATAGAACTCCAATAACTAAAAAAATAAAGATTTTACAAAATATGTTAAATACCTTTTTCTTTTCCTCTTATTCTTGCCGCGCCCTGTTTCTTCTTCTCGCGGTGCGTTTTTTCCTCTCCAAAGAAATCCCACTATCCTTTTTATATGAGCCAAAGATAAATCAAATTATTAATCCTTCCAAAACTCTTATTTTTAGGCACTAATTATTCCTGGGATTTTCTTGAACTGAATTGGACCCCACATCCTAACCAACTTAATTGCCGAGGATTTTGAATAAAATCTCTTTACGCCACTTTCTCCCCATTCCTGTCTAGCAAAATTAACCATTTTCCAAAATACCCTTAGTTTAACTGTAAACCTAGGCCTAATTTGGCTTAAAAGTGGTTTTGGATTATTGGTTTTTTCGTTTCGTTTTTGTTCAATTTTTTTTGCATTTGTTCGTTTCGCGTCAAGATTTTGTGGTTTATGGATTCCTCTCGACGAGACGAATCTAACGAGTATAATATTGTGGTCAAAATTCAAATTTTTTTGAATAAAGCCAAAATAGGTGGATTATTGGCCACAAAATCTTGACGCGAAACAAACAAATGCAAAAAAAAATGAACAAAAACGAAACGAAAAAACCAATAATCCAAAAACCACTTTTAGGCCAAATTAGGCCCTAATTCGGTTGCTTTTTCCCGTCTTTTCGCACAGACCAAAAAAGATCGTGCAAAGACGACATGTGGAGCCCACTTACAAGTTCTACATAGACGATCTGATCAGTTCATTAAATATAAAATAATTACGTTTCCCCCTCCCCATGGAATAGATTAGGAGTGACGAATGACAAAAAAAAAAAAAAAAACACCATTATTCATGTTATATGAGCCCATCATATAGTTTACCAAAGCTCTTATTTTTAGGAACTAATTGCACTTAGACTTTCCTCTTTTTACATGAAGACCAATGCTAAGGACACATACGTTCGTGCACACATCCCACGTACAGAACATTGAGCTATAGATGCCGGTCTATTTCTAATACTGGTATATTTGTATCCGCATCTGTACATAGACATCCATCCGTAGTATTTTTGTTATCTCAGTCCCTCCTTTTAAAATCATAGTAAAAAAACCCTTCCAAAAAATACCCAACCAGAAGGCTAAACTCACGTGTGAATATCCATTCTCGGCCAAATTCCTTTCATGAATAATTCGGTAAATTTAAACTCCGGCCATACTTCGTACTTTATTTGAACTGCTTAAAAAATGATAAAATTATATTTCTTTCCAACATTCAATATTTTAGGGTAAGCCACCAGAAGGCTAATAAAAATAAATAATTGTGCTTAATTAACAACTAACATCACATGATAAAGGAAGTTTCAAAGTCAATTTTTGTGCTTATCAGACATTACAGTCCTACAATGACTTGGATAACAGAGTAAAAACAAACAAAAACCAATAAAGAAATTACCAAAACTAAAATCTTAATTTTTGTAGACTAAGAATATAATTCTAGAATGACAGAAATAAGAATATAAATCTTGCCAAATCTTGTATTAGAGCAAATTTTCAAACACAATTAATGTGTCTGGAATATAATTCTAGGGCAATTTGATCGATGTATGTGGACTTGGGACACGGCTACATTCCTAGCTGCATTCAAAGTTGTGTTTCTATCATTTTTGTTTTTTAGGAAACCTTTTCGAGCTACGAATTTGTTCACTTGGAGAAACACTAAATAAGCCATGAAGCAACGGTTTCAGACCCCCAAAAATGGATTTGGGGACCTTGTAGTACCCCAAGAATTCTAGTACCCCGATTCCGATTGTTCACCTCCGCAATTAATGCTTCATAAGTTTGTTAGTAGTTCTTAGCGGGAAGAATATATCCGTGAATCTGAACTATCAATTGTGGAGTTGAACTGTCAGATCAGAGCACTATAACCCTACAAGCTCTGTATTCTTGCCAAAAATTGTTTAAAATAGGGGGCCTTCAGATATTTAAGACCCTCGTATACGTTAGGTCTAATTATTTTTTATTTAAGCATGCTACAGATGAAAAGAGGCCAAAGATTTAAGGTCCTTACACATACGGATTACAGTTGTGTCAGGAAAAATGAAGCTTTTCAAATTTTAGAAATTATCTTTGATCAACAATGGCTCAGGAAAGATTAAATGGATTAACTTTATTGTCTATTGAAATAGGTACAGTGAAAATGCTTGATTATGAAAATTTAATTCGTACATTTGTGTGAGGAGATAAATGTTCAACCAATAAATTTTGAAGAATTACAAGTTTTTTTTTTGTGATAATTATACGTTTAAATTTTTGTAATGGTATTTTATAAAAGATTTTATTAGTCAACTTTTGTATACAAGATTTTAGAAGATTTTGTTAATCAACTTTTGCACTAATAGCTCTTAAAATGCAAACTTTTACCTTCAATGGACCTTTTTGCAACCAAGCTTGTAAAAGACAACCAAATTTTAAGTCCTTTTCACAACCCAAACTTGTTAATGTGACAAGTGTAAAACGGTAGTAAAGGTTGGTGTGAAAGGTGTAACAATGATTATATTTTTTTAATGAGTTGAATTTACAGAGCAACATACTTAAAAATGAACGAAGTACAAAATTTTAAAATTTATCAAATAGCTACTAATTACGAAAACTTTGTATTCGATTCTGACAGCTGAAATAAATGAGAGAATTATATTTTCTTTCCAATATTAAATATTTTAACCTAAGCGACCAAAAGGCTAATAATATATAATTGTGGTAATGCGGTTAATTAAGAACATCACATGATATTCAAAATTTCAAAGAGTCAATACATTCCTAGCACGACTTGGACACGAAGTAATTAAAAAATAAATAAATAAAGAAGTTATTTGAAACTAAAATCCTAATTTTTTTTTTCAAGACCAAGAATTCAAATATAATAGGAAAATGAAATCAACTCTCACAAAAAAGAAGAAGGTAATATTCTAATCTTACCAAAGCTTTCCAAGCAAAAATATGATTCTTCAATGAAAAAAATACTAACATAAAACTTTCCAAAACTGTTCCTACATCACGACTTTCGGATCAATTTTCGGAGACAATGTGTCTATAAGCTTTCGAATAATACAGAGCCATTAACATCGAATGGTATGAAACACTATTATCTCGTTTTTGTTTTGCAGAAAACATTTTCGAACGACGAAATTGTTCACTTACAAAAGCAGCCAAATTGAGTGCACATAATAACACATTCACCCTGTAATTAGGCAACAGCAAATACTAACAAATTTACTCTCCAATTAGACAATTCGTGAACTATCAAAGGGAGTCCTCAGATTCTCAAAAGATTCAGAGTAACTTTACAAATTTGAGAATCCAAAGTGAACGCATTGGGATTTGGATGAATTAACCAACGCATCCTTGAGTCTTTTTCTGTTCTATGCTAGACCAGAACATGATGGAAAGGAAGGAAATGAAAAGATATAAGATAAGACCAGCGTCACCAAGCAGCCATCGAACAACCTGGACCCTATTCCACTAAGAAGCTTTTCGGCTTTTTTTTTCAAGCTTTACATACATGAAATCCAAAAAAAACAACTAACAACTAACAATCCAAAGTTAGTCTGGATCCAACTCCAAGTTTACCATAAACAGAAGAAATAGTAATAAGAGAAGGGGCGTGTTTGGTTAGTAGGTTTAGTTAACTCTTACTAATCAGCCAACTTCAGGAGTGTGGACAACTTTTCCAGGGCCATCAATGAATAACCGAACCCTATTTGGTATAAACTCCAAGGTGAACGAGCAAGGAACGGTTAGCACCTCAATCACAGCTTCTGGCATCTCTTCTTTGATTTTCATCATTGCATCTCCAGCCCCCTGCCCCAACAACTCTGGCCATGCAATTTTCTTCACACAGCCTGGCGATCCTGAATTGAAGCATAGTACAGTGAGCCAAGGTCGTGATATCTCAAAAATTCAAAAATGAATTTAATCTTGCATAAAGAATTAATTCTCTATTCGGAATTCCAACATTCTGGATAGAATGATGTGGTGCGGGCATCTCTACTTCATTAATATAAGACCTTAACATATATTTTATTTTATTTTCGCACGGCAAAAGAGTTTCATTAATCATCGAAATGTTACAATGACTAATAGGAACAAGGAGAAAAAAGTTTCAAGATCTTAACAGATATTTCGACTCATAATTTCAAATTTTACCGACATTATTCTCAATTTTCTGCATAAAAGTTGGGTTTGAGAATATGTCTCAATCATATAGATTAGTTACTGGATGTTTTCATTCCAAAGTGATACAAGTACGATATGAGCGATAGTCCGTGGCAGATGTAAATAATTAATGGTTGCTAAAACCCCTTTAGTTTAGAGTACCAATCCTGATTATTAGAATTTCTGTTGACACTTTAATGGACAAATTTCTTACATATACCTTCGAGTTTGAAAATAGTTTTACTTTAGTTAGTCCTTAAACTTCTAATTTGAACAATATTAACCATATAGTTCTTGATTGTTCCAATGTCGACCCTCTGTTATCTTCCATCTATTTGTGGATGGAAAACACACATTTTCTATCCACATAAGCAC
Organism: Vaccinium macrocarpon; assembly: GCA_022606695.1. Lineage (NCBI taxonomy): Eukaryota > Viridiplantae > Streptophyta > Magnoliopsida > Ericales > Ericaceae > Vaccinium > Vaccinium macrocarpon. Next base: position 12,778,095 of record CM040175.1, read on the forward strand.
ATTTGAGATGTAAATGGGACATTTTCAGTCTGTTAGGATTATTTGCTATCCACGTGACCACATTAGAGATTTAAATGGGAAATTTCGGCCTGTTAGGATCATTTACTATTTTTAACAATGAACCTCCACACCCCTCTACTACGAAGCCATTTCCCACCACTATTTTTAACGATGAACCTCCACACCCGTCATCTACCACAAATTTTCTAGCCCTCTCATTCACCACACCCCTCCATCTTCTCCTCATCCATCACCACCACTGCTCTCATCCTCCATCACCACCACTTCTCTCATCCTCCATCACCATCATTACCTTCAACCACACCACTAACCATCACCATTCAACACCACCCTTCCTGCCCTTATTGTGCATCATCGGCTCCGATTCACCACTAAATCAGCCCAAATACCTCATTATCTATGCACAGCATTTTCCCCAACTCCTTCAAATTCACCGGTAACTACTCTGACAATCTAAACCCATAAAATACAACTTTCTGCCTCTAAAAAATCAACCACCTCCCTATTGCCACCATCTCTGCCACTTCACCAGTCACGAATTAACATCACACACTCCCTCTTACTCAGCACAAAACTGTCTTCTCCTTTCCCGAGCTCTGAACTCACTCTGTCACCCAGGTACTCAATCTATACCCTCAATATAAATCAAACTAAAAATGGAAATGGAAAAATACATATTCAACGAAGAGAACTGGGTAACTCACCGTGAAAGTCTAAAAGAAACCCAGTGAGTTAATTAACCCAAAACTCATCCCAGGGGTAGTAGTTGAACAATTCCCAACCACAAAATTCACAGGAGAAGCCGTGACGCCGAAGGAGTAACAATCAGAGGAGAAGAAATTTGAGATGAGGTAGTGGACCGGTTAAAAGTATTAATTGGAGTCCAAGTGCGCTCTCTCTCTCTCTCTCTCTCTCACACACACACACACACACACAAAACAACTCGGTGTGCGCGTGCTTGTTTGTTGCAGACAGTGTTCTAAAAGGTCTAAAAGGCCGAGTACTCGGTGCCTAGGCGCTAGAAGGACCCTTTCCGACTAACCCGAGTATCCTGACTAATTGCTCGACTAGGCACCGAGTACTTAGTCTTGGAAACTAGAAGGTGCCCGGCGGCCCTGGAAGCGCCTAGCGAGTTTTAGAACCTTGGTTGTAGATATGAATGGACTAGTAGCTTGGTTTTGTTTCAGTCTAGTTCAGTAAATGGGTTCTTGTTCTTAATCCTTTTCTGAATATAAGCATGTATAAAATACAGCACACACACGTGTGTGTGTGTGTGTGTGTGTGTGAATGTGTTGTATTTTTCGGGATTGAATATTGTGTCTTGTCTTGAACTTGGTAGAGTCCATTGCAAGGACAGGAGTTTAAGGCCCCTTTTGCCACTGTTTTCCCTCCCTTGGTTCAATAGGTGCATAATGTTCTATATACCCTATAATGCGCTCAAGTGGATAGCATGTGTGTGTTTTCCATCTACAAAATAGACGGAAGGTGACAGAGGGTTGATATTTATAACAATCAAGAACTATAAGGTTAATTATTATTCAAATTAGAAGCAGCAGGACTTAAGTAAATTCGCTTCAAACTCAACGGAATATATGAGACTGTAAGGCTGGGCAGACACCATACGTGGTGAAACACACATCTCATAATATGACTTAATTAAATGGTGGTCTTTAAAGATGGCGCGGGCACAAAACAAACCAAATATGGCCACAATTTAAGAGAGCCAATGTAATTGGGTAACCGGATAATAGCACATTAAAAAGTCCTAAAAGTAAACAGTAGAGTTCATCTCATGAGCATATAAGAAACGAAACTTGCATATGAATAGAAAACCACACGTAACCTTTCCAACCAAATAAAAGAATAAAAATTAACTTGGCAGATGGAGTAGAACCTTGTGAACGATGAATGAAAGAACAGTAGTTCCTTATCGGTTTCATGGCTTTAGATGCCATAGTCTTCCTTGTCACGAGCAGGTTGGGTCTGAATTGGAGATGGAAAATCAAGAATCGTTAGGCAGAAATACACCCGTTAAAACAAATCACAGTATAGATGATACCAAATCATTGGAAAACCTATTCTGATTGAATTCATAATCGATAAAGTTTATGGGGTTTCATCTTCAACTTTCGTTTAAAGGTTTAGTCACTCGTGGAGTCAATATATAGAATATAGGATCAGGCAAAAATAAAACTCCATTGGAAAAAATAGAGATAGTCCGCATTCGTCACTCTGCAAACACCCACTTAACAGCATATGAATACAACAGAGATCTCCAATCTGCAAACTATATCCGTATTAGTTTTCTTTGTAAATTATTCGAAACTAGAAACAAATTATGAAAGAGAAAATTGAATACCCAGTTAACTTTAACTCTTTATGAAT